>JALXJV020000010.1:15579250-16179250 GCA_024633595.2 Lepomis macrochirus
GCATTAAACTGTACAGATGATCTCTGACTTCTTGCTGGTATATACAGTAGCCATTGTAGAAGTCCCTCATAATCCTTCTATCCTGCACTAGCCTGCAGTGAGAAACCTGGACAAATATTTATAAGGGTTTATACAATTGAACTAAATTGCATACTGTAATGTAACAAGCACCCCTCTGTAAAACTGGCTTGTGAGACCATTTACTGTACCTACTGAATTAAAAGATCTGTCTCATTCTATCAGCAGAAGCTTTAGTGCAACAAGCATGCAGTAAAAAGTGGAACCTCTTCGATGGCTAAATCTGTTTGGTCGTGTGGCAGCCGACGCCTGCAGTACACTGACCACGAACTCAGCAGACACAGTTTAGTTGCACATTAAGGACTGAAAACAGACTATAGTACATTTACTACCACTTTTGGGGAAAAAAACAAAAAAAAAAACGGGGCAATAAAACAAAAACAACAAACAGAAGACAGAGGATCTTTTCTCCCAAACTGAGGGTTTTTTTTCTTTACATGGGACTGCTGATGTTGTACACCCTCTGCCTGTCACCATCACCAAGGATTAAAATACACTGGTTCTTAAAGTAAGAAGTTAAAAGAATTAAAAATCTTCCTGCCTGTGTTCCTCTTGATTTTGTTTGTCTCTGTGCGAGAGTGCGTCCCTCTCTGTTTGTTACCCCGAGCCTGAAACGCAGTCATAGGCAACCCCAGTACATAAACATATCATTACATAAGACGAGCAATCACTATTCATAAACATACTGAAATAAATGAGTAACAAAAGAAAAGCTTGAAATGTGCCTTTTTTTTAGTCTACACATTGGTGATGCATGTTCTATAGAAGCAGAGAGCTCTGATATACAGTTTGCCTGCCAGTTTGGATTATGATACAAGGAGGATTGAAAAGTTAAGAATCTGATTTAAAGAAATAGTTTGACATTTTGGGAAACACGCATACTTGCTTTCTTGCTGAGACATAGATGAGAGGATTGATACCACTCTCATATCTGTACAGTAAATATAAGGCTACAGCCAGCTGCCTGTCAGCTTTAGCTTAGCATAAAGACTAGAAACAAGGGGATACAGCTAGCCGAGCTCTGTGCAAAGAGGGCAAAATAAACCTGCCTGAAGCTCTGAAGAGGACGACGTACCGAGATTCCCCCCCGCTCTCAGTCTTAATGCTAACCTGGGTTAGACGTAGATTATAGACAGGAGAGTGGCATCAATCTCCTCATCTAAATCTAGGCAAGAAAGCGAACAAGCATATTCCCAAAAAAATGTCAAACTTTTCCTTCAGCATCTCAATTTATAGCAATCAATAGCTTACCAAAACAAAGTTTAGCCAGAGCACCTTGAACACTAGCACATCAGCAGGCGGGGAGAGATAGAGAAGGTGACTGTGATGTAATAATCCGGTTTGCAAATGAAAACAGGAACTTGTTGCATAAAATTTGAAAGGGTTCGTATTAGTCGCTGCTTAGTTGGCCGCTGATGATAGCATGATCGGGTGTTGTTAATTTGCCCTCTTGTCTGCCTTACAGTGAAGTTGGCGTGCTGCTACTTCATCTAGCCGACAGTGCCTTTAATGAGAGTGAGTGCAGCGCCCGGTGTCAGGAGAACAATCCAGAGGAATTAGAGGGAACAGCTTGGCTGATGTTCTCTGTTTGTGTCTCTGGGCCCTGGGAGAATCCCATTGACTCTGCTGCTCATTAGACGCTGCCTTTGTCAGACCAAAATAAAATAGATATTAGGCAGTGAGATGGGGAGCGCCGCAATGAATGTTTAATTGGGTGCTCTGTGTGTTGTGTGTGTTTCTGTCTTCCTACGATTACCTCAAGGGGGTGTATATGTGTGTGAGTGTGTATTCTTGCCCGGTGACGTGCGCCTTGTGTGTGTGTGTTTGAGAGCAGGTCCATGTTTCATGTCAGAGTATGTGGATATCTGAAGCCCCCCCCTCCGTCTTGGAGCGTCATCGTTCCCCTGCTCCTGACACCTCTCGCTGGGGAGAGCGAGCTGCGGCGTCAGCCTCATTAAGGCTTCCACTGTCTGGCTAATGAATCGATTGTGTGGTATCAGTGCTCCTGGCTGGCGCTCCCATAGTGCCGCTCCGCGCCTCCTTTGGGGGCCTCCCTTCCACTGAGCTCTTAATCAGGAAACAGCCCTAATTACTCTGCCTCCCTCCTCCTCCCCTTTCTCCCTTTTATTACTTTTCTTCCTTCTCGCTTTCTCTCCTCCTTGTCTTTCCCTCCTTTGCTTCCTGACTTTATCTTTATGCTCCACCACCCTTTTCCTTTGTCCTTCTTATCTTGCTGCTTCCCTTTCTGCCTCTCTCTCTCTCTGCTATCATGCCTCATCCTTGGGCTAAAAGTGGATGGGGGAGGAGGAGGGAGGGGTCATTTGGGAGCTTCCACAGTAGCTTATATCACAGCAAAAAAGGGGAGAGAGTGTGATGTATTAGGAGTGAGGGTCAGGAGGACTGAGACAGGGGTGCTGCTGTTGCTGATGTAATGAGGATCAGGAGCGGTTGGCAGGGCAACTGGTACCCCCGTCATCCAAAAAAAACACCTCAAAATCTCTGTCCTGTCTCTTCCCATCTCGTCCCGGCCCTCAGTACACCACCTCGTACACCGTGGCCTTCTTGTCCCCGGAGCCCGTCACTATGTACTTGTCATCCGGGGAGACGTCACAGCTCAGCACGGATGAGGACTCCTTGGACTGGGATGGGCGAGAGACCCAGACACAAACCCAGGGGAGAGAAAGAGAGAGAGAGATATACGTGACAGTAGATTGATGGAGACAGATGGAGAAAAACAAACACAAAGAGAAAGATGTTAGAAAAGATGTGACTCATCACTTAATACTCAATCATACAAGACATATTTGCATTTCAAAACAGTCGGCAATTATTTCCAAACAGACAACCTCACTCTCGCTCCAGGATGCTGACTCATTCATCTGCTTCAGTGTGAGACACACTGCTCTCCTTCTCTTTTTTTCCCTCTCTTCCTTTTTCCGGAGAGATGCAGCCTCATTAACTTCAGGTTTAAGCGTCACTTGTAGCACAAGTGTGACGGGCTGCATGAACTGGCAAAACATACAATCCTTTTTTTCCTCTCCTCTCCTCTGAAAGCCAGGCACCTGGCTTTATGATCTAAAGCTCCCTCTACTCCCCCTCCTCCTCCCACTGCTCCATCATCATTAACCCCCCCCCCCATTCGCTCTGTCCCCGACTCTCATCTCGACTCCTCCTCTCTAAACTCTTGTCCTCTCTTCCCCTCTTTCCCTCCCCGCTACAGGCACAGCAGGGCTGTCAATCACAAAGCCACCGCGAGAGGCTATTTCACACAGGTCCCTCATTCTATACCAAGAGACCAGTTGGGGGGGGGGTGCAATGACAAGCCAAAAGATGAGTTTGGAAGGGTTAGAGCCAGAGATGGAGTGGGAAAGAGAGATAAAAACACACACACACACACACAAAAAACCCAAAGCAACACAGAGGAAAACTTGTCCTGATACATCATAATTGCATTATGATATTTATGCTGTGATTTTCTTGGTGTCTTTCTTCTTCTTCTATTGTTTGCTTTCTGAATATTCCATTCGTTTATTTCCTAGTTCGTTAGTAATGTCAGACAATCAATGTCTGCGTCTTGATAAAGGTCGGTGACCTGTGTAAACACCAGGGACAACGGTGGAAATAAGTCCACTTTGTTGTTTTATCCCTGACAACTCCTGCCGTGCCGTATCTTTATCACCATCGTAGAATGTTTTCATTAAACCAAACCATGTTACAAACAGCCAGGACCATCAGGATCGCATCAGCGTAGCACAAAGAAATCTGACCTAATCAAATTATACACCACCAAAAAAAATAGAAGCACCTGATATTGAGCAGAAATCAGTTGCTTGGCCCCTAAACACATCTTTATAATAACACCCTGTCTGACAACTAGAGTTGACAAAAATGACGAGGTGCATTTTTTTAGTGAACACATCCTGGCTGGAGTTTCTCTACCTAACCAAATGCACCCAATATACCGGCATGAGAGAACAACACGTACACATTACATTTTGAGAAATTATCAGAAGCTCTTTTGGCTTCAAAATATGCATCTGCATGTCACAGCCAAAGAGAAAACCCTTGAAAGCACTGCTTTGTTCTACTGTGTTCTTTTAATCTATCTTGTAGTATTTACACTGTGTAGGGAATTTGTTTTTTGTTGTTTTTATTATTTATTTATTTCATATATTATTTCTAACATGTGTAACCAGTAATATGCAATTAGGCTTTTGCAACAATGTAATATTAATATCCATGCCAATAAAGCATATTTGATTAGAACAACCAAAGGATAGGAAAGAATGTGAACAAGTGAAGGGAAAAGATTAAGGGGTGGTGTGAGAAAAATATAGAATGGAAGATGGGAGGGACAGGGATAAAGTAAAAGACAAGGACAGATAAAAAAAATGTAAGGGTAGAGTTACAGACAGATTAGGAAAGAAAGATAAAAAATGAGCAAGCACAGAGAGGCAGAAAGGGCAACAATAAACACAGACAAGGAGAGAGAGGAGGAGGAAAAATAGGTGTAGACAGAACAAGAGAGGAACAGGGGGTTAAAGAGGAGCAAGGAGACAGAAACTGGAGAGGACAGTGATAAACCGGAGAGGAGGAAGAGAGGAGAGAGAGAGCAGCTCTGTATTACACAGTGACAGGAGGGAGCTGTTTGTCAGGAGAAACGTTTGGCATTTGGATAACAAAGAAGATAGCCAGCATTCTCCTTCTCCATTCCACAGAGAGAGACAGGAGCCGCCAACCCTGTTGCCCACTGTAGCTTACAGAAATATGACAGCCACAGACACACACACACAATGCTCAGCTTAAATATACATTCATCTCCCCTTGCTAGTTTCATACACACAGAGATGAACTGGCTCAGCTAAAAAATATTGCATCCCTGCATATTCATGTTTCACCATTTCTTCACACGGAGTGATTGAACACGATGGATTTATTACATTTGTTCTGTGTATGCGTGTGTGTGCGCGTGTGTTTGGCAGTCTGCACTCTCTGATAAACCTCCGCAAGTCACTATGGATCAACAAACCTGGAATTAAAAAAAAAAGTTTATCATTCGCTTCCTCCCTCAGAACCCCCTCATCTTTTTTTCTCTTCTGCCTCTAGGGCTCAGTGCGTGTGTGCGTGTGTGTGTGTGTGTGGTGCAGGGACAGGAAGCAGAGATCGCTTCAACAGCACTATCCACACTGACAAACAGATGACTCTGCAGCCCCAAATACAGACACACATGCACAAGCATAGACAGTGTATTTATATATAAGCATAGTATATCCCCAGAGCCTAAACACTCTCAGAGCATTGCACTTGTCTCTTACCTGGAAAATACTAGCTCCATATGGTGTCCTCCATGCATTCAACAGATTGTCTTTTCCTGTGCTCACGAACCACTTGCCTGAAATAATAACACAGACACACACACACAGCAATACTAAGGGTTAAATAAAAGAAATGGGATGATGAAGACATAAAACTGTGCCCAAATATTTTAGAAATATTTAGGAATCAATTCAAAATATTAAGAGTGTGTGTGTGTGTGTGTGTGTGTGTGTGCGTGCGTGCGTGCGTGCGTGTGTACGTACCGCAGTAGGCAAACTTAAGAGAAAGAACGCAGCTCTCGTGGAGGTGCAGCTGGTACTTGTCAGGTTTGGAGACGTGCAGGACTTCCACGTTGCTGCTCTCCATTCCCACAGCCAGCCACTCGCCTGTCGGACAGTAGCCCAGAGAGAAGATCTGGAGATGGCGAGAGGGAGGCAAGGAATCAAAGGAAGGTAGAAAGTGAAGCAGCGGGAGAAAAAAAACAGAGGGATAGGAGGAGGGGAGTACAGAAGATAAACAGGCGGGTAGCGAGGGTGCACAAATGAAAACAAAAATGGGGAACAGGGAGAAGATGTGAGGGAATGCAGGATGAGGGAGGAAAGAAGATATGGTTGATGAAAGGAAGAGAATAATGGAAGGAAGCGGGGAGGACAGATGAAAGGATTAAGTAGGAATGAGGGGATGATGTATATCAGGGAAAAGAGAAAGAAATGATGAGTGAGAACACAAAAGAGGAATAATAGTTTTTGTAAAGGACAGAGAGGAATGACGTAATAGAGGTAAATATAGAGTGAATAAATACATTGGAAAAGAAAGACAGAGAAAACAGCAAGAGAGAGAGGGAGAGTGGTAGATAGAGAGAGACAGCTAGTGAGAGAAAGTCATTACGTGGTCGATCGAAACTCATCTGACAACAGTGGTCAACTCTAGGTCTGTTGTGACAGTGGATAGTGAATGAGAGCGAGTGTGTGTGTGTGTGCGTGTGTGAGGGCACATGCAAGGTGAAATCACATTGGTGTTTGTGGATGTGTTATTGCTGGTGTGTATCAGTGTATATGTCTGCAAGCTAAGGTCACAGTGTGTGTTTGTGTAACTAAAAGAATTCATGTGCATTCATGCCCGTGCTGTTTATTTTGTGTGGGTGTGTGTTAGATGATGTCTTATGTGCGAAGTATGTGTGTGTGTGCGTGCTTATATCTTCGTTTTTTTTTTTGGGTGAGTGTTCCTACCTGCGAGGTGAAGTCATGTTGTTGGAGCTGCCGTCCCTCTCGGAGGTCCCAGCAGCGAACCGTGTTGTCCAGCCCTCCCGTCCACAGTTTGGTGCCGTCGTTGGAGATGTCGATGCAGCTCGCTCCATCTGTGTGGCCCTGGAACTGCCTGCGGGGAGGAGACCCACGAGAGCCTTAGACAAGGACACACACATACACGTGCACACAAACCCACTCCACAGACTCTGCATCCTGTGTGTTTCTTTTCTCCCGGAGGTGTCAGACCAAATATATTCTAATCCTTTCCTCCCTGTAGCGCCTGCTGACCCTCCCCCCGACCCACACCTGATTCTCCTTTCTCTCCTGCCCGCCCCCCACATCCTCACCACATTCTTCCCCTCCCATCTCCCTCAATTCAGCCAGAATCTGGCTGTTTGATCCCACCCATATCTCCTGTGGCTAGTTCATCCCCCCTCTCCTTACCTGACTACAGGGTTAGGTGAGGATTTCTCCTCCCTCCCTCTTTTGTCTTCCATATTTTAGCTCTCTTTTTTTTCTTCTCAAGAAGTTGTTGAAATGTTTCCACATCCTCCAGCTTTTCTCTCCCTCACCTCCCTACCTCTCCCCCTGTGCTCTCTCCCGACTATAATCTATTTGTGGAGGTAAGGCACCAAATGTTTTTGTTCTTTTTCTCCTTCCACAGTCGTCTCCTCCCTCCCCTCTCTTACCTGACCAGAGTCTGGTTGTGGAGGTCCCAGACGACGATGTTGCCGTCGCTGCAGCAGGAGAAGCAGACCTTGTTGTCAGGGGAAATGGCCAGAGCGTAGCAGGCGGGAGCAGATGATGTCAGCTCCGCCTTGATGCGAGGAGTGGGCGTGGCCAAATCCCAGATCGACAGCGTGCTGGCTTCCCCGCCAACAATTAAAGTTCGCCCGTCGGGGAGGATTTTACAGGAGCGGATGTAGTTATCCCTGTTCTGATTGGACAAGTTTTAAAAAAAACACTTAGGTTGTGGACGAAGGCAAAAAAATGTCTATGTGACGGATGGTTGCATGACTGGGAACATTCAGGAAATTAATGTGGACATTTTTATGATGACACTTATCAAAATTGAGGTTCTTTACATACACTTGTTTGTTTGCATAGCCTAATGTACAATCTCTGAACCCATCGGTTATTGTATCACAACGATTTAGGCTCTGGGGGCAGCGTCCAATCTTTTGGGACTGCTGGTATAGTCAGTGAATATCGAGATCAAGGATATTCGAAACTTTCTATTCAATGTGCCAGTCATGGTTTCCAGTCCAATTAGCAACTTCAAATGCGAGCTATGAATGCAGATACATTTTCAAAAAGGTAATAAAAAGCTCATCTCTAGAGTTCAGTAGGATGGTTTACCGCTTGTGGATACTGTTCTGTGCGCTTAGTTCACATGCATGCGCCTGGCTTTTATGTGCATGCGTTTTCTAACTATTTAAACACCATACATGCAACCAAAGCCCACTCAAACATGATAAGTCAAAACTACTCAGACAACAAATGAACTACAGATGGAAACCAGAATGCTTCAGAAGCCAAACTCTTGGTCCCTCTATTATTAACGCTTGCGTGTGTGTTCCTGTTTGACTTTAACGCTCACGTCTCACCAGACAGTCCAGCTGGGCCATGGGGCTCTTGCTTCCTGGCTGGCTGATGTCCCACACCTTGACGCAGCCCTTGCCTCCGGTATAGACGTGGCGTGTTGAGGTGCTGATGGTGACGGCACACACCACCTCTCCGTGGCTGAGGCTGTGAATCTGACGGGCATGGCGAGGGATTCCCGGGCCCAGGAGGGCGTCAGGGGGAAAGGGTACCGGCTGCATCTGGCCATCTGCGCTCACATGGAACGAGTAGGCGCTGGAGGAGAGGAGAGAGAGAGAGAGAGAGAGAGAAAGAGAGAGAGAGAGAACAGAAATAAATCACTACATCAGAAATGAACATCTATAGCTGAAAATAAAGAGTTTGTAATAGTAGGCACTGCAAAGTGGGTTGAAGTACTGTAGAAACGGGCCACAAATAGACAACATGAGCAAATGAAAAGCAGGGGAGCTACAGGTAAATATACATAATACACAAACAACCACAGAGAAGGCAGTGTGCAAGAACTCCTGTAATATTTGCCCACATTCTGGCAATTACCTGGCCCAGTGTAGCTGTAGGCGGGAATGCATAATGGCAAATTGCGTTACAGGGCAGAGTCAGCGTGGCATTGCTAATGGCCGATCAATACCATAGCGGTTGAAAGGCAATTTTATGATTTCAAATTAGCACTGCAAGAATGAATTGCTACTCTGCAACAAATGACAAAAACAACACAATTCTGCGGTCAGCAAAGACGAATGGACAGTGCACAAGTGTTCTGGAGGAGGAAATCTGGAGGCTTCTGTACAGTGATCAGGGCTTTCAGGTGTCGGACAAGGTTAACTGTGTATATGTGCAATCATCTGCAATTCTTTTTTTTAGCCATGATGATCCTGCTCAGCTTTCATATATTTCTTTTTTAATCACTATTGACAGAAAAGAAAATTAACTGTTCTGTGTCACTGGGGAATATAATGCAAGTATCCTTGCTGAATATGTACACACTAAAGGTATCCATAGGCTTTTAAGTGTGTTTACCAAATGCATATATCCAAATTTCTTTCCAAAACTGTATATATCGACAGGGCAACATTTACAAACTGACAATGTATCAGATATATTGAGATTTTGTCCCATACTAGATCTCTGTTCATGTTGCATGCATGCTGGAGTAGAACTTTGTGTATATGTTCATGTGTAACAAGAAAAATACTCACGGCTTGCCGCCAGAGGAACCAGGCAGAGAAGAGGACAGCCCTGGGGCCCTCAGGTGAGACCGAGAATCGTACGCCACCTGGTGGGGACAAAAGAGCCAAAAAACAATTATAAGCTTGAACAAGACTAACTCAAAAAATGCACCAGATGATTTCTAGATAACGTTCATTAAAACAAGTAGGTACTATAGACCAAAGCAGAAATAAAACAATGAGCAGAATCTAACAAAAGACTGCACTCTGAAAACTCTAGTATGCTGAGACTAATATGTCATGTTGTGAGCATACTGCCTTTCCCCAGACAGATGACACAGTGGTGAACAGGGCACTGCAGAGAACATCCTGCCTTAAGGCTGAGTTATGTTGAAGTCTTGTGGGAGCGGAGGCTACAGACTGCAGCTACATTAGCAGTCCCCCCACAGTTGACATGCACAGCAACAAATTTTCACTACATGTTGAAGATACGTGGGCTACAGGAGACAGTAAAAACTTTAATTGGACTGCTTGGGCTACTTTCTGATGTTTCTGACGTGTCTACTGATACTGAAGACAACGCGGAGCATGTTAAGGAAGGGTTAAACCTTTTTTTAGTAGTGCTACAAAAATTAGCATTTTGTTATCCAGATAAGCCATTTCAATTGCAAAACGTCTCCTCTGAATACGAGTGCTGCTCTCTATCAAAGTGAATTAGAGAATGTAAACATGATAACTTTGAGTATATAACAAATGCACAACACTGTCTGATAACACAGTACACATTCATCTATTTTTTCACAGCGCTATGACAGTCAGAGGGTGAGATCTGATGCTGAACTATAAATCAAACCTTGACAGAGAAGAAGAATTTGGCCTTTACTCACCATGGGGCTTCGGGAATAGGCATTGGCTGCTGCGCTGATTTGTGGGGAAAGAGTTAGAGCCCCTCCGAAACCTCCTGGACTGGCCAGCTCCCCATTCAGTCCTGCGTGGGACACCACGCCAAAATGAGCCGGGTATGAACCGGGGGGCACAGACATGGGACTGCGGAGAGCTGGGGAGGGAGCGAAAGACGAAGGAGGGATTGAAGGTGGAAATAAAGAGGGGAAACAATACATAGCACACAAGCACAAGCACAGTCACACAGGGGCTGATAAGAACAGATATGTTTTTCTTTCATCAAAATGATTTGTTTGTACACCAACAGAGTTTCATACCAGGGAGCTGTGAAGAAGACTTAACTGCTGGCCACTGCTGAAGCAGATAGCAACTAAGAGCTTTGCTCAAGAGCACAATGTTAATAGGGGAATCTCATAGGTCCCTATGGTTTTGAATATTCAATATGACAGTCCTATAGGACACTTTTTTGCTTTTTTGTTCAACTATGTGCTGATCAAATCAAGAGATTTGGCTCAAAACAGTAAGTTGTCACTGCATGACAAGCCAACAGCATTAACAAATGAGGAAATGAAAAAACAGAGGGACAAGAGGATACATGGCATGAAGGGCAGAGGTAGACTGGGTGCAAATCCTATCCAGGTCAAGACTGTGTAATTCAAGGAGCTATTTGATCCAGCTAGTCTGGTTTACTATCTATCTATCCATCTATCCATCTATCTATCTATCTATATATAGAGAGAGAGATAGATATATATACATACACACAGCTAAATTAGTATGTAAATGTAAAGTAATGTAATTCCACTAAGTCATGAGTTATAACATAATCACACAATTTTCGGTCGGCTCCTTCTGAGTAAGCACAGCCATAAATGTACGTCCTGGAGTAATATTGATAGCCTGTTATATGTATTAGCAAGCTCTTTTTAGCAGTTTAACAGTTACAATATCAAAACACATGTTTTAGTTTTAATTTTTTTTAACAAGCTTGTTTAGAGAGTTAGGAGAGTCTCACCAAGGGGGTCTGCACTGGACGCTGCTTTGCTGACCAGACGAAGGCAGGAGGTGCTGGGACCAGGGGCTCCTGGGGCTCCTGGGGCTCCTGGTGCTCCAGGGGTAAGGGCCTCACGGTGGGACGGTGATGGGGTGCCAGACTTGGACAATGGAGACTGGGACTTATCCATCTATGGAAAAGTCGAACCAGAAATATCACCAATAAAACACATGTCATGAGAACCTGTAACGCTTATCAAGTAAGACCTCCTTTATTACACTAACATCCAGAACTGCTGTCAGTTTTAACTAATCTCAATGAAAAGAGAAGAATTTGTCTCAGTGGTATTGGCACAGGTATTGTAACGGCTATCTAGCAACTAGATATCCATGTAGCTTCTCAACGTAGTATAAAAGGAAAAGGATTAGTTACTGTGCAATAGTTACTGTTTGTACATTTTAAGTGTTTTTATTGCCAAAGCAAAACACCATATATGATAGCATAACATGAACATGTTACAGGAATGGACAATGTAAGGGTACAAATGATTTTATTACAAAAAAAGGCTGGAAAACTTCAGTCTCATAAAAGACACAGCAACATATTAGCATAATGTAAAGTGGACAGATGCCTCGCAGTCAGCAGAGTGCAGCAACTCCCTAAGAGTCTATCTTACCTGTGCAGGGTCTTTGGCCTTCCCTGGGGTGGGGCTGCGGGGGTTTGGGGTGGAAGGGGCCTCTCCTGTGCTTGAGGAGCCCGGGAGCTCCTTCCTTAGTGTAGGAGCCCGGTCTAACCCATTTCCGTGGGGGGAGTGAGGAGGGCTGCCAGCAGGAGAGTTGGGCTCCTGAATGACCAAGACAAGGAAAAAATGATCTTTTAGTGTAAACCGGTGCTTCGTTTCAGTCTCAACTACTTTGTTGTTACATTTCAGTCATGCCCTAAAGACTATTTACTGTATTTCATCACTATGACATTTTCTTGTCCTTAAAGCAGCATTTACAATTATTTTTAGTGACATTTTTGATGATAAGCAGTTGTACTACAGTGTTGTTGGCCTTCACTTCCTATACGTTGCCACCTATAAAACATCCACCAGTATGTAAACCAGACAGACACTGGCCCTGGCATGAGATGCCAAAACACAGTGTGACATCACTGTGGTGGCCAATATAACCATGGCAATTTTCAACTGCAAAATCCTCCCTGGTAAGGTTACAAACCACTGCGCAGTGTTTTTTGTGAATGATAAGTCTTCAAAGTTACAGGCCTCTTACCCCAACTGGAATTCCTGGATCATATTTCTATGTGTCACCCACACCTGAAGCAACATGCTTCAGGTGTGGGTGAATTAATGCAGAGCCATTTCAGTCTTCAAACCACTTTCTGTCTTTTACTTCAGAATATTTTTGTTGTATTTTAGCCACAGTTGGTACATCCATGTTCACGATAACTACCCTTTTCTTTCTTTACTTACTTTAAACCAAAACAACTGTGAGAAACAAACCTGTCTCTTCTGTGTGCCTGCATGTGTAAAAGCTTCCAAGTGAAAGGCTGCAGATTCTTACTTAATGGATACAACATAATCTCTAGTGTCACCGTCTGTAAAGGGTGATTTGTAAAGGGACTCAGAGCTCAGGGGACATTACAAGAAACAGTAGAAGTTGTCACTGTTGCTGGTACACTAGTGTATGGACCTGGAGATAATGTTGCTGTTACAGCTGCTTTCATCACTGGAGCCACTGTTGAGCCAGCGCTGCCTCCCCCAGAGCAGAGTGCTGGAGTAAGCACTTCTCACTGGGTCACAGTGATCAGGCACAGACATTTTAGTGCTTACACACACACACACACACACACACACACACACATACACGATCACCCACTCAAGCAACCACACACATTAGGCATTTACGTGGCATGTACACACTCTTACACAAACACAAATGCACACACATACTCACAGGATTGTATGTGTGTGTTTGGTCAAACACATGCTTGTGCATTCGCTCTAAAACACACAGACACACCATTAACCACAGAACGCCCCTCCCTTTTTCTGCCATTACCCACATTTGTCACATTTTTTTTCTTTCAGCTTTTGTACCAGTTTCCAAATCACACAAGAGACCGGTTCCGCTTTTGTGTGCAATATCAAAATACAGAGGGCTTAGATAAAACATATTTTGGTACACTGCGTGAAGTATTTAAAGAACTAAAATATTCCAGGGGCATAAACGGCTTTGCATATATTAAATAAACCAGACTGCAGTTATCTAATGAGAGAAGGGAGGAGAAAAGGGGGGAGATGCAGCGGAGTGAGATGAGTGGGAAAGAAGGAGCTAAAAGGAAAGAGACAGTGGAGGGATGGAAGAACAGAGGCTTCAAAAGGTTGGAAAGAGAATAAAAATGTACACAGAAGAGGTAGATGAGAAGAGATAGATAGGTGTGTGTGTGTGTGTGTGTGTGTGTGTGTGTGTGTGTGTGTGTGTGTGTGTGTGTGTGTGTGTGTGTGTGTGGGGACAGACACGGTTCACAAGAAGAGAACACAAACAGCGGCAGCTGATAATGAGCTTACATAGGAGCTCTTCCTATTTACAAGGAAACTGCAGCGGAGAGCTGAACTTGCTACATACCTGCTGACTCGTTTCACATTTTACAGATCCACACACAATACACACACACACACACACACACACCAATCTAGGAAGCAAAACAAAAGCGAAACTACAATGTGTGTGTGTGTTGAAATGCTCACTTGTTTTCTTTTAGAAAATTAGCCTAGACTGCAGGTAGTTTGATAATTGATTTGTTAAAGTAATTTTTCAAGAAAAATGCCAAAAAATCACTGCTTTCAGCTTCTCAAATGTGAAAAATTAGCTACTTTTCTTTCTCTTCGATGATATGAAAATGATTATCTCTGACATTTTACAGATCAAAGGAGTATCTATTAATCCGAAAAATACAGTATTGGTAAAATATTCAATAATGGAAATAATTGTTAGTTTCAGCCCCGTCAGAGTGTAACATTTGGAGGGTATGAACTAAATTAATAATCACTTGCTGAACAAACTAAAACCAATAATCAAGTATCAATTTAAGATTGTGCTGAATGGCTATTAAGTCATTCAGCCCAGTAACACTATGCTTATTCTTCAGGGAATTACCCAATTATGTGTACTTGTGTCTCTCTCTAAAACACAGCGCTGTGAATGGTGTCTAGGGACACATTTTTCTACTGAATGCTAAAATTTAACATCAAACCAAATGAGGAGAAAATAAAACTGACCTTCTCTGAAAAAGCAAAACAACAAAAATGAGCAATGACAAAAAAGAGCAAATTTCTATCAAAAAATATCAAGGACACCAGAACGACACAATGATTTTGTGAGGTAAAATCAAAATAAAATAATTTCAAAACTGCCCTCTCACTCACTCTCACACACACACACACACACACACACACACACACACACACACAAACACACAAACACACTTGCACACATACAACCAGATCTGATTGTTAAATTTAACTATCGATAGTCATACATACAGGGTTATGCCGAGGGTGGTTCCAACCTGTGGCAAGTACTGTATCTATATATCCATAGTTATCCCCGTATAACACCAGGTCTTCCAACGTTGGATTAATGCTTTATTCATGTGTAACAGTTTCAGAGACTCTGTTGGAAGAAGGCTGCTTGTAACTTGTGGCTTTGTAAGGAAATCAAAGATATTTTCTGTAACAGGAATGCACAGCTCTTGCAGAAGGACGAAGCTGTGAGCAGGTGTGTGGGAGAGACAGTGTAATGTGAGTTCTGTGTGTGAGTGAGATATTTTCCACAGTGGAGAGATGGAAAATTGTGAGTAAACATTAGTACTGAAGGTGGAATATTTTGGAGAGAAGAAACTATTAACTATTTTGTGATGGGGAAATTTCTTTCTGTGAAATGTATGACTTTGTATGTGATTGTAGTCACAAGTGTGTGTAGTGTAAGTTTGTGGGAGATTAGCTCATTAACAACTTTGCCATTAAGCAATGATTAGACAGAAAGTGAGTCATATGTCCCTGATGGATCACTTTCTATATTGCCGTACTTCGTTGACTAATAATAGGTAGTCAGCATTACCACAGACTCAGACTGAACTCTTACTAATAACAAACCACTAGTGGTTTCGATTGTTATCTCATTATAGATTTATAGATTTTAAACAATCAAGTTTCATGTGCTTTTTGGAAATATTTCAGGTGAGTAACCACAAATGCATGTTCTAGACAGTAATTTTAGCTTGCTTAGGAATTGACAAAAACATCTCTTTAGTTAAATTTTCATCTTTGAGGCAAACTGTGGTAATCTTCTATGTGAACTGCCAAGCATGGCCACTGATTATTTTGTATAACTTACCAATTAGCTTTAGAGACAGTCCAAGAAGTTTACATACATCTGAGATAAAGGTGTTCACCAAATACACCTCAAAAGGAGATGTCAAAGGTTTAGCATGTGTTAGCATAAACACAGATGAAATGCAGCTTTCACTTTACCTAGAACTTGCCATGACTGACATATTATCACCGTTTCAGTTGGCAAATTGTTAGCTTTTGTAAGAGTTGCTTATTTACACATCCAGCAGACGGTAAGCAACATTAGCAGTCATTTTGAGTCATGTTTCTGGCTACTTTGAAACCAAAAGCCCAATATTTACTTCAAAGTCACTAACTTTGTCTGTCTGCCATTTGCTGCTGAGCAGGTAGTATACAGTAAGTTCAGCTGCCTGCTGAGCTGAAAAAGAGGTCGATAAGCACAGTGAGAGTGAACCAAAACAGTCCCACAAAAAAGTTGTGGGCTGTAAAAAAAAACCCAACATAACAACGAGCTGAAAGTTGCTAAAAGTCAGGTTACAGTTCAGTATGGGGTCATCACAACAAGTGACCCCTTTCACATGCAAGAGGTCATGTGATCCATAATTAATAAATATATTAGATACTTCAAGTAGGACATCAAAAATAATAAATAAATAATAAATACAGATAGGCAACTTACTTCATTAGAGACATCCACTACCAGATTGTCTTCACTCTTGTCTCCATCACTGTCCTGAGGAGCAAAGAAGAAATGTAAAATATATTCTCCAAGACAAGACAGCTGTTTTTTTCTCTGCATTACCCACACGGACATATAGTATACTGTATGTGTACTAGGGCTGAAAAAATGTCCAAGTGCAATCATTTTGGCTGATATTGCAATTGTGACATGATTTGCGATACTAGGGTTAATGATAATTTTTACTCATTTATATTGAAAAACATTTTAATATGAATTATGGTGGGATTTTGCAAGGATCCATAAGTCTCTAGAATATGATGTGTAGGCCAAGACATCTCTGCAGAACGAAATTGGCATTTTGACACACAAATAACATTTAATTTTAATTTAATATTGTGCCTGGCCATATTGCAATTTTGATACAACTTGGATCAATTGTTCAGCCCTAATGTGTACATAGGGCTGGGCAATAAAGTGATACAATTTTCCTCAATAACAATATAACAAATATGTTCAATAAATGTTTTTGTTGAGGAACAGGGACTGAAAAAGATTTTACTTAATTATACTCATGCGTATTTGTTGAAAAAAGATTTTATGATGGTTTTGAATGTGCTACCTCAGATTGGTTAAGTGATCCACTATTTGGCAAGTGTTGTGATGTTCTAACCATAAAGATTAATTTAACACCACAATTAACCATCTGGTTTCTTCAACTTTCACTTAGGAGCCAAAATCAGCCTTTAAACTTGAAAGAAATAATGATTTGACATTTAGCGTGATAATTATCAATTTTGAATGGTATGAAATTTTTTGTCGTGATAATATTTTTGGCCATATTACCCAGCCCTAATGTGTACATAGAGATTAATGAAGTCCACACACAAGTCCAAACACAGATCAATATCACCGGCTGTCCACCATGCAACATTTAACACAGAGATACTATATACCATACATTCTCACTGAACAACTCCCTCATACAAACACAATTTCGATTTCTCACTCACTCGCTCACACACATACACACACTGTTGCTCTTTCTCCATCCGTGGCACATTTTCGCTCTTCATCTAACCACCTCTCTCTCTCTCTTTCTTTCTTTCTCTTTTTCTGGGGTGAGAATGATGGCACTTAGTCACCATGGCAACAGCGCTTTGATGTGATCATGGCCTGATATTTCTATTGACATCAGTGTGGAGTGACATCAGTACCTAATTATACATAGCCAAAACAGGGCTATGTCTACAGTCTATTCCTAGAGCAAAAACAGAGAAACAGACAGCGAGAGAGACTCAGAGAGTGAGTGGAATGGAAAGAGAAAATGACAAAAAAAAGTAAAAGGAGAAAGAGAGAGAAAATTAGAAATGAGAGATGGAATAAAAGTGAAAAGAAAACAGGAAGAAGATGGAGAGTGAAAGAGTGAGAGGGAAAAGCAAAGGAACTCAAAGACGGTGATAAAGAGACGGAGATATAGAAGAGCAAATGGCAAACAGAGAGAAATGGAAGCTGTAATGCGACTCGACAGACAGAAAAAGAGGAAAAAGATTCAGAAAGTGGAAATATCTGTCCTTGTTCTTGCTCTGAACTAATGGGAAGATTTGGACTGCTGTTGTTGATGCCAAACTGATTTCGCTGGAGGCCATCTTGCACAGACAGCCTCCCAGTGTCAATCAATCCTCCAGACTGCAACACACACAGCTATCTAATTCTTTACAGCTATATGCCTTGGCTGTCTCTCTTTTGGCATTACATCGCCTATGGCTTCCTGCTCTTCCCCATTGGATCCATCCAAAGTCAACACGACTGTAATTGGCCATGGGCCCCCCAACCCCTGTGTGGCCTTTCATGGGCACTTTCATGAGCATTGTCATACATATACACACAACAAAAGATTATGCCCATCAATAGCCCACTAATAGCATTTAATGTGAATTATTTGTTGCATATTTATTCTTTATTTATTTCTTCTTTCATTGTTTTTACGTTCATTTTTCTTGTTGTATCCTCTGTGTACTGCTGCAAATACTCAATTTCCTTCCAGGCATCAAACCTCAACTTATCTCATCATATAAAGACAAGGACACACACAAACACGTACATAGGAGTGTGGCGCAAGTGGCTCTTTGTCGTCACAGCGCCTCCTCTTTGCCTCAGCTCCTCCCTGCGAGGAGGCGTAGCCTCCTGACGGGCCCTGGCGCTCCTCAGTTGGCTGACTGTCTGTTGATGACACTGACTTACTCTGGAGAAAGACAAGGACATAAATACAAGTATGAACACACAAATGCATACTAATACTACTCCAGTACAGACAGGTGATGAAAGCCTAAGTGAAGACATCGAGAGACACATCCGACAGAAATGTTAAAGCTTCTTTTACAAACCCAGTGTTGTACAAAAACAAAACACACCCACAACTGTCAATGTACAGGTCATGATGTGAAGAGATATGCACACACAATCACTGTATACATAAACTCAGGCAAACTCCGTATGACCAGAATGCCCGATAAAAACACATATGATAACACTACACACACACACACACACACACACACACACACACCAAGAACAGCAGACGTAAGCACAGGTTAAGACGTAGCCATAGAAGCACACAAGACAATAAAGCTAATTAGTGCTCTCCCCTCGACACACCAGTCCTCATGTAAAATATGACTCTCATTATTGGGCAATAAAGCAGTGCAGGCATATTTATAATATAGCCTGTCCTGGTGTTCAGCACTGAGAAAAGCAGATCAAAGCATTGTGCTGTTTTTGCATTGCAGGGGCCAGAAGTTCAGTGAGGGCCACTTGTCATTCTCTGTCTCCCTGTGGGGAGGACAAGAACAGTGAAGGTTTAACACACCAATGAGTCACACAGGAAGGAGCCCACGGGGCCGACAGGAAGGAGAGCTGGACAGAGGAGAGGAGAAACCACACAATGGACCTCAGTGCGGCTCAACAAACTTCCCTCTCTTCTTTCTTCATCTCCTCCTCCTCCGCCTTCTTCCCTCTTCTCCCGACTTCCTCTCGATCTCCCTTTTCCCCCCCTCCATTTAAAATTCCAAATTCTTTTTTTTTTACTGGCTCCCTGACAAATGCCAATTGATCTTCCTCCCCTCCCCTCCCCTCCCCTCCCCTCCCCTCCAAAACGCCTTAATGCTTGGCTAAGTTCAGCACAAACCTCAAGTCATGAGAGAAATATTTTCCTAGTGCTTAACAATCAGCATTGTGTTTAGCAATTAAATTATGCTAAGGGTTTCATTGTGATAGCAAGAGAGGGGGGAGAGAAAGTTAAGTCAGTAGCGCGCTCTTAAATCATTTCATTTTGCAATAAAAGCCAGAACAAAGACTTGCTAGTATTTTTTTAACAACCTTTACCTCCCTATTTTTCTTTCTTCTGTTTTGCCCTTCCTCTTTAGTATCTCTCTCTTTTTCCTTTTCACTCTCCATCTCCCTCCTCTCTCTCTCTCTGTGTTATTAACAGTAACACTGATGAAGGCCAGCTGTCCATTGCAGCCAGTACAGTAAAGGAGTATTCATACGGCTTCCATGAAGCAGCTAGAGAGAATACAAGAAACCATAGACGTCCATTGAATTTCAATCAGCCCATTTGCACTACATTAATTCTCCAGGTGATTAACAGATACTGTTTAACTAAAGTGACATACAACATGTGCAAAGCCTGTGAGGTCAAATTAACATTTTTATACATTTCATGTTTCACTACATGTTGCATTTACTAAATAATGATGTTTTTTAAAAACCCATGAATTATGGTAACCTGAGTCACCATCCTGACACATCTCACCTTCACACTTAATTAAATCACTCTTGAATCTGAGCTTCAAACAGCCCCATCGGTATAATTCAACACTAAGTCAGTCTCTACAGTAACAAGAATACGCAGCATGTTTCTTGCCTCTAATCCAAAGAGTCACATTAATGTCTAAATCAGTACGATGGCAACCTGCAATCGCATTAGAAGAAAGAAAACAAAAGAAAAAACTGTAGTATCATTATAGCTTGATTGTTTTTTTTACCTACAAATGCAGAGAGTCTTTGAAAGATGCTGTATATACAGTACATTGTGAAAGCATACTTTCTAGAGTTCATGGTACATGTTTCTGTCTTTGAATTGACAGCATTACAACAAAACAGTCATGAACTGTTCAGACTGTTCTTCATGTTGGTTTTCTGGTACAGCAGTTTCACTAGTTCACAGAATGCACAAAATGGAAACATTTAAATAGGTTTCAATCCCCCTCCCTGTGTTGCCCACCTCTCTGAAAGTGCAGGCGATTATACAATTCTACAACAAATATAAAAGGTTATGTATATGAGATTCTGAGCAGCAAACAACTTTTTGCTATGTAAGGACATAATGTCCCGAGCAGAGAATGATGTCACACCCACTCTGTGTGTTGTCATCCGAACTCTCTGTTCTTAGTTTTCGTAGCAGGTCTGGCGGCACGTGCATGTTAGCGCATGTGAGTGCCTCTGTGAAACTGTTGGTTTTGTCAATGAAATCTGGTGGACCTCAGAGTTTGTTTGTTTTGGTTCGAGATACTGGCGCTCTAGTGCAAAATTTAGTGGCAATGAATGTCCTTTAACTAACAATACAACAGAGCAGGTTCCGTTTGGTGGTTCTTTGACATCAGGCATTAAGGGGTCTCCTGTAGTTGACATTTTATAAACTAGATGCATAGTATACTCAAATAAACATTTTTAGCAAGAGTTGCTCGTTTCTACAGCTGGCGTGTTTTGAGCAGTATTTGCCATTAAGTGTGTTATAATCCTTTCACTTGTTCTGTAAGTCTTGTGGATTACCAGAACATTTGTGGTGCTGATAAACAAACAGTTGCTTGCTCATCCATTCACTCAATTTGTACTTTCTTCCAGATAACTGCGAAGTGCTGTGAGCTCAGATGTTAGTGTGATGCAGAAAACCTTGAGAAGCTCAAGGTTGATAGTGCTGAGCAGCTATTGTACTGTGTTGAGCTGTGCTACTCCTGGCTGAGCTCCAGCAGTACGCAGCCTTTTTTAGAGGCCACTTTACAGTACGTCTCCATTTTCCTCAGTTTATCACTGTCACACACACACAAGCACACACACATGCACACGCGCACACACACACACACTGCACAACTACTCACCCTGCTGGGTGCTCCCTCTGGGATGGGGCGGAGAAAGGCAAGGAAAAAGAACAGAGTAGAGAAAAAAAGAGAGAGAGAGGAGTAAAGGGGAAAAGAGAGAAAGTTTGACGTCAGTCCTGATAATAACAACAACAGTCCCCAGTCAGCCAAGGTTAGACTGAACTACGGCTGCTCCTCTCTAATAAAGATACAGACCCGCTATTGTGCACGATTCCAGTCTCCTCTCTATCTTTCCCTCTCTGTTCTCCAACCAGACAGAGCTTGCTGTCTTCCCCTGCTGCCTCTTTCAAAACTCACTATCTTTTCACTCATTCTTCCTCTCGTATGTAAGAACAGAAACACACACAGCTGCAGACATGCATAAGCTCTCACACAGATGCTTAACACGCCAATATGAACACATTGATATCTCTATCTCCCTCCCATTTCACTCTCACTCATTCCTTTTTTTTTCTTTCTTTCTAGCTCTCGGTTTATTCATGAGAAAGTCTCTCTTGGCTTGATGCCTGAAACAGAGCACAAAGATAAGATATTCTATCGGGGTGAATGAAAGTTCGTTGGGAAAAAAAAGTGTTTCTCCTGCATTTACTCAAGTGCCATGAATGAATGTCTGTCCCTATTATGACAGCAATCTAAACAAGGAAGTTCAAATTCCGTCCAAAATGTGACTTGCTGTACAAATGACACAAAGCTGTCTGCCGCAAATTATGTAGTATTGCTTTGCATTTCATCCGGTCAAAAATGATAAAATGATCTATTTCTTATTCTGTAGCTGTTGTCAGAGTTTTCCTCACTGCTGTGCCCAATCGACTATGAAGCAAATTAAATTGAAATAAACACAAAAAATGCACACATGCAGAAACACAAACATTTTCTGAAGAAAAAACATCATTCTTGCATGCATGATATCTGATGGTTTCATTCTGGATGATTTCCTAGAGTCTGTTACTCAGGCTCACTTTTCCTGAACTTGCTAAACAATCTTCTTAAAATGTTCAATAGTGTAACTTAACTTAAATATTTTGTGTACACTGACCTGAAACAATAACAAGTACATGGATTGTCACTGCAACCAGGGTGCGAACTACGGAGGAGCTTAGCTCCTCTTAATAAGACATCAGCTCCCCTAAAAGCATGATTTGTGATAATTTGGTGGTCTCTAAAATATTGACAGCATGCTTTATTGACATTAATCTCTATATTTCTCTATCATCATGGATCACACAGAGCGTCAGACTTCATCCAGCCAGAGGGAACGAACTAACTGTCCACTAACTGTCCGCAGCAGGCTGGTCGCTCCGCGATCTCCTGTCCCTGGTCCGCCCCACTCCCTCTCCGGTATGGGTTGTGTTGCTACTATGACCGACACACTGTGAACAGCTCGTGATCATTCCTCTACTACTCCACTACTGCAGCTGGGGGCTCTCTGCAGCGTCATGCAACTTTCTAAATTCTTCCCTCTCGCGGAGAAAAGAAAGGTCAGGTTGCAAACACAGCCGCAGCTGTTGTGTGAAGCGTAATTGTAGTAAAATGGTTAAATATATTAATAATAATAATACTAATAATACTATTATTATTATTGTTGTTATTGTTATTATTATTATATACTTTAGCTATAATGACTAAAACGTCTGCATTAACTAACAAAACCTGAACTTCCCTGTTCAAATTCTGCTTTAAATGCCAATCGTGTTTCCTCACTATCAATCAGAGTAATCTTCCTATAAACTTTGGGTCTTTAAACTGTGGCTGTACTGTCCTCTAGCAAATGACAGAAGGCTGATCAGAAAAGATCTATTTTCAGAGGCACAGTTTTTAGTTTTATTGATGTATTATTTGTTGTCATGATTCTGATTTCATTAGTACGCCAGTGTGTAAATGTCTTACTCACTGTTGTTCCTGATGAAGTTGACACTTTAAGATCAACATTGATCTTAGAGACAATATTAAGGCCTAGAAGCAGAAGGTTTGTTACCTCTGAGATGTTCAGGGTCAAGGTGGTTGCGCTCATCTTTGGAGGCAAGGTGGGCTGAGACACCCAGGGCCCCGGTCAGCGCCAGAAGCCCTGAGCCCCCTGCGCCCAGAGACAGGCCTGATGGGTGTGGCGTCAGGGGGATGCCAGGGGCATGGTGAGACAGGTGCTGGAGCTGCTGCTGCTGTGGCCACAGGGAAAAGAGGAAGAGGGGAGGGATGGTGTCATACAAGGGGTGGGTGGTTAGAAAGAACAGGGTAAAGAAGAAAGAGATAGAAAATATGCAGGAGAAAGTGACAAAGAAGAAGGAAGAAAGAAAAAGTTAGGGGAAGCAGGGGTTCAAATCAAATCCACACAGAGAGCAGTGAGATAGTAAAATAATAAAGATAGGATGTTAAAGAGATCAGTGAATTAAGAGGTGAGAAAGATGGACACCAAGGACAAGAAAGAGGAAAAAGAACCGAGTGAAGAAGGACATTAAATCATCAAGAAAGTATGTAAGTAAAGTAAGGAAGTGGAGAAAGGAGTGGAGATGGAAACCAAGAAGGAGGAGAGGCGATGAAAAGAGTGAGGCGATGAATGGGATTTGTTATGAAAGAAAGGCAGAAGGAAAATGGAGAAAAAGGCCAAGGGAAAACACAAAGAGGATAAAAGAGAGGGAAGAAAATGTTTGAGTCAGATGAGTAAATGATGGGGAGGAACAGAGTGAAATCATGGAGGAAGCAGTGAAAAGTGAAGGAGAATTAGATGGAGAGATGGTAAATGAGCACAGGAAGAAGGAAAGTGTGCAGCGGAGAGAGCACAAGATATGACAGCAAAAAAAAATGGGAGAAATGAGGACAGGGCCATAGTAAGAGAAAGAGAAGGATAAAAGATTACAAAAGAAGAGAAGAGGAAATTCAGAAGGAAAATGAACAGAGAGACAAAGAGAAAGCAGAAAAAGAGGACGATGGGGGATGGAGAGAGTGGAGAGCAAAGGAGCAGCTACAGATAAAGAAAGGCTATTATCCTAAAGGGAGCATTATGGTGTGTTTTTGTGTGTTGTTTTGTCAAGTTGGTGTGTTCAACACACATACACTCAGTGTTTGTAGTGCTGGGAGGAACAAAGGGCTTTAAGTAGACAGTAATGTGATCAGTGCTCCGACAAGCTCTGGAAAGCCCCATCTACTAGAGCACTCAGGAGCATCACTGTGTGTGTGTGTGTGTGTGTGTGTGTGTGTGTGTGTGTGTGTGTGTGTGTGTGTGTGTGTGTGTGTGTGTGTGTGTGTGTGTGTGTGTGTGTGTGTGTGTGTGTGTGTGTATAGGACATATATGTGCAGACAAGCATGTGTGTAATATGCTGTCAGATGATCATGTGCATTTAAATGAATGTGTAAGTGTACTTTGAGTGTATAAAATCTTATCTGTGTAACTCTATAGTTAAGAAATGTATTTTGTTACATTATGATGTATAGGTCTGTATGTTACCTTCAGTTTAATTAAATTTGAAATGTCTGTCGTCCAGAGCACTTTAATGAACTAAAGTGTTCAACACAGAGCTTGAAAGTGAGCTGTAAGCAGACAGCAATGTGTTCAGCGCTCCGATAAGAATTAATGACATTAGAACCGACTGATTTGATAACAATAACTGATTTCTTTCTCTTCTTAAACTTCTTTGAGATGAGAGCTCCAACCTAAGAGACAGAGCAAGAGCTGCCACGTTTAAGCCCTATCTGCGTTATTTGGCAAGTTGGACTGTCTACTCCAAAAACATTCATATATTTCTCGATAGTAACAGTTACTCATGTAAATTAATTAGTCGCATCCTCCAAAATTGGTTAGAGCGTCCAGAAAAGGGCGCATCACTGCAGTTGCCGCTGCCAGAACTTATTCATCAGGCTTTATACAGCAGGAACACACCCAACACTGATGAGATGCTGATCAACATCTGATTCTAACAGATGGGCTCTCTCAGTGGATATAAAATACTTAAAACACAGATACATCAAAAAAATAATCCTTCAAAGGCCAATTTTCAAAAAAGGCCATGTTGATTCATAATGTGCTATCAAAGGTCCCCAGCATTCACTAGAAAAATAATACCTGCCTGACTGAATCCAGATTTAGCATGATCAACAGCTCCATCTGGGGCACAAACAGTAAACACTTGTGATATTCATATTAATGCCTCACCTATGTGATGATACATATTTCTGATCTACTTATTTAGAATTTAGCTTATCAGCGCCAGCCAGGTTGTTGGGAACATCCCTAGTTAATGTGTGTGTGTGTGTGTGTGTGTAAGTGTGTGTTTGTGTTGTCATGAGGAATCAAGCAGACTCACCCCGATAATGGCGTTGAGTTCAGCCATGGTGACCTGCTTGGCCCTCTCCACTGCTTGGACCACCTGTTGCTGGTGCTACAGACACACACGCAGACACATTCAATGCCAAAGAAAGAAAGTTGCCCTGCATTATTATCTATATTATCTATATTATACTGTATGTTACAGTATATAGTGTAAAGTAAACCTAATGTATATAAAAGGAACACAGCAGGAACCGTTACTTGAACCAAACTTAAAAAAAGGCGTTAAAACAACTAAACTCTGCTTGTACAGGCTATATAAATATAAATGTCTGGATTGGGCAATGAATTCACACAGCACAAACACACTACTGTACATACAGCCAGATGCACATACACACACACACTCAAAGCCACACTAACTAAAATCTCAGTTCTGTTTACACAAAATCCCAATGTAATCAGTCACACAAATGCAAATATGCGTGTGTGCACATAGTGTCAATATTGATCAAACTGACAGAGCTGTGGCCATCCTATCTCCAGGGAGCACACTTATCAGTGCACACTCCCAGACAAAGAGTGTTTGCAGGTTTGTAGATGTACAGTACACTCACACACATGCAAACACACCGACACGCTCACACACACGCGCACACACCCACACCAGAATAATACTAAGTTCAATAATCCTACTCCTCTCACTTATTTAGGTTGTATTGAGCAAATATATTTTAAAACACAGCTTTAAGAAGCAATGAATGGAGGCTAGAGCAGACACATGCAGAAATAGTGATAATGTTGCTGAATGATGGGGGCCCAAAGCAAATTTTTTAGGAGTGGGTTGAATTTAATTTAAAGATAAAAGATGCCTTTTTATTGAAATCCAACACAGTTGGCTCTAATTCCACAATAAGTAGTTGTTTCCTGTGACATACAAGCGTTTGAATTTGTTTAATATCACTACCTTTTGTGGCTGTACAAATTTGGCAGATGCTTTTATGCCACACCTTTGTGCCCTCATTTTTATTCTGAGCCAAAATGTCAGTGTGCAAACAAAATAATTAACAAACAGGACTCAGCTCTGTCTAGCTTGTTCAGCAGGTTTCAAATTAGTTCCACCCATGTGCAATAATTAACTCAATTTACATGTTTGCTCTGGTTTCTTTAATGATTAGACAGCTGTTGTGTTTAATGAAGATATATTTAGCAAACTGGGGGCTTGATAAGATATCAATAGATTTCTTGATTGATTTGCTTTTCAAACAGGGGATGACTCATCGAGGCAGCTTGCAATAATTGAGATGAAATGTCCACACAAGCAATTGAACATGTTGAAAGCTAATGAGCTGTGTTGTCATTAACATGCACAATGTTTGCGTCGATTACCACTTCTGTATAGTAAACTTTAAGTAGTGCATGTTTAATATCTGCAACAACACCATAAGCTGCAGCCTCAAAATGGACCACAATGTGGAATCAACACCTGTCCTACACAGTCTCACCAAAACCCCTAACTTTTTAACAAATTCAAAATGTTTCACATTGTTTCTTATGTACAATTAATTCAACTTGATCACACATTTCAAATTTTTTTTGTCAACAGAAAGGGAACTTCTGGATCAATATTTTCTCTTGCTTGCTTGGCATGCACTTGTATCCATTCTGGTTTATTTATCATTCTGAATACAAAGAAAATCTGATAAATGCCTGTAGTGTGAATAATTGACTACTAATTGTGTGTGTGGGTATTTTTTGTTACGTGTTAAGTGGGTCTAGCAGTGGTGACACGTACCTCTTGAGAGAGGAAAGGGATGATCTGAGCGCAGATGGCACTGAGACGCTTGACAATCTCTGCCTATAATGGAGAGAGGGAGAAATGAGAAAGGAGAGACAGAAGGAGAAAGAACAGGATATATGATCATGTCGCATATCTTAGCTAATAAGTACACAACAAACAGAGCATATGATACACAGCACATTAAGCCATTGTTGCATTAAAACACCTTTATAATGAGTGAGGAGTTCCGTCAGTGGCATCTCTGAGACTGAGTGAAGAAAAATGTGGGGGAATGTGGGAGGGAACAGCAGAGCTGGAGGGATGGAGGCCGCATTAGAGCTCCAGTCATCATCTGGTCGTTTAACACCATCACACTCTCATTTAGATCGGCCTCACACACTCCTACCCACTTCAGTCTTCCTCTCTCTCACTCTCATAGAAACACATACACATACGCACAAGCAAACAAACACATTCACAAAAAGCAGAACACCTCTAAGAATTTCTCTCTCAAACTCTGCGGCTGTCACAGCCGGCTATTCAGTGCCATTACATTTGTCCATTTCCTAAAACTCATAAAATCCATTAAACAAATGCTCTTTCTTACCCCCAGCCCACACACACATATGCGTACACGTGGCAAACCTAGTAACTATCCGCAGAATACAGCTGCCTGCACACACAAACGCAGAAAAACATGAGCACATACTCTCTCCGTGGCACACACACACACACACACACACACGCACACACGCACACTGAACCTCTGCGGTGTGTCTAATTCTATCTGTCTGAGTGCCCTCAGCCTCATTTTGTTCTCTTCTTCACTCAGCCGTTCTCTCTTTTTCTACAACAGCTCTCACACTGAGCCATTATTACCCTATTCATCCTCTTTCTCCTACCCCCCACCCCTCATCTCTCTCTCCTCCCTTGCTCGCTTTGTCTCATTTTCTCTCATCTTTCTATTTTCTTTCACTCTGCTTCCCTTTTTCCTTTCTCTTACATCAGTCGCTCTCTTCTGTTTTTTAATGTTGCTTTGCTGTCATACATTATCACGGCCATACTGTACACATGGGTTTTTCATTTTTCCTCAGTCTACTTTTATTCCTCTCCCTGTCCCTCTCTGTATCCCCTATCCGCACTAGGGCTGAACGATTAATTGTATTTGTGATATTATCGCGATATGATAAAACCAGATTTTCTAATCGCAAAGGCTGCGATTACACTCTGGTCACATGACACCCAAGAGTAAAGCAGTCTGCAGACGAAGCATCAACTTCGCATGTTATGCTGTACCTTGACTTGTTGCTGTACAGTGGCCTTAAGCTTCAGAGGCGGACACTACAGAAACTTTAGTGTCACACAGGGAATGAAAGTAGCACCAGCCACCCGTCGGCGGTGGTGGTGGGTAAAATTGTCGAACAGGAAAACATAGCCACCAGTCAGCTCAGGAAATATCTGTGAAACTGTTTATTCCTTATGTTTACTTTCATTGTCCAACTTTTGAATTGAACCTCTATCTGAGTATTTTTGTTTGCTTACTGGGATACAGAAAGATGAACTCCTAGGAGATTTGAACCGAAATTAGGACTGATTACTTGGTGGTTGAACTGTGGGTTTTGTATTGAGTGCTTAGTGTATAACACACTGTGGTGAACTTAGTGTTGAATTTTTTATCATATTATTTAACGACATATCTTTCTCATATTACTAAAATTTGATACTTCTTCTTCACCATTGCTCATAATAATAATTCATGCATTTCATTATAATACAGGCCTGACCCATGAGAAAGAACAGTGTATGTTTAATCTCTCTAATATTGTGTCAGTGATACTATACACTGATTTACAGCTTGTCCATTTTGAATAATACAGAAGGTAAAGATCTTAAAAATAAATCACACATTAACTCGCAATCGCAATATTGGTAAAAAAAAACAATCCGCAATTAGATTATTTTACAAAATCTTTTAGCCCTAATCTGCACTAACACATGTTTCTGGTACTCAAAGATACTAGAGAAGAAGAGAGAGAAAGACAGCAAAAGGGCGATGGAGGGCAGAGCAATGACTGACAGGGCTGTATACAGTACACTATCTGGCTCTCTCTCTCTCTCACACACACACACACACACACACACACACATCAGCCAGCCTGTCAGGCACAGCCAGTCTCATCATGATTTCATAAATTGGTTATCACCAGACACACAGCTCAGTTCCAAGGACACATAATACATATGTCAGTGTGTGTGTATGTGTGTGTGTGTGTGTGTGTGTGTGTGTGTGTGTGTGTTGTGTGTGTGTGCATGTTTGTACCAAAGTTCGTCAGTGTGTTTGGATTGATATGCATTTATAGTATGTGTGTTGACTATAGACAATACAATGAGAGAAAGGAACAGAGATAAAAGAGAGAGTTTTTACAATTGGAAATTGCAACATTTGTTATTGCTGTATATTCTTCTGATTTCATTTCTTTCAATGTTTATTTGTCTGCTTAACTCAACTTTATCTCATTCTTTGCTTTGTAGTTTATTCAACCTTTTTTTTTTACTAGACTCCAGCTATAAATAAAATAGGGCACTCACACGGTTACTATGTTGACATTGTTAACAGGTAGCCTTAACAGGCTCCTTTAACAAATATATGTGTACCTGTTTGAATTAACCTAAACCTCAAGACTTCAAGAATTAATTTAATCAGCAAAATGCCAAGCCTGATAAAGGTTTTCATGATCTATTGACTTAGAGTACATAAACAGCAACTTGTAAAAGGGTTCAACATGGAAAAAAGGAAGGTCAACTATCACTGTCCATTAGTACAAACTATTTTATTCCAGGGAGAAATGCTAAAACTTTATACATACTACAACTTTATACTGTCCTCTCAGTTATATCTCTGCAACTACACCAGACCTCCTCCTCCTGAACAACAGGTTTTCCTCAGGCCACAATTCCATTTAGATGACCTGGATCAGTGTTGGCCAGATAAAAGCCATTTGACAGGGCAGATGCAAGACCATAAGTCAGAACTGACCCAAAAGTGGCCGATCCATGAAGCTGCCTTCATTTACTATTTCTGAGGTGGCTGGGAGTTTAATTGAAAGCTACAACAATAAACATAGATTTTTTAAATAAAACAGAGAGCAAACAAGCAGTGCAAAGAAAAGAAAGCTTTTGCCTAAAAAAGTAGGTGGGATGCATTAAATACAGTAAGAGAAAATAATGCTTTTAGTGTAGTTTTCAATAAGGAATAACTCTATTCTACGTTACAAGAGAAGAAAAATCTAACCGTTTGAATGGCCTTGACAGCTAAAATGTTATCCAGGGACAAAAGAATAAAAAATAAACAAGTTCTGAGGTGATTAGGATATTGATTAATGGATCTCTGAATGGCTATTGATGATATTGATGATGGGATGCATGATTTTAGCCATTTCAGGTAACAAAAATATGCCTGTGGGTTCCAGTTGAAGAAACGTTAGGATTAGCTTCCACTTCTGCATGTCATGTGTGATCAATAGTTTGAATTTTTGGGTGCCCATTACACTAGGTAGAATGGTACTATGGAAACATGTGATGTGATTTACAGTCTGCATGGTGCTCCATGCAGACTTTAAATTAAAAGCTACCTAAAGCTGCATGAAGCTGCAAAGTTGGATGTTAATTCTCGATGGGTTCAGCACTATTAGCAACCCTTTCACATTACACTGATTTGTTTGATTTATTGTTATTAATAGAAATATCAATTAATGCTAGTTAAACCATACAAACTGCAATCAGTGTATATTTTGGACATGCTTCATAAACTTCCTGAGCACAATGTAGTGGATAGATGGATAGACAATGGATGGTGTTATGCAGTATGCAACTTGAGGGGAGGTGAGAGGGGATACAAGTCCCCTTGTTAACCTGCCATCCTCCATTCCCTAGTAGCAGTGCTGAGGGGTTGTTTAGTTGAATATGTTAGTCTAGTCTGCCTAACTCGTTGATCCTTGATCATTGATCCTGACTGAGGTTTGCATAATTTAGAATCTATGGCCTCCATCCATGGCTCTTAAATATCACTAGCCTAACTGTGCTGTGTATTGCTGAATCCATGGCGCTGTCCATGGTCCTGAAGTAGCAGACAAATTTCTAAATGCGACTTTTTGTCTCAGTCCCGCCCTTCAGTCAGTTACGACCTAGATCTATAGGGTGGGGGAGTCCATTAATGATCCAGTTTATATAATACAAGACACCACTCAGCCGATGGGTTAACATTACAGTGAAAGTGTCCTGGGCTGGAGCAGTCTGACCTAGTCCAGGTGTTAGAAACAACACAGGACACAGTCTTGTTCCACACCCTTGCCAAAGCACAGCCAACAGGGAGTACTGGCAAAGACTGGCCGGATGGAAGGATAAATGGATGGAGTGATGGTAGACACAAAGGAAGAGAGGGAGCTGGTCAATAAACACCTGAGGGTAGATTGGCTGCCAAGTGGCATGGGGAGAGATAGAGAGACAGAACAGAGATAAGATGTAGGTGAAAGCAAAAAGTCAAATATTATTATAAGAAACGCCAAATATTCTCCAAAACAGGCAAAGAGTTGAAGGAATGGAAATTGGAAGTGAGGTTAGAGGAGAGGAAAACACAGAAGAAGACAAAGAAGAAGAAGGAATGAACTGCAGAACAAGGACAGCCTGTTCCAGAGGCTGTGGCGCATGTCAGCCTGTCGGAGTCTGAGACACACACACACACACACACACACACACACACACACACACACACACACACACACACACACACACACACACACACACACACACACACACACACACACACACACACACAAAGTGGCAGCGTTTTCAGACTTGTCATCTCGTCGGATCATTGACAGGGTGATAATCACAACAAGAGAAACGATTATATGATCACCGAGCCTTGTTGCTGCATAATGATACAACCTGCAATATTCGAAAAGGTAACAGACACACAGACAGCTCACCTCAACTCCTACACACACACACACACACACACACACACACACACACACACACACACACACACACATAAATATAACACATTATTCCTAATTCCTAAATCTAAAACAGCTATACTCATGCCACATGCACACATTTTTATGCTGACTGAGACTTTTGGGTGATCGAGTCAACATACAAAGTCTACGTACAAATGACACTTCAAAACACAAGTAACACTAGTAACACTAAAAGCTTGCATGTAACCACATGCTGACACCTTCACTTAAAAATATAGACAGGGCTGATTGTATTGATTAATTTCAGAGTCACTAAGAGACAACAAGCAACAGACGGCACAGTCACGGCCAGCGAGAAGATCTCGCAACTTAACAGAAGCAGAGTTAAGCAGAGGATAACATTCTGGAAATAACGCCTATTGTTCACCTCATGCTGTTGAATTTTAAAACTTCTTTTGACTTCAGGTCTTCTGTCTGTTTTTATCAAGTAAAAAAAGGCAAGCTATAGTTATTTATGCCACACCTGTAGTACAGCCTGTGCCATGAGGGTTTTTATAATAAGTACATCACCAAGGGATACAGTACAGTCTAAGTCTCTATGCCTTAATCAACAATTAAACAACACTACGGTTAATACAGTTGACTATAGTAAGTGTATTGTTTTTAAAACTTGTGAACAGACAGTGATGCAGACAAGTAGCAAGAAGTAATAAGAAGAGGAGATGGCTAGTGTGTTCAGGAGCAATGAGAATACAGCCTGTGTGAGTGTGTAAATGGATGTGAAAACACTGGGTAATATCAAGGCAAAACACAACAGCAGTATTTAAATTCCAGGGAACTAAACAAAGAAAATGGCTTAAATACAGGTAACAGCAGGTTGTAGTTTGTGCTGAAGAAACAGGTACTGAATTTTCTGAGCCCGCTGTTGTTGTAGGGTTTTTGAATTTTACAATTTCTGGAATAACTGACCTGCCGTAGGTGATGTGACATCATATTGAGTAACCAACGTAACAGCTCATACAAAGTAAAAGGTCATATTTGGTGTCATAGAGTTCAAGAGGCAGCGGAACCAATTTCTATACCAACAAGTGACTCAGTAGACCAGAATGCACTGCAGAGACAAGGGTTGTGCTTTGCGTAAAAGAGGCGTTATTCTCAATTTGTCTCATGGAAAAACTCATTCTCCTGCACTTACTTTGCAATTGCTATTGCTATTGCTACGGCTCTCTCTCCACCCACATGTTTAACCCACAGCGCAAATGCAACACGATCTTGCCCGTTCTATGAAGGCTGTCAAAAGGCATTCTAGGAAACGTAATAAATGACTAACTGAAGTAGAAATAAGCGAGACAGGTGGGCAGATGAGGTGGTGGGTACACTAGAAAAGAAAATAATAACACTTGCTCACTAAATAAGCCATCAGAGACTGATGGTGCAGCAGTGTATCTGCACGTGGAATTTTTCTTTAAATAATGAGCCAGCGTCTGACTGTTCTGACAAAGAAAAAGCTTGTTGGAGTAAGATCTGTCCCCTAGCTGTGTTCTTTCCAATTCTTGGAATGACAAGGCGTTGTGTCACTGTAGCATATCGGCAGGCTTGTAAGAGGTAAAAAAAAAAAAAGATATAGGAGGCTGTTAATGCCTTCTAATCAAGAAATGCACACAAGCTCAAAAGAAGGGATGAACTGACAGAAAACAAGCTCACATTTTTTTTCTTGTGCCCCTTTCACTCATGACACTAAACTGAACTTGAACTGGATCAACAGGGAAGCCACTTCCCTGTGAAAGATCAGCATTGTATTTGGTCTCCCAGCATGACGGCAAGCAACAGTGACCGCGTTCATCTTGCCAATAAAGCTTGGTGAATTTGAATGTGATGAGCGTGGGCTGAGATTGGCACGGGAGGAGGGAGACGGTGCCCAGTGTGCTCGGGCACTGCCAGCTGTGCCAGCCTCTGAGTCCCACTATAGCTGAGCGAGCCAGCTTTTAGGAGAGGGGTGGGGGTCTGTGTGTGTGTGTGAGTAAGTGATACCCCACTCTTCTACTTGGCCGGGCTAAATAAAAATGTCTGAAAATGTATACAATTTCTTTGTTCCCCCATTCCCTATTTCATACATAAAACTCACTCAGAGGTGGAAAAACTAGTCAGATGGTAAAATTAATGTTAACAATTTTCAATAAATCAATTCATTGTCATTTTTCAAGCCGAAAATGCCAACTTCTAAGGATTTGCTGCTTTTCTGTATGTTATATGAAATTAATTTGAGTATTTGGAGTTTTTGGACTACAGTTTGATAAACAACCTTTAGAAAATGGTGATCGGCAATTTCTGACATTTTATAATTGATTAATCAACAAAAGAAATGGTTACTTGATAATGAAAACAATCTTTAGTTGCCACGCCCTCTATACTAAGTGGTAAACAGAGATTTCGGACACTTTTAATATGAAAAATCATTAATTTGCATCAACAGTTAGTACCTAGTTACTTCAATGTTCATCCATCTAAATGTCTAAAAGACAAAGCATTGCATTGTGGGATTTTTAGCAAAAAGAAGTGTAGATGCTATGGAGCCATATTGTATGTTACAGTGCCTCACAGTGTGTGCGTATAGCTGCAGAACGCCCTCATTTATTTCCAAGAGTCAGAGGGTGTGTACATATCTCACACACACGCAAACACAATCCTGAAGCTTATCTCTGTCCCTGTGCTGTCTAATTGGACTGCTCTCCCCTCTGTGAGCAGTTTAAGGTAAATATTTGTAGCCAATGACGTACTAATCACCCACTGATTGGGGTTGCAGGCACAGAGCTGTTCATTGAAAACAGCCATTCCTGCTTCCTCTCTTTCAACCCCCTACCTCCTCCTCTCTTTCATCTTTCTCTCCATGCAATCAGCCTTCTTCTCTCTCTATTCTGCTGGCTCATTTTTCCACTTCCACAGTATATCTCTCTCTTTCTGTGTATGTGTGTGTGTGTGTGTCCTTGCACTCCGTTATCCCTCGGTGCACTTGGCCGTGCTCTTTTGCTCTCTCTCTCTGCCCTCCTTCTAATTCTCTTTCATTTCTTTCTCCTTGTTGCTCCATCTCTCTGCCCTGCTTCTCTCACAGAATCACCCTCCCTCTTTTTTTCTGTTCCCGCTCAGTCTTGTTTTCCTCTCTCCTTCCTCTCTCTCCTCTGGGCAGCGTGCCAGCTCCTCTTCCCTGGCGCTGAGCCAAATCCTCTCCTCCTCCTCCTCCTCCTCCTCCTCCTCCTCCCCTTCCTCTATCCCCCTTGCCTCTGATTGATGGCCCCTCTATTCTGGAAGGAGAGGAATGGAAACAGAGAGAGAGAGAGAGAGAGAGAGAGAGAGGGAGAGCAGCAAAGCACACACAAATACAGAAATACACACACGATCACACACAAGAACTAAAAGGCACACACACGTGCACTCTTAAAATTGTGCACACACATACAACTACACACACAAGTACACATACACAAAAGCCACCACAAACAGTTGTACTTGCACACACACACACACACACACACACAAAAGCAACAAGGGCACACAGAAAACCAATCCAAACAGAGCAGAGGAGAGCACACATACAAAGGGCTGTGTGCAGAGCAAGCAGAGCCTCCCAGCATGAGACCAACAAGCACACACACACACACACACACACACACACACACACACACACACACACACACAAACACTTCCTCAGACACATACACGCACATAAAGACACAGATTCAACCTTCAGTGCAGTAACAATACAAGATAGGCAGCGGACCAGGCAGCAGAAACATTTAGAATGAAAAATACAGACAGACAGCTCAATTGTACTCTCCAACACACACACACACACACACACACACCCTTAAACACATTGGTAGATATCCAGCACGGTTACCAACATGTACTAACAAATACTTCACAACTTATGTATAAGCCTGTATGTAAAGACACAGATGTATCCATACGCATGCCTCAGCAATATAGAAATACACATGCACCCGCACACACAGGTAATATTTCTAGGCTATGTGACTGTATGACACAAAATCTGTAGCTCACAGTTGGGGTTGTAGTTTTACAACCAACTAGATCCCTCTCTGTCTCTCTTTTGCTCTGTCTCTGGCTATATTATACACTAAGCTATTAGTCATATTCACACTGTGCCAGCTTACCAGCTTGCATTGACAGACTGCATACGGCTTCAAATTCATGTCGTCCGCAATGCAATCAGACACAAAGTAGCCAGAGTAGCAAAGCTGGCTGCACAGTATGCATGAAAATCATTGTGCACATCATACATACAAACTAATGGATCTTTTTGTTATTACACATCTCATTGATGGTTGTGTTTGAGAGGTGCTGGATCATGCACAAACTATGGTGCAGGACAACACAGTTTCTCATATTTCACTGGCAGTACAAATTGGGCTGGTACAAACTGAGTACTTGAACATTATTACTCATACTTCCTGTGGCATGCTTCTTATGTCCTGGTGAATGCACAACAGCAAGCACAAGACTCAATACTGAAAACCTGACTAAGTCAAAACATCCTTGTTGGAAATTGGATCAGAATGCCAAAGGGAAAATATACTCCAAGGAAAGTCCAAAAACTAAAGTGAGATCTTCATTGAATTTAGCTGCTGCGGTGACTTCCCCTGTTGCTAACCTTAGCTTGCTGCAGTGAAAATCACACCATTTTACAGGTGATACTATCTGTGATAACACTGAGCCTCTTCATGATCACCCGCTACATTTCAAAATTACATTTCATTTACCTTCACTGTTGGAAGCAAGACTCAGATATTATGAATTTGCCTATAGCGACAGTCGCTATTATGATAATTACTCCTAAGACTAATTGATGACATTTTCAAACTGGTCTACATGCTAAAATGTATCTATGTACTCCGGACTAAAACATAAGAAGACTGAGTCTACAGCACTGCTAGCAGCCCTGTAAGGCTCCACTTAGGCAAAGCGATGCTTTAAGCTAGCATCAGCTGGCAAGCATGCTCCTAAAGACAAAGCTAACATGCTGATGTTTAGCAAGTATAAGGTTTACCAAGTTCATTGTCTTAGATTAGCATGTTTGGATGCTAAAGTTTGCAAATCAGCAGAAAATCCAAAGGGGTAATACATAATACAGGCGGCTGTGGCTCAGGTGGTAGAGCGGTTTGCCTGCTAATCGGAAGGTCGGCGGTTCAATCCCCGGCTCCTCTGGGCTGCATGTCGAAGTCTTTGGGCAAGGAACCCCTAATTGCCCGTGGCGGCTGTTCCACTAGTAGTATCAATGTGTGTGTGAATGCAGATGTAGTGTAAAAGCACTTCGAGTGCTCGCAAAAAATTAGAAAGGCACTATACAAATACAGAGCATTTACATTTTGCAGGTATTTGGGCATAAACATAATAAATAAATGTACTGGACAAATTAGAGTTTTGAGCTGTTGATTGTGCTATATGGAAAAGTTAAGGGATCACCAATTCATTCTGACAATCCATCCAACAGTTGTTGAGACAATTCACTCAAAATCACAAATGTCAACCTTATTTTGCCACAGGAAAAGTCAGGACAGCACCAAATTCATTAGGATTAGGGATCGTGTTCTCACATTTTTGTGCCAATCTATCCAGTAGATGTTGAGATATTTCAGGACTTTGACCTGCCTATGCTGCTAGAGGAAAAGTCAAGGGATCACCAAAGTCAGTAAGATTCATCCTCTGAGGATATCTGTACAATGCCATTCTTTATAATAGTGGTTTAGATGTGGCTAAAAAGCTTTTCCATTAAATTTCCAAATATAAATGACATTTACTGATGGAACAGATTTCAAATGGCATGTGTAGCAGTCAAACCTGGATAAAAAGCCACATGCTGTCCAGCTGCTCAATCAGAGGACTAGCACCTTATTTTTTCCAAATCAAGCACTGGTCACAGAAGATGGTAGCACATGCAGCTGCTATCACGTACATGTACACACACAAACACACACTAAGATAAGCCAATACAGTCTGTGTAGCTACTCAGGGCTCCTCTGCCAAAGTGACAAAGCCATTACGCTAAAAGGCTAGCTCCCTGGGAATTTAATCACTCGTTTTCTCTCTCATCTCATCTTTCTCTTTTTCTTTTTCACCATTTTTCCTTCTTTCAACTTATTCTCTACCATTCCTAAATGGTTATATCACACCCTATGCCTCATTATTCACAAATGAGCTCTGTCACACATGTATGGACAGGCGTTCACACACAGTATGAAAGGGAATAAGAGGGGGAGACATCAAAGCTGCACACACAAACACACATGCTACTACATGTGCAAGGAGAGACTGTAATGATCAGAGAGAGTGCAAACACATACCATAAACACACACATACAAAGTCATTTGACCTTTCTAAAGCCTGGTCTTGTTGACCCACATATACAGGCTTGTCCTAATCCAGCCCTTCAAATAAAATCAGTTTTTAAAAAAACAATTTTTTAAACTCAAACCACAAACCGCGGGATTATCGACTGACTGGGTGGTGGGGATGACAGAGAGGAAAAAGATGAGGCAGAGGGGAAGGGAAAAGTTAGACTGAGAAAGAAGAAGGGGAGAGAGAAGCCCAATCCTATTACGAACCAAAGCGGTGAGTTGAAAATGAAGGCATCTCTCGCTCGCACTCTTTCCCCCACTCTCATTCTCGTTCACTCTCTCCCAAATGAAATGAAGATTCAGGTCACAATTTCAGCTAAATATACCAAGGCATTCACACTCACACACACCACACATGTGCACAAACAGGCTAGACAGCTTGGGCTAATTAGGCGGGAGGATAAGCTCATGCACACACACAAACTTTTTTATACAACACAAACAGATAAACATTCTCTCATGTGATCTCCCTCTCCTGCTTGTGCTCCGTCTTAATCTTCCTCAGTCCCTGTTTCTGTTTTATTCATTTTCTCCATTTATTTCTTCACTCCATTCACAGTCCTTCCCTTCTTTTTTTCTCTCAGATTTTTCCCTTTCTTTTCATCTCACAGATATTTTTTTTTTGGTATGACTGCTACAAATGCCAATAACGCCAACATTGTTTGCTATATTACACAAACTATCACATAAAAGAGAGTGCAGAGGAAAGACTGGGCTACTCACTCTTTTCTGTCAGACAAAACAAACACACACACACACACACACACACACACTCATATGTGTGGTGGTGAAATGAAAGGAGGGAGCAGGAAGGAAGGACAGCCAGCTGCTTCATCTGTCCTCAGGAGTCCACAGGGGAAACAGTCTGGCTGCTGAGCATCCTGACTATCAAACACAGCTTCCTATAATATCCTGCCTGGTCTGTGAACCACACAGTCTCTCTATCTAGCATTCTGATACAGTATGTAAAGTCTATATATATGCTAACACTGGTTCTTATAATATCCTGTCCATAGTGTCTTTGAACGAGGCATTTGTATGGCAGTGTTTTTATAAGCAACTGCTGAAACGTTAACACAGCTACAGTGACATCCTTATTAATTATGGAGGCCAGGACTCAAAGTACCCAAGGTGACTGTAGAGATACTGGTTTAAGTAAGAACTAGCTCCCAATCACTATCACGCTATCTAGCCTAATGTGTATGATTTAAGTAGTATGCTAGTGTTCAATGTTTGGCTTACTCAGTTCCTAGCTGGACATTTTTAGGCTTTTAACTCATGCTGTTATTATCCTAAATGCATTAAAATGCGTAACCAGCTAGAGGTTCACCATCAGCTCAAGGACACACTGACACCTCTCAGTAATGGGAAGCTCTCTATTACCACTAGGCCACCTTTCTGTCTGTTAGCCTGTTAAACTGTTATGGAGGATATTTAAATGAATATATTTAACAGGTCTGATGGCTTTATTCATGATCAACATGTTTGACTGTCAGCTTTCACATACAGACTATTTAATTCAAGGTAAAAAGATATAAAAGAACAAAAAGAGAACGTCTCCTTGCTGGTAACATGGATGAAGAGTATTTCGTGCTTACAGATTACAATCTAAATGAACAGAAACAGAATTATGTTAAAAATGTCAAGTAGTAATGGAAACTTACAGGTTCTGTATGTGAACTTGAAGGGTGACGAGTAAAGGGGTAAAAGTGTTAGCAAAGTAAATTGGTTAAAATAAAAGTATTTGAAAAATAAACAATCTGCGCTCAACTACCATGAACAGGTTTTTTTTGTTTGTGTCCTAAACACCTAGAAGGCTAGCAATGTTTAGCATAAACTATTCAATAGTGTCCCAGCCTCCTCCAGGTTCTTGCTGGCTAATCTCTCATTAAGCACCCTCGCTGACCAGGATCCTTGTTGCCTAGCATCCTGCTCTATCAGGCTACTAAAATGCAAACAAATATGCAAACAAATGCAGCTTCCTAACATCAAGAATTTCTCCAGCAAAACCTAGCCTGATGTCACCAATCAGTGCGTAACCTTATGTAAAAAGCACAAATTGTTTGAAGGATTTTTGCTCTTTGAGTCCACAGTAATTCAATCAGGCTTAACTTAGACAGGCTACAACTTGGTTCCTTGGGATATCAATTTCAAAATAAATCAGGTAGACATTTATACACACCTAAAAGCAGTAATGGTTGTACACTTATAATAATAATGAACAGTGAGTCATCCAAATTGGAGTCAAAAACAGGATTTTCCTTTCTCCAGTGAAATGATGTGCAGTGACTGTTAAGAGGGAGAATGAATGACTGATGCAACATTACCCGAGGCTATGTTTTCATCCACTGCTGTTCCCTTTCCAGGTAAAATTAAGCCATTAAATGTTTCTATTAGGAAGTGTGTATAGTGTACATACAGTAACAGTGTAAGGATGAACACCTGAAGTCATGTGACTTCTTTCTGTGATGCATCGTCAGGTCCCAACCCAGTCATTTAGAAACACTTACATAGGCTGTTATTGAAATGCTGCCACAGAAGTTCCCTGCTGGCCCCAAGGGTCTACTGGGGGACACTATCCCAGCAAAGAAATAATGGACCCTACTGCTAAAATCACCCATTCCCTCTGAAACTGTGAAGATGTACAATATTTGTGCATATGTCAAAATACACATGTCACTGCACGATAATAAGAAATAGATGTTACAATTTACAGCTCCAGGGTAATTTCAGTTTAAGGTCAGGAAGTAAAATGGTTTTCAATAAACCTGTACATGTACAAAATGTAGGGTGTTTTCTGCCTGAGGTCATTCAGTGTTAGAGTAAAAGATGCAGCCCTATTAGACACTCTTTACTCTTTCCCTGCCATCAAAACACACACAAACCAGACACCACAAGATGATCTTTATGAATAGCACTGACCAGCTATGTTTAACTACCATAACAAGTATTTTAATTTACATAAGTTAAGTACATTAAGTGTTATAATAGTTACAGTTATAATTTTTCTCCAAAATCAACACAGACGTAGGTGTTTTTAAATGATTAGACCTCTAGTCAGGTTGAGCATGAGTGGACTATGGTTGCATAAGGGCTTTAACTGTTTTAGGTGCAAGCAGTAAACATTTGATCTTATCTAGAAGGCCCACTGTTAAATTAGTCAAAAATATATGAACTGCAACCCACATAATCAGGTTTCAATAAAAACTCAGGCTGTCGGGGTTCAAATTATGTTCAATCTTATCAGATCTGGGTAAGTTCCCGTTCTAATGCTTTTTTGTCAAATTAGCTTTTTTTATCCCTCATGACTACTGTTATGCATGTCAAGTTTGGGTAAAAAAAAAATGTTGGACGTGTGACGGCTTCTACTGGATGTTCATCAAAAGTAACGCATGATGATCATAGATAAGATTGTTTATCTGCTGTTTAATACTGCTGTGTCACCTTACTACCACTGAGCAGTTGTGAGCTCTGTGCTTTGCTTTACGCCCCTTTGAAGTTCAATGCTGATGGAAGGAAAGGCATATCTCATTCACTTCCTGCCTTCGACATTTTGATATTTTTCCCAGGCTACACTCTGGTCACAAGCCCTTGCTGAACAGAAGTCAACAAAGCTTCTATTCTTCTTCACCTCCCGCCATAATCCTGTTATCCTGCCGCTAGAATCAGCTGCCAATACAAAACCTGCTTCAGTCTATTTCACACACCTTACAACGACACACAGAGCACATCTTCGTATCTACAAGCTGCCCTCTGCCAACTACTGTGAGCCCGCAGTATATGACTGAATTAAAAAGTTACTGAATATACATGTTGTGCGCCTGCACATACCGGAGAATACAGGCAATAACTCACCAGGCCCCAGAAGTGCTATATCAATGAATATAGAACAACCACAGAGAGCAGTGTAAAGTCCTTATAGCCTCCCTCGCTCCTCCACAGGGATACAGCTAGTATATATACGATATGATAATGGAAGTGAACCAAGTGAGATAATGTAACGGCGTGTGCATGCGTGCGTGCGTGCGCATGTGCTTCAATGAATCTATACAGCTTAGAGAAGGAGGGGGGAGATCTTATCTTTTCTGTGTCTTCATACAGTTCAGATACAATCATCTGAGAAAGAGAGAGGCAGAGAGAAGAAGGGAGAGGAAGGAAAGGAGAGAGATCAAGATAGTGAAAGACGGGAGGGCTGAGGTGAAAATACAGAGCAAGTGCGAAATTTAAAGAGAGAGAGAGATGGAAAAAAGCAAAAGAGGCTAAAAGGAAGGGTAAGAAGGCAGGGGATGGCTGTTACAGCTCAATTAATGCCGGGACATGAGATGGCCCTGCCACCGATAATGACAGAGAGCGCGCTAGAGAACGAGACAGAGGGGAGAGAGGCAAAGGCAGTGATCTCGACAGGATGTTAGGAGGAAGCAGGGTGAGGGGGGGTGGCGGAGAGGAAATAAGAGCAGATACTGTTAAATCTATTCATGATTCATTATTTCTCACTGCGGCTCAAAGCTCCGTTCCTTGAGATGTCTCTCTCTCTCTCCCTGTCTCCGTCTTTCTCCGACCGCCCTCCCCCTTTCTTTCCTTTTCCCTCCATTGCTTTTCTTTTCTTGGCTCATCTACACCACCCCGCTACCACCACCCGGCCCCCCACTCATCTGTTCTCTGAGGTCTTTATCTGTCTCTTCTAAGGCTTCATCCTTCCTGTTTACCCTCTCTTCTTTCATCCGTTCAATTAATCTCTATCCCATCTTTTCCTCTCGTCCCTGCTCTGACACTTTTTCCAACATAAGCTCTTCCTGCCATCTCTCACTTTTTTCTCTCTTACTCTCTTAACTACCCCTTTCTCTACATTGCTCGCTCTTTTTCTTGCAGTCTCTTATATCTTCAAGGTCCTCATTTTTTCTAAATGATCTTACATTTTTCAAACGTTCCCACTCACTTTCCATCCCCTCTCCCTTTGTAACACCCTGTACTCTACAACCTCGCCTTTTGTGCTTTATCCTCGTCCACTCTCTTTGTCTTTAAAATTCCTTGTGATATTTCTTTTTCTATCAGTCTCTTTCTGATATCCTTTTTTTATCCCAGTTCCTTCATTTTATATTCTATCACGCTCTCTCCCTTCCTTCTTCCTTTTATTCTATTTCTGTCAATTTCCGCTTCTGCGTTTCCTTTTCTATCTGTGATACTGTAAGTTCTCTTTTATTATCTGCCTCAAATTTCTCTCTCTCTCTCTCTCTCTCTGGCTTTCATACCACCTCCCCTGGTAAACCTTTTTACCAGCTCAATTTTTTCACATATTCTCTTTTTCTTCCCCCTTGCTCAAACATATACTTTTTTTCTACTTTTTCTTACCTCTTCTCAGAGCCTCGTCCACTGGTTCCTGATGCCAGGCCTCTCCCTCTTTCTTTATTTCTCTCTCTTTTTCTTACTCTCTTTCACCTGACTGTAGCTCCTTGGTCTCCTTCTGTCATCGCCACCACCTACTCCACCTCCCCCTCTCTCCGTCCTCTCTTCCTATTTTCCACACTCTCCCCTCCTTGGCCTCCCTCTGTCATCTTCCCCACCTATCCTCCTCTCCCCCCTCCTCCTCCTCCCCTGTCCATCTCTCAGAGGTGCAGCCAGTACCCCAGTCCATTTCTTCTTTTTGGCGACAAGAGCTGACAGTTGAGTTCTGCCCAGCTTTGCTGCCAGCCATCTCTTTCTCTCTTTTTATCTCTGTTCCCTTCCTCTGTCTACACTGTTGAGAACGTTCTCTGGATATTACTTTAGTAGCCTAATACATTTTTTGGTCTTTGTGACCAAAAAGGTAATTTTTAACTCTCTGAAATTCTTAATTAAATTTTTCAGAACAGAATTGCATTTACTGAATTAGTGCTTCATTTGTTTTAAATATTATTACTTGAATCTTACATTTTGCCGTTGGGGAACAATAAAGTGCCATTTTGTGTTAATTGTTAAGTGGCATTAGGAGCAGTGAAGATAAATGACTACAGGTATAAAGCTAATTACTATTTTACAAAATGCAGTGTCACTATTTCACACTGACTTAAACTTTACTTAAATACACTAAGTAAAGCACTAATAATTACATTAATTTGTGTTGTAGTAGAACGTCTTTCAACACTTTGCCCTCTCTTAATTCTCTCATTACTCTCTCATTTTGTCTATGTCTCATAACATGTGTCTGCTGTGGGGTTTAGGAATCAGTCTTTTGAATGTAGTTCAAGTCTTTGGTCCATGAGACCAGGACTGAACTTGTGTTTTAGAAAAATGTAGGAAAATCGTGAAGAGCAGAGGGGACAATTTCAAACAATTTCAGTTTCAAACACAATTTTAAACAAGTTCAATTTGAGTGCAGATCTGCATACTCATTTAAGTGAAACATTACTTTACATTAAGGTATGACAAGCTATGCGTTAAGATAATCTTTTCCAGATGTAATGGTTGGTGTTCATCTTGAATCCTGCAAAGTGTAGCAGCCGAGCAGATGTTGCTTCTTCTCCAGTACACGTTGAATAATCTCACCTCTACCTACAGATGCTGCCAAGATATTACAATTATAACCATTTGCTTTTATAGTTATTTTGTTAATATAAAGCAGACTGGGATTTTAAAATGTTTTTTTTAGATTACATGTCCTGAATACAACACATCCCTCTCTTATAATCCTAACAGCTAACATGAAACTGGGATCCAAGTTGATATATAAAGCAGCAATGGAATTCCAACATGGTGATATATATTGTTATATTGCGGTTTGTGCAGTTCCTGTTACAGCAAAAGTGTTTGGACAGACTCTCTTTTTCCCCATTTTAAATTAAATACTGAGGTACAAATGCAGCTTTCAACCAATAGCAGCACCTTTAAGGCAAGGACACTTGCAAAATGTTACTATAAAACAGGGAAGAGAAGCTTGGTGCCGTGGAAACTGGTGTCTGCTATATGTTTGTCCATGTTGCTCTGTGCTGTGATAATAAGGCATTTCGGACAACAGCTTCACTAGGAACACAACACATTGCCATGAACTAAGGAACTGGATTGGGATTTAACATAGCTAATCAGCTCATAAACTCATCTTGCATCATCCCTAACTTCAATCATTGGACGTAACATCAGCAACTACTGGAGTGTGGAGTAAGTACATACACAGCATCAGTATTTGGACAGAAACCCACTGTTTGATGTCCCTGTGCTATAATTACCTTGCTCATGAAATGACACGATGATTATGAGGTTAAAGTGCACAGTGCAGATGGTTTCATTTGAAGGCATTTTTTAGAGATTGTTTTAAACAATGAGCTGCTTTGTAAATGCCTATGCCAGGCATGCTGGGAGCTCATTATAAAGTATGAAAAAATATGAACTACTCGTCCACCGTAGAGCAAGAGTTAGCATGGCAGATAAATAGATTACAGGATTGGGGAAGACACAGGCAATCTTAAAGGAAAACTTTAAATGAAGATGCCATTCAACTGGATAATGATTCTGTCTATCTGCATGGAGGTCTGTCAACACAGAGGAAGCGATCTGATGTCTGACTCTCTGTCTGTCTGTATCTCTGCAATTTGACTGTCTTCCTTTCCTACAGTGTGACCCAGACAGCAAATTAGCAGCAAGTGTGGGGACTGACAAGCAGTCACCGGACGCCTGAGAGCACACACGGCTCATCAGACACATGTCTTCATCCAAGAAGACCGGATCTCAGTGAGGATAAAATGGAAATGATACACAATTTACACTGACCTTCGTTTATCGCCTTCTACCTGGTATTTTGTCCTTACATTGTTTGGAAGAACAGGCGTGTGACTTCACATGCCAGTCCTCACTATCCCATGCTGTAGACATCTAGTTTCAGTTTCTAGTTAACCTCAGTGTGCTACCACCAGTTATTTAAAGCATTTTGGCAATTGGTATGGTGACTGTGTGTACCATCCAGTTTAATAGTATTATTGTTCACATCAGTAATCGGTTCTTCTATCACCTACAACAGCCACCATTTGTTTTGCATGATAATAACAGGAAAAGGGACTGTCCACACAGAGTAACATTTAGTCAATAGTTATATCATAACTGTGCAGGAAATACTGTCTTGGCTGGTTTCATGCAACAGCACTTTATATTCCACATGAAGGCATAGAGAGGTAAACTAGAGTGTTGTACAGTGTCTTGGCTGGTTTCATGCAACAGCACTTTATATTCCACATGAAGGCATAGAGAGGTAAACTAGAGTGTTGTACAGTGACCCTTACTAAAACTAATACAATCAGCCATCCACAGCTCAGTTTTGAAACCACTTGTTGCTCTTGCTGTCTCATGAAAATTGTAATTAATTCCACTGCCCTGTTTCTGGTCCTACTTTTTTACTAAGTACAAAGGTGAGTCACTACTTTTCCATGCTCATCATCTTTAAACTGAAATTTAAGCTGGAACTGATCCTGTTTTATCCTGCCAACACAGTTTGCACTTGTACTATGTGACATGACCCAATGTTACAGTACATCTTTATGCTGTACTTTGTAGTGTTGTTGTTGTATTGGGTAGAAAGGTGTTTCTAATAATTTGTTCACCTCCTTTACATATATGGAGGCCACCTAGAATAAAAATAATCTCTAATCTAAAAAGGAACAGAAACAAGAAAATACAGTAGAAACCCACCCACACAAAATGACACACCGGCATACATTATTTGTGTGGGTAAAATAACACATTCACCTCCTCTCACCTGCTCAACAAATGCAACTTCTACACAGGAAACACTGAGTCGAGACTGGAAAAAACAAAAGTACTAAGTAGAGTCTTTCTTACCTGTTTGTGCATCTCAATGTTGAGACCGTAGGACATTTCATAGTACTGTGGAGACAAACACAAATGACAGAGCTTCATTAGCATTTAATACACACCGCAGATTAACATTCAGTCTTACACAATATCACCCATTGAACATCTGTTACTCAGTGTAGCTGCATATGCTGCTGTTTGTCAGTGTGGTTTTAATGAAAGCAAGAAAAGAGAGAGTTAAAAAAAATGCTAAACAGAGAGAATGAGAGTATGTGTGTGTACAATACAACAAGTTTGTGTGCGTCTGTGTATAGATAATGAGGTATTTGTGTCTCTGTGTGAGTTATGTGCACTCCCTGTCTCAGAATTTGTGTGTTTGTGTGTATGAGGGGGGTTTACAGTTGTTCTATTTGTTAGTATGCACAGCTGCCAAATGAGCATAACTCTGTGTGTGTGTTGCATGTTGTGTTCCTGCATAAATGTCTGTGTACCTATGAAGACGCGTGTATGGAGACCATCACAATAATGAGACTCTCTGGATGCTTCCTAGGGCCATGTATCTGAATGTGTGAGTGTGTCTGTGCAGTCTGTGTGTGTGTTCAATAAGTGTCCACAGTCTACAGCTGTATACTGTACTGTATTTATAGCTGACACAAAGATATGATCTTTATCTGGATTTCTTATCTGGGCAAGGAAAAACATGTTAACGAAAGATGTAAATGAATGCAGGAAGCATTCGCAAGTGAAGTTGACAGGTTTAGTCAATAAATCAATTAGTCGATAAACAATTTTTAAAGAGTAACCCACTGAAAAATCAGTAATTTACAGGTGTACCCCTGAACACTGTGAGGTCACCATTATGGTTAAAGGTGCAACAGATCACATTTGTGTCAGAGGCTTGAATCTTTTAACCAGAGAGGGCAGTGAAACACTGCTTTTGAGCCTGGTGTTAAATTGCTATATAAGCAAAAATGCCTAACGTTCACTTAAATGTGACTATTTGCTATTTTTCTTGTAATGAATAATTTTAGATTATGTTTGTTAAGTTATTATGAAATTAAGCAATTTCAATAAGCCAATGTGGGCTTCAGAAAATTATGATGGGCAATGATTAATCTATTAATTCAGAAAATAATCGGCAGACAAATTAATAATGAAAACGCTCATCCCTAATCCAGATTATATATTGAGATTATATGATCAATAACACATACATAACTATGTCATGTTCCTATCTGAATGCCTGTGCGTGTGTGTGCAAAATATCTTGTGCTACCACCTCTGCACGTGTGTGAGTGCTTGTGAGTGTTGTTCTGTCTCCTGTGTGTGTGTGTGTGTGTGTGTGTGTGTGCGCATGTGTGTGTAATCAGTAATGCGCTGTAATGGTGTTGGTGGCGAGCGGCATACAGACAGCGAGGATCCGTCATGGTGACAAAGGCAGCCCCTGCCGCCGGATGAGCAACGCTCTGACTGATGAGAGCGAGACACTCTCTGTATTCTCTTGCTCATTTTCGCTCTAGCGCTCTCTTCTCTCTCTCCATTTATTCCCCACCTCATTCAGTCCCTCCCTCTTACTCCTATCTCTATCTTTCAGAGGCTGTCAGTCTGTCTTTTCTATCACCCCTCCTTCTCTCTCCAGTTATTCCCCTCCTTCTTTTTCTAGCTGTCAGATGTTCTTTCACTCTCCTTTCAGTCTATCTCTCTATTTCCTGTCTCATTTTACTCACTTGCTACCTTTGTCTGTGCGTCCCTGTTGATGTACAGCATGCACCCTCTACCTAAATTCAAATTTGCTTTATTGGTATTAACATAATGAAGTACAGCACTGCCACATCACACTGTACAGGGTTTACACTATGACTGTAACAATTCAGAATAGCATGTACACTATAAAACAGTACAAACAAAATATAGCATACACTATGTAACACACTGTACATTTCTATACTACATAGAATACTATAATAAAAAACTAATTAGCGCAGAGTAATATATACTTATTTAAAAACATGTATTCACTGTATATATGATGAGATATTGTTTTGCAGTTGAACAGTGGTGAGATCTATAAAAGCAAAGAAGATTTAGAAGGGTTTCAGTACAGTGTCATGTGTTTCGCTGGTCCTCCCTGAGGCTGGGACATGCTCTGACATATTTTGCTGCTTCAGTGGCAATGTCAGCTTTAACCCCTAGTATATATTACATTTTAGTCTGAGAGACTGTGCGGAACTTTTGGTATTTGGGTTTTATTTTGATAAAGAACTTGATCCTTTACATGCTGACATATAAAAATGATTCCAATGAGTTTCACGCAGCAAAGTACACAAATTTTTAATTTGGGAAAAAGATAGTGCTGGTGCCGGATTGATGCCGTGTGAATTATTGCTCTTGTTTGTCAGGAGCAATGTTAGGCATACAGTGACAATGTTATAGTGTCGCAAAACACAAAGCATCCATGTGAATGTATTGATCACTTAAGCGTGCCATTCTGACATGGGAGACTGCAATCAACGTTAGTTTGTTGAATCATGGACGCAATCTCTCCCTAACCAAACAAAGTTGTTTTGCGCATAGCCTTTCGCCTTGTTAAAGCAGACTTCAGATCAGACAATGTTCATATGGGTCTTTATGCAGTGCAGAAGGAAGTGTCACTCTGACTCTGGCATGACTGGGTATCTATCTATCCATCTATCTACGTATCTATTCTTTACTTTGGGCTGTTCCTCTGTTGTCACCCTCTTGTCCTTTGTCATCTTCTCCCTCCTGTGCATCCTCTCTCACTCGTTCCTGTTAACACCTTTTCTGTCAGTCTTACCAATGATCCTTTTCTTATTTTAACCGTCTTTCTCTCTGCTCTACCTATTACTCTCTTTTACCTTCCCTTGTTTTTTATCTATCTGCTGTATCATTTTCAGCTCTGTCCTTTACACTCTCTCATTCTTTCTCCTTTTAGTCATTTCTACCAATCATCTTTCTCCTTTAAGTTCTCTCTCTATTTCACGCTCTCTCTCTCTCTATTGCCATTTTCTGCTTGGCTCGCTCGCTTTGTACATTTACGCTCTCTCTTCCTTGTCGAGTGCTAAATCTATATTTTCTCCTTTCTCTTTCCCCTGTCGAGCTCACCTCTGCTGTATATTTTACTCTTCTTTATTTCCATTTCTCTCATAGACACACTGACACAAAATAATATGTTTTCATGTACATAAACACATTGCTGCTTGGAATCTCTTTCACATGTAAAAAAAAAGAAAGAAAGAAAAAAAGCGCATACTTGTGTGAAGTATGCGCACACTTGAAAAACACACACACGTACTTTAAAGCACGCGCACACAAATGTCCTTCAGCTAGCTCTTTGTGTTTCCATGTCTGCCTCTCCTCCAGCCCTCTCAACATGAAAGATATGTGACATCTCTCTTTGTTCTCCCTCTCTCCCTCTATCTCTCATCAGCCTCTCTCATCACCTCTCCATCATTACACCTCACCTCAGCCCTCCCCATCTTTTTAACTCAATTCCTGTCTGCCTCTCCTTATTAATTCTCCCTCCATCTCTCCTATCAGCCTCTCCACCTCTCTGTCATTACTCTCCGTTTCTCTTTTTCACTCGCTCCTCTTTCATTCCCTCCTCTCTCACATCCTCTTTTCATTTAGTATCTCCCTTTATTCAAGCTACAGTAACAGCTGAGTGAAACAACCAGGGCCTTAGTATTTTAATACAACCTTGTAAGCGACAACATAGATCCCTGTAGCAGTCTACCTCAGAAAGAGTTCTCTGCTCTGGACTGACTGTATTTAACCAGCAAGACATTATGGAAAGGAGTTCAATAAAGGTATGATAGGAACAGTGCTCTGTAACGCCAGAGTGAAAGCAAGTAGGTATGGGTTAGCGTCAGTGGACTCACTTCTGTCGAGTTTCATTGAGACAGTTTCATTACAAATGCGATTCATGTCGATGCATTCCACGGTCATTATGAAGTAAGTTTTTTTTTCAGCTAGGTATCTCTCTGGGGTTCATGAAAATCCAAGGCAAAAAGCAAGAGAAAAGCTACAATGGCTGGTATTTTAAATTATTAAGATATTACACATTCTGTCCTGCTGGCAGCGGTGGAATATAAGTAGGCTACATTTAGTCAAATAGGTGCAAATTTTGTGGTACTTCTGGTACTTATTTTCATATTCTGCTACTCCACTTACATTTCAGAGGGAAATACTGCACTTTTCACTCCACTACATTTATTAGATAGCTATAGTTACTTTACAGGTTCAGGCATATAAGAAGTTTATAAAAATTAGATTGCTTGAGATAAAACAAACTCAAAAGTATATAATAAGCAGTTAAACTTAGCTTCACATCCACCTATAAAATGTTTCTCACACATTAATGGAAAAATAACAAAAAAAAACATTACTATCATATACTGTATATAGTAATATAACTCTCATACAGGTCACTTTTCAGTTAGTGCTTAGTGCTTTTGCAGTTAGTAAAAGCACTTCAGGAGCATTTCGTTTGACAATATTTTTTGACCACTGCCAGCCCATCGGGAAGGCATGAAGACATATATATTAATTACCTTTCCACATTTTGGATAATATACAAGTGAAAGCACTGTCCCAGATGAGGAGGTAAATAGTAGGAGGTTATTCACTGCATTATGTACCACTGTCCTTTATTGTACTGCCACTAGAGAGCTGCAGCAGTATTAAATTGTGATAGTTTATCAGTCTGTGCAGGATCATTTCCTCTTTCCTCACTTCCTCGCAGTGAGGTCAGAGAGGGAACAGTGTCACCTTCAGGACAGCTCAAAACAGTTTAGAAGGTCGCTCATTTGCCAGGACTTGAAACTGAGCTATTCAGTCTAAAAAAAACAGCATAACAGAGGTTCACAGACAGAAAACAGTGTTACAATCCCAGGACTTTAAACACCAACAGGTGACTAGAAGCTTCAACCTGAATTGGTAATCTGGCAAAGAGCCACAAGCTACTAGGCCAGTTACATCACTCAGTTACAGTACTCGAAAAGTTGCTCCACATAGAAGTTTGCTCTTTTAACTGTACAACCAATTCTGCAATTAACTGGTCCAGTCTGGGTTTCCTTTTGATGAGGCAGAGAGGCGAAGACTAATTGACTGAAATGTAGAAACAGTTGTCCTGTGGGTGTAGGCTAGACAGCAGTGAAGTGACTATTGTACTGTTTGTGCAGTCTGTACAGTACCTTAGTGACAATGCTCTATGGGAGTCTAGTCAGGACTGGACTGCTGTAACAACTGTGCATTGTGGTCTTTGAATATGTAATCAATTACATTTAATCTTAGAGTGTATGTGTTAATTACAGTAAGATTGCTACTTCTGATTTGTCTTTTTCATATTGAAGGTAAACCCTTCACAACAATGTTCAAGCGTAGTCCATAGATCTTAATATATATGTTGTAGTTAACAGTAACAATAATTTTAGTAATAACAGGTGTACTATGAATACACTATAGCGATAGCCACACTGTGTACGCAGTTCAAATTGCCATGGTACAGTATGTCTTTTGTCTCTTGTAGTCAGTTTTTGTAATAGGTTCATCCTCTCTTAACTGCCCCCCCCCCTCCACCTCCAATTACAAACCCCCCATGCCCACCGTTCCGCCTTATATAATCCCTCTGTTGTGTCACTGCGTTCTCATTCAGCACTCTGTGTAAGATCTTGTCTACGTGGGTTGTGTGTATGTGTGTGTAGCACATTGCAAGGCGCATGTGGTGGATGTGTGTGTGTGTGTGTGTGTGTGTGTGTGTGTGTGTGTGTGTGTGTGTGTGTGTGTGTGTGTGTGTGTGTGTGCACTAAGCCTGACAGAAGGGCGCTAAGCCAACTGGCTGACGTCGCTTACCAAGAACATCCAGCACTGCCCACCCAGAGAGCAGGGAAACAGAGTGGTATGTGTGTGTGTGTGTACATAAGACTACTATGTGTTTTTATGTAAGACTACTTTATTTTCATATGAAATGTGAAGAATGCAATGTAAATGTCAGATAGGAATGATTTCTTAGAAATGTGATCATACATATGGAGCATCCATGTGAACAGTGGCTAACACAGGCATACACTGTACCAGGCTGATGTATATTTCAGCTACCTTATGATGAGGGAAGGGAGAAAGCAATTCACTTGGGTTATTGCTATATATTGCCTATTCTTTACAGTAGACTTATATCAGAATCAGCACATACATACAAAGTAATCCACAGTACTTTCAGATGAGAATAAATCCACACACTATCTGACACTTGATGTGTCTGCATTTAATGAAAGTGCTTTCCTGCATCATGATGTAGATATTGTTGTGACTGATGGCCACAGCTGCATTAAGTTGAAAATGTCATCACCTATCTGCTACATGACACAAAATAACAAAACTGTAATTAGAAATAAAACTGCAATCCATAACTTCTTGGATGTTCAAACTACAGGCAAAGGTAATGGAGAACCACTGGCATTATCATTTTCACAATGATAATGTTGGTATGCAGTAAAAAATGTCATCAACCAAACAGGTAATATGCACAGAGGGCTGGGAGACTCAATATTATCGCTTACTGTAAAACTTCAAATAAATGTCTACTCTCAATTGACCCTTCACTAAGCCACGCCCCCCTTAGATAAGTCTGGCAAACTGTCGACATGTAGGACTTTTATAATGGCGCTGCCACTGTCTCTTACTGCACTCTCTGGAGAAATATTGTCTAATTTTTGGAAAAAGCGATCTCGAAGAGAAGCAGACAGTTTTGCAGTTGCATTGTGTATTTTTACAATGTATATTTGCATTGTGAAGGTTGTATTCAGGCTGTTAAACAGACAGAAGCTAAAGTCTACCGATCACAGAGTAAAAGTGAACCACCGCATTACCTGACTATTGACAAAGCAGACAGCATACTACGGATCAACACTGTCCCTGTACAGCTGGGTAGGTCTCTGTTCACTATTACAATCATTAATAATTTGTACTTCTTCCCTTCCCTACTTCTAACCCTTTCAACTTCTCTGGGTAGCGACTGTAACTATTACAGTTGCCCCAGGAACAGCGTTTGACCATATCTTGGAAAAATACGGCAAAAAAGAGCTAGAAAATGACTCTTTTTGCATTAGAGTCAATGGAGTACAGCCATGAAAGAGTCGGATCTCAGGTAGAGCGAGTTCTATACTGCACTGTGATTGGCCAGCTGTGAATTCAGGGCGTGGTTAAGCGAATGGTCAATTAGATGCCTGTCCCTTTCACTGGCCTGGTGTGGCTACATGTTTTTACAAATAAGTCTCAATTAGACGCATGGTCTGTTTTTTAAAGAGGTTCTTTGGATGATAAAACCTCTTGAAGCCCACTGGGTCACCTGCTTGAGCTAATTCTAAGCTGCTTAGACTGTGCAGACCAATGTAAATATTTAAACTTTTGTCAATATGGACAGGCGACACATCATTACATCGGTTAGATTCTCCACAATTCAATCGCTCATTTTACAGAAACAATAAGCACCAAAGTTCATTCAGACCTACGGGCACGGTAAAGAAATTTTAAGGCCTTCTACCATATAGACACCTGTCACAAATATGCAGGGTGAGTTCAGTGATTTAAGCAAATAAAAGCCTTGGCTATGAAGTTTTACAGTATTTACATTCAGTGCAATTGTAATGATATTAAATTATGATTGTTTTACCAAAATCTGTTCAAAATCAGAATCCCAAGCCAGAAAATTACCCATTAGTATGAAGAGATTGAATTTTAACCATGTTGACAAGCTTACATAAACCAATGACCAAATGACCATATATTTATTACGTTAACTGTGAACTGGGTTCCTGTTGATGCTCTGTAATCTTCAGCACATTAGTGTTTTTTGTTGTGTGTAAAACTGTTTATTGCAAAAACTGAAGGCTTTGTGTACTTTTTAAAAACTTTGACAGACTTATATGTGCAACTCTATTTGCAAGAGAGGCTTATGTGTATTTGACGGGAATAAAATCTCTGGAGTTTAAAATTCTTTTTAATTTGGGATGTATCGGATGTATTTTATCTAGAATATTTAAAGATATGCATACACACTGTGAGATGTGCAGCACAGTCTCAATGTCAAACACTGCCATTATCATCGCTCCAGCATTCTGCTTGCTTTTTGGCTCGTTATGTCAGTTCAGCAGGCGGGTTACTTTAGATAAATGAGGTTGCAGTGTAATTCTTGTTTATCTGATCGTACTGTAACGTTCCACTCGTCTGAACATACCCCACATCTAACGCCTATCCGCCACTAATAACATACACACTGCACTGTCATCATGTGGGCAAGACAGACAAAAAGCATTCCTGCATTTCTCTCTCTCTCTCTCTGTCGATTTCTTTCTTCCTTCACTCTTGTGTCTCCCTCCTCTTTCCACTGTTCCATTCTTCAGGGAGTGTTTGCTCTTTCATTTCCCCCTCCCTCCCTCCACCCCCATGGTGTTGCGAGAGTGTCAGACAACGGTGCCAGACTCTCCCTCTCTCTCCCTCTATCTCTTCTATGCATTCTGCGAAGAAAGCTGGCAGACTTTTAAAAATGAGCTTTAGGAAGTGGGTCTAATCCAAGGTGATTTATCTAAATGGGACATTCGTGTGTGTGTGTGTGTGTGTGTGTGTGTGTAAATCTATACTTGTGCATGTGTGGCTTTACAGCACTTTTGTATTCATCCAGGATGTCTGTGTGCTGCTTATACGTGTGCGCAAGCAGCTTGTGTTTATGCCTGCATGTATTATTTGTGTGTGTGTGGGGAGGGTGGGTGTGTGTAAAAACCTTAACAAAAGCATTGTTCATCGGTGTCTCTTGGGTGAGCTTGTCTCTTTCATCTGCCCGCCCACACACACACACACACACACACACATCCCGATGTTAAAACATTTATTAGCACGCCGTGCAAACCCACATCAGAGGTTAGGTTAGCAGGCTCTGACTTCTCCATTGTGTCCTGTCAGCGGGTGACGACTAAATCAGTCACGGCAGACATTCAACCTCACAGCAGCTTCTCTTGCAGTCTGTTTCATCAGAGGGAGAGTCAGACAACAACTGGATAGCACTGACCTTGAATTTGGTTTGAGTTCATATCTATGGACACATGTGTACAATATGTACTGCAAGGAAGACCCAGTACATCGTTATGAACCCTCCTGCCCTGTTTGCTTCTCTTGCTCCAGACAGTTTAGACAGGTTTAAGACTCTTAAAACAGACTCAATCCTTCCCTACATCTGGCCCCGATTAAATCCCCTAGACAACTCCCACTATCGGATGGCAGGGCAACGTTTAGCTCGGAGAAGAGCAATCCCTATTCACATCCTGCCCTCTTCCTTCCTGCTATCTTACATCAGTCTCATTTCTCCTTCTCGTTCTCCCATTCTTGGCTTTTCTCTTCATCTGCTGTCTATTCAACCCCTCCTCCATCTCCTTTGCTCTATCACACTCTTACACAAAAGCACGCCCTTTTTGCTGTGTTTATCCTCGCTTTCTTTTCTCCCTCTCTACCAATGCCCTTGTTCTGTTTTTTTTTAAACTTTTTTCTGCATTCCCCGCCAATCATGCCCTCTCTCTCTTTCATCTCTGCCTCTTTTGCTCACACTTTTTCTCTCTATCTCAATGTCCCCATCTCTCTCTTCACTTCCCTTATTACTTCTATTCTCTCCCTTCATTTTTTCTCTCTCCTTCCCTTTCTCCACCCCCCCCCCACCCCCCCACCCCCCCATACACACACACACACCTCCTCCCTTTCCCCTTTCTCAAGCAGTCTGTGACTGTAATGTTGCTGAAGAGAACACAGTGTGTCAGCCTGAATCAGACAGATGAGCTGGGAGCAGAGTAAGAGGCTGAGAGCACCGCATTAATCCACACACATACACACACACACACACTTTATTTCTGCCCGAGGGGGTGTACAGAACGGACAACGCACAGTGATACACACACACACACACACACACACACACACACACACATACTACAAACACACACTCGCAGTGTTCCAATAAATGACCACATGGTCAGCATGAGACAAAACACTGAGGCTATGATACAATCCTGATACAAGCTTCAAGATAAAATATTTAGACAAAATAAAAAATGTAAAAACACTACTGACAGCATTTGTAGGGAATTTATGATGCAACATCAAAATAAAAGCAATATAATAAAGCATTAAACTAAATATTTGAGAATTTGGTACTTTGTTGAACAATTGTTAGCTTAATATTCAACCAGTGACATATTGTTCTTTATATAAATGAGAATGTTTAAGGATAAATGAGAAAAATAAGAATGAATTTGTAATATAACAATATGTCAATAATATTCTATAATAATGTCTAACTGTCAGTTAACATGCATATGCTCTTCATACTATAGCACCTTCTGCAGGAGGCTTAAATAAAAAGCCTTCCCAAAGAGGACTGGTTATAGTGAATCCGTTTTACACAGTGAAATGTAAGATAAAGACCTGCAGGGACTTACTATGTATGTTGTAAGTATGATGTTTGCACAACCTGCAATAAGGTTTTCAAAAAATCCAAAATGAAAACGTGTCAACTAAAGTTCAGTTGATTCTCACTTAAATGGCACGCTAGCAGGTTGGCCTTGTTCAAGACCTCTGAATCAATGCCCACGTCTCAGATTTGTTCAGGGATGTCAAATGAAACAAAATGGCATTTCGTTCAGATAATCAGGCTGCTAGCATGTGACTTTTGTTGTTGTGGTGGCCTTGCTACTGTGTGGCAGTTTTACATGCAGCAAACACTTCTCCTTGTTTGGTTTGGTGCTGTCAATTACTTTGAATTTGAACCCCCTCCCCACCATGTTTAAACAGTAGTTTGAACTTTGAATAAAAAATGACAGCCTTAACCATCACTGCTCAACAACGCACATACATACATAAATGTTCAAAATATGGTCACATGCCATTTAACATCACGTGTTTCATTATCTTGTAACAATATTTTTGTCTGTTGCCAGCAGCAGCAGCATAGCCGTTCATTAACACCAGACCCCTGCAGTGCCTCTGTACCTCACTTAAACACACACACAGTGGTAGAGAGGCCACATATTGTGATTCCCAACTGTGAGCTGTCACCCTTCAGTGGACATCCCTTTTTTATACTTTATATTAAAAGGGTCTAGGCTGTCCACTTCCCCATAAGAGTTTTGTCTTGTGTTTGACAGTAGAAATGAGAGGCAGACTGCAGAGCAGTCAAGACTAGAAAACAAATTCTAAAGAGATGTATTCCCAGAATGAAATAAAATCAGGAAACCAGGGCAGCCACTGAACTACAACATATGTTTGCCAGTAAAACCTTCAGTCATCAAGGCTCTCACATTTTACCCCAACAAGTCTTAAACAGTCCACTACATGTTGGCAGTGAGGAAAGGAAGAAGAGCAAGGAGAGACTGACACACATTCTTTTTGGATTAAAAATACTTGGGGGTTTTTATGATGCAAGAACAATTTTATCTCATTTTCTTTCACATTCCTCTCAGCCTCGTGCTTGTGTATCTGCTCTTTGCAAGATTCAACCTCAGGCCTGCAGGGGTGAACACAGCTCTCCAGGCGGGAGACTTGCTTGCACTTTGTGGAAGCATGTGACCGACACGTCTGTGCCCCCTGATTAGCCAGGGCTACAATGCAACCTTATTTAAAAATACACAGTGGAATTCCAGGAGAGCAGTGAAATCTGAGAGCCATGAATTATAAATACAACAGGAGGAGGAAAGAAAGACACCCACAGACACTCTCACTGTGTGTGAGTTGATGTTTGTGTGTTTGCAGCTACCAGTAAAGTTACACATTGCCAATGTCTCTCTACACATACAAAGAAATGAGCCAGCCAACATAAAACATATACTCCATCCAAAATGAGAGTGGGTCTGCCAAACATACAAACACACTATATCCAAACCTGGCTCTGCAGCAACACTCCACGGACAGGAGCAATTTGAGAGGGTTATGGCATCATCTCTCCAAGTGTGAAATGTGTAAAACATAACCATTGCCAGCCATAGAATTAAAGTAAGAAATTTGAGAAAGAACAAACTTCTCGACTTTGAAAAGTTCAATGCCATAAGGAGATATCTAGCAGCACAGTACAGAACACCTTCTGTTAAAACATGATGACTGATAGAAAAGTACAGCTCAGGGGATGTTTTTCAGTCTATCACTATTAGTCACTATTGGTCTATTTCTGTACCATTAACTCCATTTAGTGACAACCATTTGCCTAAAACCACTCATTTAAACTGTAAAAAACTTTTTTAAAAATAAGTAAAACATTTCTTTGAACATGACCAACCAACTAGAGTTTTGGCGGTGTAATTGCAGAGACCAAAGCACAAGTATACATGCTCACAACGGCACGTAGCATCATAAAAACCCAAAATATTTTTAATCCAAAAAGAACGTGTGGCAGTATCTCCTCACTCTTTTTCCTTTCCTCGCTGCCTAGATGTAGTGGACTGTTTAAGACTTGCTGGGCTGTAAAACCTCTATAGGTAAGTTTTGGTCAGGTTTGGGCACAAAATGGCTTGGTTAGGTTAAGAGAAAAATTGTGTATTGGGTTAAAATAAATACTTAAGGTTAAGAAACAATCATGGTCGTGGTTAAACAAAAACAACACTGACTTTCGGTAGGAAACGGGAAGCTGTTTTCCTTGGAAAATAATCATTTGGGTGTTAAAGCGTTCAACAAAGAATCCCACATGTATCAGCCCTGTATCACTCTGTATAACCATCTCCATACTTTTCAAGCCCTCATAGTATTTAAAGAGCTTAAAACTGATGAATAGTAAAGGCAGCAGCAGTGCAGCATGGTGAGCAGAGCCCCAGCCTGTGGAAACAGGCCTCAGTGTGGATGACAGGCCTAACGAGCTAAATATAGCCTTCTGGGTTATCTCCTCTGTGGGCGCAGCGAGTCCGTTGTTGCTTCACATTATTTACGTGTCTGTGCGTGCACCCTCTCTCTCTTTCTTTCATTTCACGCCCCCCCACACAAACACATCACTATCTCTTTCTCTTGCACTCTGTGTTGCATACTCTCTTTTTTTCTCTCTCTCCATTTCATCCCCTCACAGCATCTTTTTTTCACCCTCCATCTCTCCTCTCTGCAATTCTGTCCCCTGGTATCTCTCTCTCATTTCATCTCTCTCATTCCTTTTCAGCATTTTTTCACTCTCTCTCTCTTACCCTCTGTATCTCTCTCCAGCCTCTATCACTCTCTCCCACTCCTCTTTTATTCTCTATATCTCTGCCTCCCTTTGTATTCTTCCCTCCCTCCCTCAGCAGCTCCATGTTTTTTTCTGTCTGACACTCTCAGAGCCTTTTTTCTCTCAAGCTATCTTTCCCTTTGAGCCTCTCTTTCACTCCCCTCCCTCTCATTTTCTCTCCCTCTTTCCCTCCCTCTCATTTCTGAGCCATGCCTATGAAGTAGCATAGCACGATGTTACCCATCCACTACACCACAGTGAGCCCCAGTTCAAATAATAGAGCCTGGCGTGCCAACCGTCTGTGATGCTAACCTAGATGGATATGTCATCTCTGTATGTGCAGCTCCCTCACCTCCTGCCATAGGGAACTGTTAAAGCCTATTGTTGAATTTAAACATTTGGCAGAAGATACTCTTGTGCTATTTCTCTCCCTCGTTAGCTTACGAATGGTGCAGTGGTCACAAAGGCTATGACATTTAATATGCACAAAGTTCAATCAAATGTCATCCATTGCCCTCGTCTAAGTAAAGACAGGGAATTGCATCTATGCTGGCACACCACCCCTCCTATTGTATGAGATTGGGTTGGGTGGTGAGGATTTGCAATGGAGAAGGTGGCTGTTTGTCTGGGCTGTTTGTTCCACAGTAATTCCGTGAAACCACAGCTAAAATGGGGAGTGTCTGAGATTAGGAAAGTGGGTGTTTTGGAAACATCTATGGTTTTCAAAGGATTTTTCTTTGTGTGTGTTCTGCACTATATCATATTTATGTGCACAAGTTTCTTCTTGTACTTTTTTTAACCACTTTGAAAAGCATAGTGAGGATAATTTTATAAAATGAGGTCAGTTTGACAAGTCATTCTGGTTTTAAAGGACCAATTGAGGGTTCATGTGTGGGTAATTTAAGATCCTAAACAAAACCTCAACAAGTTTTTGGCTTTGCAATTGTTATTATGCACATGGGACATGATTTATTCAAAGTTGCATTTTGTTTATACAACTTCCAGAAAATGCAATAACTTCAAAATGTAATAAAAACAACCCTCTATTGGGTTGAGGATGTGTTGAGGAGATTATATTGTAACGTAAGTGTAAGTATACAGAATGACTACAACATGTCTCCTGGTGAGGAACCCTGTGTACACACCTTGTTTCACTTTTGTGATAAAGCTACTGAAATTGCTATCTTGGACATGATAAATAAAAATAAAATAGTAAAAACAGTAGCACAAGCAGAGAAGAGTCGTGAAGTCAACAAACTGACTCAGTACTGCCAGTTACACAGCAAGATCAACCTAGCTAACATTAGCCACTATATGCTACTGGTGTTGGTGGTTGTAGCAGATAAAAACCTGAGTGTATTGAATTGAACAAGGGTGATTTATTGCTGATGAGAGCAGTGACACCTTGTAAGAGTAAAAAGGTGGTATTTCTTACTTCAAAAGTTACCTAGTCTCGATTTAACTAATGGAAGTATAACTACTACAATGGACCATTATAATGTACAACAGTATTCTCAGTTTTGTTCATTATATAGTAATCTCATTTGGAGATTATCTGTCATTTGGACAGGTTTGATATTATTAGGCACACTGCCAGTTATTACCAGATTTAGAATTTGGATAAGTTGGGGCCTGAGGACTAAAGTCCTTTAATGGACTCACAAGAACAGAAGAACAAGAATTTGTGTGTGTGTGCGCACGTGCAGAATGAGTAAATGTGTATTCTGTATCTTGCGTGTGTTTGTATGTGTTTTTATCTGTTTATCTTCTGCCTGTCTGTCTGTCTGTCTGTATGCTTCTATATCCATTTCTCTGTTTACCTGTCTGCCTGCTTGCTTTTCTCACACACAGTCTATTTGTTATTTGTCAGTCTATCTGTCTTTGTCTTTCTCTCTCACTCTTTCTCTCTCTGTCTATCCATCTGTGTGTCTATCTAGCTTACGGCCCTGATCCTGCCTGCTCTCCCAGGTTTATGAAATGCGAGCAGCTTAGCAGATGGTGCATATCGTATTCTGGTCGGCTCTGTGTGGGTTTTGTACCACAGACGAAGGCTTACGATACATGTGAGCCTTTAGTCGCACAGACACACCGACACAGAGGGAGCTCAGGCTGTTAGCGCACGAGAGAGAGAAAACAGAGAGAGGAAAAAGAGACAGAGAAACAGACTGAGCAAGATAAAGGGTCTCAGGGAGGAAGAAAATGGGGACAGACACAGAAAGGAGTATGTTTCAGACAAAGGTATAAGTGAGCAAGATAATAGTGAGAAACACAGAGAGAAAACATGTCATGCTGGTTTGTACAACTTGTGGGATTTTTAAAATTCAAGATTACGCACGACTGATATTATCGATTACACATAAGCCTAGATGTTACATGTTGTCATTTAAAAATAATTTAAATGTATAATCTGTTTGTGGGTGTAAAATATGTCTACTGCCTTGGTATTATTTTCTGTTATATAATCAGTGTTTTGATGTACACAAAGTGAGAAAACAGGTTCAAACAGAAAAGTGACAGATAGGGAAAGAATGAGAGGAACACAGGAAGATGAAGAGAGAAAAGGAGAGAAAACAGAACTTTTACTCCGGAATGACAAAGTTTAAACACTAAACAGCATCAATCCAGCTAATCGAAAGCATAGATACAACTCCCCTGATTGTAATTCATATATAAGAAGCTATCAGAATCCTTTCAGAGTTCTTGAGTGGCCCAGTCGGACTTACAAATCACCATACAGCTCTGGTAAAGGTCTGATTGGACTCACCATGATGTAGTGCCTCTGCATCTCAGTCTTCTCACTGGCCAGCTTTTCACACTCCAGCTTCAGGCTGCACAAGGACAAAAAGGACACACACACACACACACACACACACGGATTAAATTGTGTATTTGCATCCACTGAAATAAATTATAATTTCCACAGGACTTCACAGAGGTCAAACATAGTTTAAGGCTGCATAAGTATTCCAAAAAGTATTCTTGGGCTACATATTACCTATTACTGCAGAAAGTGACACTGAAAAATATCACCTTCATGGTGGCAACAGGGTGTGTTTTATCCACCACGGCAATTCATCACACCTCTGTGTGTAGGAATGTCTAGTTATATACGTTGTGTGTGTTTGACAAATACTCACATTTCACCCCAGGTTTGGTTAGTATAACTTTCAAACATGTTTCAAATGTATTGCATTAGTCAGTAATGGATGAAATAAAGACAAAACTTTGCAAATGCAAGCTAAATTTCCTCTAGTTATTCAGGAAAAGCCTTATTATGGGTTAGTTACATTAATAACATGTATCTGTTTTGGACAGTATGAAAGTTCAAAAAGGAGGTGGGAAAGAGTGTAATAGTTTTCCAGCCACTTTATCAGGCCAATATTCAGAAAAGGTGAAGAAGAGTTTGATATTGACAGACAGGTAAGCCAAATGGTTTATTATGATAAAAAGCTATAGTGTCATGCTGATAAGTTAAATATTAATGTTAATAAACATTAATGGTGCACATTTATTTGATATATTTGTAGATGTTTGCATCTTTGTGAGTGTGTGTGTCATTGGGATACACCAGTCCAATGCCAAGCAGTGAAGTGAAGTGGTGTCGTTGTATCGCAGTAGGCTGTTCAGGCTGCCCACTGAGGTATGAGAAAGAGGATGGATGTTTTAACCTACGATGGTTTATCTCTCTTAGCCAAGGTCACTTCTGGTCAGCGAAATGATAATGTGACCATCAGTGACCTCCAGCAGCTGGGGGGGGGGCTTAATTGCATTATATTTGACTTGATATGTTGGAAACTATAATCTCAGTTATCCACCACTCTGAACAGAGTGTAATGACAAGTGAAATTAGAAGAAATAATGGAAGAATTTTAATTTTATTAATATCATAGGATAAAATTGAAATATCTACACTATAAAAGATACTGAATGTAAAAAGGACATTTGAGGTACACTGACAAAGTGAATGTAAGTAACAGCTATGATTGTGAGCTATTTTAAATGTACTTATTACAAAGAAGGTGATGTACTGATGATGAGTTAGAGGTGTGTGTGAAACTTTGGTTGGTTGAGACTAGATTCAGTAAGGGCTGCAACCTACAATCAGTCTCCAATAATTTGTACATTCAGTGTGGCAATAAAGATTAAAGGACAGCACTCGCAAGATGTCATATTATCTTTACTGGTTCATATATTCAAGGATTCAACATCCACTTCCACTGAACTGAATTATGTGTTGTTATTATAATTATACATTTAGTGTAGAGAATATACAATATTAAAAATTAAACTGTGTAAGAGTGATTCTGCACACCATTTACACCAGTTCTTCTTGATTAGGAAGAATTGAACTGTTAACCATCAAAGTTTATGGCGTGACTTTATATTCCTAAATAAAATAGTCGCTGTTTCTGTATTTGTATTCATGCATGTCTGTATACTGCATGCGTCATGTGTGCAATATAATATCTGTATGTGTACCTATGATACTGCGCCTGGAGGAACTGGAATTCCTCCTTGATTCGGTCCAGGGTTTCCAGGACTGTGAACTTGAAAGACTGGCCAGGCTGCAAGGGGACCTGCACAGGAAAAAAGAAAGAGAAGGAGAAAGGAAGGATTACATATGGATACTGAGTTGTGTGTGCGTGTGTGTTCCTGCTCAAGAAGAGAATGTATGCACTGTGCCTGTAATGTATTTGTGTAGGCACATGTGCACCTGCATGCGCCATACATTTGAGTGTGTATGTGTATGAGTTTGTGCACTTGCCGGCATGTGTGTGGGCACGTGTGCGTGCGTGTGTGTGTGTGTGTGTGTGTGTGTGTGTGTGTGTGTGTGTGTGTGTGTGTGTGTCAGGAAGCAATGCAAGGGGAGAAAAAAGCCAAGATGAAAGTGAGAGGGAAGGTCACTTCCTCTTCCCACACATCATAAAGCCGTGTCCTCTCTCTCTCTGTTCTCCTCCTCCTCTAATGACTCTGCCCCCATCCCTCCACTGCCCCCATCCTTTCTTCCTCTCCTCTCCCTCTCCCTCTCTTCCACATTAGCATCCTCTCCACTCTGCCAGGTTGCTAATGTATTCCAGCCTACAAAGAGCTGAGAAGGGAGGAAACGTCAAATGAATAACTTATAGGGAATCACGGCATCGTCTCTCACCTGCTAAAAGCTAAAGAAGGCCCAACAAAACAAGCACCTCCCTGGGGCCTAACTGCCGCCCACCGCACCACCACTACCACCCCCAACAGCCATTCACGTCTGTCTAAAGCCCCCCCTTCCCCCCCCCCGCTTATGCTCTTTGTGAAGTTTTAGAAAGTTTTTTGATGCTGTAGGTGTTTATGTTTAGGGATGGAGCTGAGTTTGTAGTCAGGAAAATCTACAGTGAAAAAAGCGTTTCGTTTTTTTTTATAATGACGATTCTCAGAGGGGAATTATATAAGATGACACCACCTTTTTTATATTCTTCTCCCTTTTTCTCTCAATTTAGATTGGCTGCTTTTCCCTGCAAAATGGGACTCCCGCTGTTAGCCTGGAGAGGACTGTCAGGTGTCTCTGCTACTTCTTTTTGGTCAATGATCAGCCTCAACAGGAGTATTGAGGTTCATACTGTCCCACCTAGATGCCACCATCCCCTGCACAAGCACTCATAAGGACAGTGGCATCCCAACCTTCAAATGCTGCCCACTGCATTGATTAGTTCCAAACCTGATGCACCACAACTGGGGACTGAACCCTGATTTCTGGACTAGGAAAAATGTTAGGAAAAGCTTTTACTATAGCAGTTCTCACAAGGAGACCCTCGGTCACTAACTCAATTGTGACATGTCCACTGTATTGTTATTTATTGTCCCCCTAAACCCATTAGTAGCTTCTCATCTGACTTCTCTGATATTATTTAATTTCTTGTCTATGACAAAATCGTATTTGTTGGAGATTTTAATATCCATGTGGATAACCACACTAACTGCTTTGCTTTTGAATTTGTAAGTATTTGTAAATATTTTTACCTGAAAGAACATTTCTCATATCCCACACATGAACAAGGACACAGAGATCTGCTAATAATTTCCCTTCTATTTTCTCTGCCCAGTGTAGCAGCTTAACTAAGTTTCATGATGTAAATGACCTGGTTGATCAGTTTTAATGTTTCATGTTCATCAGCTTTAGATTACATTACAACAATTAGGGCACGGTCAAGGTGGTAGTCAGATCCATCACTTTTGGTAAGTGATGATACCTGCCAACTAAAAAGGGAATGTAGAAGATCAGAACGGTGGAAAAGAGCAAACTTACAGGTCCACCTCTTTATACGTAATGTGTATAATTTATTAATCAAAAAAGAGAGACTACTTTCTTTAAAACCCTAACTGCAAAACACCAATGACTAACTTGCAAACCCTGCTCCTTCAACTGTTTCGGTCTCTTCTGTTGAAGATTGTGATAAGATTTTAGCCTATTTCGTAGAGAAGGTTATGGTTATTAAAGCTTCTATAACACCACTTACCTCATATAATAATACTACTCCAAAAGCACCTCACCCACATTGTTGCATGAATTTACCCCTAGTTCCCTGAATAATCTGCTTGATATTGTGTCACACTTGCACTTACCGTCCTTTGGCCTTTATACTTTAGCCCCTAGATTTTCTAGGGCTGGTCCGAATACCATTTTTTGAGCTTCGAAGCTTCGATAGTAATGAACATCGATTATTCGAAGCTTCGAAAAATCAATTTGTATCATTTATATTTAAATTTTCGAGCTGCACAATCTCTTTAGGCTGCCTGTCCGTTTGTGTTAAAAGGCCATCTGTTGCTGGGAGGCTGTAGGGCATGAATATACAGTCACTGGCCAGTAGGGGCTCACACGCTCCATTCTGCCCAGCAACACTGAAAAGTGAGAGGCTTGTCTGCAGCGGAGAATACGGAGAAACTTCACACCAGCTGTTAGGTGTTAGTCTTGGTTCGGGAGTGATTTGTGCGTTCATAAAACCGTAAGTTTCTGTTTTGTTGCTGTATTTACTTAGCCTGTTTACTTGGCATTTTTTAAGTCATGTATAATCTGTAGCAGACAAGCGAATGAGAAGTTTGCCATCATTGAAGTAGAAAGTGCATTACATACGATAGGATTACACAGTGTTTCTTTTGTCTTTAGATGTTATGCTTTAAAGATAATTATTATTATTTACATATTATTTGTATTCTGTTTATGGTTTCAGAAACCACAAATCTCCTCAATGCCAATAGATAAGACTGTAATTATGCACCTTAAGGAGAAAATAAAGGAAACGCTCATTGCAACAAAGCCTGGTTATTGGAGCAGCTCTCTGTAAAGGCAAACCCAGAGTCCTGACCCGACTCTCCACAGCGATTTGAATTATCCACCACAACACATGCACAATTTTTCAGTTTGCATTTTGATTATTTCCAGAAACCGTTCATCCAAGCGGTTTGGGGCACGCAGACGATGACGTCGCAGTAAAATCTCAAAGTCTCCTATATTTACGTAATAGATTGATTTAGATTGATAATAAGGGTAAAAAACGCGTAAAGGGACAATCCATTTTGTTTCTATTATTCTATTTTCCACAATGCAGCTTAACCCAAAACACAAGCTCAGGCATGCACTTCTGTCCATACAAACTCCGCTGTTCTGCGCTCTTTTGAATACTCCCGTTGCAGGAACACTTTCAGTAGTCCAAGAAGTAATATATATTTATTAAGTAACTATAACGAAGCTATATGTTAAGTATTATTTCACCAGATTTTATAGTGTAAAACATATATGCACGCTGTGCAAAAAAAAAAAAAAAAAAAACACCGAATGTCGAATGTCACATTTTCAAATCGAATACCAGCCCACCGAACGAATATTCGAATATTCGAATATTCTAGTCCAGCCCTAGATTTTTCAGAGAGGTGTTAGAAGTTACTGCCCCTTGGTCAGGGAAAGGTTGTTGCCTACCATTGTTATGCAGACGACACCCAACTTTACGTATCATTCACTCTACACTGTTGCTTAGTGCTATCAAAGATTAGATGTCACTTTTTTTGTTAAAGCTAAATATGGAACAAAACATTACTCTTAGACCTTGGCCAAATCGAGTTTTAAAGGTATTACTCCAAACCTCAGGCATGTAGCAGGGAATATAAAAGCATCTGCTAGAAATCTTGGGGTTGTGTTTGATCAAAATCGGAAGTTTGAACATCACATTAAGAGGTCTTTTATCTCTTCCAGATGCTGTAACTTTCAGATAATGTATACGTTTGCACACAAAGAATGACATTACCATGTTTCATTGTCTTCATTTTGTTTGTTGTTATACTGATCTTATTGTGGAGTAGTCTTCATGCACTACCATGCATTTTTATTAACTGTGAAGCACTTTGAAACTGCTATTTTAAAAAGTGCTATATAAATTGGGCTTATTTACTTACTTACTGATCCCTACAGTGGTGGGTGAGTGATTCTTTCTCTTTGCCACTCAGACTACAACCATTTTTTCAGCCTAATTACAAACTGATGCAGCAAGCAGAGAAAACTGAGCTAATTTAACCTTGTTCATGTATTACAGTATTTTTCCTTTTCCTGTTCTGGTTGATATGGATGTACTCAATTTTAAAATTTTCTAATATCTCTTTTTTGATTTTATATATTTGATCATGTGGATCACTGATTCTACTTTTATTGTATTGGGTTGAATACTGATTTTTGTTATTTTTTTGCACTACATTACCCTGTACTGCTGTGCCAACTTGGATTTCACCCACGTGGGGATTAATAAAGGAACATCTTATCTTATCTTATGGCACTATCGACCTTCAACCTAAAGTCACAAAACATATGAAGTGTTTTTTTTATTTTAATATTTAATTTTATTTAGCTACCTAAGCCAAATATGAATCCATCCATCCACCCATGTGTTCTTCTGTCCACATATCTATCCATCCATCTAATTATCTATCCATCCAAACTGAGCAGCAGAGTGCAGTCGCTACAGTGCAGCTGGGTGGCTATCGGCCCACAGCTACGGCTAAAAGATTGGCGGTTTCAGTGGCGGGGCTTCATTAGTCTAGACAAGCACAATTCAATTAGATTTCAATTAGTACAATGGTGGAGGTCAGAGACGCGGTGGGTTCCCCAGTAATTAATCCATGGAGCCGAGCTGAGCTAAACTGAGCTGAGGCAGGCATAGCAGGGCCATCTAGATGGCTGGATGGGCACAATGCACACAAACCCTCTGGGTGTGTGTGGGAGGGAGGGAGGTAGGAGGTGGGTGGGATGGATGGGATGGGGGGTGTCTGCCAACAGATCCCCACTGACCTTGATTCACACCACACACACTCAGTGGGTGGAGGGGGGAGAGGGAGGGTGGGAAGGGATAGATAGTGATCTGGTGCACGCAGACACACACACGCCCACGTAGCCATGAGCGCACTGAAAGACACACATACAAATAAAACACACACAACTGCACATGCAGATTCACATTTGATGTACACAGCACAGACAACACACGGAGGGAGGGAGAGCAGGGATGGAGGGATGGATTGACAAGGGGGAAAAAAGGTGGAAGAGAGATAGATACTCATCTGACAGACAGAGGGATGAATGAACTGAGGGTTGGAGGGAGTGATAGACTAGTCTGACATCCTTACAGAGGAATGAAAGAACGAGCAGAGAGACATGATGAAAGAGCGGCGTGACTGCTGACTGAGAGAGATAGCCAACCATTCATCCGTCTGACACCAGGGGATGGGAAGAAGACGAAAGAGAAAGAGAGAGAGAGAGAAAGAGAGAGCCATGCTGTCTTTGCTGTAGTCAACACAGCCTAGTTGCTCTACCCTGTGCACTGTCCATCGGTCTGTGGTAATACTGCTCCCACCATCTGCTGCCATGACACACACAGACTTATACTCATGCGGATGCACACAGACAAAGTGCTGCTGGCAGGTTACATCAGCAGCACTAAGTCATATAACAAAGCCCATAGTCACAGATCAGGATTATACAAGAGGTCTGCGAGTGACAACCGTCGCGTGTCAATATGGCGTCCTCTGTAGTGTGCTGATGAGAAAGATTTGAATTTCTTTCATCTGTTGGACAAAAACTCCAAAAGGTCTTCCTTTTGATTTTCCAGTTGCACCTTTTTGAGTGAGTTTCATGGACCCTGGAGCAATAAAATTTCTTATGAGTAAAAAGGAAATGAAAAATACACACATACACACACATACACAAAAAGTTATAAAAACGTCCTCGGGCAAAAGGAGAAATATTCCCTGCCTGTGCTGAGCTCTGCCTGTCAGGATAAAGAGACACAAATGGAGAGCTGGTATCAAATCAGTTCATGCTTATTAGTAATAATATGAAACTTGCTGAAGGACTCTTTCGCAGGTAAACATAATATAGAGCTATGAGTTATATGAGGGGATAAATGTATAAATGCATCCTTCTGCAGTGTTGCAAAAAGATGGAGGCATCATCAAGTCATGCCGTATGTACACCAGAACAAACATTTGTTGTTGGAGTGTGCGAGTGTGTTTGGTCTCTCCTGTATTGTGACAGATGGCAGCCCAGACTGTTAGGGGTTCAATAGCGCATCACGAAGGGCCAAAAAACAGCCTACTGCTTGTGTTTGTGTGTATATATGTGTGTGCGAGCACCGTAGCAGCCAGCATAGGGGATGCTGAAACCCAAAACTGATCCGGTTAATCTAGGAGGGGGAGGTGGAGGCAGAAGGGAGGGAAGGGTCACTCACACACACACACACACACACACACACAAACACAGACACCATGTGGAACAGCAGTCAATCACAATTTGGTCAAGCTGGCACGGGCAAGAAGAGAATTAGGAAGGATTATCTATAGGGAGGGGGAGTGGTGTGTGAAGCCCATTGCGCTATATCACATAACCGGACAGGGGTGGGGCCCACTGGCCGTCACCATCACCTGTCTGTCAGTGTCTGTCTGTATGTTCAACTGCCTGTCAGTTTGTCACAAGTTTGATTGCGCCACTTGATCAAATAGAAGTATTAGGGATGTGATAACATACAAGGACATTGCTATGATAAAAGGATAAAATGGGACTACGATAGCCCCAAAAAAAAAAAAAAAAAAAATCAGCCATTGCCATCACCAGAATCCTGTGTGGCTTTTATAAACCATCATGTAGTGCAAATTCTAACAGAATTTTCAATAAAATCTCCAAAACAGAAATGCAAAGTGAATTTTCATGGCCCCAGTTCGCCAGTCGGTGTTATTAAAAGCGTTGCTGAAGACAGCGCAGCAAAATTAGGAATTACATTAGCGAGAGTCAAACCTCAAACGGTGTAAAACAATGTAGAACACATGACAAAAATATGGCATTTCTTTTTATTTTGTGTGTTAATTTGAGGAACATTCCAGTCTCCTCATCGCTCTCCACAGATCTGTTTTTTTCCGACGATTTTTTTTTCATTTCCTCAGTGGAGCAGAAGCTTCAGTGGATGTTTGTGTCACATGTCCATATTTAGACTGTGTTAGTTAAATATACAGATATTTATTTTTCAACATATTTTTAACATTTTTGATGAGGATCCCTTAAATGTGGTTGTTAAAGAGTTGTGACCAAGATATGTAGTGAGTGTGATGTCACTGAAGTTAAGTGAAAACTATGTTGTGGCGAGACGCTTTCTAAATTACCTCAAATATACCTTTGGCATTTCTGTACTGCACTTACTTAATTATCAGCCAACATACACTGAGTTGCCAGTTTATTAGGTAGACCCAGCTAAAATGCATGCAGTCTAATACAACAGTCCTGCAAGTATCCAACATTTTACGAAGGTTGTTTTGGTGAAACAGTTTTTAAATCAACTGTATGGTCATTTTGGAGGCTGCAGTTTGTAGTGCAATTGTTACTCTGACAGGTGTTTCTATTATTTTGTCTACCCCATTTATCTCAATGAGAGTAGGCTGAGTAACAGAAACACCTCTCTATAATGCAAAGCAGTTCAACTGTACCACAAACTACATAATTTAAACATGACATACATCCTTTAAAATTACCACAGAGCTGAATCAACACCTCTGAACATTATGGCCTTTGTGAGGGTGGGATTTACTGCAGGACTGTTGAATGTAGCTAGGTGTGCTGAACTGGAGTGAACTGGAGTGTATAAAAGCTAACACCAATACATTTGTGATAAGATATTTTGCCCCGACACACAACACACACACACACACACACACACACACACACACACACACACACACACACACATAATTTTGTATATTAGGTCAGTCCAGGTCTTTCAGTCTCTCTGTCACATGGAAGTGTTCTGTTCAAGCAGCTGCCTGTTTTTCCACCACTGGCAGCGGCTGCATGAGAGAGACAGCAACTGCGAAACAGATGCAGGTCTGGGAGTGATTGGGAAAGAAATAATTCTGTCTGCTTGTCTTCTCTGTCTATCTGTGTAGCCTCTGGCACACTTTCCACCAACACATGAACATTCACACGGTATAAGCAGGCATGCCTATGCATGGATGTATTCATTCAAACCAAACACCCACAAACAAAACATTTTCTCTTTCTTGTGCCCTTACTCTTATTGCTGTCTCATTCCTCCCTAGTTTTTCGCTCCTTTCGTTCTTTACCTCTCCTCCTTAGCCCCTTTGTTCTTCTTTTCGCCTGTGTGTCTCAGAGACATGCACAGACACATTCAGATAGCACATGAAATAATAACTGGCTGGTGAAATATTTAGGAAAAGGGCACATGAATAGATGAGTTGTACCAAGTGTGGCAGAGGAGTGTCAGTGCCCCTTGTGTACGTGTGTGTGTGTGTGTGTGTGTGTGTGTGTGTGTGTGTGTGTGTGTGTGTGTGTGTGTGTGTGTGTGTGTGTGTGTTGAAGTGAGCAGCAATGAACATAAGCAACAGCTCATTGGTTTGGACTGCATGTGGATGAAAGACTGAAGACAAGCTGCAAGGAAGAAAGAAACTTGCATATCAGCCATGTTTTATAACGCCCTCACATTTTCCTCTGCCTGCATTTCCGTAGACCACTCCAAAGTTTTTATAGCTTAGAGAGAGCCACACTGCCAGCTTCTCAACAACAGAAGCTCATTTAGTGTTGGCGGCCCTCTCGTTGTGCCGAGACCCAGTGAATCTTTACCGCTCAGTCACTAGCTAGCCAGTCAGTCATCCAGTTTGACAGTCAGTTAACAAGCCAACGCCCGTCCAGCTAGCCGATCAGCCTGTAAACCAAAAATAAGACATTCAGTCAATCAGCAAGCCAGTCAGTCCACCAGTTCACCAGTCCGCCTGTCAGTCATTCATTCAGAGAGCCAGTCAGTTAATGCTGTAGCTCACCAGACAGCCACTAAGCCAGCGGTGGATTACAAATGAGGAAAAGATTGGCAGCCAAAAGAGTCTCTGGACTCTATCCAAGCCTCGCTCTGATCATTTCTTTTAATGACAAAGAAGAGAACACAGGATTTGAGGATATAAAATGGCCTGTTTTTTTTAATCAGAGAGCAGACTTAATCTGGGTGGCTGCTGATGTCTGCTAGAAGTTGTTAGTTGCTTGTAGGATTTTTTGCTTGTTCCGTGGGGCGCCTCACTGCAGCTGTATTGTTGTTACTTGACTTTTTGCCATTTTATGGGGTTGCCTTTGAAAGGCTGAATTAAATTAAATGTAAACAAGATGAGGAGATGAGGACAAAGGAAAGCAGGGGAGAATGTCATCTGTGGGAGGTGACAGAAATCTGCTGTGCTGTTTACTGTACATGTCTTTCATAAAGCCACAAATGTTGGAGAAAAACAAACTCCCTGACACAACTAGTTGCCAAAAAAAGAAGAAAAAAAAGGTCCAGCGGGCGAGAAAGCAAACAGCGCCTGGTTGCGTATCCAAAAATCTCTATATTTACACATTAGCAAGTGCTTACACAATTCAACACGCACTAATAAATAGTTAGTTCTGCAGCTACAAAATTAACTCACATATTCCATCTCATGTACATAACACACACACACACACACACACACATAACACAAACACACATGGAAATCCAAATTTAAGACACACAAAAACACTCTCATAGTGGCTCTGCCCTCATTAAAGGAGCATATGTGATTGCTGTGGCCACATATTTGGCATTAGTTTGTTTACTTGGCCGTAAAAATAAAGTGTTACCCTACGCATGGCCAAAGGAGAAGGAAGCCCTCCCTATACAGACTCACACACACACACACACAATTATATTTAGGTTGCAAAAAATTTCCAACAGTTACTTAGATTATGCCACCTGTGTTCTCATTTCTTCGTCCCTTTTTTTCTCTTTGCCCCACGAACGCACACTCACACTCCCGATAATTATTTGACAGATGCTTTATTGTCATTGTCATTCCCAAAGCAGAAAGTGACTGAATGACGTTCATGCATGATGTAATAATACTGATCAGACAAGATTTGATTATGTATCCACTGTGTTATTTTGTCAGGTAACACTGTTGTGAATGAGGGACAACAATCCACACTTCACTGCAGCAAAGTCCAGCTTTCCCTCTCTTTCTCTTTTACACTCACTCTATTCTCTCTTTGTTGTACGCTTGCAGAATAAACTCTCATCTGATCTTCGTCCTCTAGACTACAGCTGCCACAACTCCTAGTGCTGGGGGAAAAAATGGCATATCAGCTGGTAATTCTTAAAAGTTACTAAATGTTGTAGGCTATATTCCATAATGTTTCCATATTTTTTGGTATTTTTAACAGTTTTCTTCTTCTGTGCAGAGAAGATGAATTTCAGAGATTGTTTACTATAACCAGCTACCTTATAACGTTGGTAAAATACTTCTACAAATTCTTCTAATTTACATGCAGAACAGGTTTTACTATATGATATTATGTATTATTTTAATTTAAATACAGGAAAATACATTTTACGCTACCTTTTAGTTTACGTTTTGCCATTTAAAATTTGTGCTTCCATGGGAGCTGCCATTGTTGTGTGGTGTCATTCAGCTGCTTCCTCGTGAAGTCAGGGTACATACTATTTCTCAAAGTTCACAAGTAAGAACTCTAAGACTGGCTTTCCATGATACTTTTTCTAGTTAAAGGTCGGAAATTTTCGTCTTGCCTGGATTGCTGCATTAGGAAAACGTGACAATATTACATCAGAAACCTGCACAAAAGCTGTTCGTGTTTATAAGGGTGTTAACACTTGAATATATGTGTACAATGATGTAAAATACGGATGTAAGAGTGTGAGTCTTACATCTTATCAGTCCTGTTTACAGCCTAGAAGTTATAGACATCTTTCTTAACCATGAAGGAAACACAGTAAACACAGTAACCCCCTCCCCTTCTCTCTGGAGTGTGGCAGCCAATCAAGGGCTTGTACATTCACAGCAACAGTCGAGGTCGGACTGGAGCATTATTTATTGTTATTGTTGTTGGCACAAAGTGCATACACACAAACCACCACTGCTCTCCTTTCCACTTCTTCTCCCAGATCCAAACATACACATACACACACACACACACACACACACACACACACACACTTAAACAGCTGAACGCACACACACAAGCCCTTTTACCAGAGAACAAGGACAAATACAAACACATTCATGGCACACGCAGACCAAGACATACATATACTTACACACAAGGACATTTAACACTTAAGAGTAAACACACACATACACACAACCGACACGACAAACAAGGCAACACATACTGTTAATACACTCTCAGAGCACTAAAGAGACACGGACACATTAACACATTAAACCAAAAACACGCATTAACACACCTCACACATATCTGCACACACACACACACGTTCACACAGTTCTGATAACGTTTGCCACAAAAATCCAGTGGAACCAATTACAGCTCTGCTCGCCTGGCAAATCAGCCCTCAGTTTTTAACCTTTTCCTGCCAGAGAGCGAGGAGAACAAAGTCTGACTTCTTTTCTGGAAAGAAAACAATAACACTGCTCGAGCATTGGGTGTACTTTTCATCTATTTCTACTAAAGACACTTTCCTTATCATTTCCAAAGGGACTCAGAGGGGTTCAAAAGAGCGGGATTCAAGGCAGCTCTGTCCTCTCTGGTTGTTTGGGCAGAGCCAAGCCTGTTTGCTGAGAAGTCACTCAAGTCAGAGGTTCTCAAACTTTTTCACGTCAAGAACCTCTAAACTGACACAAATTCGACCACAGACCCCATTTGATTTTGTCCCAGGGACCCCTATCTGATAGAATTTTGGTTTATAGATGTTTTATTATAGAGGGTATGAAACCCATGACCAAAATAGCCAAAGCCTACATTCTGTCATTTTGTTACGTATGGATTCCCCTTTTCGATGACGACCCCCTGAAATCACCTCAAGGACCACTGGGGGTCTCCGGGCGCCATTCTGAGAACCACTGACTTCAGTAACAGGTGTTAATTGTATATTAACACAGTACCATCTAAATTTGGTAAGATATTTACTTCACATCACATATATATTACTTTATTGTTGGCCATTTGTAGCCACTCAACTCAATTGTAGTATGACAACCAATTTGAAGAAACTCTGAGTTTGCTTCAAACGAATATTCTACAACAGATTCATCGCTTCTGCTTTTCTATAAAAGTTTGATTATCATCTTGAGGTAATTAGCAATAACAAGAAGAGAATTTTGAATACCTGAGATTTGAAAGTCAACTGCTGCAACACACGATGCAACAAAGCTTATAAAGCCCTTTTCACAATGTCCAACTGTGCTTATGGTTTGGCTTCTAATTTCATTTTGTGGCTTCATATTTGCTTCTTACTGCAGTGCTTTCTAGCAGCCAACTACGATTTTTTTTTACTCGATATAATAGATCTTCCTTGAATGCACCAACAAGGAGAGTTTTGACAGGGGTTATATTGCAGCTGTACTTAGAAAAGCAGATATGCTGAAAAAAACCCTGGATGAACTGCACATTTTACAAGTAACCCTGCTCTGAATTTATGAGACAAACACACAAACACAAACTTCTGTATGCAAATGTATACGCAGACATATGTACACACACCACAAACACACATGCATGCACGCAGACACACACACAACTGTTCTTTGCACACCTCTCACACCTCTCCACAGATCACATTTCATAGCAACACCAGAAATAAAAGTTCCACTGGCAAAGGATGGCTGCAGAGGAAGAAGGAGAGAGAGAAAAAAAAACAGAGAGGGAGACAAACAGAAGAGAGACAGAAGGAGAGAGATAGTGGCTATCGATCGGTTGGAGTTGGCTCAATCTGGGATTGAACTTTATCACAAACGCAGAACATCGCAGCAGGAAGCTCTCTGATTCGCCTCTAAAGGAGAGAACAGAAGAATGTTCACACTCAATTCTTCCTTTGCATCTCTCATTCATTTTCATTTCTCTTTCCACCCCCGGCCGAGCCTTTTTAAAGAATTATTTCTCTCTCTGTTTTTCCCTTTCTTGGCTCTTACATCTTTCACTTTCTCCCTTTGTTTTTCCCTTCTCTCTCGTTTCCCTCAGCGTCTCTCTCTCTCTCTCTCTCCCCCTTCTATTCCAGCCGCTGGCTTATTAGCATTCTCTCTGTACATATAATTGATTCCTCATGCCTTCCTCTTGTGAAAATGTCATTCATAATTCTGTGTGATAGCTAGCTGGCTGGCTTGCTGGCTGACTTAGTGGTTGGCTGGCTGGCTGGCTGCAAGGCAAAGTGGCCACTGACCCATTTGTAGCAGATACAAAAAGAGTGACAACCAAATCTGATTATAGCAACCGGACCGGGGCCCCTGTGAAACGAATGGCCTAAGCCAGACTGAGCCTAAGCTGTCATTCATCCTTCTGTGCTTTTACTCTATATATTTAACCTTTATTTTACCCAGCCAGGTAAATTAACAGCAAATTCACACTGCTAATGAAGGGTGAAACAGAAGGAGGGAAGGGACTTTAAGGAGGCATTAAAGGAGTACTTGTGCACTCATAACCTTTCTTAGTAGTAATGGAAATGGAAGTGGAATTACACTATCAATTAAACAATATGTGTGTGTGTGTATGTGTGTGTGTGCGCAACTGTTTGCTTAGCATCAGAAAATAGCACATGGACAGCTGACAGTTGTTCTGTCCAATTTACACACACAATGACACAGACAGACTTCTGCTAACACACATTCCACCATGCACACAAACAGTGTCACATATGCACACCTAGAGACAACTAAACACTAATGGACACAACAGAGACACAAAAAGCAAGGGAGAGAGAGAGATTGGAGTTGAGACACAAGACATGAAGAGAGATGGAGAGACAGATAGAAAGAGACAGACAGACAGGAGAAGGAGACATGAGGTACTTACCGGATGCCTGCCCTGAGGGTACATGATCCCAGGAGAGGAGAGGCTGCCAGTCCGTTTGATGGCCAGGTTAGTCCCCTGGCCCTCCACTCCTCTGCCCTCCACCGGTTACACAGCCACACAAACACACACACACACACACACGCACTTTAACACACTCAGCAAGTCCAGTTCCTGCTCCTTAGCTGGGCTGAACACAGCAGTCTTTACTCTTCCAGAGTCTATCTCCTTCTTTTCTTCCAAGCTCTCCCCCTCTGTCTTCTAAGGCGAATTCCTGTTGACACACAACTGAAGAGCACTCAATCCGTCGGTTCGTTTGTCCAACAATGACATGATAAAACGGAGCACCAGACTTTACCTCCTCCTCCCCCTCTTTCTTCTTTTCCCAGTAAAGTCTCGGTTTCTCCTCCTCCCTCGTCTTTCTCAGAGTCTTTCTCCCTTTTTCTCAACCTGTGATCAGTCAAGGTCCACACGTAGTGACATGACACAGTGAATTTCATCCAGGCAGGCTCCCCTTCTTCTTCTCCTCCTCCTCCTCCTCCTCCCACTCCTCTGCTCCTCGTGCCCCTTCACCCGGCCGTCCAATGGCGAAACATACAAACATAAACACACGCTCAGCTCCGTCCAAATAGTCTTCTTCTCTGCTTTTTCCTCCTCTTCACCCTCTCTCTGACACGCTGAAGCCTCTGCCTTGACTGCTGCCGCAGAAAAGAAGGGTAAAAAGGAGGAGAAGAAGAAGAAGAAGGAGGAGGGACAGAGGGGACAAGGGAGAGAGAGAAAGTGAGAGCTTTGTTTTTAATCTAAATGTGGAAAAAACGCGAGAGGAAAGCAGGAAAGAACAGCAGGTCAGTGGAGGATCCAGCGGGCTTTTCAGCAGCAAGCCCTAGACTGTAATATATTGTGCCTGTTGGCTTCAACACAAACACGACAGGCTGCTAAAGCTCCTCTTAAGGTGGAACTGAGTAGATAGAGACACCCAATCACACAGAGAGAGGGGAGAGAGATAGGCAAAGAGAGAGATGGATCCCTTTTCAGTTGTGGTCAGACAGACAAAGCAATCAGTCATGCACAAAGACTCAGGCTCAAACTGATATGAATCGAGATTCACACACACACACACACACACGTTCCTGCACTCACACACAAATTCATGACAGCTACGTGGACACCCTTGTTACGCACACACACACACACACACACAGCTGCACATACACACACAATAGTTACTCAGAGTGATAAATTTATTACCCCTTTTACACGTTGCATTAAAATGCATCTTGGATGATTGGATAGCAATCCAATCATGCTTAATCACATATAAATCCAGGTGTAAACACACTCAGGATGCACTGACGAATGCTACTAATCACATTGCTCAAACCTCCTCAGGAAGCGGTCTGAGACACATTGCATCCAGGTGTTTGTCAAGTGTAAATTCATCACCATATCAGGCCTCACAGGTCACCTTGTAACTCCTCCAAAACAGTCACAAGTCATCCAAAGAGCAACAGAGAAGTAACATGAAACATCAACGCCACAAACGAGGAGAAAGACATTGGGGGCACATAATTGTGTTTGGGTTTTTGTTTGCATGGGTTTTTGCGCAGATTGTTTTACTTTCAGCTGTTTGTGTATAAAAACACCACAGTGTATCCAGTTCACTGGGTGACCTATGTGGCATATTCACACACTAAAAACCCTGGAAAAAATCAGACACACATACTGTAAATCAGGTAATGCTCCCTTAGATTTGGACCTGAATGTGGCTCATATAAACCCGTAATTTAATAACGGTTGCAAGCATCACACTTTTGCCTTAATCTGATTATAATCAAGTAGTTAGCATCCATACTGCTTTATTTTCCATACCTAAAGATGCATAATGACACATAATGACAATAGCATGTTGCACATGCTATTACATACTAAGTTTGCGTAGAGTAGCTATAAATCACACGAGCCAGAAAAACAAACCTGCACACACACACAAAATTATATATATTTTAACAGTGGCTTTTGAGCCCACCTTTTCACAGGACAGTCTCTCTTGTATATCCCAAACCTATTAAATAGTTCCAAATATACTGAAGCAAATGACAACAACATACAGAAAACTTATACATGAAACATATAAGTGAATGTTTTTGTTGGTGCTTTCTCTTGCCAGGTGATGTAATACCACACTGATTTAACTCAGACGTTGTTCGGCTGCATTTGATATTCCACCCATCAGTTGGTAGGTGGTCTTTCGGAAGTGGAAAACCACATGACACACAGGATGTGATTCATTTTACTTTTCCCTTACCAGCAAAAATGGTTTGTCTGGAATAAACGGAGGAGCTGGGCATTTCAAACAGCCACCAAGAAAGTGTGCGATCTAAAATAGATATTCCAAGGAAACACCACGGCAAAGTCCACTTACCTAAGATCTCATCAAAATCAATAAGTGGAGTATCTTAAGGATTACCACTTAACACCCTAAAAATATCCTCTCTACAACGAGATAAAAAAAACGTCTGCCCGCCTACTTTTACAGGACCGCCCAGAATGGACCTGGACCAACTAAGACCAGGTATTTAAAGCCTTTCCATGTACAGTACACCAGTCTGGCCCAGGCGTCTTTTGCCGCTGTTTATAATGAGTTTATCCAGGGTAGCCCTGCTTCTGAACTTGATCAAACAGCCATTAATCCGACACTGTAAATCGAACTCAGTCAGTCTTGGCATCCATGGAGGGTTTCCGGTAAGACAGAAACAGCATTTGATAACAAGTGGGTTAGCCAGAGGGCAGCCCCAAAGCCTCAATTAAGGTCACATACAGACATCCTATTATCCAGTGCAGTCTATTACCAAACACTATAGATCCTTTTGGGGAATGCTGGCTTCTGTTAACCAATTAAAAGTCCACAAAGTAAGTTTGAATTTGCCCTGTGACTTATTTTAGCATTTCTTCCAATATCTGATATGAAACATTTGTCTGGGTATTAGAGAAGAGTATGGATTATATTTTTGGTCCCTCCTCACATAAGACAACAAGGTCTTTGACATTAGTGGACAATTTGAGGAAAAAATAATGCAGTACTGTATTATCTTGACAATGATAACAGTGATGAAGATCTTGTATGAACAGGTGGGAAATCACTGATACTAAGCAGGTCATTTCCATAGAACTACACATTGGGAGCACCCGGGTGCTGATTTTTTTAGGTGGTTTATTGTGATTAAGTAATATATTTTTAAAAACATTTGTAAGGTAATTCATATCAAATTATGAGTAAAGGTGAAACAGGTAATACAATGATGGTGGTATTTGTCAAATAATGGTTTTAGTTTATTATTTTAGCTTCAAATAATGAACAAATTAATGTATTTTTCAAATTAATTTGCAAAACGGCTGCATTTTACAATTTTTTGTAAAATTAATTACATCATATTTCCATCTCTCAGTTCATTTGTTTTGTTTTGCTGCTTTTAGACTCAGTTTCATTATGCTCTGTAACTTAAAGATGACTCTGTTTAATTTAAAGCACTTCTAAAACTACTTTTAAAGAAGTAATTGCACATTCATTCTCTTAGAAATTAAAAATATAATTCAGAAGAAATGAAACATAACCTTCTTAAATTAAGTACACTCAGAGGTGTTCTCATTTGGTCTGATATGACCTAGAGCTTATAGTAGCTAACGTTAGCTTACTTTTAAATATATTTCTGTGTAAAAACATGTGAATAAGTCAGCTTACTGACTTTAAGACTCTTCTCTACTACATTTTAGTACATCACAGTTTCCACCGACTTAATCACCAAGTAAAGGACAGAATGTGTCTCAAGTTCCTGCTTGTGATCTTGTTCTACTCGCTATCATTTGTCACTTTATGATGACTGAAAGTGACGGAAAATTCAATCTACCATTATCTTACAATTATCAGTACTTGCTGTTTAGCAAAAGTTAACTCTCAAAAACACACCAAAAAATAAATATATGCATAAATAAACCACCCACAGGGTAGTAACAGTAGCTCTCATTGGCCAGCATTATTTTCAGTGTTTGACCTCTGTCGTCTCCCTCCACATAACATAAGCCTTGCAGTATCAACACTGTGGTCTCAAACGCAGAAACATAGTGGAAATCATGTGCGGAGTCAGAAGCCAACAGCTGCCAAAAACTGTGCAAAAATAGTACCACCATCTGCCTAAAGTTTCCACTTGTAAACATCGATTCATCCAAATTATTCACATCCCAAACCATTTATCCTGTTATGGGTCGCACAGGACTGGAGCGTAGCCCAGCGCACGCCGGCTGAGAGGCAGCCCCTGAACAGACCACCAGAGCACATTCACACCTGCAGTATGAGTTTCTTAGTATGTCCTCAGACTGTAGAAGGATATCCTCACAGACAGAGCGGGAACATGCTAACTTCACAAAGAAATGCACAGGCTGTCCAAGATTCATACCCAGGACGTTCACATACTGTGAGGCAACAGTGCTACGGCCACTTGCTTGCTCAAAAGAACCATTACAGTCCAACAGGTAGAGTGCCGTGACATTTAGGGAGAGAATTTGTGCTTTCCAAAGGATGTAGGCTATCAATTTTGGACACTCTCAAAGACACTCTACATATCATTCACTCTGTCTTTCTTCCTCTTTCCTGCTCTTCTTACCATCTGCATTTCATTCAAAATCTCTCTTTCACACAAACACAGGAACACACCTACAGTCAGTGGCGCCCACACCACAAACACTATCCTTTCCGAGTACCGTGTAGCCCAATGTACTAATCAGCATTATCTAATGTCTATGGTCTAGAATGGATTATGCAAGTAATTATTCCCCCGACTCCTCACACTGGTTTTCAGAAAGACAGCTGGGCAGGCATACAAACACACAGACAGACACAGACATCACAGTCCAGGAGTTACATAGGTTCAAAGTTTGCAGTTGTATTAAGCACTAGCACTTCATAATCCTGCCTTGATCTATAGCATGTTTCCACAGCAACACAATACCTGTTACTAACCACAAATTAAAAATATTTATTTTCCCAAGAGATGCAGAAAATGTGCAAACTAAAGTGCAGTTTCTCTATAGGTTACTGAATTTTTCTACAGTAATAATGAGGAAATTCAGGGATACAGGCTGAGAGTCAGCACCGTCAGAGAGATGGACAGCATCTAAAAAACAGAGAGGGACAGAATTGGAGGCTAGAACAGGCACAGTAAAGGCACTCAGGTCTCAAATCCCTAAATATCAGTACCAGATGATATCAGCAACCCCTATTTAGTATTTTGACAAAATGTCATCATAATTTTTGACAATTTCTGTCGTAAACCTGAATATCATGCCAAACTCTGCTACAATTATTAGCTTCCCAAATGTATCCTACAGATTGAAGTTAGCTTTTAAGCTAAGAGGTTGATAGACACACAAGAAATAAATACAACCAGAGCAGCAACATTTTTACCTTAACATGGACATAAATATCAGAAACTAACGGCCGCTGAAGACGATGTAACTTACATTTTTAACCGGGTCACCTATCAGTTAGGTAACTGGGCGTGCCCTTGTACTTTTTCTGAAAACAACAACATGCTCTAAATGCGAGTAAAACTCAAGTTTAATGCGCACACATCTTAATTTGGGATACCAGCAACTCTTCGGTTCCACCTTAAAAGCTCTTCCGCGTCTGAGGGCAGTCTTTGCATTCTGATTGGCCGAAGCGATGCGTTGTTATAACCAATCGTTCTAAAGGTACCCCACGTTGGGTCCTGATGTCATGGTACACTCAGGCCAATCGCGGCCGACCAAGCCGCTGAATGGGTGTGGGCGGCGGTGAGGGACGGAGGGGAGCTGAGGAGTCTGTGGGGATTGTGGGCATTGAAGTCCCAATTATTCTGAACACACACACACACACACACACACACACACACACACACACAGACACTCGCGCGCGCCCGCCCACGCACGCTGTCAGTCACGCTACATAAATGCTCAGTAAATTCCGCCGTTAATTTCAACCCCGCTATTTCTACTGCGCACACACACACACACACACACACACACACACACACACACACACACACACACAGAGTTACAGTATACTCACACACACACACACACACACAGAGTGGGTAAACACCTCACTTATGAGTGAAGTCTGGGTCGAAATTAAAGATTGTTTTTAAATCCTTCCCAGTTTTCTTTATTCCACTTCAAAACCTGAAATCAAAATGAGTAAATGGGTGGCCTTCACATGCCAAAATTAGAATAATGAGGCACATGGAACAACATAAATCAGAACCTACAGGGATATAAGAAGTCAAGTGTGACTTATAACCTGCAGTGTGTTTCTGCTTTGAAATATTGCAGACAATTTACTCCTGTTATTTTGCTCTGATCATTCTTTCTTTCTTTCTTTCTTTCTTTCTTTCTTTCTTTCTTTCTTTCTTTCTTTCTTTGTATCACATATAGTAGCTCTATATTGTTTCAAATACACAAATACAAATTGCACATATTCACAGTCTAGGCAACTGATTGTTCTGAATTGTCTTATGGCTCATAGCACCCTATATTTCCCGTTGGCCGTTTTTTCCATATGTAACAAAAACACACACTCCCTCTCTGCATTCCTCGCTTGTTGCATGCATCGAATTTCAGAGTGATGCTGTAATATTTGGTGTGTCTCATCACACAAAGCACATTTTATAAAAATGCTGCTGCAGAATAAAAATAAAAACCTGCTGACTCCCCTTTTACTCTCTGTCTCGTTTTTACGTTTGGGGAAAACTGAAGCCTTACATGTGCGTGTATTTTTCTATACCGCCATATTCATGAATGTACAGCTGTGGAATGCAATATGCATGGTGGGGAAAGAGGTCCCGACTGTATCTACTTATGAAAGAAAACATCCATGCTGGAGCACAGTGAGATCAACACAGACTGCGATGTTCAGCGATGGATGAATATGTAATTGGCATTTTCTGTACATGCTCCTCCTCAACCCGCCTCACCTACAGTACATCTTATTCAGTTTGTGATTTTGAGTGCCCCTTGATGGTGATAATTGTAAGCCAGAGTGTTTTTGACCCGAGAAGAGAAGTGAGACTTTCTCTATGTGCTTGAACCACGTGTCTACGTTGCCTGCATGGTCTGTTGATGCTGCTGTTAATGGAGAAACTGGCATGTGTTCCTTCTGCCGTAGGTTTTCCCCTTGTTGTCCAGAAACGACAAACTTGGTCTTTGACTGTAAAAGTCGGGCACCATAACCTCACATTTACCATTGAGATGCATGTGATGTCAAACTGACTTGTAGCTTAATATGATCAGATCTTGTGTTGTTTTATTTAAAATGTTTCATATAAAATCTTATTGAAAGTCTGCACAACTGGAAACTTATTGATTTTCATATGTATTACATGCTAAAAACTTTTCCTGTATGTTGAATTCAGTTCTGTTTGCTCCTACCTTGTTGTTCAGACCTTTCAATTACGTCTCACCACCTTCATCTGCAAATGTAGTTTGCCCAGTTGTCTTCATTGATCACCTGGTAAGGGTCAAAAGAAAGGTCAAGGAGGCCAAGCACATCTGCTGATGAAGAGCATGAGAAGAGGTGGAAAACTGTGGGGAAAAAGCAAGTAAGAGTAAGAGGTTCTTGAGTTAAGATGTGTTAATGAGATTCTCTATTGTACTCCATTCTGCTTTGTCCTCTTCTGTTCTTTTATTAAATGATATTTGATGAATGAAATGAAAGATCCACCACCGACTGACCTCTTAACACACACACACACACACACACACACACACACACACAGTTGTCACTCAGTGGTCGGTCAGTGAAATGGTCTGCAGATCTGCACTGATTAATCCATGCAGTAATGGGAAACAGCAGAGAGAGAAACCCTATCCCTATAATGTGGGACTCTGGATAAACTCTGGTCTGGTTTGATGCTGGATAAATAGACGCCTATTCACACGCGGGCAAACCATGCACACAAACACAACTTCCCGCACACATACAAGGCAAACACACAGAGCGGATAAAACTGCCATGTGTATGTACCTGCGGTGTGTTACAAGTCCCTGAGCACCTGCAAACACATGTGATCTTCTGACCTTGTAGTGCAAACATTTAGCTATTCTGTGTATGGATTTATGTGCATGTGTGTGTTTGCTTTTGTGTGTGTGTGTGTGTCTGCTTGTGCGTGCTTTGACATGTCTGGGTGCGATTGTGTATGCTTTTGAAAGATCAGTGTGACTTCCTGGCTGCGTGTGTAGCCGGCCTGTATGAGTGGGACATGTGCAGAAACACTCTGTGCCATAATTAGCTTCATCCAACTTATTTCCTGCTTCTGGCTGCAGGAAAGAACTGTGTTAGCCTTGTGCATATGCGTATGGACAGTGACATATTTCTCTGGTTTTGGCACACTGTGTGTAAGTGAACAGCCTACATCGGGTTGAAGCTATTTTTGAATACCATTTTAACACTACAGCACACCAGCTTCAGGACAATGCAGCAAGACAATGATCCTGAACAGGATGCTAAAGCAGCCAATTACAAACACAGTATGTAATGTTCTTTACTGACCAGGGCAGCCAGCAGACCTCAGTCCAACTGATTATGTGTTGTGCTCAGCATCCAGACACTACTGTTGATGTTGGACGATTCAGCATAAACTCCTCAAAGGTTATAATCTTTATGTTCTTTAAAACACAAAAATCTTCAGAAGTTAACATAACATTTACAGCTATTTTCTGCATCCAATGCCAAAGTTTTGTCAACTGCAGTATGGTTTATAGAACGGAAAGACTGTTGCTACGTAAAAGGGCAAACCATCTTAGGGATACTTAGGGTTGTTGCACTTTTTGAAGACAAGACGAAAGGCAAAAAGCTCCTGAAAGGGGCAGGAACTTGAGCTGGCTTGAATTCAGAGCTTACAGTGGATCACTAGAGAATATATCAAGTGTCTGCTGATGTGTGTGGGGCTTCAGGCATTAATTTAATATTAAATATAATTGTCACACACCTGTGATGATGCACGTGGTCAGACGTTAAACAGGCCTATGACTCTCAACACACACAGGTCAGTGCAGCAATGCTTTTCCTTCACATAATATCTAGTGTGAAGTTACTCTTTAACAGTTAGCTTGGAACCCAAGAGACTATCCTCAAAATGGGCTGCTATTCCTTGATTGTTCCTCTGACGTGGATGTAAATACCTTTAAATTAAAGCTAAATGATAACATTATAACTTCATAGTCACACTGTTTGGTTTCAAAGTCAAGGTGTCAGAGTACAGAGCCAAACACCAGAAAATGTGTTCCCATCCTGCTATTAATGAACTGTGACACATCAAGCTTTACTCTTTAGGAAATAAGGCAAGTGTCCAACTGAACATAATGAAGTCAGAGTCAGCAGCTCTCTTGTCCTGACGTACATGGATGGAAAGAGAGAGATAGAGAAAATAAGACACACACACACTCACACACACACACATCACAAGGATGGTTGTGAAAATGTATGATGGCATCTTCATGTGCATATGGATGCCTGTACTGTATCTGTCAATGAGCTGTAATATGTGTGTGCTAGTGCATATAAATACACTGTACTTGCGTGTGTTTGCTGTGTACACTGTGTTATTGTGCACATGAGGGTGAGCATGTAAGCATGCGAGGAACGTGGTGTGTTATGAGTAAGTATTTGTGTGTGAAGTATATAAGGTCACTGTGAGAGTTTGTCTGAATCATACATGTTCATGTGCCATATGAGGAGGGAATGAGTCTGTTTCTTTATGTGTGTGAGTGCGTGTGTGCGTGTACAGTGTATTTTTGTGAGAGTAGTACCCATGTGAGTAGGTTAGTGTGTGGGTGTGTGTCTGAAAATATGAGTTTTTCTGAGAGCAGTTACATATGTAAGTGTGTGTGTGTGTGTGTGTGTGTGTGTGTGTGTGTGTGTATACAGTACAGTATGCTTGTGTGTACATTTCCGTGGGCATAATTTATGTGTGTTTGTGTGTGTGTGTGTGTGTGTGTGTGTGTACAGTCCCTCCAGGCTGTAGTAGACTGTGCTGTGCTCAGCCTGCTTGGCACAAGCCAATTGTGTGACTAATTGGGACTGAGGCAGACTGCAGTGAATAAAATACCTCCTCCTCTTCAATCATCATCATCTCTCTCTCTCTATACTTGTTCTTTTCCTGAATACACATAACAACATTTAATTCTTGACATTTACAAATTCAAGAATACAGAAAGTTGCATTAATATTTTTATTTATTATTAATAATGCTGTGTTTTCAAAATCAACAGCAGGAAAATAGAACCCTGATGAGCTAATAAAACATTGTGTGCGTATGTGTGTGTGTGTGTGTGACCTCACATGCTACTTCATTGTGCGTCTGCGTTTTTCTTTTCTTGATCATTTCCTCTGACACCAGGCAAACAAATTCATGCAGCTCTTTACTTTGTGATAACTGGTCATTTATACAGCGGCAGCAGCACAGCACAGAGTCACTGTGTTTTCATCCCTGCCAGGTTGTTCTATACACCCTGCATACTAAACGCTTCCCCTCGATTTCTCAGACACGCACTCTTTATCTCACTCTCAGATCTTTCTCCGAATTCAACACACCTCATTGGACTGGTAAAAATGGCTTTATCACTATTATAATTTATAATGGCTATCTCACTAATCAAACAGAAATATCAATATATTTCTCTGCCTCTACCCATCACTTTGTTTTGTTTTTTGCCTCGTCCCCTTCTCTACCTGTCTCTCTTTTTAAACATTTTCACAGTAGAATGCATTATGTAAGTGTAAAATGTACTGGCAGCGGTTCTTGCGACCAGATGCAGAGTGTTCAGAAACACACAGAGAGGACAACAGACAGAGAGAGAGAGAGAGACAGAGGTGAGACAGACTGAAAGAGAGCAGATGCGTGTATGCATCTGAGGAATGCTGGATTAGTGTTTGTGTGTATGTGTGTGTGTGTGTGTGTGAGTGAGTGTGTGTGTGTGCTCTGGCCAAGGTGCAGATGGCGGATGTCAGTGTTGAAAAATTCATGATGCCATGTTTGGAGATTCCTGGGGGATATCTTCTTGTTCAACTGGCCTTATAGAGCAGGCATGCACTGCAAACACATACACACAAAACACACGGGACCTGTAAGTCCTGTGTGTGTTTTGTGTGCGTGACTTTTAAAAAACGTGGAATCAAAGAAAGAGTTGGATGTTACAGAGATATGGAGAAATACTGATGCAGACGCAGAGGAATGAAACATCTTTTTGTTATTCTGAATTTTGCTGTCTGTCTCTTTGGAGACGTTTTCCTCAGCCTCACTGGGATTTCTTTGTCTCACAAAGTTGCCAGATCCATCTCACTGTCAAGTGAATATTTTACAAAATTCTGTTATGTATATTTCTAACAACTACAAATACACTGACCATTTTAACTTTAAACTGAAACTATTCCCACTAAAGACTAGTCAGGAGTATATTTGTATTGGAGAAGTTGATCCTTTAGCAAATGTTGAATGTATTTCATCCCATACATGGACGTGGCAGTGGGTATGACATGTTTCATATGGTTATGACAACATTTAATCATTTCTTAAGCCACTTTTGCAGCCCAAGAAGACTGGAATAATTAGAAAATTATGTGCTATATAAGTAGAGTTATTAATCAGCAAAATCAATCAATAAAGTAATAAATCTTAGTTATAATTTGAAAATGATTCCAGTTACAGACTCTATATTTCCATTTCTTAGCATAGTTTCTGATTGATAAATTCTGATTGAATTCATTAACCAAAATTTTGTGTGCGATGTCCAGTCATGGCTGATTTGATAGGACAACAAAGAGTCAACAGACATGCTGTGCTAACACAGGCTGGACATGCTAACATGCTCACAGTGACAATGCTAACATGGTATTTGTTTTGCATGTATAATACCTTGTGTACCATCTTAGTTTAGTGTGTTAGCATGCTAATAATTGCTAATTAGCACCCAACACAAAGCACAGCTGTGGTTGATGGGAATGCCATTTGTTCTGCTGGCATTTGATCATAATCAAATTGATGAAAAAGTCGGAGGATCACAAAAGTTATTACAATTTATCCTGAGGGGAACATGAATGTCTGCACCAAACCATGTGGCAAGCAATCCAAAATGTTAATGTGCTATAGAGTAAAAGTCAGGGCATCACCAGAGTAGGATTCATCCTCTGGGCACCGTGAATGTCTGTACAAGAAAAAGTTGCAATCTATTCTATCACTAAGGTGATTGACTAACTGAGAGACATCTCCATCCGTAGAGCCATGCTGCTAGAGTGGCTGAAAAGCTGCAAATATGCAGAAATAGAGTGGAGCAAAAAGGAACACACAGATGCTTTTCTTGCATAATGTAGAAGCTCGTCGACTTTGAGCAATTTGTCATGACACGTCATGGCATTTCAATGCTGGCAACACTTTTTTCCCTCACGTGTGTGATGTTTGTATTGATATAAATGAAAAAGATAGTGAGCCAGCGAGAAAGAGTGAGGGACGCTGGGAAAAAAGTATACTTGCTTTCCTTGTGTATGAACAAAGTGATCCTAACTCCCCATTACACACATTACTCCACGGCTGCTGCCTTGACACAGTGTTTGTTGAGTGAGGTGTTCGCATTAGCGTGCCAAGACCATTTGAGCAAACAGAGCACTCTGAGCCCAAGTGGAGCGGGTTCGGACTCTAGGTAATGGAAACTGGCAGCGACTGGCGTGACAAACCCAGAGCCTCACACACAGCTGAATATGAGCCCGAGTTCTCATTACAGACCCATTTTCTACTCTGGTACTTCTTTTTTAAGTCAGCCACTGCAGCTGTGTGTGTTTAGGTTGAGATGTTTACAGCAAGATGGTTCAACAGACCATCTAGAAGTCAAAATAATTTTAAAGTTATTTGCTTTGGATCTATTTGTCTGTCTTCTTGACTTCTTTGTTTTGGTTCTAAGTATACACGTCATGACGTAGATTTTATGATCTTACGTTTTACTGTTGTTTTACTAGCTTCAAGTTTTCTTAGCATTGTTAAAAATGTATATAGGAGGTTCAGCAGGGTGTTTTCTGCAATGAATCTATAAAAAGGCATTTTTATGGTAATGTTTTGTCTTGGAAAATAGAGGCTGGAATACTTTTCTTTCTGTCAGTGGAAGACAGTAACTTTTAACAGTCAGCACAGCAGGTAAGGGTCACGGCACCCTATTTACAGACACTGATGAATCACATGAAATTTCAGCTGACTTGCACACTGTAAGACCGAAAGCACCAAATCCTTGCTATGCTAAAGGCCTAATCCGCTGTGTCTGTCCCCAGTCATCTCAGTTCATGTGGTCTGCAGTGCAGCTGTGAGTGAAGGTGAGTATCGATGTCTGTGTTTGAATGTCGGGGTGAGAAGGGCATAGTGTACTCATCACAAATGGGTCTTTTAACCAAGCTGCCTCATCACATCTCATTCGCACAAAGAGAACAAAACTGCTGCTGTTTTCTGTGACAACTTCATCTCGCTAAAAGACTTAATCCTCATTTTTAAGACTCAGTGACATCCTGAAAGTTGAGTTTGAGTTGGAATAATGCTTTGAAAAATACACTAAAACGTCTCTGTCAACCTACGCAGAGAAGCCTGACCTTCAGCTACTTGTAACACCCTTCTCTGCAGAAGCTAGCAGAGTGGCAGGCGTGAACACATCCAAATCTCAACCAAACATTGTGCGGACCTGCGCGTCGAGCAAGTTGACTGGTTGACCCAAATCCTGTCAGGAGGCAGGTTTGTTGCCGAGAAGAAAAAGTATAAACAATATATATATATATATATATATATATATATATATATATATACAAGTATAAACAATACATGCACGGTAAATACTGAAATGATTGAAATTATATATCTTATCTATCGTATCTTTGTCATTGAAGGCAAATGTTGTGCACACATATCAAAACAGATGCACATACACACACACTTGGAACGCTGCCTGGGCCATGTCAAGCCAATTAAGTTCAGAAACTAAAAGCCTTCCACCTGGGATTTTCACCCCAACCCACATCATTAACCCTGTCCTGAACAGAACACACACAACACACACACACACACACACACACACACACACACACACACACACACACACACAAACTTGCATACCCTCATGCACAGTTTAACCCGCCAACAGAGTGACCTTAGTAACACTAACCATCTGAGAGAAAGATCCACATGATGCAAACCAGCCATCAAACTTACCTCCCCAAACATGAACATACTTTCCTTGTGAATGTACTTTTTCCACAGGACTAAATAATTTTAATAATTTGGCTTAAGTGACCCTTTCAGTAACTTGTTAGGATAGACATTTTTTGCAGGTAGGTGGAGCACAGCAACCTTGTCTGGCCAAATGACCACCATCTGGCGGGAAGCCAGGACAGCCAGGGAATGTATGTGTGTTTCTAGGGGTGTAAGCATTATAGAAATTGTGTTGAAGAGGTATATATAGAAGTACATCTGTATAAGGAATAAGATTAAAGGGTGCGGTTTATGAATTGAAAAGTTTTTTGAAAATATAGGTTTGTGCATGTGACAGAAAGCGATGCTGATGACTTTCTGGATGCAACATCCAACTAAAAACGGTTGTGCAACATGTTCCACACACACCATTTTGAAAAGTACTATTAACAGATCTTAAAAAAGACGTACTTGCTTTCAAACAAACTGAAAGTAACTAGATTAAATCCACAGATGAAACATTACAATAAACAGTTTGTAATTATTGTGTATGTGTACACAATAATACTTGGAGGTGCAATGAGTGGTCCCGGCTCCAGCAGTCTGCATGTTGAATTGTCCTTGGGCAAGATACTGAACCCCAAATTGCTCTTGATGACTGTGCCGTCGGTGTGCGAGTGTGTGTGAATAATTAGTTCCTTTCAACTGATGAGCTGTTGGCAGCTTGCATGGTAGCCTCTTCTGTCAGTGTATCAATGTATCTGAATGGGACATGTAGCGTAAAGCGCACTGAGAGGTTGGAAGATTAGAAAGGCTCTATACAAGTACAGTCTATTTACCATTTACCGTGTGGACACTACAGAGTAAACTTGTAAAAATTTGCCTCCATTTTATGACACATCATCCTCAGGGACAGCAGTGTTCCCTGGGAGAGCAAATGTCAAAGTGACATTGAGCATCGAGGCAGTCTGGTCTCTCTCTCTCTCTCTCTCTGTCTGTCTGTGTGTGTGTGAGACCTAGTCTGAATGTCCCCTGGGACTGGAGTTGGCTGGCTGACTGTTCCCAAGCTGTCACCAGACATTGACTCAGAACGCTATACACTCACCATCGACACACTGACTCACCAAGCCCTATCCATCAATCCATCCATCAAAAATGTAAACACATTCAGAGGAACTTCGAATCCCGCACCGAACTGAATTGAATATGTTTCCCTCAACTGAATTATGTTAGAAAGCAATATTTTTCCAATTTCTCACTTGTTACGCCTGCAATTGGATTTGTTTTCAGGAAATATTTGCTTATTGAACTCTCTACCAGGAAGCGTTTGGTCCTATTAAGGCTTCAGGGATTTCACTGGCAAGATTGTGCATTCAAGAAACAAGCAACCACACTGCTGCACTGCTGTTCTCTCTGCCTGTTGTACTCGTGGTGTTTAGAAGGGATATTGCCTAACACATGGATATTGACTGGCTGCTAATTGTACAATGAACACTCATCATTACCGGCAAACATGTCCCAGATTCTGCTTTTTTGCAGCCTTCTGTACTGCGTCTTGGCCTGTGGGTGACTGTAAGGGCCTAAGTATGCTTTAAATTAAGTGCTTGTTAGATTGTCTAGGTTCAGTGTGCTTGAAATGAGCTAGTTCACACAATGTGTCATCCAACCCATTACATAAAGCAAAACAGCCACGCTCAAAGGCAGAGTGAACAGCCGGCCCTCAAAGTTTCCTCATGGCTGCATTCCTGATCTCTTTACCAGTTTAGGAAAATGGAGATGAGGGTACATGTGGGCCGTTTTTCATAAAAGCCGTCATGGTAGTTTCTCACCTCCGCACACCTGGTCAATCACTGTATAAAAAGTGACAGTTTTGGAAAATTTAAGAAACATCAGAAAGGTAACCTTTTAGACACCGTTAGGGCCACTTTATGCTTTAAACAAAGTGCTTGTCAGATCATCTCACAACATAGCATGAACACCTTTGAGGAGAGACGGCCTGAGAACATGTGCAATTGCCTCCATTTGAACAATTCAGTGTGTATAAGACAATAAAGGCATGCAAATGGCACAAAGCTCTGGGAGGGACATTAGGGAATCAGCATAATGCAGGCAGGAGGAAGAAGGTACGGCAGGTTTTTCACCCAACTTTCAATTCAGTGTTTTTGGTGGATTGTTATGTGAGTCTTTTTCACTCCTAATTCAAGCCACAATACGTACAAAAGATTTACCTTTCATGATAAACCTTTAGCACTTTCAGATATGTTTTATTTATCATTCATGTTGGTGGTATTTTGTGTATTCTGATGTTCTGTTTTATGTCATTTTTATACGATGGCTTTACTGGATGTTGTCTTGCTCATTCCTCTGCACGCTGAGCTCAACATGGCAATTTCCTAACAATTTTCAATGGAAAAAAAGTTAATAAAGTTTCCTGCTAGAATATAGCCTTCATGTTTCAGTAGTTTTCCCTAATTTCAGGTGCGAACAATAACATATGTTTGCTGATGTTTACTAATCACTCTTACTTTCTATGGTTGCCCAAGTAGCCCACCGTATTTCAAACAAATGGGAGATGTGTATTTCATTGTACACAAAACTGTTGGAGTTATTTTTAGCAGTGCTTCAAGCTCTTATTTTCCCAATTTGTGATAAAGCTAATCTTACTACAGGGTGCACCAAGCACAGGTGCAAACCAGGGACACATGGATTGATTTGATGTCAGTGGCAACCCCAAAAAAAAATAAAAGAATAAAAAAATTGGCGTATCCGTTTTAATAGTGCTTTTTGGAGCCTAATCCCATGCCTCCCGTTCTCCCAGAGATCTGTGTCGGTGTTGTTAAAACTCAGCAGACAGCACTGTACAAATATAGCTGAGTAACTAGGCCTACTGCAAATAGAACAGAACTGAATTTAATCAAATCAACACAGCATGCTCTATGTTCCAACATTCACCCTCTGGCAGCACCCCTCCTCCTGCTTCCTCTCCCTCTCTGTCTGCTCTCTGTCTGACTCTGTTTCTCTCTCTTGCCTCCTTGCAGACGGCATGCACAAACACACATTTAAGCACTAAACATAACCTTATTATTGCACTTCCCCCCCGTCTAACCCCAAACACCTCTTACACTAACTTTCACTTTCTTTCTTTCTTTCTGGATGTCACCGTTTCGTCCTCTCTTTCTGCCTCCTTTACCATCCATCTCCTTTCCTTTCGCTCATTAGTCGCTCCACAGTACACAGATCTACCTGTCTAACAGCTACATGCAGCTAAACACACAATCTTACCCACATACAGACAGCGCCGTCTGCCTCTCATAAATATATCATAGTTCCCATCAGCTGTGCTAACACATAAAGTAACATGAGTCATCCTGTTAATCATTCTCGGCTTTATCACTGACCAGCTTTCTGCAGGTTGCAATTATCGGATGATAAATGGTGTTTGGTGGTGTTGTCAGAGTATTTAGACAACAGGGAGCATTAAGCTAGAAACAGAACAGCAACGGGACACTGATGGCTGGCCTGTGTTTCCAGTGACACATGAGGATTGTTTATGACAGGCTTGTGGTAGTGGTAGTGTGTGTATATGTGTATGTGCATGCTTTTGCGCTACTGCCTCAATTACGCAGCAGTCAGTCAGTCAACCATCCGGCTGGCCTGCCAGGCAGCCAGCCGGGTCCAGACAGGGTGAAGCAGCAGGCTGGTAAGCAAAATGAACCACAGTGGCAGTGCAAACAGACCACAGTCAGACCACATCACAACCACACAGCACCCTGCCATTTACAGCGCTGCATATGGCCGTCTGCAGGGAGGGAGAGGAAGGAGGGAGTGAGGGACCAAGGGGAGGGAAGCAATGAAGAGAGATAGAGAGAAAGAAAGTAAGGAAGATATTACAGGACGGACAGGGAGGAAGCCTGGTGGGATGGCGGGGGCACAAGGCAGGTAGGAAGGGAGAGAAAGTCGAGGAAGGAGGGTAGGAGGAGGAGAGCTGGCAAGAGGGAGGAAGTGCTGTTAAGAAGCTAAGGACAGACTGTTGAGGGAGAAAATAAGGAGGAAAGACAAGCAGAAACACAAAGATGAAGGAGGCAGACGTTTACACAGACCAAGAGCCCAATTTAAGCATTTTCAGAAAATGTGGCTTTCCATCTTCCACCCGTCTGTGTGAGACCTGCTGTATCTACTTCTGACAACTGAGTAATTCAGCTGACAGAGGATTCACTGTGGAGAAACGATTTACTTTAATAGCCCCTTTCATGCAATCCTTATTGTTATATGGCACAGGTAACCAGAGACAGCTTGCTGTACATGGGCATGCTACCAGTACGTTCATTTTAGGTTTCTGTTTAGGTCTCATATTGGAAAAGTGTTTTTTAAAAACCAATGTACGCAACATGAAAGGGTGATAAAAACACACACAAAATAAGTGGCTTAGATTACGTTGTGCTGCAGGGTTGTGTTTATTCCCTTTTAGCATCACTCTATTCCTGTCTTTATCATTCTCTCACGCGCATCTGCATATAAGTGGATCTGGAACTTATTCTGTTCCAGAAATAAGAAAACCTCATTTGAAATGTTAAATCATATTCACATTTGTAATAACTCAAATTAGTAAAAAAAAAAAAACAGCCTTGGTAAGTAACCTTACTAAACATGATGTCATGAAGTTCACTCCATGTCTTTAGATAAGGATATTACATTTTTTATAACAATTTCTGTTTTCTTTTTTCATTTCCACTCCATTACTAGTTCAGACATGGCTGTAACAGGGCAGAGAAGGCTGACTGTAGTAAATGTTTGAAAAAAATAGATTTCATTGAAAAAGTTATAAAGATGACATGTAGAAGGGAAAAGCTATCTGTTAAGATGACATATTTTGTGTTCTGCCACATTGATAAATCTTCATGGGATCTATAAATGTTTTTGTATGCTGACAAGTTTGTTTGCACTATGTGAAGTTGTTAGTGTTCTTAAAAACACAAATGGTTCAAAGAATAATAGTGTTGTAGAAGAAATTCATTTATTACAGGATAAGGAAAGTAAGCCATTTAAGACAGCCATTTATTTGCATCAGTCCTTTATTTGAAGAGAGAGAAAGGAAACACGACTAAGATCCTGCAATTGCGTGGTACCCAAAACGTTAAAAAAAAAAAAAAAAAAGTGATGATGGCATTCAATGGAAAGTTAGGGGATCACTAAAGTTACAATACAATACATCCTGAGGGTGACAGGAATTCTTGAATGCATTTCATGGTCAATCAGTAGTTGTCAGGAGACTTCACTCAAAACCAGAAATGTCAACCTCATGGTGCCACTAGATGAAAAGTGTGTGTTTAGAAATCATTCGGATTTATCCTTTGGGCACTGTGGATATCTACAAAATATCATGACAACTCATCTAATTGTTGCTGGAATCAACTGACCAAACCAGACAGACAGACACTGAAATCCTTACAGACAAACTGGTAGCGTGGATAAAAACCAGTGTGGACAGACACAAATGGATTCCTGACTGTTGGGATGTGGGCTGGCGAGCTTACACTGGGTAACATATCACAGATGATATCACAGGCAACTGAAAACACTTGTATCACAGATGAAACAGCATTCCAGCAATTGAGCAAGCCTAACATTTTACAGCCTGACAACCATGTATTTATAAAGTCAAATAAAAGGCTTTGAATGGTTCCCACAGACCATAACTGGCTAAATAAAATGACTCTTGAAAAAACATCTCCTGATGTGAAAAAGTCTAAAAATCCAAACATGACTAAATGCCTTCTACTGCATGAGCAGCAGTTCCGACTGTTTGTAACCTTGATCCCTGTGAAACAGTGCAGGAGAACAGTCATATAAATTTTTAATATGAACAACAAAGTAAAAAAAAAAAAGCAAAATTAGAATTCTGAAGTACACGTTGGCAGGAATATATTTGTGAAGCACACAGAGTTGCTGAGAGGATCTAACATTAGCATTACTGTGTTTGGGAAAGAAACTACAAACAGACCATTATCTTGTCATTGGCACTCACGGTAATGCTTGCTTTTAGGGGGCCAGCTCAGATAAATGCAGCTAGAAAAGAAAATCAGAGAGGAGAGGGAAGGAAATGAGGTTAAAGAACAGCATAAACAGAGGATATGAGAGACAGACAACAAAAAAGGGAGAGACAGATGACAAAGAGAAATTGAAGAAAAAAGTGAGAGTGCTTTCAGGTATATCAGAGGAAAAGAAAAGAAGAAGAGTGGGTTTCATGGCATGAGGAGGAAGCCAGGCCTCTATTGTAGAGTTAGCCTGAGGTGTTTTCATACTTGAGCGAGCACTGATGGACGGAGGTCGATGAATTAGTGATGAGGATCAGGATGAAAGTGCTTTCTAGAAACTACAGGGCCGACCAGACAGAGCCAGGGCACGTGGGATTGGTAGGAAGGCTCAGGGTGTGAGGCTGGAGTGATAGACGGGACAGGTCCGGCCTTGAACTGTCAACACACATCATATATGGCAAAAACACTTCAGGACAATCTGTACACCTGTCAGCATGAAAGTTAGCTCATTGAATTACACTTACATTTGCAGTAAAATATCTGTAATTTTAGGGTAAGGTTTTTAGATTAAACTTTAGCAAACATCCTTTATAGACTGCCATAAAATTGTCTTTAATATTATAAACACATCAATCTGTGATTTACAGATTATTTTTTTGGGTCAAATTTTTTGGTGTACTCAATTAGCACCTTGTATGTTTCGCAGAATAACAATACCCAGAGATCAGGCGAGAAGGTTCCTGCTAACTTGTTCCAGTGTGGATTTATCGCAGCAGGGCCCCTTTTTCAAACTGCAAGAGGCTGCATTGCGTTCTGGTATTTTGAGGCCATTATAAGTGATATTAGTGTCAACAGATGAGCTTTGACATTGGTCTGAGGTTTAGTGATGACACTTTCAGCCGCTTAAAAGAAATTTGCTGTCAAACTCGCTGTAGCCAAATGTAAAATGAAAGTGTCTACACTTGACCAGATATCTGCAACACACATGAAATATATAGCATTACAGCAACAAAAAAAGAGGTCAGAAATGTTTTTGCGTAATATTTGTTGCAATTGCTGTTTTAAATATTTTGTTTTATTTAGGGTTTTTTTTGGCCAATCCCCTATGGCAACATTTGCAGCAGAAGGACATAATAGGTTCCTTCAAAGAACAAAAGGATATTTAAAAAGAGTATATAGAGCATGGGTTGTACAGAAATGCTAATTTAAAACTCACAAAACTTAGGTGGAAATGAAAGAAAACGAGCAAATTAATTAAAAACAAATGAATGAATAAATACATAAATCACGAATCCCAGCATTATTAAATACATCACATGTAGCTGTGGTTATATTTGTAGTAGCAGAATGTACTGAGGCAGACATAATCCGTGTTTTTATTTATAAAGCACATTTAAATACAGCACAAAGTTGATCAAAGTGCTCCACAACATTCAATGCAAGGTTAGAAACCAGCTGCGTAAGAACAAGCAGCACAGTATACACTTCATTTCACTGTGGGAAGGCACTCGTAATATTAAGAGGGAGGCAGTCACAGCAGCAAAGGCTTGAACCCGCTTGTGTTTCGGTGAAGACCACCGGCAACAGGCTCAGGTCAGATGATCGCAGAGACCTAACTGAAACACAATGTGAGATGCGTACATTTTGGTAAACGTGGATGATTACATATGAACGTAATTACAATTTGTATAACAATACAAGGTTTGCAAGAGTACAAATACATTTATTTACCTCAACTCATAGTCCACTTACTTTATTTTGTATGACGCTTTCAACCATATCACAGTGGAATGAGTGTCTGTGACAATGAGGAAAACACATCCATTAAGGATGACCACGAGACACAGCTGAATACCTCCAAATTGCCATCAAGTGGGGCTTGAGCTTTTTTTTCAAACTAATGTTCCCACAGTCAAGAATGAACCTTCAGACTCAGTTTGTTTAGTTATTTATATACAGTAGTATGTTTTTTTTGAATGAGAATTGTTTCCTATAACTGTCAGAAATACAGAGACAAAATGAGTGACAAGGAAAGCAATAAGACAGAGAGAGACAAACACGTGAAAGAAGAACAAGAAATAATATGAGAAAGACAGAAGATAAAAGAAGAGAAAAAAGGGGACCTGGTGTCTCCTCTGGCGGCCAGGAGATGAGGAGGAGGAGGAGGAGGAGGAGGAGGAGGAGGAGGAGGAGGAGGAGGAGGAGGAGGAGGAGGAGGAGGAGGAGGAGGAGGAGGAGGAGCAGTAGTGTGGCAGGCTGCAAATAGAGCTGGCGGGAGAGAGAGAGAGAAGAGAAAGGGAGTGAAGGCACTTGCTAAATGAATTTGGCTTTCAGCGATGGGTCTACTCCACTGCTGTGCCGCGTGTGTATGCAGGCATATGTGCTTGCATGTTCATATCCTCATATATACACATGTATGACTGCCAGCGTGTGTTGAAATGTTGCCTCTGAGTGTGTGTGCGTGTGTCTCTCCTTGCACGTGTGCCTCAACAGCTGAACGTGTGTCTCTGTGTGTCTATTTTTGTGTCTATCTTAAATAGACAAATGGTTTTGCAAGTATGTGTGTGAAAAACATTAGCGTGCGCGTTTATGCATTTCTTTTGGACAGGCAACTGCATAATGTTTTCTAAACGATGGTGTGTCCGAAAAAGACAAGGCGAGGGTGTGTGTGTGTGTGTAAGTGTGTGTGTTTTAGGCACACTGTCACCAGGATTGGAAGTGACAGGCAGGAAGTATCAGAGGCAGCTGGGTAACAGCCCACTAACCACACAGGGGAGGGCTCTACACTGAACAACATTACCAGTGGGGGTAGAGAGACTATTGAGAGAGAGAGAGAGAGAGAGAGAGAGACTATAGAGGGGGGGGAGGATAGGAGGATAGATGGAAATTTGTTTTGCTTTTAAAACCCAGAAAAAATTACTTCAAATTATTTCTATACAGAACAGTTCCACATTTTGGGAAATTATTATTCTTTGCTTCATTTCGAGAATATCAATGTCTGTTGCACGGATGACAGGTTTCAAATATTATCCAAAGAAAGGTCAAAATCAAGGGCAACTGGACTGGTTAAAGATACTCGAAGACGTTTTGCATTTCATGCACGAGGCTTCTTCAACTGACTATGACCTGGATGACCGGGAACCTTCACATAAGTATCAAATATTAGCTTTGTAAATGTTTGATTGTTTGATTGATTGATTGATGTAATCACTTTTCTGAAGAGGATTATGTAAAACCACGGCCAATTAAGCCAGATGGACACTCGCTGAAGAGCACTGCTGTACCCAACCATCAGGTAACATAGCGTTAATACCTACAAATAAATAAAAGGACTTACCACACAACCAGTAACGTTTCCCCAGATGTTTGCTCTCTCTCTCTCTTTTGGTGTCCATTTGCAAAGAATCTTCTTCTGTACGCCCTGTTTCCAAAAGGTATCCCCTTGTCTTGACAGTGAACAGCATTTAATTTTAGATGTCATAGTCATTCAATTTAATTTTCTTTCATTTGTTGTCTCATCCATGAACCCTGAAAGCCTGACCCCAACAGCCTGCAGCGTTGGGGTCAGTGCACCACCAAGTTGCGCTTATCCGTTGGAATACGGAAGTTCTATGGTTGAGAAAATGTAGTTCTAAAGGAAATGGCTGAGTGACGGCAAGGTAAGATCTGAAAATATTCTAAATATAGTGTACACTTTGATTGATAAAGATGCTTTTAGTGGACCTTTTTCCAGGTGTCTTTTTTATGTTTTTTTTTTAAAGAGAGAGACAACCTGTTAATTAGTGAGCTTTAGAGGTGCTGGTAGGTAGATTTTGTTACCTTTTTCTTCTTTACGCTGAGAAAGGCTAAGCTAAGCTGAACGTGTCCTGGCTCCAGCTCCATTCACTACATCCACTACATTTACGTTTCAAAACGCAGACTTCTTGCTACGTTTGCGACTCCCTCACGTCCAGACGAATCTGAACGCTGCTTCAGGCAAAGCAAAAACAGAATGCTACGTACATTATTTATGTTTTGGTATTTTTATTAAAATATATTATGTACTGTGAAAATATCACCTGTGATGACTCTCATTCTGTTTTCCGCAGCCACAGTCGCTTTGGACTCCTGTGTTACTTTAAGTGACCACCTCGTTGTAGGTCCATGCAAAAAAATTCTCTGATGTTGTTTTTCATCGGTAGTACTACTTTCTTCTTTCGCTAAATCTTCTGCACCTGCAGAGTACACAATCGGCCTGATGTTTACACTGGCATGCGCATGGCCAGTGTAAGGAAATGGCCCCTTGATGTGAGTTTTCAATCTTTTTAATATAGATGGAGATCAACTCTGAAATGCAGCTAAAACGCTGTTGTGGACAGAGATCATTTTCGGTCTAAGTGGTGTGGATGTAGCCTTAGATAGAAAGAAAGGAAGAAAGAACAGCAATGAGGCATTGATTGAAGAAAGCAAAGTCATTAGGCAGTAGAACAAGAAAGATTCAGAGACAGAAACAAGCGACAGAGATAGATGGAGGTTAATAGAGATAAAGTGAGAGCCGTTGTGAGTCAAACATGAGGATGGGATGGGAGATGAAAAGACAAAACTAAAAAGGAGGAGTATGAGAAATAGGATGAGATGATGAAGAGAATAAAAGATGAGGGAGGAGAGAGAAGACGAGGAGAGAGGAGACAGAACAGAGAGGAAAGACAGAAGGTTAGAGCGAAATTAAAAAAAAGATGACAATATCAGAGGAACGGAAGAGAACGAAGGAGATGAGGAAGGTCAGTAAAGGAGAGAAGAGGACAGAGAGAGCGGGTGAAGAAGGAAGAGGGAGGGTGTTTGGATCTCATATGGCTCCATTAAAGTTTGAATAGTTCTCATCTCTCTTTCTGTTTCCTGCCGCTGAAGGAAACACGCACACACACACACACAGAGGTATTTGCATGCCCACACACAAACATTCAAATACAGTACACACACACACACACACACACACACACACATTCACATGCAAACATGCATGCACACACTTGCATATACCTCATAAACACATAAAGAAACATACTGAGATCGACGTGTGTGTGTGTGTGTGTGTGCAATGGGGAACTGCACATAGAGAAGATAAGATTAGAAAAGCAGGCCAAGAGACGGTTTCCCATGGTGCATCACTGGAAGCATCTGTATTAAACCGGGTTGTGTCAACACTGACTGCTCCTCCAGCTGAGGCCTAGAGAGTGGGGGAGAGACACATAGGGCAGACAGAGAGAGAGAGAATGGGAAGAAAAATTTGTATGTTTGCTTTATTCCATTTCTGTGAGTGTGCCTGACAGACACACAAGGAGCGAGAGATCACTCCGAAATGCAGAGGAGGGTGAAAAACAGGGACAAAGATAAATAGAGGAAGCCTTTGAACAGAGAAAGAGAGAAAATGTATATATAAAAGAGTCTCAAAGTGGCAGGAATGAGTGTGACAGAGAGAGAAAAAGAAGAACGAGATTAAAAAAGAGTGACAGTGATGGATGGGAGAGATAGACGGATGGATGGAGGGATAGATGAAGGGATGTGCGGCGGGTTAGAGGATGGAGAGGCGTCAGACGGAGATTGACAGCCTCCTTTCCTGGGGACGGATGAATAAACAGGCGCAGCAGGCGGGGTGGCGGTATGGGGTGGAGGGGTGGCGACGGATGGAGAGTGAGAAAAGATGGAGAAAAGGAGTGAGGGACGGAGGAGGGGAGGTAATGACAGATAGAGTGCGTCTCCGTAATCAAGCCATAAAGGAAAGCAGGAGCGAGGGGAAAAAGATGAGTGGGCTCTGAATGAGTCAATCATGATTAATCAAGACGCTTCTCGCTCTCTCCCTCTCTTGCTCGCTGTCTTTCTCTTTTTGCTCATCATCATCATCACCACCACACACCTATCAGGAACGTGTGTGCATATCCATTCATGTATTTTCGGGCCTGCAGTGAGTGTCTTTAACTTCGATCCTTTAAAATGAGGTCTAATCAGCCAACTCACATTGAATAGGTTATAATGTAATAGCAGAATATGTAGAGCATTGATATTTGGTGTCTAGGCTTTGACTTCATCACTCCCAACAAGGAAGCAGCAGGCTCAGGACAGCAGAGAGTAGAGGGTGACGATAAAACTCACAGTTTTAGTCCACAGGTGGATGGGTGTTGGGAGAATTGATAGCAAGTGACAGCACGACTTTCAGGTGAGTGGTGTGAAGTGCACAGTGGAAAAAGAGTGAGCAGAGCGCCGACCGCTTACATAGGCTACACTGCCGTTATTAAAAGGGTGTGCATTGGATTTACAGTCGAAGGAAAAAGTATGTGAACCCTTTGGAATTACTTGGATTTCGGCATAAATTTTTTTCATAAAATAAGATCTGATCTTCATCCAAGCCACATCAACAGAGAACACATAGTCTTCTTAAGCTAATACCACACAAGTAATTCTATGTTTTTACTGAAGACACCGTGTAAACATTCACAGTGGAGGATGGAAAAAATATGTGAACCCCTAGGCTAATGACGTCTCCAAAAGCTAACTGGAGTCAGCTTACCTGGAGTCCAGTCAATGAGCCGAAATTGGAGGTGTTGGTTAGAGCTGCCCTGCCCTAAAAAAACACACGTCAATTTTACTTTTGCTATTCTCATGAGGCATTGCCTGATCCGATCCATGCTTCGAACAAAAGAACTGTTGACTTGCATGAACCTGGAAACGGTTACAAAAGTATCTAAAAGCCTTGATGGTCATCAGGCAATGCTAAGACAAAATGTCTATAAATGGAGAAAGTTCAGCACTGTTGCCAATCTCACTAAGGAGTTGCCGTCCTGCAAAGATGACTGCACGAGCACAGCACAGAATGCTCAATGATTTTAACAAGAATCCTCAAGAGTGTCAGCTTAAGACTTAACATGCCAACATCTCTGTTGATGACTCTGTGATATGTAAAACACTAAACAAGAATGGAGTTCATGGGAGGACACCACGGAGGAAGCCACTGCTGTCCAAAATTGCTGTACATCTGAAGTTTGCACAAGAGCACCTGAATGTTCTGTGGACAGATGAAACCAAAGATGAGTTGTCTGTAAGGAAAATACGACCCTATGTGTGGAGGAAAAAAGGCACAGCGCACCAACATCAAAACCTCATCCCAACTGTGGGCCTGCTTTGCTGCCTCAGGGCCTGGAAGGGTTGTGGAAAAATGAATTCCAAAGATTGTCAAGAAATTTTGCAGGAGAATTTAAGGCCATCTGTCCGCCAATTAAGTGTCAACAGAAGATGGGTGATGCAACAGGACAACGACCTAAAGCACAGAAGTAAATCAAGAACATATTGGCTACAGCAGAAGAAAATATGCCTTCGGGAGTGAATTGAGATGCTGTGGCATGAAGAGAGTGATTCACACCAGACATCCCAAGAATATTGCTGAACTGAAAAAGTTTTGTAAAGAGGAATGGTCCAAAATTCTTCGTGACCGTTGTTCAGGTCTGATCTGCAAGTATAGGAAACGTTTGGTTGAGGTTATTGCTTCCCATAGAGGGCCAACAAGTTATTAAATCCAAGCGTTCACAAAATTTTTCTATCTTGCACTGTGAATGTTTTCGCATTTGTCTATTGTTGTGACTTATATGAAGATCAAATCACATTTATGACCAATTTATGCGTAAATCCAGGTAATTCCAGATGGTTCTAGATTTTCAGAGGCCTGAAGAGGTGAACATATGCAGTGTATCACTAAGTAAGTAAAAATGTGTTAAAAAGGTTTCATTCTGATTTATCTTGGGATAAGTTTTAGAGCATTGGTCATAAAATGTTTTAGAGCATAGGCCTGGCATTACTGTATTTTTTATTATTAATGTTCAAAGGTTAAATTTATTCATCCATAAAAACATGGAATTTACAGCTACAGCTCCTGATCAACCAAACCTGATTGCCAAAACATAAGAAATAAATTCCTATAAAATGAAACCATAGATAAAAACATCAGATTACTAATGTGTTGTCAACAAACACAAAAAGATCAATACAAACGATGCATCAGTCCATGTCTCAAATATATTCTTACTAAAGTAACGGACAGAATACTTTTATTTTAAAAATAATAAATAATTTTGTTTCCTGAAACAGCGGGGCACTGTAGTTTTTAAAAAATGTTACTCAAATAGGAGTAAATTGTGTTTTTGTTGGGGACTATTTTCAGACGTGGATGAATACACATTTGGTGCTCCAGTGAATATTTATGAAGAATTTACTGACTATGTATGGCTGACTTAAAATAAACCACAGTGCCTATGTTTAATGAAGGACCATGTCACCCAGTGCAACAGTCTAGCTCATTCATGTGTTTTTAATAGTTTTTGGAGAACAGCTCTATATAACAGTGAAATAGCCCCATCAGGCAATGATTACTGGTACGATCAAGTAATTGTTGGCTTTGGTCTTTTCATGGGATTTCTTGACAATAAGAAAAATACATATCATCTGCGTCTTTAAGGTGGCACTAATTAAACAACATGAGTGTGATTGTGGCACTTTTATCTTTTTCCACATGCTCTAATGTGTTCTACAGAAAAAGACTGGATGAGAGAAAAACCTCCTCTCTGCTGCCTCTGTGCCGTTGCTTGTGAGAAGTGTGTGAATCCTCAGACAGAAAGAGAAAAAATAGGGCACTTTCATATTTATTCAAGTGTCAGATCCAGAGCGGTCTGTAGGGAGAGACAAAGAGAGAAGAAGAGAGGAAGGAGAGCTGCAACCACAGGAACTCTGAGGTTTCACAAGCCTTCCTCTTCTTTCTCTTTTCTATCTGAAGACAAACACACACACACACACACACACTCATCTGCCTGCATATACACACAGGGGGAAAGGCAAACAGAAGGAGCGAGTTGGCGGGGAAGGGAAGAAAAAGAAAGTGAGAGGGAGATAAAGGAGGAAGGTTAGAAGAAAAGCAAGGATGTGCTGTCATTCACACACACAGAACACATGTGTATGTGTGTGAATGAGGAGCTGTGAATGCAACAAACCAAGTTACGTCTCAGGATTTAATAGACAGAGCATCTAAATGAGGATTATGCAGGTGCCAAACAGGCCGTGATCCACGGTCTCCGAGATGTCACATCAATTCTGGGTACACGCGGCGCTGAATAGATAAACCTTCATCAACGCAGCCAAAAGAACAGGAAGCTCCCTGTCGAACGTGACACACCGAAGCACATGTGAGAATACCTCAGAGCAATTACCTGCTGGTTTCACCTTGGCTGGTAAACACATATCAACACTTCCTCCTGGTGGATCTGCTGTGAACTACAGTTACCCTCAGGCAGTCAGAAGTCAGAAGATCCTCTTTCACTGAGTGTAGGTAATAAAATCAGTAAGCACATGCATCTGAAAGTTCTGTTGTTTATCTCATTTAAACTTTGATGCAGATGAGCTAACAGTGATAGGATGGGGACACTCAACAAGGCATGAACCCAACTATGATCCAAACACACTTCTGTGCTCTCATGGTGAATTGTAGCCTCACAGCATCATGAAGGCTCATTTTTGTGCTATGTGATTTGAGAAAAATCACTGAAAGCTGTACTTTATGTGCTCCGCAGCAATCACCCAACTGCCTCTAATGGGATATTTGGAGGTTGAGATTTGACGCCTTTGGAAACTTTGTGAACCTGTCGTCTCTGATCCTGTAGCATCGGTAACTCAATGGTTTGCTCACAAAAAAAGTTTTTATTTAATCAGTCTTTTTATATAGTGCCAAAAGAACAATTTAGTAACATGCTGTGAAGGTGGATTTTAATGTCTGTCAGGTGTTTTGCATGTTTCTCCACATTAACCACAAATGCTATTCACCATTTTCCAAAGAATGCTTCAAGTTGAGATTAAAGTTAAATAATTTAAGTTTAAAACAACATGGACAAAAAGTCCTTAAAGTGCTTAGAAAAGTATTAATTTCAACTACTATGCCACTACAGTACAGTGCAAAGGTTTTAGGCTGGTGTGGAAAAATGCTGTACCGTAAGAATGCTTTTAAATGTTAATGTTATGTTAATAGAGTATATTTATCAATTAAACTCAACTAAATGTAAAGTGAACAAAAGAAAAATCTAAATCAACCTGTCTGCCTGGGAGAGACCTTGCTGATGCAGAATAACCACTTTGTTTCTTGTTGCTGTGCGCAGTCTTGCCATGGTGTATGGCTTCTGACACTAAACTGTCTTCAAAAACCTCACCTTGTTAGCAGAGTTTGGCTGTTCCTCACCCAATTGTATTCTTCTACAAAGCCATTTCAGTTAATGACCGTTTTTCAACCTACGTTTTGATTTTATGATTAGCAACTGTGTGGTACAATTGTTGAATCACAGACTTGACAAGATGCCTACAAAATCCCTGACTTTGTGCAAGATTACCTACAAGATTTTTTTTAAAACGAAAACAAGAACCATTAAAAGCAAACATGGATGAAGTGAGAAGTGAATTTGGCTGTTTCCAGCATTATTGAGGCAGACCGTCAACTCACAGATCTAAGATGTTGGACTGTCTTGAAAGTATCAACATTGAAAGTTTCCCTAATTACCATGCACTTACTATCCACTGCATTAAGATCACGTAACTTTAATGCTTACAGCGATGGCTCTCAGAGCTCAACCAAGTTTTAGATCTTTGGAGGTTTGTTTTCATACCTTGATAAGATCAACCAGAACCAATGCCTGCCCGAAAGGTAGGATACTTAACAAAACCTTATTTGGCCTGCTTTGGAAAAAAGTCAGTTGTCTGCTTGACTTAAAACGGGGATACAAGTGCATCTACTAGTTAAAATGGGATAAAAATGCTTACAGGAATCAAGTGTCATTAGTTTTTCAGTCACACTAAAGGTTTTCTCTCCCCCGAGCCGTCCACCCCGGTCAGGAGACAATCTGTAGTTTGTCAAATTAAAGATTCACACAGAGACATTCAAAAAGAGCTGGAACGTTTCTCATGATTTGATTGACTTTATTTGTAAGGCACCAGAAGTCCTTCCTTACTGCAGAACATTTCATATTATTTATAGTAAATGTTTGTTGTACTTTTTTATAGTTTCTTTTTTTGTTTCAATGAAGCTATGATTTCAGACACAAAACATTTTTTTGCCAAAGTACACACTTTCAGGTTTTACATTATGCACAAAATAAGTATTTAAAAAAAGACCTTTACAAAGCTCAAAACGCTTACAATGCTTCACGCTATGGGGCCAAAAAGTTGGTAAGGTAGTATGTGGCAAGGGACTAAAAGGGATGGGGTGGGGGGGTCAGAGAAGAAGAAAAGGGTCAAAGGGCAAAAGGGCAATGTACTGCAGTTTCCCCCCTGGTGTCACATCAGTTTTGTAACACAATAACACAAGAATCATCCAGGACAGACAAGAAAAGGTGCAGCTATATACACATAAAGCTTTCTATGTATAACTGTATACAGAGGCGAGCACCTCCAACTACTTTAACGAATACATAGAATTTCATTTGTATGTTTATAACGTCAGCTTTGTAATTCTCGTTCTAGTTCATATTGATTAATATTTCAAAACAAAGAGGCAAAAACCCCAAAAAACAAGTGCATCGATCACAGAAAATTTGGACCAAACAGAAAAAAAAAAATCAATCTTGGTTCCCCCGCAGACATGCATGCATTGATGTGTGTGTGTGTGTGTGTGTGGGTCGCTTTGTCTACACGCTCTGCATTTCACTACAACAAGTACGGTATGTAGCTAGATACATACAGTATGTGGCTAGATGGGAGGGCGATGCTTAATTCACAAGCAGTGATGGCATGTAAGCTTTAGTTGAAGTAAGAAAAGGGAACGCACTTCAAATCTGTGGTTTATAATCAACGACCAAACCTGTACAGCTGTTTATACACACCTCGTCTATGTATTCACATAAAGTCACTACAATTGGCATCATTGAAAGTGTCATCCCACCAACAGCATGTAATCTGAACTTTTAGGTGCATGATGGTGTTTTAATCTGAATGCAGTGACATGCAATTTTTCGCTTTCTGAATGACTTAAATGCTAAAATGTGCTTTGTCATCATCATGCCAGAGACTTAAAGTTTAGTGTTTTTTCCCCCCAAATTAGGGTCAAGGATTGTTTATTTCTAGAATGAAACTATTCATCACTCAGTGTAGCCGTTAAAACAGAGAGGGGAGGTTAAGAAAGTGTGTGTGTGTGTGTATGTGTTTCTGTGTCTGTCTCTGTGTGTGGGGTTTGTATAAAACAACTTCGTACACAGGCTGTCTTAACGCTCAGACAAACACAGGCCGCCGCCATCGGCTTGCAGTCGATCAAATAATCTTTGAGGGCCGACAGCACCAAGGTCAGATGTTCGAGTACCGCTGAGGTTTGTAGAAAGAAGACATTTAATGGGGCCATTTTGGCTGCTGCTAGACCCGTTAAAACAACACCCATAGTCCACCAACACAGGTGTTTTCACTAATATTGCCTGGTTAGACCTCTTCTTCGGCCTGAGAACAAGCTGTGCTTGACTGATATCTCTCACACACTTCTAGGGGAAATCAGGACCGGGAAACTCTGAAAGCTCTGATTTATCTTACTTGGCCCTTAGTAACAGAAAAGTGCATGAAAACCAAATGAACATGAACGGCTCATGCCAGCCAAAGTTCATCATGAAGTAACTAAACCCCATGCATTAAATGGGGCATTAGCCTGCAACAACCTGGGGGCGTTTTAACCAGAGAGCCACGAGGACACCCTGGATGTGGGAATGTTTTGAGGGCACTCAAACATTATAAACATTACTGAGTTCTGATACTCAAATAAAAAGGCAGAGAGTATATGGAGTGCCACAGGTAGCAAATACTTTTGAACACAGCCTGAGTTTGGTGACATCACATTATTCTCAGCATGGTCTCACCCAACTTCCACTTGACTAGAGGCCTATTCAGACAAGGTAATTGAAAACAGCTGAGTAGGTGTGCAGGACCTGAGGGTTTTTTTACTCATCAGAGCTGTGGAGGACACTTGTGCTTCATCTGTGTGATCTGCACTGTTTTAATTTTGTTAGATCATGGAGTTAGATCGTATGTATAATGTAGTGTTAAGTCTGATATGTGACAGACCTGTATATGTACAGTGAATCAAAAATATACAGTATTTAAATCTGAATTTATAGACCGATCAAAAAAGCAAAAGGTCCAGTTGTGTTTGTTTCCCATGGACACGTTCCTTAAAATAAATCAAAGACTGTTTCTCAAGAGCTGGATCATGAACGGGACTGGGACCGATCGCATGCAGAGATTAATGTCACCAGTCTAGTCTCTGTATATTAAGTTTGTACACACAGAGTGGATAAATAAGCCGTTCCCCTTGTGACACAGCCTGCACTCTGTCATTGTCCAACCCTTGTTTTGCTCAGGCCTGAGCTCACTCAGGAGAGGATTCCTCAAAGACACACACTGCCCTCTGCTGTCAAACACACAACATGCACACTCGATTTCCCCTCTGTGCCTGCTCGAATATTTGTGCACATGAAAGATGAATAAGGTGATGGGAGGGTGCAGGAGTCAAGCGGCATTGCTGTTCATTTAATAACTGGTGAAAACATTGTCTTTTAGTTAAGGTGCTTGGCAGATTTATCTAACGTACCGCACAGGGTCAGGCAAGGATCGTGAGTAGGGGACATTATCTACCAAAGTTGGTTCGTTATCCAGTCAGACGGCTCTCAGCATGAAATTTTCTAGATAAATTTAGGATAATACACAACATCTTTAGTTTGTTGGCTGCAGATGTCGTTGCATTATATCAATTCTGCAGCAGTTTTTAGTTTGGGAATGTGTGTAGCTTTAGGGAGGTTTCTCTCTTCATGAGAGGCATGAGGGCACTAAACACAGATATGATTCATAACAATCCACCGTTTAAATTCAAAGCCAACTTTTTGCTAGCAATGAACACCTGTAATCTGAACTGCCCAGAAATATCAACACTGTTGATCTCTGGTGATACCCATTTCTTAGGAAAATTAAGTTTCTAGGAATCCGTGTTGCAAGTTTTACAGCCTGCCAAAGACTCCCTGTTTAACATTTAACATGTTTTGAACACCTAGAGTTCTGAGAGTTCAGTCTCACAGATCAGTCCTGCATGACAAGGACCCGCTTAGAACAGAGGCGCGAGGTGGGGGAGAGTGGGAGGAAGAGAGGCACGGAGGGGGAATAAAAACAAAACAGAAACTGAACAGGAATAAGAACTGAGAGACAGAGCAACAGGGATGGAGGGAGGAACAGAAATAGAAAGTAGTCCTGATAAAATACAACAAAAAAAAAGATACAGTATCTGAAGAAAAGACACAGAAGAGAGAAACACTGATGGTGGTAAAGAGGTGGGAGGATAGAGAAACAAGCCAAGTATGGTAATTATGAAGCGACCTGGGCTAGTCTGACATGAGCGGCAGGTGTCAAAGCTCGTGGGAGTTGGTAAGGGGTCTGGAGCTGGAGCTGTGGTGATGGGATTGAAGCCCATGTTAGCTAAGGTTGGAGAGAGGGAGACCAGGGGAGAGGCTGTAGGCCAAAGGGGGCTCAGATCTGGGGATTCAGGTCTCTGGATAAAAACAGAGCTGAATGGGGGACACCATCTAATCAGACTTGTCTCCGTCCTCCTCGCGGTGGCTGTCAACTCCGTCACGTGAGGCTTTCTCCTCCTTGGCCAGCTGGGCTTGGGAGGCCAGCAGGGAGGAGAGAGAGAAGAGACCGGAGGAGGTGGTGACGGCGGGGAGGGTTGGCTGGCTCAGGCCCAGCGGCAAAGGGGTCATAGGCAGGGCCAGGCCCTGGAGCTGAGACAGCTGGTGAGCCTGGAGCTGCTGCTGCATGGAAGGCAACCAGACACAACTTAGACACAGTAGGATAGATCCAGCACACAAATCACTGCAAAACACTGAGGGAAATGCAAATCTGTAATGCACAGACCTATTGCAAATGATGTTTAATATATAACCCCTGAGGCACAGCGCTAATAGCTCAGCCACAATAGCATAGATGGAAGGCACATCATAGCTAAAATACATATTTGGTAGGAGATGGAAAATTGCCAGCACACATCTTATTAATAGAAGATACAATTTTCAATATATACAAGACCAAGAAAACAAGTGAGAGGGGAGAACACAGTATAAAAATGGTAAAATAGTCTTACAGAGGACAGACGTGGTCGAAAAACAGATGTACATTTCATTTTAATGTATAGGGTGACAAATAGTTAATGCCAAGCCTGTGGATTTTCATCATTCCCTGTTGCTCACACACACTCAACATGATGACACATCTGTGGGTTGATTTTATGACAATCCTGACTGACAGTGTCTAACAGCCTTAGTTTCCACACGCTACACCCACAAAGTCAACAGCTCTGCTTCCTATTCAGAACCAGCGCTCAAATGCCCTCTGTCCTTCAGGTGTATAAAATATGCTATTAGCGGCTAACAAAGTAAGATACTGATGGATGAATTGTGTGGCTCCCTGCACTGAGGAGACAGGTCCAGTACTAAAACAGGCCCCTGTAGCCCCTGTATCTAAAGCAGTAGGCACAAAGACAAAAGCAAGGCACCTCTCTGAAACATGCATCACAGTGATGGAGTGGCTAAGCTAGCTAACACCGGACCCATAGTAGAATGATGGAGTGGCTCAGCCAGCTAATACTAAACCTCTCGTAAATGATGAAGTAGCTAAGCTAGCTAGTACAAGGCTTATAATGATAAAGTGTAGTTGTCTAATGTTAGAGTCACAGAGATGAAGGATTGCACCTAGCTTGGTTAATGCCATATTGATTTAGTGTTATAACTAGCTAGCTAATCTTACGATTAGCGAAACTGTTCTTAGAGTGGAGGCTATGATCCCGTGTATCTGTAGATGGGAGTATTTACTACTTCCACACCTAAGGAGAATGATTAAAAAACAAACACAATGAAATTTAAAGACACAATACACTGATTTTCACATAAAAAAAGCCTGTAAAAAGGGTTTTATAATCTTCTGTGGGTCTGGAGGAGCTTTCCAAAATCTGAGAACAATGATGATGTCATTGTTATGTGAGTTGTTTTTCAAATTATTAATATATTTAAAAAGATTGTACTACCAGTTTTATTAACCACTAAATTAATGCTTACAGCCAAAGAAGCAGAGTGAACTTAATTTCTCCATCTCATTTCAAAACAGACATATATGTTTAAATATATAGCCAATTTATAAATAAGAACACTTAAATAAATATAAAAGGCCAATACATAAAGGTGATTAAAGATAAGATAGAATAAGCGGTAATTATCAATAATTGCATCATAAGACCCTCAGGTGGGCCGTGGCTGGAACATCATACCCTTATGATGGAGTTCATCTCTGGGGGGGTGACCTGCTTGGCCCTCTCTATGGCTGCCAGGACCTGCTGCTGGTGCTGAAGATGGTGGGTGAGGGGTGAGCGTGAGAGGGGGTGAAGACGAGGGAAGGAAAGTGAGCGAGACAATAAAAGCGAGACAGAAACAAGGGGAGGAGAGAGGTGGAGAGGTTAGATCAATATCAATTGTCACAACAAAGACCTGACAACGCTCTCTGGTGATGCATCCCACCCTCCGGCCATTCAGCTATTCATCCAGTCACACACACGCACACGCATGCACGCACACACACACACACACACACACACACGCCTTGTGTGACACTGGTGAATGGATGGTTGGCTGGTGTGCTGTAATAGGTTGAGGTCAACGGCCTGGTTGGCAGATAAGAGCATGGCTTATCTGAATCACACAACCATTTATTATGCTGACACACAAACACACACATGTATAAAGAAAAGAGGAGTGGGATGGAGGAGGTGGTGGTGGTGAAGGAAGGAGGGATGAAGGGAAGGATGGAAGAGTAGGAGGAGGTCAAACAGGGAGGGTGAGGGAAAGCTGGGAGGACAGACTGAATATGGCAGAGGAGAGTGGGGGACGGAGGAATAAAGCAAAAGTGAGGTGGAAAGGAATACGGGAAGCGAGTGATGATGAATGACGGGAGGAGGGAAGTGGTGAGGAGAGAAGGAGGGAGGGACACTGAGCGAGGGGTCATGGAGGTGGAGAGGTAATGAGGCGGGAATGAGGGTGATCTCATCCCAGGATGTAAGGAATAGGGCTGAGGGTCAGAAGGTTAGTGACGTCTTTGTGTCTTTGTGTGTGTGCGCACGCTTACCTCCTGAGACAGGTAGGGGAGGACTTGTGCGCAGATCCCGTTCAATCTCTTCACTATCTCAGCCTGTGGAAGGAGAGTTTATTAGTTAAAGCATAATACCGGCGTTAGTCTAAAGTTATGTTATTGGCAACAAATCCCATGAAAAGATTGAAACCAACAGTTTATTAGTCTCAATACCTCACAGCGTCTCTACCCTGTCTGTGGCACTCAGCCCAGTCATTCTTATTTAGGATTGTAACCATATAAACATGTCACAAATGTATAGTTTTATGTCTAAAAAAGGTCTAAATAGTTTCTAAATAGCTGGGCACTGTGAGGCAAACGTTACTCAAACAGTGGGGGGAGTACTTTCAGATGCTGATGAATACACATTTGTTGCTCTATTGAGTGTTTACAGCACGAGGACAGTGCCCATGTTCATTGTAATGAAGGATACCCTCAGTGCAACAGTATAGGTCACTGGTTTGTCTTTACACACCCTTAGTTCACACACACACACACACACACACACACACACACACACACACACACACACACACACACACACACACACACACACACACACACACACACACACACACACACACACACACACACACACAGGTTTTTCCACTTATGATGCCTGATTAGATCTCATCTCAGCAGTGTGGGTGTGTACAACCGGTGCTTGATTGACGGCCCCCTCCTACTGGTCAGATCTGTTGCACCATTATCGCTGGCCGTGCCAGAATGGCACTTACAATATAACAGCAAGGGTGGGGAAAACCGAGACTGTGCCTTCTGGGTTTTAGAGTGCAACCTCAGGCCTTTTTATAACATCAGACATTTTTACATATATAATAAACATAATAAATTGACAAAAATGTTATCACGATAAAAAGTTTGATAAAAGATAAAAAGATATCAATAATTATCACGATAAGTATCAAATTGTTTTTGTTCCTCAATGAAAGTTGAAGAAACCTGATGGTTAATTGTGGTTTAAACTCTTTAAACCAAACTTTTTTTCTGTCCTTTTTCCTCAACAAAATAAAAATCAGTCCTAATTCACGTGTGATTCAAGTGAATCAAATCAAACATTTATTGAACATTTGTTATTATTTGATACATTTTTATTGAAAAAAAATTATATCGCGATAATTACTGTTATTGTTTTATTGTCCAGCCCTACCTTACACCGTAGCCTGACACTCACCTCCCTAAAAATTTTATTACACGTTGCTGCAATGCAGATTGCATGAACTGTGATTGGTTGGCTTACTACTCCGCGCTTTGAAGCCAATTTTAATACAGTGGATACATTTTTTGGAGTTTCACAACGTCATGTTTTACTATCAGTATTTGATCCATTGGATCTGATAACATTTGGAAGGTCTAGAAGAGCCTGCAAATATTATTTTACCACCATTCAAGTTATCGGCGGGCTAAACCGGAAGTTAGCCAGCTTGGCTGGTGAAAGTCAACACAGTGGAAAATCCCACCGCCAACTGGCAGTTTGGCGTGTAACTGCAGAGCAACGCAGACACAAACACACAAGTATTAATGCTCACAACGGCATTGCTATGTGTGTGGACTCGACACAAAAGCATAAATTGGCCTTTACTGGGACACTCAAATAGAGTGTCCCAGTAAAGGCCATACTATACTATACTATACTATACTACTATACTATAATTTATAGTCAAAATGACTGATGTGAAAAAGGTCTATTGATTACAGTATCTATTAGTACTATAGTTACATCACAAAATTCCCAGCATAGCTCCACCCAACTTCAACAAAGCTTGATTACAGGTCTTATCAGAGTAATTGAAAACAGCTATGTCAGGACTTTTGACAGTTTCGGGATAACAAAGGAAGGAAGGAGGAAGAAACTATATCAGGCTCTTGCTAGAGTAGTAGTAGTAGTAGATAAAACACAGGACTCCAAACTGCGGACAAATGCGACCATTTTTTCATGCAGTGCAAGTCATTTTTTTTTTTAACTACTCGCACATGTGCGACTTCCAATTTTTTCCCCCCACATGTTGAAAAACAAGGAGGGAGCGAGTCTGCACCGAGTGCCGTTTTGGCCTGCTGTTAATTGTCAACTTGATTAGTGGTAGTGATAACAGAGCAAGCTTTTTTAAAAAATAATATAGCAAGCAGGAGTGTGTTCGCGTCTCTTTCTTTCTCCATTTCCCTGCCAATTATACGTTGGCGACTGTTAATTAATCGGTGTTAAGAACGTCCACGCAGCTGGCCACATGTGTTAGCATTTCTGTGCGTGTCTTTTCAGACTGGGAGCGACAGTCCGCCTACCTGCTTGATTACGCGGTACAGTCTATGTATATGCTCCTCATGTTAACAAACACTGCTCTGTGGGTAGTAACCATGGCAGCGGCTTCTGTGCACTGCTGAATCTCTGCCAATCTCTAAGTTGTGTCTGGTTGAAAATACAACTGTATTTTCTTTATAACTACTACTTATAGCTACTTTAATGGTCAGTCCCAAATGTTTGTATTTTGTAATGTGAATAGCTTTCTTCCCAGATGAATATAGTGGCCAAAACTATATCTAGTTTGGTACCTGTTACATCAACAAATGGCGGTAGTCTATAAAATTAGTGGTCTGGTGGTTTGCATGAACAGAGTGGCCTGGGATGGAGTTTTATGTACCAGTACCAATTGTACCAGTCCGCCCCTGGCTGAGGGAGTTTACATGCTTTAGATTAACAAAAACACCACCACTATGAGCTGTACCTAGAGGTGGTCAACAACTTTTAGGGAAAACTAAGTTTGCTGAGGCAACTGGATTTTGACCATTCAATTAAAATGTGACTGGACTAAAATAGAACAGCACATTGTAGTTTTGGTATTTATTATTTATTACCAAACCATGTATCAGTAATACAGTTTAAATAGTGAAAATGTGAAAAATTGCATTGTCGGTCGATTAAATGTGTGCGCCCCTAAACTTTCTGCCTGTACCTGTAAAATTTTCAGTTAGGGGCTACTGTGCTCCAAGTAAAAGAAATTTAGTCTGGAGCCCTGAAACGTGTTAGTGGATCAATTTGTTGTTGGTTTTCATGCAAAAGACCAAAACCAACTCATCTTCCTCATCATGCACATTCCCTATCTTTCTCACATACAGGTCTGTTATCACATTTGGTTGGTAATCATCCAATCCATCTGAGATATGCAAAGCAGCAGTAATTGTGTTAGGGCCTAATTTGTGGCATGATGAGGAGAGAGGGGCCCTTCTACCAGTCATTAGGCATGCAGAGCACAGCTCCCCATCAAGCGCTTCACTCCTATCCGCTCATCATTACACATACACACTCCCTGACATATCTAAAATGTCTGTCTAAAATGTCTCTACGGGACTCGCTCCATGCTAACTATGCTCTCCCTCTTTTTCAGTGCCCTTTATGCCTTCTCAGTTTTTTTTTCCTCCAACTAAGCTTCTGTCTCGTCTTTTTATCTGTGCTCTCTATTATCCTCCTCTCTGTGTCTATCCCTCAGCTTTTGCTATCTGAATGCGTCTTTCTCTCTTTTGTCCTCTCTATACATTTTACTCTTGCTTCTTTCTAGCATTCTTCAAGTGCTACAGGAGCGCACATTCACTGACAACAGCAATGCGTGTGCAAATAAAACTTGTGTAATATAGAACTGGCTAGGAAACTGGACAAATACTTCAAGGATTTACAACTGATAGAATTCATTACTGTTGGAGATGTCTTTGCTGCCTTTTGCCAATTTAAATAAGCTTTATCTTCCGTGATTTGAAAATGTCGACATAAAAAGGGAAAGCAAACACAGAGACAAAAATGTGTTCAAGTTGATTTAAATGTGTTTCAAGGAAGCATGGAAGGCAGCCTAAACAAACCGAACATTTCACAGACTTCCTCACAGTGTCCTGCTTTTGTCCCTGAATGAGCAATGGAGTGTCTCCTATTACTGCTTCCTGCCAGGAACATAACAGGACATGATACTTGTTCATCATTTTCTAAATACTTCAAAAACATTGAAAACCTTAGAAAAAGGCTAAAAAAAAGAAGCACCTTCTTTGCACTTTAAAATGCCACATTTGAATATGAATCACACACACACATTGTAACTAGTCACAAAATCTGGAAACATTAGTAGAAATTAAAATACATTTACTCAAGTACTGCTCTTAAATCAAATTACTTGTACTTTAGTTAAGCATTTATCTTTTGCCCCTTTATGTGCCCCCTTCTACTTCACTACATTTCAGAAGGAAATAGTGTACTTTTTACAGCATTACATTTATCTAACACTTATAGTGACTGGGGCAAATTAACCAGTAAATTTTACAAACAACATGTGATGAGTTTAAAAAAACTATGATGCATTATTATTGATTAAACTACCAAACTGTATTTAAAGTAATGCAAATAAGCTCCAACTCAGCCAGCTACCAGATTAAATTGCTGCTTACAAGTAAAAACATTAGTTAGGGTCAACTTTGCATCATGAGTACTTTTACTTTTGGTATACTGTTTGGATAATAGTTTGTACTTTCACTCAAGTAAAATTCTGAGCTCAGGGCTTCACTTGTAACGAAGTATGACTGATGGTAACGACTGCTTGACAAGATGATTGTACATGATTTAGACATACAATGAAAGAGCCTACACTATACAGTATTTCCCATTAATTAAGCTCACACGCTCACACACTTTGGGATCTGACTCGAGACAACCACTTTTCTTTTGAAGTAACTACGATAACGTTAATGGCCTGTTTCTGTCACTCGTTTGTGAGAAGGCAATGAAGCTAGCCGCGCTAGTGCACACGTATTCAAGACTTTATGGTAAATCCACTGAAATTTACCGGTGCGAGCTGACAGGCAGGTTAGCGACATTTTCATTTTCATTTTCTCTCTTTACAAAGACAAAGAGAGGCCATGAAGTCTTCATGTTACACGATACGAGAACCACATACAACATAATTTATCAAACTGGGTTGGACTTGATGAACTTAGCACAAGGATACACATGTGACAATGTCTGGTTTTCAAAATAAGGTGTATATACAGTATGGAAATAAGAATAATTGAACTATATTCACAAAAAGTATAAAACATATTACATGTGTCCATTAAAAGTAAAAAAGAAGAAAAAAAACAACAATAAAATGTTAAGGAAATTACTTATTCTATTTTCCATTCTTTGATCTAGCGTTGCAATGGGTTTATGATTCAATAGTTTACTATAGCATAACACTGTTTACATGTCTACAAAGTTCTTCACAGATATGCCCCCAGATCCCCCTGAGAGGGTCTGAGGCCCACCCACCATAGTCTCTTAAAATCCTGTGGGAAACACTGCTATATACTATGTAATAAAAAAAAAACATACAGATGCAAGAGTTATGTTGTCAAACGGTACACATATTCAAGACTAAATGTAGAGGAAGAAAAACAGGATGAGAAAACAGAACAACAGAAAGACAAAGAGGAACCAGCAACAATACAGCTTCATTCAACATATTCCCAGTTCAATCCACAACTCAACCTTGCTTCTCCTCACCAAGACAAAACAGAGAGAGCAGACAGAGTGGAGAGGCATTTTTTGAATTGGGTAGGACAGAGTGATCAAGAGGGAGCTATTGAATGTGAGAGAGTGTGAGAGAGAAAGAAAGAGAGGGAAATAGAGACAGAGGTGGAGAGGGAGGAGGACCAGCAGAGGAGGAGTAGGGGGGGACTGGCTTTGCACAATAGGCCTAGACATGAATGCTCCTCGACACTCGTTTCCACACATCCCCTTCAATTTCAACCCTCTAATGGAACTAGAGATTCTCCGCACCCACTCACATTGTGCACAAAGCAAGCACGCACACACACACACAAAAACAGGGGCACGAGTGAACAGAAACACAGTTTTTATGAACATCTGCCACTAACACTCACACAAAAATATACAAGCATATGCGCTAACAGAGGAAGACATGTGCGACACACACACACACACACACATGCAGGCAGTCAATAAAAACACATGAGCAACTACAATGTCATACACACACACTACTTGACACACACACCTACAACACACACACACACACACACACACACACACGACTGTGAATTTCATCCCTGTCAGATAAAGGAAAAGGCTGTGATGAACTGCACACATCAGGCTCAGTGTTTGTGTGTGCTTGCCCGTAACAGACTGCATGTGTGTTTGTGTGTTTTCCCTGCATGCGTTGAAGTGCCTGCCTGTCTTGTGCTTCCTACCTCAGTGTTTGTGTGGGTGGATATATTTGAAGGTTTTAAATCATGGAAGCTGCTACTTCAGTGTGTGTGTGTGTGTGTGTGTGTGTGTGTCTCCATTTGTCAAAGCATACTCCGTACTTCCAATATGGCTGTCAGTGTGTGCCATCAATCATAAGACAGTGTGCGTGTTTGTGTGTGTGTGCGGACGGGCAGCGCCAGACGAGGTCACCGATAAGGGCTGGCCCTTCAGAGGCCCATCGCTCTCTCCTTCCTACAGGCTGAGCATAAATTACTCCCCCAGCTTCAGCCACACAAACTGATATATGGATATCGGCTTCTCACCACTGCCTACCTGAATGAGGGCTTCTTTTTTTTTCCTTTTTCAAAATTGCTAACTGATTTTTATAATCTTCAATGCTTTTCAAGATTTTGGGAGGCTGCTCCTATGATTTCCTGCTGATAAATGATGAAGCTGTTGCAGAGGACATTGCCACATTAATATTCACATTGTGTGACATGACCATGCGGTCAAAGCTGTACAGAGACTAAATTTTCTAAAGACTTCCTTACACACATGCTCACTAGCACCATGGGAGCGTACAGAGTGAACTAAAATTTATTTGGAAACGGCAGAAAAGCTAACCCCTCGGCGTCTGCATTTTAAACAGAGCCTCAGGTGACATCATTCAGATGTCTCTTAACGCTCCCAAAGTGATGGGAGATTATCTCTGCAATTCACACCTGCCAATCAGCGAGCTGCAGGTGTGCAGCGGGGGAGTGGGGTTGGGAATCCACAGCTGTGTTTGCATCAACAGAGCAACAAAGTGTGAGGAGTTATTTTGGACGTTTAGGGATCTGAAAGTAAAAGTCTTCCTTTTCTTGTTTTTTTTGTATTTATGTTGTAGGAGAAGTGACTGGCAGGTGAAACACCTAAGGTCTTGATGGCCATGAAAGCCAGGTGAATGGTCAAACAGCTGCGATGACTGCCTGTGATGAAGGACTGGTAAATGTTGAAACTTCATCCAAACACCAAATGATTATAATTAAAATTATGTTGTCTGAACCACTAATGACGGTCTGAAGTAAAAACAAGCAAACAAACAAAAAAACCCTCACGTCTGTATTCTAAATTAATGTTGGATGAGCTCAATAAATTTGGCAGGGTACTCTGTTCCTGATTGCGACGACAATTTGTTGTGAAATTGCTGTAGCTATTATTTGAGGCTCTTGCTGGTTTCTCCATAGCATTTGCCACAGCAGAAACAGTTTTGAAAGAAAATATTTCTGATGGCCATAACATAACCCTAGTGTGTGACACAGGAGACTCCTGTGTTTGTAGAAAACATTCAAATAGGAATTTTCCGTCACCTGTAGCTTTGATTACTTTGCTACTCTAACTGGTGAAAATCATTTACAGCTTCATCTTGTGAGTCAGTCATTTGCTCACTTGGGGCTTTCAGCTTGAATACCTCACATGCTGTATACAAAATGCAAACAGAAATTAGTCTCAGGCATGCTGGTGCAGAGAAATATGGAACATTTACCTTTTTTCACAGTCTACACTGGTACACAGAGTACAAGCACAGCAGACCAACAGCTGTTTTTCCACTACAGCAACAGACACCTGGAGTTAATTTTTCTGCCTTAGCTCCAGATCAAGGTTATTATAGTTTTGGATTTTTCATCAGTGTTTATTTTTATTTCGTTTTGACTTTTTGTTTTAAATTTCAGTTTAGTTTTAATTAGTTTTTAACATGGGTTGTTCTATTTTAGTTTTTATTTTTTCAAAATACTTAGTTTTAGTTTAGTTTTTATTAGTTTCAGTGTTAGTTTTAGTCTTTGTCGCTGCAAGATGCCAAGCTCAGTTCAGTTTAGTTCAGTCCAGTTTAGTTTTTCACAAAACATTAAGTACAATCATTAGAAACAATAAAATAAAAATAATTAAAATAATTTTTTGTTGTTGTACTCTCAACACGTATCAAAAAATTACTTTTGTTTCCCACAACATATTTGGTCACATAACTATTTCATTCCTCCTCTCTCATTCAAATATAAAAAAAATTGCCCGTACAATACTACCCTGCCCCCTCCGTTTGAATCTAGCTTGTCCCTCAAACAACAAAATGCATCCTTTATACTGTTCCAGTATTTTTTGGACAAACAATTTTCTATTCATGGATATAAAACTATTTTATATGTTAAAAGATAAGATAAAAAGATTAAACATAGACTCACCTGTTTGTGCATCTCGATATTGAGCCCATAGGACATCTCATAGTACTGGACAGGAAGAGACGGGAAGACAAAAAGAGACAAAAACTAAATGTTACAACAACACAGGAAAATAGATAGAATTGTAGAAAATGTTCTGCACAGAAGCTCAATGCTAAGACTTCATTATACACTATTTACTACCATTTTTATTTCTCTCTCGCTCCACTAATAGCTATAAATATGTGGCACAGTTTTGAAGATTTCCAGTCATGAACATTTGACACAACGTGGGCCCTCAACCCAACATGACATTTCTTTGACATCTTAATCTTAATGACTTCCAAGATCTCAAAATGTTACTTTCCACAAACATATTGCCACTCAAAAACACGCCTGGATGTACACACACAAAGAGAAGAGAAGGCACACAGCTACAAATAGGAAAAGGGACTAAGAGAGAAAGGAGACAGAGAAAGAGCCTCTGTTGTGTGAGCGTGAGCGTGTGAGTTCAGTGTTAATGAGAGGGCCACCCTCTAGGCGTCAACCCTGTTAATCACCCACTCTGTCTGCAGGGGGGACTGGCTCCGTCACTGGAAAACAAACAACACACAGATCTCTCACACACATACACACACGCATTTCTGTAACTCGTTTTCTCTCACGCACGCACCATTGTTGTTTTCTGTTCAATCTCTCGCTGACACTACCTTTGTATATGAATGCACGTGCGCGTGCACACACACACACAGTGTAGTTGCTCGAGCCCACGCAGCAGCTCCCTGAAGTAATTACAGTACTGGGGAAACGGAGGTGCTGGCGCTGGCCGGGGGAGTGGGGCAACCTGATATGCTATTAGAGGAGGAGTGGGGTGGTGGTGATGGAGGGGGGTAGTTGCGGGGATACAAGGCTGGGCCTGCAACTGATGGAGTGGAAGCGCAATTGAAAGTCTGCACGTATATATGTGCATGGTGTGAGTGTGCATGTGTGCGTCTGAAAGAGTGTGCGTGTGTGAGTGAAGGAGGAGGGGATAAGCAATTTCACATTCATTGTTAATTTTTTATCACAACATTTTGAGCTGAATCTGAAGACAGTGTCGACTGAGAATACTCCCTTTGGAAGAAAATACAAATAACATTACAAATCAGAGCCAAGCTAAAGGACGTGTCCATGCACATTTGATTACAACTAGAATAAAATCTGGTTTATACTGCCGTGTCAAAGTATCACATTCCCAATTAGTACTGTTATTTAAAAATGCAAAAAAATTGCAATGCACGTGGCCTGATCGTAGAATACGCTGCAGAACTGACATCGCTCCAGTCATTGTCGCGTTCCCTCCCTCACTGAGTGACACCCTAACAGGTGACTTTATATTTATTGCCATGGTAACTATGCTACAGGCAGATGCGTTTTTAAGAAGGCAGTAAACAGCGTCACTTCCATCCACAATTTTCCATCTGTCGTTTTAAATTGTGAATGCTTCTACACATGATTATTTGTTTAGCATAGCTCTCGTCTCCTGCATTTTATGTTAAAAGAACAATTAGCCAGTTCATAAACAGGGTGTGTAATAGACCAGATTTATAGTCCGGTTTATAAGGCTGCACGATTTGGAGAAAGTCATATTGCGATTATTGTGAACAATATTGGGATTTGCAATTGCGGTTGAATTATAATGGAACAAATGGTACTATGAGTCCACTTGCTTAATTATCATGAAAAATGCACAAAATACTGACTTTGAAATGTGTATTCCTCAACTTGAACAAAGTTAAACAATAACCAATATTTATAACAATAACTAGTAAAACAGAGGTAAAACAGAACAAGGGGAGTGTGTTGCACTATGGAGGAGGCGGCTAGAGGCAGCACATATTGGCATACTGGCACCGGCTCAATGTACATCAGTCCACTGCAGAGTCTCTGAAATGACTGACAAGCATGTTGGCTCTGTGAAAAGTTCCTTATCTTCACCCAGTTTTCTTGTGTCTTACCGCTTTAGCTGCTGACGGCACCTCTCTGTCTCGGTCACTGAGCAATCAGCATACCGGCATTTCTCTCGGTGCTCTAGTGGCGAGTCTGACTATGTTTCCAACGATTAGCGGCGCAGTGGAAAGGGGAAGGGGGTTACAGTAGGTTGTTGTGTTAAAAGTTACTCGCAGACTGCTCATAAATCATGTTTCTCATTGTTTGTAGGCTTATCTGTTTTTAGGGGAACATATGTCAGAGTCCAGTGTGGGCGGAGATAATGAGCAGACTGCAGCGCACACAGAGAAAAAAGCTCACACACACCTTTTCTGTTTTATTAAATCGCACACTTTTGCGGTTATATAATCGCATGTGACAACATTACAATTGCGATTAGATTAATCGTGCTGCCCTAACGGTTCACAAACACACCCCACTGCAATACCTAACATGAACTATGCCGCTTTTTTATTTGGTCATTATATATCAAATATTTAATTTTGTTTTCATTTGAACAGGTGTCCCAATTTAAATTATAATGTGTTCTACACATTATATGGCGCATCGCAAAAATACTTGAACTGCTGTGCAGTTGGTCTGCCTGGACTGCTTTGAGTTTTCCTGTGCCAGTAATAATGTTAATAGGGAAGACAATATGGAGCAGGCTGATGAAAAAGCTAATGGCTTATAATGCATGCATGTCGAGGTGGTGCTACAACATTTGAGGAGTTAAATCCAATACAGAAAAGAAAATACAGACTGACTGTTGCAGCTGAACTTCTCATCGACCTTTAATATTACTCTTTGCTCGTATACGGCTTTGTCATGGTTTCTGTCAGTGTTTTATGTTTTGGCACACACATCTGGAAGCACAGCAGCAGTTCTTAAAATGCAAAAACACATTATGGCTAGCAGCTATAAGCAACGTTTTGGGCAAAATCTAAACAGCATTTGTGCGATGGAATACAAACTGATCAATACAAATACCTAACCATAATGAAAATCTTCCTTTCCTTACTTTATGACAATATCAGTCTGTCGGCTACCACACATCCTGCTGGATATTTACCCATCTATCAAAGAAATCATGTCAATTTGTGCAACTGGGGAAGCTTGTAAACTATTACCTTGATCTGCATTTACAGTAAATAAACATACAGAATGGAAAAGAAAATACATTTAATTGTGAATGTCAGTGGTTACATATTACAACACAGCTATTTTTATTTTTGGAAATTTCTGAATATCAATAATTTTCTTTGTTACATCTGTTTGCATGATTGTGCTTTTCTGTCAGGATGTGTGCGTCTATGTGTGTGCGCGGCTGCCATCCAGCTGACAATACCCGAGTGTGTGCGCGTGATTACTCACGCCTGCCTGAAATGCACAGAGAGGAAGTGCGTATGCAAGGGTGTGTATATTTGTGTGCCTGCTGGCTGGCTGATGGAGCAGTGCGGTGGCACAGATTAGATGAGATTAAAGCCAGTCAGAGGATCAATTAGAGGCAAAACATCAGACAGCTACACAGCCCAGGCCAGCAACAATGAGATTAGCCCTGAGGTGGAGCAGAGAGCGGGTGAGCACATCTGTGTGTGTGTGTGTGTGTGTGTGTGTGTGTGTGTGTGTGTGTGTTTGCGTGTGGAGAGGCACAGAGAGATGGGGGAAAGAGGAAATGAAGGGGGTTAAGGGAGAGACCAATAACACATATAGTTCCTCCAGAAACACAAAGGAAGTGAATAACCAAGGACAATTTATTTGAACCATGGTCTTGTGCGGTAGCTTTAGCTGGGTGGGTACATAGACTGTATTTAAGAAATGGACGTAACCTTTGTGACGTCACCCGTTGGTTTGAGGATTGCCGTTTTGAACCCTCGAGTTTGGCCGATAGGGCGCTGCCATGTCGAGTTTTTGCAACCAGGAAGTGTATGGAAGTGACAATACGGCGGAGCTAACGGCTGTGTGCGGAGCTAGCTAGCTTGCTTAGCTAGGTGCAACTGTAACTCACATTAACTGTCATTTTAACTGGGCTGATAAGTTTGTCTAGTGAACAACAGTCTTAAAACTAAATGTACTCAACAGAGAAAGCGAACAGCCGACTCCTAATAAGCTTTTTCAACGGTGCTGGTTAAATTTACACAGTGCTGAGGGTCTGTGTCGGCTCTAGCCTGATTAACAGGTTGCCATGGTAACGGCTTGCCAATCATAGATAATCCCGCCCTGAAACATACTCTGCTTTGTGGTCTATTTTAAAATAAATAGGACCATAATTTACTAAATGAACATTATTTTGTATTGAAGACTTGAAACTAGCGACTGAGACCATAAACTCATCAGGAAAGTGTTTACTGGGGTAATTATTCAGCTGAGAAGTAGGGTCATTTTCCCATTATTTCTAATGGAGCCGGACTTCTTTTTGCAACCAGAAGAGTCGCCCCCTGCTGAATTTTCAATAGAATGCAGGTCTCAGGGACTTCCGCATTGGCTTCATATTGTAGACCGGAAGCTTCCCGCTTGGGTGGGTATTCTCATATTCAGCAATTCTGAATAAATTCACACACTCCAAAAATCAATTCTTACACATAACATTTATTATGTTATAGTTTGTACTTGCTCCGTTGACAGAACAAAAATGGGTTTCACCAGCAAGTCCTCTGAAAAGCGACAAAACATGTAATTTGTAACTGCCCTCTGACAATAGCCATGTTTCCATCCAATTGTAATGAGAATTTTAAGCTGATTTTTGAAATGTCGCAAAAAAGAAAAAAAAAGTAAATAATAAAATATGTGTGTTTACATCAGCTGGTTTGGAGCAAATAAACTGTCTATAAACAGTCTACGACATGTGTAGTTGATGTTACACATGGCTGTAATAAACAACACGTATGGGTTCCAAACCAGAAACAAAATCAGTCGCATGGAACTAAGGGTCAGTGATCTAAGATAAATGCAGACAGGTCCTGAGTTTTAAGCGGCCAAACTGCTACCAGCCATGTCTCCGCACGTTATGGGATATCTAGTAAGACGCCAACAGTGGAAACAATTGATCAGACATGAGTTACAAGTTCGCTACGGCAGAACTTATTCAGCAAAAGTGTTTCCATCTCCCATTTAGTGCATTAACTCTTTTTTGACAAAGGCAAAAACCAACTCAAGCGAGCATAAAAACTATTTACCATTTCCATCAACCTTTTCTAATGAGATACTACAAAATGCGCATAAAAAAACATTGATGGAAACACGGCTAATGACACATAAAAACATTCTCTGATGTGACGCCTCTTTCAACAGAATGACAGTATTGGTGAGAACCTACCAAAATCATTACGAACTGATCTACACGCTGCACACGCTGGGCAGCCTCCTGCCTCGCACATGCTCTCACTCAGTCAAGCTCAAAATCCTCAGCGAGTGTCTTAAGAAGTTTTGCAAACACAGTGGGTGAGAAGCAACCACCCACAATGAAGGAACTGTCCATCCCTCCTTTGCAAACCATGCCATGGCGCTCGTAAAGACGAGAACCAAAGAGGCTTGACGACATACAGTGGGGAATAATTTTTGAGGGGGGACAGTGGTGCAACTAGCGTCTCATCCTGCTGTTAGACATTGTTGCACCTGTTTCGGGGGTGCTCTGTCCTGGCCCTGAAGCGTCTGAGGGGCATCTTTGAGAAGACAAGTCGCGGCGAGACGGCAAGGCTCTCCCAGTGGAGACCAACTGCTTTTTTAAGCACAAGTTGGTTAAGGGTAGGGAACGATCGCGGTCATGGTTAAAAGAAACCAACATTGATTGTCAGTAGGAAACGGGAAACAAACAGTCTTCGCTCACCCATCCACCTCAACCTCTTCCTACTGCAGACTTTGCCTCTATAATAACGTCACCCAACTTCCTTCTTTGCTCCTGAGGGACAACAGTCATTATTCCAAGGGCATTTAGAGGATTTTGTCACTTAAATGTTAACAAGAAATTAGGGTCAATTCGGTCATCCATGTTGTGTTGAGAATCTCTCGGTTGAGAGTTTCGCGAGACCACAGCGCAGTTTACAGACACACGCTACGGCCATCTTGAGTTCATCTTCAATTAAAACCGTTTGGGCTCATAAGCACTCTTATTCCATTTCACGTAAACTTCTATTTCTATGAATGAACCGACACATTTCAAGCGGTGGGGGTGGTGGTGAGTAAATTACACTTTCAATTTGTTGTTGTCATCCAGGCAGAAGGCTGTAGCATAGGTCCAAATTATTATGAACTTATTCAAATGAAAAAAGTGTGTATTCCAAAACCTGTTTCTCTTTTGCCTCCTTTATTTATTGAATCAATACCTGATTTTGAATTGAGAATTGATTGATTGTGTATTGAATGGTGACACAAGAGAATGCAAATTGAATTGTGAGATTCCCATCCCTATCGGTTAACCATCTGAATATGTTTCAGCCATGCATGATTGTCTGATATCTCTGAGCTCGTGTTTCCTGTTGTGTACAATTTTGTGTGAATACACACAACAAGGTGACCGAAGCAATAAAAAAGGAATCCAAGTTGTAATAAATCAGAATTAAATGTTAAGAGAGAAATTGTTTAAATGTGCAAGACACATGGGAGGACAAACAGAAACACACTGCAAAGGGAAAGTAATTGGGGAGGAAAGCAAGAGTATTAATTAACAGAGGATGAAAACAAAAAAAACAACAGTAAATCCTTGTATATAAACTTCAACACCTGAAATGCTGTGTTTGCTAACTAAAAGAGAGTTTACATTGGAATCAAATATTACATTAGTCAAACAAACTGTGGCAAATTTACTTTTAAGGATATACAAACCATCACAACACACACACACACAGCTCCACTCACCATGATATAGTGGCGCTGCATCTCTGACTTCTCACTGGCCAACTTGTCACACTCGAAGCTTCAAACTGGGGAGAGAGGGAGAAAAGAGGGGCACCGAGTCAGACCTTGTTAGTCAGTGTGACAGTCTTCCTTCTAAAGTGCTGACACCAGGTGACTTCTACGCCCTTCATCATCATTACCTCCACTCTCACCAAAGGCACTGTCATCACTTTCATCATCACTTCAACCCTCATCACTGCCTCCCACCTTCATCCTCATCAGCGCCACCTCCGCTGTCATCAACTCGGCTACCATTACCATCTCTATCATCATCCTTACAGCCGTCGTCGGTCTCGCCTTTACTAGTCAGTGGCAGTTTTCACCGAGCCTGACAAGGTGTCGATTGACAGGGGGAGGTCAAACTCATTCTGAACTCCAGGGACGTGGTGTGCCAAAATGTCTGCTTCCTAAATCAGAGAAGAGGCAGTGAAGTAAAAAGTCTAAATATAGTGTTGGAGCGTTTCCTGTGACCCAGTCCCTGCGACAGCCATTAGCTGTAATCATGTCAGTGCTGATGTCACGCGGGGCGACAGGACAAAGGAGGACGCGTCAACAAGTCACCCTGATCGCCGAATGAAAAAGAGGGGGGGACTTTCCCTCGATGCCTTTGATTGAAGCAGCCAGTTACAACTTGCCAGTCGTCAGGAGGCGTCATCCAATGCGAGGACTGGATAAGACTCAAGAGATCAAATAAAGATATGCGCAGGCACACGGTGGATGGTTTCAGATTTAGGATAAGTCTGAAACCTGTTTGATAGTGTGTGTGTATATTTATGCTGGGATGTTCTTCTCAGCCATCTGCAGGAATGACAGCTCGATTACAGCGAGTGCTGGCTGTAGCTTCATCGCTGTTAGACTTAACTGGCAGACTGAACACGGTGTTACACAGGGCCAATAATGTGGGATTACTCATACACACAGTATTGTGCTTCTGCTATAATTATTGCAGTAGCTGCAGCATTAGCTGGAGTTAACTTCAGTGTTGGTTGAGTGATAGTCCTTGTTTGCCTTCAGGTTTTGTTTTTATTATCTTATTTGATCTTTTAAAGACAATTCCAGCCTGAGTTTATACTTGTGCTTATGTTTTATATATTGAACAGGTCAATTGTTTTTTTAAATGATACAATTGCAGTTTCTACTTTATCTTTGTCAGTGTTTCCCATATGTTCCTTTATTTGAGGCCACAGATTGATTTTTGATTTTTTTTTACTTTGCCGATTTAAAATCGTATTTGATTGCAGAGTGCCGTAGCGCATTGGCGCAGCACATCCTCTCGTCGTCTCTCTTTCTCACTCACCCGTACCTCTCTCGCTCTCTCTCCCTCATGGAACACCGCTGCACAAATCTGTCCAATACAACTCTGTCAATGTCGGAGACCCAGCTTAAAAAAGTTATTAGCAAGCATGTAAGGAGCCTAGCTAATAAGGAGAGCTAAGTTAATGTTAGAAAACACCTGCGTTTTCGAGGCTAGCACGCTGTATATAGCTGGTAGTCAATGTCGACTGAATGCGCCACCCCCCCTCCCGCCACAGTTACATTGTCATTCTGTGGGAAACCACTGTTTGTTCTTGAGGGACTGCAACCTAATTCAGCATGCATTTGGCAAAAGGCAGGGAAGCACCCTTAAGGTTGCCAGTTTATTATAGGGATAACATAAAATAAAAAAAACATTATTATGTATTATAATTATTATATATATTATATATTATGTAAAAGTTAACAGTGTGATCAACTACCTTCACAGAAGTACCAGGAATTGTTTATATACTTATGAAATTGAAGGAAGACAAAGAAGCAATGGCCTCATGAAATTATACTTATTTAAAATGAAAACGTTTAACAATCTCAAATCATGCTGTAGATATTTTTTTAAATAACAGTGTTGTGATGTTTCTGCACTGCGCCTGCCAGAGATGAGCTGGCAATAAAGGATTGTAACTTGTATCCTAACATATGTCATACTCTGTTGTGAATTCACATGGCTATCGTAGACGATGCTAACTGCCGGTTTCTCTCAACAGATTTCTATGAAACGGTTCTTGTTGCTGCTGAAAACAAAAACATTACTTCGTAGGCATGAGAATGTTTCTTAAAATACACTGAACACTGTATTCAAAATATATGTAATCTACATATAATCTACATATAGTGTAATATACGTAATCTAAAGAAAAAGTAAACCACTGAAAGGGTTTTACTGGAAAGCAAGAGCATTAATTGTTGACCCTGTAGTGAGCGTCTTAACGCTGACTCCTTTTTCAGCACTACATCTACATCTCGATGTGGATCACCTTTCAATAGGGGTGTGACAGGATTAAATGTGATGAGATTTCTCCTCAGGTGAAAAGCTGTCTCGCATGACTCATGCAATTGACATTTTTCACAAGCTCTCACGCCACACATCAATTTTCTCATGCACTGAAAAACAAATTTATAACTGATAACATTGACTGGCAGAGCGAATCAACTCTGCTCCGCTACTGCTACACCGGCCTACACAGAAACAGTAATGAAGTGAACCTGCTCCCGCTGTGAGTCGCAGCCAGTTTGTGACAGAGTAATAACGTATTTGGTAGACTTTTGCAATATAAACATCTCAAAACTGAGGTGCAAATTTGCTCTGGGAGTTTGAGCTGCACTTTATTGAAACTGCTGAAATTAACATGTGTGTGGATATGTGGTGAGATTTCTGTCTGATCACAACTGTTGTCTGTTGGTTTCGGTTTCCAAGCGGTCGGAAGGAGCAATAACATAATGGGGTTGATTGTTCTTATGTTGTATGCATGATGCTTTGGCAATATTGTTACACAGTCATGCCAATAAAGCTAACTGAACTAAATTGAATTAATGCACTTCAAAGTATAGGAAAGGTGGACTTAAATGAATGAATTTCCCATAAAATGAAAGAAAAAAAATCATAATATGATTTTTTTTCTTGACATGTCAGAGAACACATATGTAGGATAGATTCTGAATGTGAAGAAAGTTTTGACCATGAGCAGAAAACCTGCTGAAACACAGGAACTATTAAAGTCCAGGAGCTTATAATAGACTTAAGATAAATGAATTTATCATTGAAGTGAAAAGGTGCCACAATCCCATTTACAGAGGTTACTTCCCCAAACAAAAGACACAATAGAGGAGGGAAGACTAAATCATGCCTGCATGTGTGCTGACTCAGCAGGAATGACATTAAATAAGAAAAGTTGATTTACAGGAGAAATATATCTGAAAGCAACACAGAATGCCTTAGAGCTGCACTGCATAATATTCTGTTATATTTATATATTTTGAATTGTCACCTGCAGCCTGAATTGGGTGTTTGGGTTTACATGAATTAAAACATTCCCACCATAAATTGGTGTCAAAAAATTCACCAGAATGGTGGAAATTAACTGTTAATACTTAATAATACTTAAAATGTTCATATAATTCAGCATTGACGATTTCTTAAAAATCTTGTTAAAATCTCTTTCGATCGTGAAAGCAACATCGTGTCTCGTCTCATCTAATTTCAAGAATGCAAAGAAAGAATAGAGAACAGATGCAGCCAGAACTTAACTGCTCTGATAAAAATGTGGTGCAACAGATATCCAACCTGATCATGGGGATGGGGTCTGCTTCTTTGTTATTATTCTGCCACCTATTCCCGTGTGGGTATTAGTAGCCTCCACTTATCCAAAACGCTCCCCTTCCCTCCTACATAAAACCCTTCCTCCGATCACTGTACACATGCGTAGGCTGTGTGGTGGGTTGTCATGACGACAGGCCTTCCTGCTGCCAGCCTACCTGAGATTGGCTTTGTGCCTCCTCTGATTGGTGCTCAGCAGCCCCCGGGCCTGCACGGTTGCTCTCAAACGACACTTTGATGGAGTTTTATTGCCGATTCTTCCGTCTCTAAATCGCTCCTGCTGTCATCTTTATTTTGATTTATGTATTCCCTGATCTATTTATGCATGTGAACGAGGGAAGGGGAGAAGAGGTGGGAGAAGAGTAGGGGTTGGGGGTTGGAAAGAGGAAGACAGCGACAGCTACAATGCTTGCTACTATACCCGGGGGAACGCCTGCGGTACATTTGCCTTTTAAAGGCTTCAGCAACAGACAAGCACAGCGCAGCAGCAGAGCGCTACAAAGCCTTGTCTGTGGCTCCCAAGCTCCCCACCGATCTCAGCCCCCCTCCTGAGTCAACAGGCACTGTATGCATGTTCTGTATGCTCAGACAAAAAAGGTATTCTTTCAACTGCGCCCTGGCTCTCTGAAGAGGGTTAAACGATGCTGCTCACCGTTGTGGGAATTACAAAAACCAAAAGGCGAGGAAAAAGATGCGCAGGGTGTTATTGCCGCTTCAGAGTCCTCCGCATACAAAAGCGATCAGACCAGAGCAGGGATTTTTGCACACAATTTGCCAGGCTTTCATCTGCCTTCGCCTGTCTCTGTAAACGGCAGAGGCAAGCCTCTGGAAGGTTCTGGGAGAACAGGTACAGAGGAACAAACCAACCTCCTCAGGAAGGAAGGCGGTCTTCAAAGACTCGCTGAGATGCAGACCCCGTGGCGTCCCCCCTCTTTATACCTGCTATCAAACAGATCAGTTAGGGTCGAGCCAGGCACTTTGGAAGTGCCTCAGACTTCTGACACTGTTGCAGTATTTAAACAGTAAAGGGAGATCAAAAGCCCAGGGTAAACGAGACTGATTTAGATACGAGTCAATAAAGGATGTTTCCTCAGTGTGCAGTGGTAGAGTTGAGGAATAGTGGAACAAAGGCTGACATCTTCATCTTATCACAGTTTACTACTGAGGAGTCCCTAAAGCTACGTTTTCTGTAAAGCTTTTTCCCCCAATAATTTCCAAATAATTTCTTTAAAGAACAAACCCAGTATATGTGAGTATATTATTTTTGATTGTTTAGTTATGTGAGTTAAAAAGCAACCATTATTTTACAGAGGAATTTCCTTGAAAGAATGGCTCTACTTAAACTAAAATATTAAATCTTAAAATTTAAATATTTTATTTATTATTAGAAACTGTGTATGCATGTGTATGCACATACTTTGCATGTGTATGCATGTATGTGTTTTCGTTTGCACCTGTGGTATTGTGCTTGGAGGAACTGGAACTCATCCTTGATTCTGTCACAGGAGTCAGAGGTTGTGAATTTCAGCTGCTGCGATGAAGCCTGCCAAAGAGAAAAACACAAGAGAAGACAAGGTAAGAAAAATGAGTGGACAGACATTGGAGGAGGAGTGAATGAAAGAGAAAGAGAGCAAAGTGAGAGAAATAATTAAAAACATGAAATCAAGCAGTTTTCAAAATTGACAGTCCAACGGTACATTACTAAGACTTTGGTTGCCACGCATGTTCGCATGTTTGCACACACAAGGGGCCAAATGCATAAAACCCTGTGTAGATTAAAGTGTGCAGAAACATGCATATCTGCTGCCAGATTTTATGCACTCTGTATCTCGATCACAGTGAATGTATGAACCTGCACACGAGCCTTACCCACATAGAGCCACAATTAGCTGTAGGCCTATATGGATGTCGACACACCCCCATTTAACCTTTGAAAGACATAACCCAGACTCTTTCTGCATTGAGCTGGCAACGACAGCGTCTTGCAGCTTGCTGGAGCAAATTTAAGAGTTATTCCAACAGTCCTTATTGTTATTCCAACATTCAATTTGGGTGACAATATGTAAACCTACTTACTCTCGCCAGAATAAATCTTGCTAGTATAAATAATGAGGGTAACACACACATTTATAAATATTATTATAGGGAACTTGGTCGAGACTGTGTTGAGTTCTTTGAGTTGTTGAAAAGATTTAGCTCCAAATAAAAAGTCTCTTAAATTCCCCTCACTGACGTCATCCTCTACTTTGCAACATTGCAACATTGCACTCAACTGTTCACTCATGGAAGTTCTTGTACAAATGTTGTAAAGCATGTGTGCAGTAAGTATTGGCGGTCCTTCTTCTATCAAAATGCAACTGAAATAGTGGTAGCGATAGACAGATATTATATTGAAGGAAAATTAATACATGTGGGTCCTGAAACTGGCCTTGGTGAGTTGTTGGACATGCTGCAACTACAACAAAATAAGCATATATTTGAAGAAGCAATGCCCACGAAGTCTAATTCAACAACAGCAACTTCACAAAATGTAACATAACATGTAGCCACTGTCACGGATTCTGCCTTTGCTTCCTCTGATCACCGGAAGGTTATAGATCGAGTTCCTAGAAATGATTTTTTTTTTTTAAAGTTTAGCTAAAAAAGTTCAATATTCACTGCCAGTCTATTTTTGACAGAACCCGCGTAAAGCAGCACAGAGCAGATGAACCGGGCAAGAAGTCAGACTCAGAACAGCATAGAGAATCCGGTCAATAAACACAGTTAAAACAGACAAAAATAAACAATTTAACTACTTAGCCTACTTAATCATAATAGAAGAACAAAAATCAAGGAGAGATGGACAAATTAACAAAATCAAGTCAAGTCAGCAAAATAAGACAGGCAAAACGCTCTTATTCTGAAATGCTCCATGTGCGATATGTAGCCTGCTCAGAGCTGAATGAAACAGGCTCACAGAAAGCTGTTATCCGTGGTTAAAACACTCAAACAAATGACAAATTAACAACACGTCAACATCATAGGGTAGGCTAAACGAACAAAGTGTGAGTTGACACTGGAAAAAAATGCGACACAGCCACCGCCTGTGTCGGTTTGCCTGACGCCATTATCCCACATTTACGTCTAGTGTCGTTTGTTGTTGTAAAATGTACACACTCTGTGCCTGCTGTGATTGGTGAGTAGGACCTTGACATGAGGTGCATGGTGCTTGTTATTGGCGAGCAGGTCTGTCACACAAGGACCACAATGGAATGAATTTATATCTGCATAACTGTTTAAAACGGGTCAGATGAGCGGTATAATTAACCTACATTTTAATCGCCGTTTTCATGATTAGCTAACTGCGTTCTTTCAAATAGCAATCTCAATTAGAAAACGATTAACTATTCAGTCCTATTATGGACAAGCAGATGTGTCATCACATCAGAACAAGGACTACTACAATAAACACAAGATCAAGTATGTTGCAGAAGTCGGGATACAACACGCAACCGAACAGGGCAGGAAATAAAACTAAAAAGTTGGGACAAGATTACAGAAAAGGAAATGAGTGTGTGCTGTGTGCAATGCAGAAAACTGGTAAATTACAAAGAACGTTGCTATAGCGATGAAACAATTACTCAGTTAATCTATTACGCAGAGGAAAATATATTGATCTGCCACAATTTTCAAATTGAGTAATTTTTCCCACATCTGAAGACATTATGTTGGCCTCAGGGAAATTATAGTGAGCGCTTCGTACAATTCCCTGATATTTTATTGACTACTGTTAATTAATCAATTTATCAAGAAAACAGTTTGGAGCTTAATCTAAAATAATTCATTTTCAAATTATAAACAATGTGTTGAGCTGGGAGTTTTTTGGGCAACTAAGAAGTTTGTACCCTTCAATTTAAATATGACAATATTTGCCGCACTTCTTCCAATGTTACCCCACAATCACTCATGAGACCAGCCCTCCTGCCGCCTTGTTTGCAAATGGAAACACATAAAGCACTATGTACCAGAGCCTTGTAAGGTTCTTAAAAGTTCAGTTCAATTTTGCCTGCCATACTATAACTGTTCACTGAAAGGCACTTTGGATTAAACTGTGCTGTGCACCAAATGCCACCTATGTCATGTCAAAAAGACTTGGGCCTCATACATCAAGCCACACCATCGTTCTTTCACCTAGCCTGGATGTTGCCATTAGCCCTTATTGTAATTCTGTCCACACCACATTCCCCAGACAGTGGTGGATGGCCTGGTTATGTGTTAGAGCACAGCAAGCATCAAACCCAAATAGGGATAAAATCTCATTATTTCTCAGTAGGCTGCATAATGGGTCAGGTGGGGGGCGGGGTCGACATATTCCCACTACGATTGAGCTGCCATGGAAAAAAAGAAAGAAAAAAATCTGAAATTTGATTGCAGCACTTACGGGAAGCTAGCCTGTCGCTGTTGGGAATGACCTGACGCTTTTTAGCCTGCTCCCCACGGCATGCCGCTCAGCTTACAACTACAAATAGGCTGCTTCGCATTCACAGAACCGTGGCCAGAGAATAAGCTCAGCAACAGGATTGCTTCAGGTTGTAGGAATAGACCTGCTTGCTTCAAAGGCTGAATTAGTTTTTGCTTTGAGGCTCAGTAGGTAGCGGTTGTTTAAAACATAGTTAAGGGGATGCATTCTTACTAAAGGCTTCCAGGATAAAAAACCTATATACATCATGGTATCATGGTATTGTACAGTATGAGTTTGGACATATATTATATATAATATATATTATATTTTGCATGACAAAAACAGTTAACACCTACATTTGACAAATTTAGAAGTATTAAGGCTGGAAGAGAAAGACAGACAAGAGGTCATTCAAAAAAAAGACACAAATAACCCAACAGTCCTGCAAAACAGTGAAGAGCACAGTAACCCCAGCCATTACACTTTCAAATGTCATGAGAAGTGCTGACATTATCATGCAGCCGCCACACACAGAAAGCCACACAAACCAAGCCACTGCTTGGAGACAGGCTCCAACTGTAAAGCAGAATAACCTTTTCCATTATCTCTCCAGCCAGTATGACATGGACCAAACTCAGCAAACAACAGCTCGGCTATATGGGTCTGTTCCACACAGAGCCTGTATCAACACGAGGCACTCAGCTACAGGCAGCCATGCAACTCACACAGCAATAACTGTTCCCTGCACTGGCATGGTTTCTGAACACTGCGTGCGTGTGTGTGTGTGTGTGTGTGTGTTTGTGAGTGTGAGTGTGTCTGCCTACAGGTTACCCCCAGTGCCTGAGGGGAGAGTTGATGCCCTAGATCTGATTTCCTCCCTGTGTACGGCAGTATGCAAACGTTTAAAATACCAAAGTTTCTCTCAGTCAACAGCCCGAGGTAGGGCATCCTGTTCCACTGGGAATACAGAGGGAGACAAAGACAGGGAAAGAGAATGCAAGAAAAGGAAAACAGGAACTTTTGAAAGCCAGGACATCATAAAAATAAACAAACAAAGACCAGGAGGGGGCATATTACAATTTTTTACAGCTTAGCACTTTAACTTTATCTGTATACATCAAGTTCAATATGTCCTTAGCCACAGCAATCCCTTCAGCCAAATGCAAACATCGGCACACTAACATGCTTAAAATGACATTACTAGCGAGTTGATGTCTAGCATGGATAATGTTTTCCATCTTAGCTTCACGTGCTAGCTTGCTAACTTTTTTTGATTAGCACCAAACACAAAGTACAATGGAAGCTGATAGGAATGTCTTTACATCCAGAAGTGTAAATCATCCTGAGGGCAACATAAATGTCAGAACCAAATTTAATGGCAGTCCAACCAAAAATTTAGGGAAGTCCAGATCCGATCACGAGATCGGACATCGGGCCCGATCACGTTGTTTCAGACTCGATCGGAATCGGAAGTTACCTCCCGATCAGGACTCGGATATAAATGTATATATATTCTCATTATTTTTTAACACATCTATAGTTATGCGGTGGCACAGCGTTAGACCCCACACAGAGATTTATTTTTTATTTTATAGCACACGTTGCTGCATGCTGTAAAATAAAAACAAATAAAAAATAAGGAACATCCTGCATCTGTTATTTCGCTCTTCTTTATTCTTTTTTTTAAGTATTATAGAAGTATCAGATCGGGACTGATACAATCAGTAGACTGATACAGATCGGTATCGGTAGATACTCAAAAGCAAATGACTCGGAGGCAAAAAAACCTGATCGGGACATCCCTACAAAAATTGCTAAGATATTTCACACAAAAAACTAGAATGTTATTGGTGGGGTTAGAGCAAATGTCAGGGAATCACCAACTTCAGTAGGATTTATTACCCAGAAACCATGAATGTCTGTAAAGACTTTGATGTCAATCCATCAAGTAGATGTTGAGTTGTTGAGCACTGAACAAGTGAGTGAGAGCTTTGACTTGCTAATGACGGCACAATGAAAGTCAGTGGATCACCAAAGTCATTATAATTTAACCGGAAGAGACCTTGACTATGTGATTGACCTAAGCAATCCATCCAATAATGTCAACTTCGTATTGGTGCAAGATAAAACGTCAGAGATTGCCAATGTCAGTAGGATTCATCCTCTGGGGGCCGTGAATGTCTGTACAAAATGTAATCTCAATCTGACCAGTAGTTGTTGAGATTTTTCAGTCTGGACCAATGAGGTGGACAAGGCTATCTGTAAAGCCATGCCTCTAGCATGACTATAAAATGTTGTCTGATTTTTGTCTCAATAAATTCAGAAGAATTTGTTAAACATTTCTGCAATGATGGCTTCATATTCCAGGGATCTTATCAATGATATTCCAACAGCGTGAAGGTGCTGAACAACTCTTTGTTATAGTTTGTTGTGATTTTTATAGGCATTATTATAGTTGGTAACAGACACCCTAACCCATCCGGCAGAGTTGTGAAAAACAAGCTACATAATTTACATAAATTATTTATTTTTTATTTTTGGTTCTGTCTTTGTCACATACACGAAAAACGGTGAGCATGATGGGGATTTCACTAAAAGCAAGTGTCAATTTAACTCATAATGAAGTTAACTGCGATTGACATAAAACTATTAACACTAATATGCTAAGTTTAGATTTTGTATTTGCAAAGTGATGTGTTAGTGGAGTAAATAACATTTGGTGGAAGATTTAATTTCTGCAAGCCCAACCTGATCTCAAAGCTGCCTTTGATTTTTGATCTGGAGATGCAGCAAACAAAACAACCCTGAAAAGCAGTGTTTGTTGTTTGTTTTTCTGCTTATCAGCCATACTTTTACTCCAAAACTTTGAGGATGTTTCTAAATGTCGTTTGCTGTGGTTAAACTAAATACTGGTTGTTCTGTCTCGTGAACTATTAATTCTCATCAGTTGTCATTTGGCCTTTGTTCATACTCTTCACTTCAGTTTTCAGTTTGGAGTAAATCATTTCGACAGCAACACTCATTCAGGCAGAAGAGTCTACTCTAAGGAAAATGAAAACAAGGGATTTCTTAATGTGGAATAATGTCTCCATACAGCCAACCAGACTAAAGAAAGTGTTTGGCAGTGGCCATTAGGGTTGGGCTAATAGCTGATGCCACCGTCCATCAGACAGATGGGCGATAGTTGAACAAGGAGCGTGATTTTAAAACCCCGCCCCCCCAGCAAAAAAAATTCTACATTTTTCACATTAAACCAGCGGGTTTTAATCACCATGGACATAATTATTATAAATTTTAAATATGCTTCAGACCTTCCTCAGAATGATCTTCTCCGCACACTCAGATACACAAGAAATATCTACACCTCAGGTAAATACACCGCCGTGCCCTGCCTCCCTCTGTCCCCTGTATTCAGCGCTTTGCCTGCTCCGTGCTTGTAAAATATCCACCACGACTTGTAACGTCATTGCCCACCAAGTTTGGAGCCAAGTGGAGTCTGTACCAGATAACACATGACGACCGCTACTTGCAAAAAAAAAAAAACATAAAATACAGAAACCTCTCGCCTAATGTGTAACAGACACACACAACTGGTGGTAGTATTAAGAGTATTAGAAAAGTATTAGTACAGTCACCTGAAACTGTTTTGTTTTGCTAATGATGTAAAATAAATTAGTTATTGTAGAAGAGTCTGCCAGTGATTCGCAAGGTCATCACAAAACAGCCTACAGCCTGGATGAAACATCCAGGAAAGTGCAGGAGTTTGAAGGACATTTCTCACAGTGGTGCCCTGATATTTTTGCCACCACACAACCCGGCTATACTGGCCTGTCCCATCTCTGTGAAACAGCTAACAATGTTTATTATCTCTGTCTCTGCCAGTGACCAAAACAAGGTGCTCTGTGGGGGCCTCAGAGTCCACAACAGATGGATGCCCATAATGTTAATGAAATACTGCCTTAATATTGTGACACATGCCATCTGCTGTGACATAAAAAAGGTACCTACACGCTGAGAGTGAAAACGTGTTTGTGCAAGAGAGAAGCTAGGCTAACATGTGTTGTGTGTGCGTGTGTGTGTGCTTTTGTTTGCGTTACAGAGGAATAGCCTAGACAGTGTGAATGTGATAGAGAAAGATATGTGTTTCAGAGAGCCTTAACAGTGAATAGGTGCGTGTGATGCGTGTGTGCATCTGTGTGCGGGTTGTGATAAGCCTCTATGTATGAAGCTTGTCTGCCAGAGGAACAAATATTCCCAGCCATGAATCATACACAAGGATACAGCAGCCCACACACACACTAACCCTCACATGCAAAATTTGCATAGTACACACACACACACACAGAGCACCTAAATGTAGGACAATCTCTAATTTGATTCTGCCCTGCTCCTTTGAGACGTAATTAAAGCATTAAAAAGCTTTGTGCGCTGGTGAGGCAATTGAGACAGTCTTCAGCGAATAAATGGGATTCATCGTTTCAGGAAATTGCTGCCCCACCCCCATCCCCCACCCACCAACCCGAAGCCCACTCACCGTCACCCCCCCCCTCCCCACACACACACACACACACACACACACACACACACACACACACACACACACACACACACACACACACACACACACACACACACAGCCCCCCGCCCTCCCTGGTCTCATCATCTGGTCCAATCCATGTGAAATCTACTGTGAACCATAATGTCTATTTTAAATAAGAATCAGGCTAAGGCTGTTTCTGCTCCATAGATCAGTCGACAAAGGTGATGGGAAGGAATGGAGATTATGGGGGGGGCTTCACATACACAGACCACACTACAGCGATTAGACACACCAACTACATGAATGCAGTACATAGTAGAGCACACACACAAATACAATGCACAAAGACACACAATCACAGCAGGATGCATTGGAAAACATCCTCCTCAGTATAAATCCTGCCTGAGGGTAGTGGCAGTGTGGGGATTGTGTTTCCTGGAGCAATGCCTGACTGTTTACATCTCAGTTGGAGAGTGTGTGTGTGTGTGTGTGTCTGCGTTGGGGGCAGGAATGGAGCCTTGGCATTGTAATCACTCACTAATGACTGGATGTTATCTCACTCCTACTTTTAAATGAATGCAGAAGATCTACACCGACAAGCAGTTGGCCTATTTCTCAACGCTAGGCAGTCTGCTCCATAGCAACAGTCCCAAGGATGCCATTTGAGCCATCCACCTTCCTCTGTCCATCACAAACTCCCACTGCCCAGTTTCAGTGTGGAGAACAGCAGACACATTATTATTCAAAAGATAACACAATGACTGAAAAGAAGCAAAAGTGTTTCTGTTGAAAGCAAAATAATAATTACCCTTTTTCAGTCGAGTTTGGTGGCGAGATTAGAAATTGTAGGGGTAAATTAAAGCCTAGATGTGAGCAGAGTATGTGGTTTAGATAAATGCCTTTTGTGAAAAGTGCTGAGGGCAGGTACGACAAGTGGTGGGTAGTGGTGTTTAGATGCATTATTGCAATACACTCGGAGAAATTCTCCGAAGATATTCCCATTTTCTGGACACATTTCCTGCATTTAGCTGAAGGGACTGCTGTGGCTAAGGACAGTTTCTACATGTGGCAGTCACCCTACTGAAGGGGATAATTATGTCTTGCTGTGTGTATTGGTGAACACGTGGTGTAGGCTATGCAGGGCTCAACAATAAGTATTGCCTGATTGCTAGGGGTAACTTAAATGTCAAGTGGTAAAAAATAAACACACAGTTTTGGTGTAATTTATTATCACTACTGTACTGTGTCAGGTCTAGTCCTCCACTACACACACACACACACACAGAGCTACCGCGGTGACGATCACTCGAGTTGACGACAACTGTACTCGTTATTAGGGCTTGACATTAACTTTTTTGCTCACTAGCCAATGTGGCTAGTGGTTTTTCAACGTTACTAGCCATGCAGCATTTTCACTAGCCACATTTGTGTTGTTGGAAAATTCCGTTTTATATGATTAAAGTTGACAATGGCATGCTTAAATTGGCATGCTAAAATGTACTAATATTATTAGCTCTGATAAGGTTGTGTGTAAAGCTCCTTTATTCTGAAAAGAAGTAGTTAATTAAGATTAACACGAGTAGCTTCTTATTGTATATAATAAAAGTGCGGCATGGGTGTAGAAGATTCATTGAAAAGAAGCACTGTTTATTTTTAACAGCAGTAAATACTGTAATACAGAGTAGAAAAAATATCTGCATTAGAAACAAAGAATAACAAATTATTTTTTCTAAGAAAAAATCCACAATTAAGGCAATAGGGTTTAAATTTGATGTAGACCTATATCATTTTTGTGCACTTTTGTTTGTTTTGCATCTTTATTCTTTCAGAGCTCTGGCTGTATTTATGTGTATCATCATGAAGCTGTGGTAGCTCTGACTAACTGGAGAGACGTCCACCTGGAACAAGTATACAGGTCTTTAATTTACAGATAATTCACATACAAACGCATTTCCTGCTTTCCTACATGGCATGATTACTTTTATTAAAACATAGAATTAACTCTGGAAAGGTAGTTGTGATATGTTGATAAGATGTGACATAAGGGCAGCCCTGCTAGTAGTAACATGTCCCTTCATCATGATGATATCTGTAATCTTGCAGCATGTACCAGCACTTTCTTCCCTGCCTTTTATCCGTCTCAGCTCTCTGCCTTTTCTCTTTCTTCTGTGCATTTTTTCTCCACGCTGGTCAACGCACACTCAAGCACTGACTGAACGCTGTGTTGACGTGTGTGTGAGTGTGCTTACGACCAGTCGCATGAGATGATAGAGATCATAATATCAAGTTATAAGCAGATGGGAGGGTGACGGTCCAAAGGTCTGAGGGACTGTGGCTGCCCCGTGACAGATAGGCCTATTCTTGTTTGACAAAAGTCTGGATGCCGTATTTGGCGCACCTCAAGCGGCGGCACTGCAGGAGAGAGTGAGGCGCGCCTGTTGTGTGGATTCAAAGCTTGCTATCGCTGCTGCTGGTATAGTTCATAATTAACACCAGTAGACGTAACACTCAGTCTGACGGCAAGTTCACGAGTTTAATCTCCACATAGTCTTTCCGTTTACCGTGTTGTCAGTAAAGACAATAGGCTTAACGAATGGACCAGTGCGCAAACACTATGTGCAGGTAGTACTCATGGGAGTTGTAATGTTGTAGTGTCAAATTGCAATTTGTTTGTAATTTCAGATGCCTTTTAAAAAGATTACAATTTTTCAACATGTCAAAGTGGCAAGCGGGAGTGACTGTGCTCCCCTCCACCCGCATTTGGCGGGTTGGTGAGTGTAATGTCAAGCTCTGCTCGCTAATAAGTCAATAAAACATTTGCGAGTAAAAAGCCAATACTTTAAGAATAAATAATCAATGTAGAAAGCCATATTTTAATCTGTGGAGGAGGACAGGAGGAAGGACTGATACTGACTGACATCTGAGTTCTTCATGCTTTCTGAACTTCACTCAGTATGAAGCCTTATTTTATTGACGTTTTAGATTTGTTTCCACTGAGACATTATTGAGTGTATATTGTAAACTTTACTGTTGCTGCTCTGGAAACAACATTTAGTTACATTTAAAATATTCAATTCTCATCCTGTTATTCTTTGTTCCAAAAAAATTTTTTAAGTAATTATTTAGTAATGAAAAAGAACAGATTAGAGCATCAGTAAGAAACGAACTCATATGGAGAATTGATGAGTAGTTAAATCAATTGAATCAATCAAAAATACCCATATTTTAATTATATTATTAAATAGCAGTAGGTAAATACAAAGTTTTTGATGATTTATCACTTACAGTTAACTAGTGCCTATCTGGGGAGAAGGAGGGGCCATTTTCAATATGCAAGAATGTCGTTTAGCGTCTAGGACACATTGTGACCTTGTTCTAATTAATTTACTTAATTATTTATAAAGATTAAACAGGACAATTAACTTTAGTCTTGTTGTTATTTAACAGCCGCTAATAAATCAACAATTTAGATAGGGGAAAGTAAAAATTGGCCTTGGAGAACATTGAACCCTGTTGTGTGTTTAACATGTAGGCAAACCTCTCAGCAAAAATCCATCGTGACATGATTTCCAGAACCAGACATTGAAGGCTTAAGCCTTTTGCTAATACACCAGCACCAAACAAGATCACATCCTCCATCTAAGAATAGATCCAACCAAACAATTCCATCTAAATATCCGAGATTAGTGTTTGGACTAAAGCGTATGTGCCCAGTGATCCGAGAGAGGGCCAGGGCTAACTGGCCCACCTCCAGGCTCACCCCGGCCAACTCTGTCTGGGCCAAGCAAGCCTTGCAATGTTAGCAGCTCAGTGTGTGTGTGTTGTGTGTGAGAGGAGGCTGAGGAATAGGATTGTGTCTTCAGCCGCTCTGGACAGGGGCTTTAGAACGCGGGGAGAGCCTAATCCTGTTTGGGCCAGGAATTTGATTTTGATTATTATCTCTCACGAACCAAGCCAAGGCTTACCCCCATTTCTGCAGCGTTATCCCCACAACACACACACACCTCCCCCTTGCAGCCCAACAGATTTGACCTCGTTAAGGCGCTTTAAAGGGGATTATTCTACTTTTATCACTTCGAGTGAAGTGCCCTTGCAAACATAGGCTTGGCATGGCTCGGCCTCCCTCCCCACTCTGCAGAACTATCTTGACCCCCCCCTGTGCAAGGCCAGCCAAGCGTGCAGTACAAACACACACAAACATGACACTTAAGGCACACTGCCACGCAAACACAAATGCACAAAAATGTAGTACACACACACACACACACACACACACACACACAGACACACACACACAAGGTGGGGGCAGGCATACTAAAACACAACACACACACACACACACACACACACACAAGCACACAGGAAAATAGTGCAGCGATTGCAAAGCCAAGGGAAATGGGCAATTTGTCAAGAGTGGGGAAAGTGGTGAGGCCGACACGGCTGCGGGTTTGGAGACCATGGCTGAGATTAAAGCCTCGCAGAAGGGGGGCTCTTAGATTACACCCAGTACGGTTGTGCAGATGATTGATGCCTGCTTGTAAAAACCAAGGTTATTACTTACAACAGCCGCCGAAGGAGGGGAGACAGGGATGGAGGAAAGGAAGATTAGTCCCAAAGTTCGCAACAAATAAGTGGACAATGAAAGCAGAAAGCTGGAGTGCCGTCATGTGGCTGACACTGGGGAACTTCTGTTACATCTGCTTAACTGGGGCGCCGACACTAAAGTTTGCACGTTAAAAGTTTTAAAAGTAGAATAATTTTTTCCTCTGCCTCCGATCCAAGTAATTTCATTTTGAGTATCTGCTAATGAGTCCCAATCTAATATTTATATTATGCTACATTATAATGAAATTTCTGCATGTCCTAGGCCACGTTCAGACCAACAAAATTACAAAAAAAAACAACACAGGGCCCTCATTTATTTCAGTGTGCTCACTGTGTGTTAAGACTTCAGTGTGCTTCCACCAAAGTGCTTGTCAGATGGTTGAACAGCGCCTAAAGGCCCCTCCCGATGCACCTTTCCTGTGTTGGAAGTTGAACGAATGTGTTCCAACCAACAATCCAACATGGTTTTAACTTCTCTCTTGCATTCACTTTTTAAATTCTTCACACAACTACTTTTGTCTCTTTTTGTATGTACAAACCAGGGCAACACACTAAAGAAAAGAAAGTGTAGGATAAACTGCATGTTTATCTCCATTATTTGTCATATTCATCTCACCCCTCTCTATGACAGCAGGCCTTTCACAACTCCTACGAGTGTTGTCCTTTGGAACAACTACGAAGACTTTTGCCTTCAGACATGGTTGGACAACAGAGTGCACAAACAAATTTGTTTCAAGCACACCCATGTCTTTAGAGTCTGACTCCAGTGGTGCCAACACCATTGCAGATGGGGCCGGCAAAAAAACCCCAAAGTGTTATCTGACAAAAAGGTTAAACTTTCCGATAATCCTTCAAACTAATCAATCTATTTCTAAATTTGGATTTCCTAGACAATTTGTGTTCACACTGGCACCTCCACACCAATGCAGCCCCTAGCTGTTATTTAAACAATTCTGTTTTCAGTCTTCTATACCCCTTTTACACTAATAAAATTTAATTAGCCTGAGTGACACAATTGACAGGGCGCACTGTTGCAAATATCAAGCATGTATCAAGAATAAGGATGGGACTGGCTGCACTCTGGACTAACGAGGCGTCAACCTCACAGCAGGGTGGTGGCAATACCTGTCAACATGTATTCTGAATAAAACACGATTTAAACCCGTCCCGTCTCATAGTGGGCGTCCGCCCTCAATAACTCCCACGTCCTTGATTGACAAACACACTGAAAGGAGGTTTCCATTGCCTTGCTGTGATTCCTTGCTGTGTCTGAATGAGATCTTGATGGAGATGTGGCAGCATATTGTTCCAGTCTGGCTTTTACTGCTCTTAGGCACACAAACAGAGCAGCTAATTCTCTTGTCTGAACTGGTGCAGCGCCTTGCGTTTTGGCAGGTCTAAGGGCCTTGGCTGGGCTGGGCCAATCAAGCAGCCCCCCGTCGAGCCGCTTTGTTCCAGCCCATTGCACCGTTCTGCTCTGAGGAAGGGCTGCCCGGCCCCCCGTCCCACCTCCCACACACTCTTCATAGGGAGCCACTGCTGAATACTGATGCAGCCGCTTCACTCCACACACCCCCCACCTTCACTCCCACACAACATACACACACCACCCGAGCGTACGTTTATACACACACAAAGTCGTTACCATTCTACTCTTTTCTCTTCATGCACAACATCCTCAAGCGCATGACACACCGATAACACACAAAATGCAGCATAAACACACACACAAAGTCGTTGCATTCTTCTCTTCATGCACAACATCCTCAAGCGCATGCACCGATACGCACGCATATAAACAGAAATGTGCACATAAAAATGCAGCAGAAACACACACATCAGTAACTCCTGCAGTTTTGAGCAAAACCAAAAGTATGGTACGACTCAGCTGACATCTGTTTTTATTTATATTCACGTTCTTTCTGGTGAATTTGCTTCAGGACTTTATGTAAAGCAAAGCAGCCAAAGAAGACAAAGAGGAACAGATCTAGTTCAGCTTGTACATCTTTTTCCCCCATCAACTATACTACAAATTACAAAAAGTTAAAACGCATTTGTACATATCCTGTGATAGTTTCCCTCCAAAAACATAAATTTACACCAAAATAGATTTAGTTATTTAAATGGTTCTGTTTTATAGTATGTTTTATCTGTTGACAGCAATAAACCAAACAATAAACTGCCTTGTATTCTCTCGTCATCACCTATGTTGTCTTGCAATCTGTCAATTCAATTTAGCTTGTATATTTCTAAAGGGAGGCCATAGAGATTCTTCTTCTCAGTTATTTCTGTCCAACACAATAAATAATCACACTGTGAAAGTGCTGTAACTGATTGGCCCAGCAGGAGACTGCATCATTCATAGAGTGGTATTTTCTGTCTCCTTGATTCAGTATTTCCATTAAACCAGAAGCTGCGCTGGTGTACGCTTGTGAACGCTAAAGGGATGGTGTAGAAAGAGCATGTGTGTGTGTGTGTGTGTGTTTGTAATTTAGCTGTATTCACAACACACCTGAAGCTGTAATACAAGGGGCACTAAACACAAACCTTTTCAAAAACTGCTCTCTAAAGAGAATACATTTGAAAATGCTGACACACGGCTATCACCTAAAGCATCTCAGAGTCATTAAGATCTGAATCTGAGAATCCTCACTTGCCGAAACACTTCACCACGCTTGCTTTATAAACAACTATGTACAATTTGGAAATGGTACACAGCCACTTGACAGAAATTTTAAAAAGCTGAAGGCTTATGTGGCCAAAGCATGTCCAGCAAAATGAAAATATGCCATTTGAATTTCCAGATAATGTATTTTCGCAACATATCAGGCTATATTATTACATATTGGGATTTCCTAATTTTATCTGCATTACCCACACCTACATTCATAATACATCCAATTAAGGACAATATCAAAGATCAGATGTTTTCTCTCTTGACATGATCTCAACAAGGTCATCCACACTAATATCATCTCAGTTAGATTATTGTAACTCACTGTATTCAGGTTTGAGCCAAACAACTCTCTCACGCCTGATGGTACAAAACGCAGCTGCTTGGCTTTAAACAAATACAAGACGACAAGACCATTCGCTGGAAATTTGGTTTCAATTTACATACATTTTGGATGGAGACTTGACTAATGATGGCTGAAAGGTTGAAAGTGCATATAGAGTGTTTTACAGCTTAAGATGTCAACCATAAACCACAGTGTCCCTGCTTCAACTCCGGCTGGGGACCTTTGTTGCATTTCTTTCTTCTGCGTTTTCTGTCATCTCTCTACTGGTGCTAAATAAAGTCATAAAATGCCGAAAGACATATTTAAAAGAAATTGCAAATATTAGGGCGCATAGGCTTTTTATATAAAAGGCGGGATAAGTCACTGTGCTTGAATGTGATTTCACATGCATCTCTGTTGCCAAGTCTGTGTGTGTGCGTTCAAGAAGAGAAGGGTTGCACCCGTCTACACCCCTCCCTTTCAACCAACCCCAAAGCATTTTGACAATCAACCACTGTGGCCCTTCACAAAAATCAACATCACCTGTGACCCATGGCCTCAACTCAGCCACTCAAAGCAGGGCCTCCTGCAGGGTGGTGGGGGTGGGGTTGTGTGTGTGTGTGGTGGGCTGTGGGGCTCTGTTTGTCATGCTAATCAGCTGGCCTAACCTTAACGACCCAGACATCTGCTGCACTGCATGTGTCAAGCCCCACATTCAATTTGTTCCCCCAGATACAAAAAGCAGGTAAGAACCTTGAGGCTGGTCAGAATGTCTGCTTCCTTGTTGTTGATGTTGTGTGGGTTAGAGGCAAAGAATCCTTTTATATTTATGCATGTGCCACAGCAATAATTACCAGCAGAGAGGAGAGGTAAAGTGTACGTCCGTGTCTTCTATGCCGTAGTCTTGTTTTCTTCTGTGTGTGTGTGTGTGTGTGTGGCGCGCACGCTTTAATGTTGAGTACCCCCCACCAACAGACACATGCAGCCAGGCTCAGCGTTCACACACACACACGTTCCTGTGTGTGTCTGTGTGTGCAGCAGAGCGATGGAGCAGGGGTGGGGGGAGTTTGTTTAATGGGCGAGACAGGGGACCATGGGGATTAAGCTCCCCTCAGCTGGAGGCTTTAGACGAAAGGCTGGGGGCTGTCCTGTTAATTCAAGTGGGCTTAATAATGCCTGTGCACCCTCTGCCCCTGACCCTCCCACCACTACATCAGATCTGGGAGGAAACGCATGATAAAGGGAGACAAGTGGGGAGTGGGGGGTGTGTGTGTGTGTGTGTGTGTGTGTGTGTGTGTGTACAACCTGTGGCCATGTCTACAGTCGAGCAAGGGCTCAGGGGACTTGAGACATTTCGCCTCTATATTACTTGCGCTACTCTCCAGCTTTGGCAACAGGCCTTACTGTTGCTCCACTTTCACGCCAGAGCCAGCTTTGTTGAAGCTGCATTAGGATTAATCAACACCCAAACAATATGGCAAATGCTATCAACTGGGTCAGGCACTGTGCCACTACTAAATGAGGCTTTTCCTTTTAAACCAATGAACTGTGCCCATAACCTGTGACAGTGGATTAAAATGTGCCCACTGACAAAAAGAGTCACAAAAATCTCTGTTTAAGCTCGGTCTTCTTTTTATCGGAATGTGACAACTATCTGAAACAAATTATTGTTTTTGTATTGTTTTATCTGTTTCCCAGATAATTCCAGAAATCTGTAAAAAAAAAAAAAAAAAAAAGAAAAAAAACACTTCCACTAGGCATGACTATTAATTCTGAACACATAATAGGCACCAAAACAAAATGTTAAACTGTGGAAGTGAAACTGGAAAATTTGTGTGTCTAAATATGAAACAGCTAAAAGCCATATGCACCCTTTCACATACACTTTACATTAACATAGGAAATGCCTTAACATTATTTTAATGCAATGTGACCACACATCACCGCCACCATACAGCTTCCTCTGCTGCTTTAAATTAGACGCAGAATAACATGGGAGGATCCTTGATTGTGCATATCCATAATGGAAACGCAACGCTTTTGTTCACATCATATGCCAGTACGGAACTTTAACGCTGATGTTACTACAGAGTGAACAAAGGAAAATAAAAGGAAAGCAGATCCGGTGGCGAGTGAGTCAGTCTGAGAGATCCATCATCTGTCATTATGAGGCAGTGCTGTTACTCTCTCATCCTCCAGCTCCTTATCTGTGACACTCCTATCTATATGGGTGTCACACACTCTCCCCCATCCTTGGGGCACCTGTGACAGCAGCAGCAGATGAGGAGAAAGAGGATTTGAAGAGGGAAGACGTGTGCGTGTGTGTGTGTGTGATATTTATGTATAAAGCCACAGAAGTGGGGTGGAGAGTATGTACACTGTATTTGTGGAGGATTGGAAATAGCTTGTTGTAGCTGGTTAAGACTGAACCGGCTGCAGCACCAATGAAGAGACATGCTAAATTCCCAAACCCCATTTTTAATCCTGTGTGTTGGGTCTTAATACTCCAATCAAGCAGCATAGGGGCACTCAATTGGATTAGAAAAATGACCTCCTATCAGGCAGGCAGGCAGGCAGGCAGGAGTGGAGTGGCCCAGCTGCTCTCACCTTGGAAAAAGGTGACTGACTTCTCTCCCCATCAGGAGGTGACTGCCTGAACACTTCACCCAGAGGGAGGAGGGTGGTCTGAAAGCAGGGCTCTAAAGTGACATCTTGTGCCAATAATTCCCTGAAATTAAGTGTAAGTAAGTATTATCTGGACATCATTAAGAATGGGCATCCCATCTGTGACTTTAATTTTAGGATATTACAAAAAGTGCAGCCGTACTGTACGGCCTGATTAAAAAGGTTACCTATTAAGGGGCCACTGTTGGGTTGTTTAGCAGATGTATATGAAAAGCACAAAATAGAGCCCCCGAAGCCTTTTCATTTAAAAAAAAAAAAGGAGCAAGATGTTCATTAATATAGAAACATATGATTGAGGGTGCATCTACAGCCAAAACTGTACTAAGTTTTTTTGATTTGCAGTTGAAATGGATTTTAAAAGAAATGCGTGCTTTTAGATCAGTGTTTTTAGGCTGAATTCGCATTGCACACTGTTACAGGATTTCACTCAGCTGACAAGCCAGGCTACGACCAGAGGTTCTCAAACGCTCACATCCTGCTCACTAGTCTGATAATACACATCAGCACCACAATGCAGCACAATCATGCTGCCACACAGACTGACTGCCAAAGGGCAAACCAGCCATGTCACAAAAGACGTTAAGGTTCTAGCTTCAGCAAACAGCTCTTCCCCTTTCAGCAGCAAAACAACTAGTGACGGCGACAAGACGCTGCCAGGAAGAATCAGAGGGTACGGCCCCTGGAAACATAACAGTCCTCTTGTGGTTATCTTTACCTGCGCCACACTTACACAAATGCCTTTTGTTATATTTGCCGTTTCAAGGGTAAGGTGAAACTGCAACCAAAACTGGGAGGTGGAAATACAAGCAGGCCACCAAAATCTGGGTTTCAGGCAGGTTTATTATGGCACCACAAGAAGCCAACTGAGGCTGCTTATATTGTCAATTTGAGTCTGGGTCCCAGCAAGAAGCACAATTCTTTAATTTCAGCCTTTTAGCCTGAAAGAATCACTGCTCCAGCGCAGTTCTGACACAAATTTATACTTTGACAAGCAACACAATTCTGCCAGTCACTTAACATAAATGTTTGACCAATGGGCTGAGAGTCCTCATCACTGATGAATGCATGCCCTGGACTGAGTTTCTGTTACCATGGAAACGTGCGATTTAGGGGAACAGAGATGGGCCTTTTTCCAGTCATAAAAACACCCACCTGAACATGATAGTCTACAGTGAATTTTGAGTGGTTCAGCAGCCATACGACAGCAAAAGACAGCACTTCCAATATTTCGCTCCCATTTCTGAGAAACATGACTGCAGCTGATAAATATGTGGTTTTGGCATTATGGAGAATGCAGAAAATGACAAAATGGTAGTGAAATATGACAGCAGTCTTATTTTATGAGTTATTTTATGCCATCATCTAGAAAAAGTTTAATAGTTTCAAATGCAAACGGATTTCATCCACCATCGTGTAACGTCTATATAACCACCAAACCACACATCTTCTGCAGAACTAAACGCTGCATTTACAAACATACGTTACAATTGTTCGAACATACTCAGTCTCTATTATTATACCTCTATTTAAATTACAGCGTGCTGTCAAAAAAAACCCCAAAACAAATTGCATGCATTAATTCCCCTAACCTAACTAGCCTAGGTAAAATCTTACAGTAGGAGAACAAGCGCCTAATTTCTGAACTAACGTTATATTAAAAAACACTTACTGAGTGTCTTGATTGTGGAAACATCATGTCAATTCCTTGTTTGTTGCTTTCCTTCCCAAACACGATCAACTGAGTGCCCTGTGTTTATATTTTTCCTCGCGTTGGTCCTTTGTCCAAAGCTAGCCCAGCCTTAAACAGGAGCTGTCCAGCGTTAGCGGGATGACTAGCTAACGGTAGCTAGCGACCCACAACTAAAACAACAACAAAACAACAAGCTGAATATAAGTAACGCACTTTTCAGCGGTCGGCAAGGTAAAAAAAAAAAAGAGTCGGTGTCTTGTCTGGGTGATGCAAAACGATTAAGCTGTACCTGTCCCGACTCCGTATTTACTGCGCCTGTGAACAGGAAACCACCATTAGTGCTGGCTCCTCGCTGGCTAAGCTAGCTAATTCTTAAAAAGCTGTCAGTCAAAATGATCCATCGCTGCTGCAAGCTTTCCGCTTTAACGCACAAGCGGCAGCGGCGGCGATGCAAGCTCAACGCAAGAAAATTAACGTTATGCACACAGCGGTGTTTGGATGTTGCTAGCGAGCGCAGGGTAATGGCTTCTTCCTTCGCCTTGTGGTGGTCCTTCCAAGCTTTCAGCTCGCTCTCTTCAGACAGCTGCGTGCAGAAAAAGTATGAGGCAGGAGGGGGGGACGGACTATTTCTCAGAAATAACAAAATGTCTGCGGGTTCGTTTAAGTTGAATCCCGTTTCGTCTTAACGGCAACAAATAAATCGCGCGAGTGAAAATAAAATACTACGGAATCTTTGCTGTAGCTCAGACGGCAAAACCAACTTCCAATTAAAACGATTCCAGGCTTCAGTTAAACTCTTAACGCTTATCCCTTGAAGAGAGGAACCGCGGAGAAACAAGAGTGGTTTTGTCAGCGGTGGTGTAGCTAGAAAGTCAGTCCATTCCCAGAGCTGGTAGGTTAGTGCTGCCGAGCTGTACGCCCCACACAGAAACACAGGGGCCAGATGAGCGGTCCGCGGTGCTGATCTACACACCGCAGATCTACCTCCTCAGCAGGCTGATGTCTGAGCAGCTAGCGCCTCATGTGGCCGGGTCTCCACACACAGCCTCACAGGACGAGTAATGACTGTTTATCAGTGCACTGGTTGACAACAGGCAGAAATGGCCGTAACTTCACCTAAACCTCTCATCCCACTAACAACAGGACTGAAGGCAGGTCCTAAGCAACAGCAATAAATACAAGCACAAAATAGACTGCTACAACATATCAATGCACACTTTGCACTCTCTACTCTAACTCAATATCTACCTTTTTTGTGTTTACCCAAAATAGTCACTGTGTGTATTACCATACCCTGTACATACACCTCCAAGTGTTGTTTTTGTCTAAACGTAGAGTCTAAACATACTGCACTTTATGCAGGGTCAGGTCAGCACCTTATGTTGTTGTAATTGTGTTGTAATGCATGTGCACTTTAATGTAGCTCTGTCTGCACTATGTGCTTATTTTAAATGTGGGACCATGGTCACTGTGTACTGTGTGTGTATGGCTGAAATGACAATAAAAGCCTTCTTGACTTGAGCAACATATATATATAATAAATAAATATAATACATAGCCCCTTTTACAGTTGTTTTTTGCCACACTGAAATGTTTCAGATCAAAACAAGTTGAAATATTAGACAAAGATAACACAAGTAAACACAAAATGCAGTTTTTAAATTAAATGTTTGTATTATTAAGAGGGGGTCCAAAACTACATGGACCTGTTTAAGTGATTGCCCCCTAAACCTAATAACTGGTCAAGCCACTCTTAGCAGCAATGACTGCAATGAAACATTTGTAATAACTGGCAATGAGTCTTTTACAGCGCTGTGGAGGAATTTTGGCCCACTCATCTTTGCAGAATTGTTGTACTTCAGCCACAGCAGAGGGTTTCCAAGCCTTAACTGTTTTTTAAGGTCATGCCACAACATCCCGTTCGGATTCAGGTCAGGACTTTGACTAGGCCACTCCAAAATCTTCATTTTGTTTTTCTTAAGCCATTCATTAGTGGACTTGCTGGTGTGTTTTGGATCATAGTCCTGCTGCAGAACCCAAGTGCGCTTCAGCTTGAGGTCACGAACAGACGGCCAAACATTAAGGATTTTTTGGTAGACAGCAGAATTCATGGTTCCATTTACCACAGAAAGTCTTCCAGGTCCTGAAGCAGCAAAAAGCCCCAGACCAACACTATCACCACCATATTTTATTGTTGGTATGATATTCCTTTTCTGAAATGCTGTGTTGTATGTTTTTTTAAAACACCACATGTAATGGGACACACACCTTCTCATCAGTCAACAGAGTATTTTCCTGAAAGTCTTGGGGATCATCAAGATGTTTTCTGGCAAAACTGAGATGAGCCTTTATGTTCCTTTTGCCCAGCAGTGGTTTATGTCTTGGAACTCTGCCGTGCAGGTCATTTTTGCCCAGTCTCTTCCTTATAGTGGGGTCATGAACACTGACCTGCGGTTCTTTCGATGATGTTGTGGGGTTTTTTTTTGTGATCTCTTGCATGAGTCGTCGCTGCGCTCTTGGGGTAATTTTGATCTGCCAGCGACTCCTGGAAAGGTTCACCACAGTTCCACGTTTTCTTCATTTGTGAATAATGGCTCTCACTGTGGTTCGCTGGAGTCCCAAAGCTATAGAAATGGCTTTATAACCTTTTCCATACTGATAAATCTCTAATATCTGTCTCACTCTGTTTCTCATTTGTTCCTGAATTTCTTTGGATCACAGCATGATGTCTAGCTTTTAAGCATCTTTTGGTCTACTTCATTTTGTCAGGCAAGTGATTTCTTGATTGAGAACAGGTGTTGCAGGAATCAGGCCTGGGGGGTGGCTAGAGTTGATGGCACAGTTGATTTATGTGTCACTTTTCCCACACAGGGCCTGGATTTTTTCCCCTTAATAATACAAACCTTCATTTAAAAACTACATTTTGTTTAATTGTGTTATCTTTGTCTAATATTTAAATTTGTTTGATGATCTGAAACATTTCAGTGTGACAAACATGCAAAAAGAAATCAGGAAGGGGGAAAACACTTTTTCCACACCACTTTACAAACACAACATACCACCTGCCTAATGTTGTGTAGGCCCCCTTTTTTAATTGACCCTAACCCGAAACAGACTTGACCCCTTAAATAATTTAGAATAAATGGTAATTTACATTTGAAAATGTATTAAAAGGAAACCTGGGGGAGCCAGTTTGAATGGGTCTGATGGAGGTGATAAATATTAATATCTAGCAAGTATTGTTATCTATAATTTACAGGGGCTATGCTTTGTCAGTAGAGTAGATGCTGGATTGTCAGCCAGTACAAGTTGATCCACATCCACCATCGGTCAGTTCTAGCACAGACATCTTCAGCTACTCATACAGACCCAGGTGAAAGACACAGTTCAAGCACAGCCAGAGATGTACTGCCAGCATCAGATACAAACAGCTCAGACCCTAATGGAACAGTTGCTTCTCCACCTGATCCGGCAGTTTGGCCCAAGGTGTGCTGCTGTGTCTGGCTCCAAGATGTTAGCAGCAGATCCTGTAGTCCTGCAAGTTGTGCGGTGGGGGTTCCAGGGATCGGACTTGTTTGTTCAGCACATTCCACAAATACTCGTTTTGATTGAGATCTGGAGAATTTGGAGGCCAAGTAGACACATTGAACATGTCATTGTGTTCCTCCAACCATTCCTCAGTCATTTTTGCTTGGTGGCAGGGTCGATTATCTTGCTGAAAGAGGCCACTGCCATCAGGGAATACAATTTTCATGAGAGTGTGCATGATCCGGAACAATGTTTATGTAGGTCGTACATGTCAAAGTAACATCCAAATGAATAGAAGAACCCAAGTTTTCCCAGCAGAAAATTTCCCAAAGAATCACTGCCTCCGCCGGCTTGCCTTCATGGCACATCCTGGTTCCATGTGTTGATGCTGACGTGCCCATTCAGTGGACAGGGTCAGCATGCGCATCCTGACTGATCTGTGGCTACAAAGCATACAGATCTGGAACAGACTGCGATGCAATGGGTGTTAGGCCATCTTTTAATAAGGACCAGCATTCACTTTTTCAGCAATTTGACCTACCGTAGCTTGTCTGATTGGACGACATGGGCCAGCCTTTGCTCCCTATGCGCATCAGTGAGCCTTGACCACCCGTGACCCTGTCGGCGGTTTCCCGCTTTTTCCTTCCTTGGACCACTTTTGATAGGTACTGACCACTGCAGACAGAGAACACTTCAATAGAGCTGCAGTTTTGGAGATGCTCCGACCCAGTTGTCTAGCCATCACAATTTGACCCCTGTCAAAGTCGCTCAGATCCTTACAGTTGCTCATTTTCCCTGCTTCTAACACATCAACTTTGAGGACAAAATGTTCACTTGCTGCCTAATATATCCCACCCACTGACAGGTGCCATGGTAACAAGATAATTAATCAATCACTCTATCTATCTATAGATATAGAGATAGATATCTATATCTCTATCTCTATATCTATCTCCACCACTGGTAATATCCTTTAGATATTTAGTTGAAATTTATAGCCACGTTTCTGCTTTTTTGGAGATGCGTGTTGGTTGCCTCATGTTGCTTTGAAAAAATCTCAAACTATTGACAGCCACATCTCCTTTAAAGAGCTGACAAAATTACATTTGTAATAATAGCAACAATGTATTTTTCTGATGGAAATTACTTCAGTTGAATGTTGTCCAATACATGTAACTTATTCTGTCAGTGATGGCAACTTAACCGAGGTTCACATTCATTTACAAGCAGGTAGCGTTCAGTGTTTTGTCAAGGACCATAGACAATAAACATCAGCTGCTACAGGGAACTGAACCAGAGACCTCCCATCATGCATTTTTTAGTCCATTTAATACAAATGACACATGTGTACAGTGTATATTACAGCTGCTTCCTCACAAATTTCCCAAAGCATGATTTAGTTCTTCAGATTTTTCAGATACATTTCAAGCAGCCTTTGACTTCAATAATGTTACAATGGTACAAAAAAAGAAAAATAATTCATGGCACTATGAATGCCCATCAGCTTCTTTTTCGTCAAAGTTTTGTTACTGTTGCATGATAATTGCGGAATCTTAATATTGTACTGAAATAAATGGAAACTAACAGCTTAATATAAAGCAGGGAAACACATTCCCAAATCTAAAACAATATGGGATGGTCTAAAATTATGTAAAGTATACACTTGTAGCATTGGACATAAAAAGTGGTACAGTCCTTTAATCACAATATGTAAGGAAACTATTTTTCACTCCAAAGGAAATGTACAAGGATGCAATAAGAGAGTATAGGAACATATTTTATTCCAATTTAAAACATTTAAAGGAGAAGGCTATGAAAATCATTTTCATGTTTGAATGAGGTTCAGGCAACAGTGGTTGAAATGAAACATACAAAAGAGAAATATGGCTAAAATACTGTAAATCAATAATCATTAGGACCCTTTTCATGAGGGTGTTGCATGAATACAGTATCTCACCCACCCACTCCCTCCCCAACCTGACAAACACATGCAATTAAAATGACATTTATCTTAAAAACAGCAGTTCATCATTAATCTTAAATATAGAATAAAATTGTCCTTTTTTAGTTAATTAATCACATATTTAAGTGTTTATTTGTTTTAAAAATTGGACCATGAAATTCACAGGCCCTCTGATTTTTCACAACATTGGCACTTGTTAAGAATCTGGCTTTACAAAGAAAGGGGATTGGCACACTCATTGTACATAATTTACATTTGGTATACTTAAAAAAAAGAAAAAAATCAAACAAAAATACATTACTTTCAATTTGTACACCACTACACAAAATTTATTTGAACTCTTAAAAAAAAAAAGTCTGTCATCTTAAGTGGTCCTAAATACACGTTAAAGGTGTGTCAACCTTACAAAAGAAAAAAAAGATGCAAAGATAGCTTTTAATATCATTGTATGTCCACCCCTCTAATCAGAATGGATTTCAAGCATAAGCAATAGCCATCAAAAGTGTACACATACATACATACACACACACACACACACACACACATACATACATACACACACACCTCAGAGTACCAACGAGCACGCTTGAACGAACATCTAAGTTGCATGAATGCAGGCCCATTGTAGTGGTGCAGTTTCAGTGCCTTTGACCCAAGAAAAGAATACACAGTCCTATCAGGTATGGGGGTAGAAAAAAGAAAAGAGTGGAGAAGGGCGGACAAAAGAGCGGAGAACATGGCGGACATGTAAACACACAGCTTATTCGTTCACTCACTTGCTATTATAACCACCAAAATATTATAATGGCCATTTCTGTACCTTTACTTGGCAAGTCTTTCAATAAATACATTAATACTGAGGATTAACATAGAAGCTTCATTTGGAACAAAGAAACCATAATGTGAAACTGGGTTAACAAAAGTTTTACCGCAGAGATCTGGGTCAGGTTACTACAAATTATGATTTTTTTTTTTTATATCATATGTGGCTGATTGATTTTGTGTGACACAGTGTTTTGTACTGGATTGTCGTACAAACCTCTCCAAAATGCAAATAAAGCTAATACAGTACAACTCATTGGGAAAGGATTGTAAATAACTGACCCAGCTCTCACGGGTAGTGTAGCCATGTGACCTTTTCTGTGTTGGTTCTGCGGCTGTGAGGCGCTCACCGGACAAGGCGTGAAGTACACACATTGTCGGCACGTGAAAACTGACAGCTGACAACGTTTTAAAGAGTACAATGTCATATCAACACTGGTCCCTGAAATGGTCACCTTCATTTTTGTTTATCATCCTCATTGCTGCCCATTCAATTCCATTTTGCTGCTTGACATCTCATCTACAAGAGAAGTGTAAGAGACCACACACCTGCCCTTAAGGTGGTGAAGCCACAGTTCAGTGGAAAGGAGTGTGCTTCCTGAAAGCCAAGCTGAGAATTTTAAAAACTCAACGACATTGCTGTGTTGTCCCAGCAGTGAAGCAGAACACAATACTCTCTTCAAAACTCAGCTAGTCTATTCATCCACATATCAAAATACACAAGCTCTAAATTTAAAACTGAATAGTGTGCTGAATTATGGGTCCCACAAAATTAAATTCTGCAAGCAAGCGAGTGTGAAACGCCATCACTCTCTAAACATGGGACAATATGGTGAAGAAAAGGCCTTTAAATGTTGGCTGAAGCACCAAAGATGAGCCCAGGACCCCAATACATGCGGGACAAAACAAGGTCACAGCCAAAATAACTTGTCAAAGTCAGAGCAGCGTTGCAACATCTCCAATATTGTTACAACTTATAACAAAATTGTGGCACTTGGCATTCATATACACGTCCCTTCTTCATAAAGTCTCTCTCTATGCACAGGCGAAACAAGCTTCATCAACGCAATGTGCACATCTACACTAGAGTGGGAAGATGACTGGGTACATGTGGAGAAAAATAAGGCTAAGAAATACACAAGGTGACTAAATTCCCCTATAATTGTGCAGAGCATACTGCCTTTCTGTAGAAAATCAAAAGAAAATTTGACTTGTAAACCTTTTGGCAAACAAGGATGCAAAGGTAGTACAACAGGATCTATAATCATTTCTCTGATGTTAATCTCTTTGAATGTACACAAAAATGTCAAAATGTCCTAAGCACTCCCTTCTTTGTGACTCCAACACATCCGATGCCAACATCAAACACGGAAACACTACCAATGAGATAATGAGCCAAATATCTATAACCACATAGTGGAAAATATTATAAAGCTAATATCCGCACATAAGAGGGTAGTTAAGTGCAACAGCCAGGACACTAAAAGTGTGCTACTGCAGCTTGGGACACCTCACTTGTTTTGACGTTAGCCATTCTCCTCCTCTGAAGGCAAAAAGATAGTGAACAAAGAGCTGAAAAGTGACCATACTTCCCTCGGGAAGGTCGTGTATGCATCTGTGGACTGCTGTATTCCTCCCTAACTGAACCTGCGGCCATCAACCTCAACAGGATGTCATCACACTCTTGATTCATAGCACCCCCCCACTTAATTAATTGCACCTTTTGCTCTATGCCGTCCATAGAGTCCTTTTATTTCTACCAAAGCTGCTAGTAGTAGCCCTTGTGATGAAAAAGTTATGAAAACTTACCTGAATTACATTGTGAAGACAAAAATAGCCATCTATCAACTTTCAGCTTAATGGAATATTTAAACAACTATCAGGCAAGAGACACGATATGGGATTGGTACCAATAGCCGACATGTCCTTAAAATATACAAAAAATGCAAGCATCCTTGAACAGTAAATATTCAACCACTAAGTTTTTTGTCTGTTTTCATTTTCCTATTTGCATAAAGCACAAACCTGACATGGAAACAGTGTTTTCCCCATTGTCAAGCATTTCAAAACAGAATTGCAACAACTAAATACATGAAGTATCATTAGAAAGATAGAACACTTGTCCATAAAATGTCCATGATATTTTACAGCAGTATAAAATCTCCAATCTCCTAGGTTGGAAAACTGAGCTGAAACTAGGGAGGAAGTCTCATTTACTGTATCAACAATACGTAGATCTGATTGATAATTAGACATACATTTAAAAAAAAGAACTATTTACTCTTTGCTATCCATTACAGTTTATCAAATGTTGGCCAAAAATGATGGCAAAATAAAACTGATTACGGAAAGAAGCCTTATGGATGATCAAGACCAACTTTTGACTTAAGCAAACTGGCAGCGCAAAAGCTTTATTTAATCTACAACAACTATTGCACTGTACTAATCTGGTATTATTCGCACATTGTGCACAGGTAGATTATTCTCACCATCAAAGGAAATAAAGGAAATAAATCACAGTACTAATACACGTGTGATTCAGACAACAGTCCACATAAAAAAAAGCCACACTGTGCCATCAACATCTGAATGATCCACCACGACATAAAACTCACGCTTAATTTTGTCAATGCCAGTTTCCAAATAGGTTTTTGCTAGTATGTCAACCAGTTCATGAGCAAGGACACTGGCAACCTAATCATATTTACAGACAAGTTGGTGGTTTTAATTTGGCAATGTGATACAAAATAACAGGGGAGTATACAATATGTAATTAAAGGTAGTGTCGTGCTTTGTTTCATGACATATGTTAATGCTTTGAGAGGAGGGGACGGTATAAGAGGAACATACTGTGACTCTTTCTGGTGCGTTGTGTTCCTTTGAGTAGTCATCTTCAATTCACTTTTAACTGGAAAACAATAGCAGTATTAACACAACCAAGAAGTTAACACAGCTGAAAATATTTAAAGTCGACAGAGTACGTGTAATCATCTCTGTCTAGCCCTCACTCTGTGTGAGCAGCATGAAACCTTTATTTACATTCAACCAGAGATTCTGTGCTCTGATTTGGGGCAGGGTTAACAAAAAAATAAATTCAAAACCCGGGGGAACCAAGTACCCTCACTGCACCCCAGCACTGCCTGATAATATATTCCTTTCATCATAATTAGTTACCCTTTGCAGATGAGCAGAGTCCAGAACCTGCAGCCTGGCCTCATGCCCTCATGCTGTAGTGTATAACATGCATGGGTTAAGTAAGAAGAAGGGGAGAGAGCCCTTTGTCCATAAAAGCTTAGTCTACCCACCTCAAACACACAAGCGCTGTTGATAATGTAGTGTAAAGAAAGAAAAAAATCGGAGCCACGCCCAGGGCCAAACAAGGACCTAAAGGACTCCTGGAGTAGACCAAAACCCCACGAGATGGGGATAAATGGAGGGAGTGCTATACTTGAGTGTTTCATGTGTGTTTGTAAAAGAGGAGCCACAAAACAGATACCCATTCTTTAAAAAAAGGGGCAAACCAACAACTGAGGAGCTAAGTGGACAGTAGAAACAGAACATGGATAGTGTTGGTCTGGAAAGTACGAAGCAATGCTTGACTCTTTGAGCAGCAGTATGTTTCATGCAGCTGTGTGTGTTTCTAGAAGTGGACTCTGCATTGTGGGTGTGTACGGCTGTGGGTCTCTCTCTCCCTCTCTCTTGCTTCACACCAGGTTGTATTCTTTGAGGTTGAGCTGCAGGATGGTGTCTTTGACGGCTGCGAACACGAAGCGGATATTCTCCGTGTCGGTGGCGCATGTGAAATGGGAGTAGATAATCTTGTCACTGTCTGGGTTCAAGTCCACAAACATCTTCAAGATGAACTCGCGACCCGCTTGGGCGTCCCGCTGGGGACCTGGGAGAAGGACAGGCCATTATTTTTAGCTTCTACTGAACATTCATATTAGTATTAATTAACCTTTATTTTACTTTTGTGTCATTTTATCATTATTTAATCTCAGAAATCCTCAGTATGAGCTAAAATATGAGTAACCTTTAACAATTAGAAAAATAATAATAATCACTGAAATTGATGATGTTCCTATTATAGATATGACTGTGATTAGAGGAGTGAATAGTATTAAGTATCAGTATAAATATAAGTTTGCATTGTAGTACAACATTATAACCACAGGGGGTCACTGTACAATCAAGTGAAACACACCAGCCTAGATAAAGTTATAGATCTACAGTGGAAAAGAAAATTAAATAAAATCAACCTGTGTGTGTTGTGTGTGTATATATGAAGATTATATGAAGTGTATGTTTTACTTAAGATGTCTTAAGGAAAGTAAAAAGTAAAAAGAAATCAAATCAAATCACCATCAAACTCTGGGAAGTAGTCAACCAGGTGAGAATACATGATCTTCTCCTCCAGCAGGTCCTTTTTGTTGAGGAAGAGGATGACGGATGAGTTTTGGAACCAGGGATATGTGATGATGGTCCTGAACAGAGCTTTGCTCTCCTCCATACGATTCTAACACGGGCCATGAAGGAGAGAGAGAGACAGACAGAAGAGGAAAGTAAACACAAGGTTATACATTCCCAATAAACAAAACTTCTCAAATTCTGCTTGATTCACTCTTCACTGTGCATCTAATTAGTAAAAAAAGAGGTTTGATTATTTCTGACGTTCAACCATCGACTTAAGACGCTAAATTACAGATTTGACTTTTGGGATTATTTCTAACATTCAACCATCGACTTAAGATGGATGACAGGACAGTCATCTCCCCTAAAGTGACGCCAAAACATCTTGATTGACTCCCTGCTGTATCGGTTATAAACTCCACCCCCTCCATGTGAGAGGAGTGGACAAGGGCCAAACTAAACAATCTAAGTACACGTCAAATACATTTTCTTATATGTTTGGTTTTAATTAGTTATTTGATGCCTTAAAAAGAAGGTTTCACATCATGACTGACAGCTGAGCCCTGCTCGTGATCGAGTTGGCGGGTATATGGGCAGTACACTAGTGCAACATGGCAGCGCCTCTATCCAGGATACTTTGTCTTAATTTTGTACAGTTTGAGGAAGTGGAGACACATCATCCCTCTTTATATTTAGTCTATGCATTCAACTAGCAGCTCGAACACTGAACAGATCTTTGTGTGTCTCTGAATCGCTGCCAAAGCAGTGCTGGTTGCAAGTTACATTACTTGAGGTGAGTCTGAATGTGAAAGAATACAGCTCTTACTTTCTAGTTTTTGGCTGCTACCCTCTGGGACATGGCCTCTCTTTGTTTGCCATTTACCTACATTTATATTTGATGACACTTGGAAGAGGTTGCTGAAAAGAGCTAATACCAATGACCAACTGATCAGAGTGATTTCCAGTGCGGTAAACGTCACTCTGGATTTATGAATTTCGTCAGCTTCTGATTTGGGTGGGAGGACCAGGGTCTCTGGACCTTATTAAAAACTAAAGTGAAAGAAATGATCCAGTCAGCAGCAAAGGGATCATAATCAAATGCATGAAACAAAGATTAAGTTTCTTTTCAAAGACAAACATATGAAGAAACTAAGAGGAGTGATTTACCAAAACCCAGAATAATATGTAACAATACATTCTCTTATATATGGTTGCTACCATTTCTAGCTTAGCTTAACTCTGATCAGTAGGCAGTTAGCAAAGCTAATACGCTCATTGTTTCGTCTAACCCTTCATGAATGCACAGAAATGAAGTAATTGTTATATATTAGAGGTTATATTTGAACACTGTGTTTACATTTGTCAGACAAAGTGCTTTTTCTGACTCAAAACACTGGCTTACTTATAGTGATGGACTGTAGCTGTATGGCTCGTGGTTTGTACAGTGCATACAGGTTATTGTAGTAATGCATGAGAATCAGTGAGGGAACACTCAAGATTGTCAAAACAACCACAAAAATGACACAAGACTTTCCCCGTTTTGTTAACTGATCCAGGCATGCTCCCCATATAAGATTTATTCTTCCAAAGAAAACGGTCTAGCAAACAGAAAAGTGTAGAAAGTGGGGTTGAAAATCTACTCATGTAAACTACTAAAAGCTAAGAGCTGCTGTCAAACATGACTTTTCTTGCTCTGTCTGATCTCAACTCCTTGCCAGCTTCACTCCTACAGTTTAGTTTTAGCGAGTCATAATATGATCCTGGCCGGCGAAATCAAAGATGTTTGAAAACAATCTTGTCAGGTTCTGACTGGTTTTAGGGGTCAAAGTCTTGGTCTTGAGCCTGTCAACACGACAGGATGATCTCTGCAGTCTGCTATGTCTAAAGGCTGCTCAGCCTTGTCTTAGCTGTCAACCATTTAGCAATAGAGCGCAGTAACAACATCAAAATGGTCTACTGAGGCCTACCACCTGTGGCCACGTACACGTTACAAGCAGCAAAAGCAAATAAACAGCAACTTGCAAAAATGAAAATATATTCCTGTCCTTCGGTGTTCAATAAGGCCCCACACCTGAGCGGGGACAGCGGACATAAAGCACAGTACATGTGTGCAGTTAAATTGTTGCCAGAGTGGACAAACATCGACCCCGTTAAACTGTTGACCGTGAAGCTGTAGTGATGTACAGCAGATATAGTGAGTCAAGCTGGCAGCTGGGTCTGGTTTATGAAACCCAGTTGTCATATGACCAGGTCAGAGAAGGGGTTTGTTGTCAGGAGAGGAGCAGAGGGCATGCAGGGGATTATCAAATTAGCTTTATTAGCGATAATTCTATCTCAGCAGCCAGAGAAGACAGAGCCAACGACAAGGACAAACTAACTATCTGTGGAGTAAAGAGATAGAAGACCTCTTTTCTGTTTGTTGTGAGAGACTCATCCATAAACATAATTAAATGTGTGTGTGTACATACGAGGGTACTCCCAATGAAATTTATATTCTCCATTCTAAAAAAAAAAAAAGAAGAAGAAATCCACTCCTGCGAGAAATATCTGGCTCCTTAGCAGCTTAAATGCTCCACTTTGTTCACCAGGTAGTAGCTAACTTTGTCTGTCAAATGTTTGTACTTTTCTTAATTGCACATACAGGCGTCTTGGAAAATGTTTTAATGTATTATATTGCCATATGTGTGTATATGTATGTGTGTTTTTTTAATGTTTTATATTGTGTCCTTGTAACCTATAAAGCTGTCCTGCTGCCTTTCTTGGCCAGGTCTGCCTTGAAAAAGAGCTCCTATCTCAGTGGGTCCCCTGGTTAAATAAAGGTTAAATAAATTTCCCTTGGGATGAAAAGAAAAAAGGTTTTATCTCTTCTTAATATCCCATTCCAGCTGTAGGATAGCCAACAAGAAGCTACATTTTTCAAGTTATGGAAGCAAAATAATGTGCTCACAAACCAGAATGCTGTGTTCGCACTCAGCAATACACAAATCGTTTTTTGTGTCTCTGTCTCACCTCGTTGTCTGACTCCACCAGGACCTGGTCGTACTCGCTGAGCGCCACCAAGAACATGATGGAGGTGACGTTCTCAAAGCAGTGGATCCACTTCCTCCTCTCTGACCTCTGACCCCCCACATCCACCATCCTGATCGGAAAATGATGGGACGAGACGTAGAGCCACCACACAGAGGGCAGAAAGAATGGCCATAAAAGAGAAGAAATTATAATTAGCTCGAAATCTTTAGATCAGAGTCTTTTGAGCTTCACTGTTTAGTTGTTGAACCGTAGAATTAGTGGTAGACAGGCTAGCGTCCATTTCAAGCATTTCAATCTTTGGAACTACCATGGGTGTCAAATAAGTCTAACCTGAATCTCACAAAATCAAAATACACATGTCCCTAATCAAACAAGTTAATTTAATTACATTTATTACTTTTAACTTAAATTACTTAATTGTGTAATAGAGGCACCAGGGGAATCCCTGAAGTGACTCGGCTGAGGACAAGGCACGAGGCAAGGATCAGGGTTACTCAAGGAGAGGAGTATGATTCTCAAGTAGAGAATCTATCAGTGCAAAGAGGCATTCAACCTTGTACATTGCCTACATTTTGCATGTGGCCAATAAATATATTTCAAGGCCAGTGTAGTTTATTACTTCAACATAATATTTAACACGTTTCATGTTGTTCAAGCCAAACACCCACTTTACATCGAGAATATAAACAGAAGAAACGTGAAACAAATCTGTAGCGTGAACCACAGAGAGGACACAGCAAACCTTCCCTGCGGTGAGGCAAAATGACAACATGCATGTGTATATGTGTTTATAAACCATGCAATCCCTCTCCTCCGCAAAGTACATGCAGCAGAGTCCATGCAGGAGACAGGAAGTAGTACGAAATGTTTTCTTGTTTATAAGTGCCTATAAGGGTGCTAAATGTGAGGGATACGTGGGGAGCAACCGGAGCAACAATAGAAGCTGGAGGAGGACAAGGGGAGTCGTTGAAGAAAAAGAGATGAGGATAAAACAAATTATTAAAGAATTTGGAAATTAAGGAAGAAACATCGAAGTATGCCAGAAAATTGAAACACAGGCTTGTAAGTAATGATACGTGTGTTTTGATTCTGGGAGACATGGATCGACTGGTTTTCCATTTCCACCGTCCACGTTTTTGATTGTTTGGATGATGAAATTAGTACTAAAGAGAAATTAATCAAATTAAATTAGACTGAAGACCTAATGATGCTAGATAATGGAAGATGGGCAGAAAAGGGAAAGTCAGATTGTTCGATTGTCCATTTAAACTTAACTAAATTACAGTGACTTAAGCTCTGACTGTACTCATCAGTTTCAGTCTCCATTCCAGAAAATGTCATCCAATACAATTCAAAAGCTAGGCAGTAACACTTTGATCACACATCACAAAGGTGAACTCAGTCATCGAGACTGCCAGAAGGAGGGAGGGCATTGATAAATGGAGTCCCTCCATAAGAGCTGGCCTAAAATAAAACTCCTTAACATCAGACAACCTCCTTCTTTTCCTCTAGCAAGGATGAGTGACCTACTTAGCACGATAAGCTCTCCTTTGCTGGATAAGTCAAGAGAAATTACATTTTCTGTGACTTCAAAAGCCAATTAAAAGAAAAGGAAGCAAGCCTAATGGAGATGTTTGTCTATGAAAGGCTTCCTTGTTGCTGCTACGGCCCTCTTGACTGCAAGCAGAGGCAGTATAGTCGTGTGAGGGTGGTGAACTTCTCACATCACGTATCCTTCATGTTTACTTACATAAATACAACATTATTCTCATAAATTAAGAAACCTCAATAATTGTGCTCTTCTTCCAGTAACACCTGACACCTCACATTGATCGCAACTAGTTGTTTTTTTTCATTTTCTGTCTGTTAACAGAAAACTGATGTCATTGGAAGCAGGTAGTGATTCACCATCAGCAGCCAAGTAGAGCAGAGCCTATCAGGTTAGCTGCAGCAGGGCTGCTGGGAACCTCTTCAGCAAAACCTCATTGCAAGCAGAGTTATTTCTAGCCTTGCCAAGCGTAGGAGGGGGCTGACATGATGGCTTCCTATCGATTTGCACTCTTCTATAATCGCTCTTGTTCCCTGGGCCCATCTCTATCTCCTCATTTTTCTTTTTTGTAAAAAGAAGGCGGAAGGGAAGCTACTCTGCGTATTGGTGGCAGGTCCTAAGACTGTCTCTGTGCCAAGTCCTGGAAGCTGTGTCTCTGGGCTAACGCAGGAAAAACTAGGAAGGATTATTATGTAAAAATACTGCCTTTAAGAAGTGTACCTCTTTAGAAACTTAACGGTTCATACAATACAGCTTGTAATTATAGACGTGAAGCATCCATAACTATAATTATTTACACAACTTTGTTTAACAATTACTCATCTCAGCCCGTTTTTACTGAGCCAGATTAGAGACTGCAGCTCAAATATAATATAGATGCATGTACATGCCAAGGCTGCTTCTATCAATTACTTTCAAGACAAATTATTCTGCTGATTAACTGTTTGCTCTATAAATTATCAGAAAATACCGATAATGTCTATTACAATTTCCCCAAAGTAATTTCATTAAACTGCTTGTTTTGTCCTACTAACAATCCAAATCCCAAAGACAGTAAGCCTACTGTGATTGTGACACTGGAAACGTAACCAGGGAATGTTTGGTATTTTTAGTATCTTCAAAATTTTCATGAAATCAAACTCCATCTTTGTTACTATTTATGGTATCCATTTTTCTGCAGTAGCCATTCGATGCATTTACATTCAGTAATTACCTCCACAACGGATTCACAGTTAACGCTGCATGTAATCTAGCACACTTTTATGTAGTTTATATCAGCCTCGCTGTTTACTGTTCACTCTCGTTACACAGTGTCTGAGATAGGGCTGAACAATGGCGAATAAGGATGTGCAGTGTTTGTTCGAGGCAAAATGTGTGTCAAAATACTATTTTAAATTAAATATTGCCACGCTGCTGAGATGTCCTGGCCTACACGTCATATTCTACAGACTTTAGAAAACATCTTTACTGATCCTTTCAAAAAAAAAAAAAAATCACACCATAATCATTTTAATGTTTCCTGTGGAAATGACAATAATGATGTGAAAATTATCATTCCCTCTAATATCACAAATAATATCGCAATTGCAATGTCAGTCAAAATAATCAGTTGGATATTTTTTTTAAGAGATCAACCCTTGTTTGTGCTACATTAAGTTACTACAAATGCAAATGGAACATCTAACTACCACTTTTTCATTAAAAGAAGCTGCTGTCTGGAAAACTACTCACTGTAAACAGTATAAAATCAGATTACGACTGCTCATGGCATGATGGAAAAATTGTAATTACTGACTGATTTCTTTATAAAAATATTGGTTTGTTTGTTTTTACTATGGACAAACCATTTGGTCTTCTGTCATATTTATGAAGATCATTGTTATATCTGAAAATAACAGAATGGATTGGGGACATGTTCAGACATAATGGGGACATTAAACATGTTGACTCAGACTTAAGAGTCATTTTACTATATAAAATGAAAACAGAACTCTAGTGGGGTACAAAAAAGCATGGTTAGTCAAAGTAGTGTAGTAGTTATTCTACCTGAAAATGATGCTTTGCAAGTCGAAAGGGTATTCTATGATCCCAGTGGTTGGGATTCGAACCCTAAGCACGTCCTGTTGGGTTGGTAGATAGGACGGTTCAGCAATACGATCCAGATCACTCAGATAGCTAGAGACAGGAATGACAACAAAAGACAGAGAGAGGGAGGAAAGAGAAAGTGAAGCATAACAGCACACATAGCACACCCCCTCCAAAAGCAAGTGGATCAGTCCACATGTAACCACAGAAAACCATTCCCAAGAGTTATGAGGGGATTAGGTGACATTTTGTACCTCTACCCCCAGATTTTCTCTTAGAAATTCAGCTTCATCCTTGGTAGCACCTCCCAAAGACAAAACATTCCTCAGTTTTATCCTCTGCTCCCCCTCAAAAGTGCTCACTGTGAAGGTTTAGGGAAGCAAAAACTTTTAAGTTGCCTCGAGAAAGATGATTTAGCACTCCAGAGGCCAACTTTAACTGCCTGGGTGAAAATAAAAATTACTGACTTTCTAGAGAGTCGTGACAGGAGAGTCTGTTTTTGAGGCCAGCCTTTGAGAGTTTACCATCAGGGATGTGTTAAAGTGCTGGGCCCTGCAGTACAGCACAAGATAGATGGTGAAAGCAGCATCAACCGTTTCCAAATGGCTGACCAACTGGTGAGCAGCAAGCAAACCAGTCCTCGGCAGCACTTGACACCATTACCTGAAGATTACATTTTCCAGGTCAAATGGATATTCTATGATGCCGGTGGTGGGCACTCGAACCCGCAGCACGTCCTGCTGAGTGGGCACATACCCTGGTGATGCTATTCGATCTAAATTGCTATGGTAACTGTGGAAGGGGAGGGGAACATATGACAGAGATGCACATGTAGGCAAACCTGCAGTCTCAAAAGTGTGAGGCCACATGTATACAGATGTGCTCAAAAGTTTGCATACCCTTTGGTCATCTTGCATTCAAGGGTCATCAGGGTGATCAGGGCCATTTGGGTTATTTCCGTTATTGTTTAAAAAGCAGCCAAACAACTATGTAAAAAGAGATGTCTTCATACGATCACCATCCTTAAATCAAAGAAAGTTATTTTCCATGATAAGTCGTATTTTCAAAATCAATGCCAAAATTTCAAAATTTCTGCCAGGTTATGCAAACTTATGAGCACAACTAGCACATAGAACAGACTCCAACAATTGCTTTCTGTCAAAAATGCATACAATTACAAAACATTCATACAAATATACATAGAGCCAGCAGTAGGGATGTCACAAAACCTGATTCTTCGGTACCTAGACGGTACCAAAATTCTGACATAATGTCAGTTTTGCTAGGCAACGAAGTTGCTGGAGATCCAATACGTGGAAGAGGGCGACAAGCAAAGCGGCAGTGACAGCTCCGCCTCAACTCATGGAATAGCATATTAGTATTTATAAGTTAAGTTATTTTACGTCTGTTACCTTTAATAGCTTCTTGTCAAAGTCTTGATTTCTACGGGTTTTGGGATATGTTGCAGAGCGAAAATAGGCAGACCTTTCACAGTTTGGCTCACCTGAAAATCACCAAAGATGACGATGCAGTTTGCAGCGCTACAAACTGAATTTCTGTCCGACATGCTTGTCACTATAGGGGAGTTAGGCACCGTCTCAAAATCATCAATAATTTCTTTGTTTTTCAACATACAATTTCAAATCACTGCCTAGTAATATAGATAGTGACCACCACTGAACATTTCACACCTTTGAGTTTGTGAAGGAAAGTTATGTAAATAATTTAATAATTAAATAAGTGCAAGGTTGTAATATCAATAGCTATAGCATATTTATGAATATACTGACATCAAATCAAGTCTCATCTGTCCTTGACATCCTTTAACAGCTCTCACAGCTGTAACTTCTTCTTTTTAATGGTTAAATGTTTTTATTAAAAGACTATGTCGTTTTTGCTATTGTGACATCCCTAACCAGCAGTAGCTAATTCAAAAAAAATAATAAATGGAGGTACACAAATGCATAAGCTTTCATTTTTCCCCTCAATGCTCAATTTTATAAGAAGCCATGTTAGTCTGAAATAGATTAATGCAGGTTAGAATTAGCCCTGATATTATTAGTAGTCGTTTATAAACCTGCCAACATTTGCTCCCTTTCCCCGACTCTCCCCATCTGCCTTTCCTGCCTCCATCCAGTGCATGTTAACACAGGAAAAAAATCTGCTGAAAAAGGTCTATAAACATCTGGCAAATGTTTAAAGGTTCAATGTGTAAGTTTTAGTGTGGAGCCATCAAACAGGATCACCTGTGTGCAGTGCTTCAAGTGGACCGGTAGTCATTGGTACGCAGTAACGTTACTACATTTTATTCTTTGGCTTACCGGGACGCTTCTTTTTCTTCCTTACTTTTTCTCGCGTACCAGCACTTCTCACAAGCTGTCACTAATCTTCACCGCCCTCTCTACAGCAGGTTCTCTGGACGCTATGTGACGCTCACCTGTCCCCGTTCTCACCTGCCTGCTTATCTCTGTCAGCGGAGACAGACGAGGGAGAAGCTCGCGTGCTTTCCATGCACCCGTGTGCGTAAAGTAGCTTGTGAATCTCACTTTTGGTGAACCAACCAATCACAGCCGGAATGGGGTGGGACATTAAAAAAAGGTTGATGCGCTACATTAAACCTTTTGAGCGTGTTGTTCTGCATGAATGGTAAAGATTATTAAAGTTAGTGTTAACAAATGAGAGATTAACCACCGTCCACAGTCTTCCAACTTCAGTGTGTGTTCATGTGCTCTTAAGTCGGAATGTAGAATCAACATGGACTCTACTAAAACGGTGTGTTGGATTAGCATCATCAGAGCATTTAATAAACAACACATACATCTAGTTCACTCTACATGGACAGCAAATCACCATATTACAAATTACTTGTTTGCAAAATATGTATATGCAATATGTGATTTTACTTTATACTTATGTCCAAGTTACAATTTATTCTTCTTTTTGCAATAAAGATCCATGGTGGGGAAAAAGGATTTTTCCAACACCCCTGGAAAGCACCACTCACCCCTGCCTTTCCAAGCACGCAGGAGAAGCTGAGGGCTTTGTGCTAAATCTTACGTGTGGGCCTCAAATGTCCAAATTTCTCTTATTTTCAAACTTCTAATACAACAGCTGACTACTACTAATGTTGACTTCTTTGTACATATTCAACATAGTAACAAAATATGCTAAAAGCAGTTTGCCCTTTTGGGCTACTGTAGAAACTTGGTGCAGTGTATATAGATAGAAATGGCTCATTCTAAGGTAATAAAAGCTGGTTCATTATGCAAGGTCTTCATACACCACTGAAAACATAGTTATTAGGGTTGGGGGGACAAAATCAATACAGCATAGTATCGCAAAATTTTCTGTGGCAATATTGTATCGATACATAGCGGTCAAGTATTGATCTTTTATTATATGAATTGTACATTAGAATTTTATATTTTGGTATAAAAATAATAAAATCAGTTGAAAAAGAGTTTTCCTTTGAGGACAAAATTTCAAGATGGAAAAAAGGTAAGAAATTGCAATATGTTTAAAATCGCAATGATATTGTATCGTGACATAAGTATAGTGATAATATCGTATATAGGGTCTGCTGGTGATTCCCACCCCTAATAGTTATGGATCTTATATTGTATTTCTGTCAATAGATTCTCCTAAATACACTGAACCTTTAATGCATCTGTGCATTTCATTACTCATGGACTGAATAACTGTTATTTAGTAATTTCATCACATTGCACATATAGATATATATCTTGGAGGTCAAAGTTGCACAGGGGTACTCCTTCTCCACTTCTATGCATAAAGTAAATATTCATTCATTGTAGTATATTAATAGACTGCAGACATACTATTTCGTTGAGTCGGAGAGCTGGTACTCTCTCCTGCGATCATAGGCCTCCTGGATGCCAGGGTCAGCCCACAGCATCTTTATCGCACCGATGTACGGCTGATCGAATGATGAAATCTTCTCCACATCCACCTCACGCACAACTTGGGCATTATTCTAGTAGAACAAAACCAAAGCAAAAAATGCACACTTTTAACAACAAGAACATGTAAATTCATGAGACTATGACTTATGAAACTATTTTTTTGTACTCTAGTTCAGTTAAGGGTAGATGACTTTATTTTGAGTAAATTAATTAATTACTATCAAACTCACAATAATGGTACAACAGAAAAACAACAACAAAAACAGCCTGATCAAATGGATGCAGCGGAACCAGAGATATCGTCTTTTTTATTCCAGGCATTCTTCTTGTCAAAATATGCTGCCTACATTACCCACAATGCAACTTCACTAAAAACGGTTTGGTCAGAAATTCAAGTGTGTTATGCTAGTAGCGGCTATTGTAGCCTTAAAGGCTCAAGCAGGGATAAGGAGCGACCTACAGAGGTCTGGTACCATCACCTCCAACTTGTAGTCTTCAACCCCAACCGACACTGGAGCCACAGAATGCTTTATACAACATTCAAATATGCAATAGTACTCCCAATAGCATGGGTTCCCCTTTAAATCATGTTAGCTAATAAGTTGCATCTTTAATAACTTGTCTTCAAATGTTATGTTTTTTGTTTTGAACATTAAACACAATGAAAAACCTGCATACATATTGCTCATTTATCTTTTAAATGTTAAATGTCAAAAATCTGCTTTATAAAAGGAGTGTGTAGGTGTGGTTTGATCAGATTTGACTGACAGTGACTAACCAACAAACCAGCAACTCCGTCCACCGAGTGAGCAAAATATCGGAGAGATTGTTTTTTTTTTTTTTAAAACTCAAACGTGAAATAAACAAAACTGTTCTAAATTCTGCAGCAAATGCTGTATTCTTACATGATCACACTACTTATAGTGAGAAGCTGGTTGAGAAAATAAGTTTTCAGGGTCTTAAACTGCTTCAATAATTTAGTCTAGAAATATTTATGAAGTCTTGTTTCATTCTCTCATTAAAACACAACAATATTTTCACCTGACAGTACACACCTTGTTCTGTTCGTATTTGAACGGGATCTTGAGGTTCTCAGTTGCACGGATCATGGCCTGCATTGAAGTGAAGATGTTCTGGTAGACCAGTTTGGTGAAGCCCTTCTTATCTTCATCTGTGTAGCCTGACCCATGGATTATTCTCATCTGCTTGATAAAGGTGCTCTTGCCGCTCTCTCCAGTACCTGAGAGGAAGACAAGAAGAGACAGGAGGTTAGCCCACAAATGAAAAAGGGTCATAAATGGACACATGAATTGCTGACAGTGTAAAAAGTACTACAGTTTTCTTCCCACCCCTGACATGCCCCAGGAACAAAATAGAAAGTTATAGCATCCTACAGTGCTGCTGACCTACAACTGGAAAGAAAGGAAATAAAAACTAAAGTAGAAAACAATTGTTTGAAAAATGATACCCTTATACAGATACCCAAAGACAAGCTGTAATCAGCCACCCTTGTCTAACAAGTAAATTAAAAGTACAATCGACAGTATCATGTAGTAGGTCCTTCACAATAATGTAATCTCTAAGAGCAAACCAAACCGTAAAATAAAAAAAGACCTGTGGGTGCCAAGCTGTTCTCAACAGAGTCAACGAAGCATAACTAACTTTGTAAAATTGTAGCCTTTTTGCATAACTCATATTTCTGTGGCAACACTGACAGGTCTTTCCAACTGCCTGACCTCGTCTGCCCACCTACACCCTGATGCAGATACATACGGCTGTAAAGGAATCCGCACTATCATGTCCACAGGCATGGGTCCACACCTCAATGCAAACTCAGTGTTTTACCAATACAGGATGTTTAGCTGAACTGGTCATATTTCCACATGGTCTCAGCTCCTAGTTCCCTTTTTATTCCATAAAAAAGAGTCAAAATCTTCCCATCTGTGTTTTGAAACACGAGGCAAAAAATTCACCAATGTATCCTCAAGTGTTACTTACTAATTGCTGTATGACTCTAGATAAGAATTTAAACAAAGTCTAAAATATATATGGACAGATGTTTCTGGAGCCCAATTATGGTGAAGCCATTGCTTCTTGTCATCTTGGTTCTAGTGTTCTGAGATGTGCAATGTAACGATGCAGTGCAATCATTGTTCTTCGGCAGTGGTTACCACATAGAGTCAAATTACAGTCCGAGTAAGTGGAACAGCCCAGAGTAACCACATGAGGGCTGCACGGCTCACCTCAGCTCAACAAAGAGTTGGGTAAACAGAGTTCACCCCTCCAATTTTGTATCGCAGTGGCCATGCATACACACATAGAAACATTCAGAAAGTGTGACCTAGTCATGGAGAAGGAAACCTGCTTGCACATGCAGAGATAAAAACACACCAAACACCTCAGATCCCCCTCGCACACACCAACTTCTCCATGAGAGCTTCCACAGCAGGTTCTGTATCTTTATATGGACATATTCAGTGAGCAAACTACCACTCTAGGCTTACAAGACGCCAGAGTCAATATGAAAGCCTCAGAAGTTTGTATACTGTGGTCATCAAGCAAAGAGGAACATTCAAAAGACAAGGCAGGTAGCGGTCTAACCCAAACTCAACCTCGTTTCACTAAGCAGCTCTCTCTGCAGAGCAATACTCCTCTCTTCCACCCCCATTCCACCATCTATTTTCTTTCTCTACAACTCTGCCCGAGCTCTCCACCACTCATCTCTCCATCTCACTTCTACCAGAATTCAAGTCTGAGTCACTGCAGTTACAGCTACATGTATACTCTCTGGTCTCCCCTTTCACTCTTGTTTTTTGTTCTATTGATTGCAACCAGTGCTGCAACTGACAATTATTTATGGATTAATTGAATTAACTCAAATTGTTGTCAGCATGCTGTTTGAACAGTCACAAAACCAGAGCTGTAACTTGTTTGCTTGCTATTTTTAATGGATAGTTCCACATAACAAAGCATATTTTTTAAAATGGCCTGCTTATGCCACTTTTTCACCTCCTGAAAAAAAGATTTAGCAGTGCATCAATATATTGCTCCCAAAAGAGGCCAAAAAATGTACAGTCTGCAGATTCAATGTCATTTCTGAACATATTTCATGCAAATGATCAGTTAATTTACATAAAAGTGCTCATGACTTTTTGTATCTGCTTAGCTGTGACTGTCCTCAGAGCGTTAATTTGATCTTACACCGTGTCTACACAGGAGACGTAGCATATTAGCAGAGCAGCAGCGTCAGTGCTCCATCTGTGTCTACACAGGATGCGTTTGTATACAGGATTGAGTTGTAGGTCACTTGCATTTTGGCAGTGCTGAGAGCCCAAGACACAATCACTGCAGAAATACAATCCTGGTCGCTTCAGCACATTACTGAAGCTCATCATCAGCAGGTTAAACAGGACTAAGAATCTATAGTCATGCTAGCAGGTTTAGCAAGTTTTTTGTAGTATTCGTATATACTCACAATGACAAAACAAACATGGTGATATTTAGCAGGTATTATGTTTACCCACATTGACAATTTTAGTTTAGCATGTTAGCATGCTAACACTTGCTAATTAGCACCAAACAAAGTACAGCTTAGGCTCATAGGAATGTTTTGCAGGTATTTAATCAAAAACAAAACATATTAGACAAATTAAAATTGCTGAGTCATTTCACTCAAAGCAACACAAATCAAGCTCATGGTGATGCTAGAGGAGAAGTCAGTCAGTGGAAAAGCTAGGGCTAGGCAACAAAACAATAATGAGAATTATCGTGATATAATTTTCCTAAATAATATAACAAATGTTCTTTCATGTTTTATTTAATTAATTTGAATCGCAAACACATCACCTATTAATTTTTCTATGAATATATTTATTTTGTTGAGGAAAAGGGACTGAAAAAGGTTTTTTTTTATTTTACTCATGCATGTTTGTTAAAAAAAAGATTTTATCAAAATTGTTTGTTCTAATGATAGAATGTTCTCTCTAGATCTGTTAAAGATGTGATATTATGCTCATTTTCAGGTTCAAAATCCTATTTAGGGTTGTCCCAGAACAGGTTTACATGGTTTCATTTTCAAAACCCATGGTTTTTTTCATACTGCACACTGCTGCAGCTCCTCTTTTCAACCAGTGTGTTGAAGGCGTCGTTTTAGCTATGGAGCGATACATCCTTGTCTCTAAATGATCTTTGTTGGGAGTTGCACGTTCCAAGGACTACTAGCCAATCAGAAGCAGTCAAGGGCGGGTCAGTGAGACGTGAACACGGCTTTAGTTCAGCTGTACGTGTCCAGTTTGGCAACATAGACTGAAGCAAGAGTTTCAGAGCAGTGAGTTATTAATCTGTAACAAAAGTATCATTCATCCATAAAGTACTGAGCTCTGTCTCTACTTTACAGTAACAAATTTATGTCCACTGATTGCCTGGAGGGTAGCTAGTGTTTGGAAGGGAGAGGCGAGATGAATGAAGGGGAGCTGGACTACAAATGAGCTGTTTTCATGCAGCTCAGAGCAGAGTTTTCTGTGGGAGATGGGAACTCCCTTTGTGGTGGACATTGGGCTTTTTCACTTTGCAAACATATTACATGCACAAAAAAAGGTATAACTCAATAAAGGCGAGGGAAAAAGCCAAAAAGCATAATACCATCTCTTTAAGTGATACATTGTTTGGCAAGTGTTTGTTGCGTTCTGACCGTAGAGAACAGTTTAAAACAATTAACCATCAGATTTCTTCACTTCTCCTTCTCAACTTTCACTCAAGAGCAAAAATCTTCCCTTAAACTTTAAAGAAATAATGATTTGACAATTATCAAAATCAAGTGATATGAATTTTTTTTTAATCATGACAACATATCTGGCCATATTGCCCAACCCCAGGATCAGCAAAGTCATTAGGATTCATCACCTGGGAACCATGAATGTTTGTACAAAATTTCATGGCAATCCATCCAATAGTTGTTAAGATATTTCTGGGCCGGAAGTATTAGAACGACCAAAAGCGTGGCCAAAAAATGGATGCCACACTCTGTATTTGAAGGCGACACAAGCTAGTTTACAGCCTCCTTGGACCAATTGTGGCAGAACACATCAGAAGATAAAGCTGCACATTGAAAATCAGCAAATAACAAATGTATAAGAAAAAATACCAGTGACACTGATAATGTTTAAGCCACATTGTCTAAGCAGAACTGTAGTGGCTGATAAGATAAATGCAATGTGCTTTGTGCTATAAAGTACAGCTGGTATTCCCGAGGCAAAGCTGAAATGTCTTCAAAAGATGACGAGAGGCCACTTTGACTGTTGCTGACTGACGAGCACATTTGAGTTTACAGTGAGGGGAGTGCCCTGAGTGCTGCTGTCCATCCAGACTTTCACTGTGGAAAGCAGGTCAGGAAACATTGGAGTTTCCCCTTCAGACAGAGTATGTCTTTGAGAGAGGGACATAAATAGCAATTGTCAACACACAGCACTAGAGAGTTCACTTTCTCATTGACTAAAGAGCTGAACAAAGGGAGGCGGTGATATTTGGGATGTTAGGGAGTAAGAAAAGAAACAAGTGAGGGTACACAGAGCAAATCTAAAACAGACGAGCAGAGAAATGAAGGGAAAGGACAGGGGAGAGATACAACAGCTTTGTTGGTTGAGTGTGTGTGTTTATTCATGTGTATTCGAATTTTCCAAACACACACACACACACAACCAGAGGAGAGGGGCATGTCTTGCAGGCATGATCAGCTTAATTCAACAGATCCCATTGTTCTCCTGCCTAACTGGAAAACCCAGCAGAAACATTTCTCACGGACAAGCTACTGTACATCCACTGGAGCTGCTCCTGAGGGGTAATGCTAGTTCCCATGGTAACGCCTGTACGGGACCCATAAATATAAGGCAGAAAACACCTGCTGATAGGCTCAGCTGATAGGCTTCACTACGTCTCCACAGAGGCCAGTCAAACTTGCAACTTTAGCATTTCCCAAAACATCCTCAGCCATTTCTCTATGGGAATTAAAAAGTTATGAAAGCAAATAACAGACATACAGTTTTGAATCTTATAAGCATCTTATTCTCCTCTGAACATCTTGTACATACAAACTACACACAACACACACACACTATACATCACAATGTAGCATGCCAAATAGCTGGAGGATTCGGCCGACTCGACATCACATGCATCCAATGAGAGCAGGCAGCTGGCAGAGGAGACAGCTACTTTTTCACCGCAAAATACTTTTTACTCACCTCCAGCTGCTATCTGCGTATGCTAATCCATCCTTTCACCCATATTATTTGGCTTTATAATTGCTATCTTTTCAATAACAAACAAGAGCTGTTTTGTGTGTAGGTTCGCTTCATTCCCGTTTCACATTTCGTTTTCCTGACAAAACGTGGTTTGGAGACCAGCGTCGGGTGACACAGCCACTGTCAGCTCGTGTAGTGTGTGACCTCCTGTCACCGATCAGTCACGTAGTGTGAACGCCACAACGACTTCAAGACTCCTGTCACAAGACGGCAAGTTGTGTAGTGTGAATGGCACGGCCATCAGCCAATGCTCAAAGTCGTGTAGTCTGTACAAGCTTTACAAGCCGTTGGATGCAATTTGCAATCCTCACCACTAGATGCCACTAAAACACACACACACTGAACCTTTAATGTCATATGCCCTTCACTATGTGTCATCAGCATGTGGCCCAACAATGAAAAACGTTGTTTAGAAGGCATTCTTGATGGTATTTTATAGTTTAACAGTTCCTGAAAAACTATTTTAAAATTTCAATGACTCCTCCTGTACTTGGGGGCGTGTATTAATTTAGCGTCCAATGAAAGCTTTCTCATTTTTATGACACCACTGGAGTGTAGTGTTTCTTGAGGCTGACCGGGCCTCACTGATTACTGTACAAAAACAAAAACATCTTTTCTAACTGATTTTGGTGAAACTGGATCATATTTGATGGAGCTAATCATGTTCTTTCAAATCACAATTTCGATTTGAAAGAACGAACAATTAATCATTCAGCCCTACTAAAAACCTAATATAAGAGCATTTTTTCCAGCAGCCACATGATTATATAGATTTGCATACACTTACTTGCCAGTTCATACAGACATAACAATTATAATAATCTGCAGAATATTTGATAATTAAAATAATTCTTACTTGCATCTCTAAAGCCAACCAGTGAGATAATATAAAGTCGTGTTTGGTGTGATGAATCCAATTAGAAATAAAACCAAATATATTATAAGTAGCCAAAAGTAATTTTGGACAAAATCCACATGACTTTTTATATACAAAGTAGAGCCCGACCGATTTATTGTTTAGCAGATATTATCGGCCGATATAAACTAATTGCAGATATATCTGCATCGATGTTTATAACAGCTGATATGACTATTAAAAAAGAGAAAGAGTGTAACCTAGTGTTGGAGGCTACGCTGCTGACAGACGTGATTGTAGATTTATTTTTGAAAGGGTTTGGCAGTTCTGGCAACCGGTACTCTCATTTCTCTCTAAATTATTACTTCTAAATATTTTCTAATATCGCCAACAGCAGCTATTGCTGCCTGTTGCTAAATTAGCCACAAAGCTAATGCCGTATTTATCAGTGGAGGAGGCTAACATTAAAGAGCGTTTAAACTGTAGTGTCTCTAGTTACAGTCAGCATGTCAGAAATTAATAAACGTGTACTGAACAAGTACCTAACACAGTTGCAGGTCCTCATTGTAGACAGTCATGTAGTATTAGATTAATTCAAGATATATGGTATTTTCATTACATTTAGTAGCAGCACTACATTGGTATTTTAAAAAAGTGTCTGTTTCGCTGGCCCCCACAATAGAACACTATTTAGTTGTTGTACTTTTGTTCAAAGTACTATTTCTAACAATATGAGTTTATTTTTAAACTGCATTATGTCATGGTATCTTGGTGAGGTCTCAACATAACAAAGGCTAGGGATCATCTTTGTGTATGTTGTGCGTTTCTTAAAATAAGGGGGAAAAGAATATCGACCGATATATCAGCCATTGGATTTTAAAATCATCAAGTATCAAAATCGGTATCGGATTTATAAAATCATATCGGTTGTTCTCTAATACAAAGCTTATACATTATCATTTGAGTGTAGAGATCCATGCCGGCTTACCGGAGACAACTGGGCAATTTTGAAATCCCAAACACAGCAAAGCCTGAGGGGGCAGGGTGAGGAGGAAGCCCAATAAGCACACAGCCGTGACCATTAACTGAGGCAGAACCAGGTCACTCTGTCCGCATTGTGCACCGACCATGGTATTAATCATTCCGGTTCTCAATAACCATTAACTCACAAAGAACAGGGGAAAATAGTTGAAACGGATCCATTTCATTGGGTCGGGCCAGCTGGGGGCCACGACAGACATTTCAGAAATGGTTTACATGAAGAGTAATAACTTGAGGCAAAGTTTGGCATCTATATTGAAAGGGAAAGAAGAAAAGAGAGTCAAAGAGACAAGCGGCAAAGTGAGGGGGTGCAAAGTGTGACAGAGTGGAAGAGAAGGGCACTCTAGGTAAATTATTCCTTAAAACTTCCCCAAGCACATCAAACAGGAAGCTATGTCCACTTCAGCTCCGTGTTGGGTACAGGCTTGGTAATGGCCTGTCTGATTGTACAGGAGCCGAATGCCTGTCTACTAGAGCTGCAATGGTCAATCGATTTGTTGTCAACCATTAAATTAATTGCCAACTAATTTCATAAGTGATTTATCCAAATTCTCTGATTCTAGCTTCTTAAAGGTGAATACTGTGTTGTTTCGTTACTCCTCAGTAAACTGAATTTCTTTGGGCTGTGGACAAAACAAGATTTGAGGACGTCATTGTGGACTTTGGGAAACAGTGATCGACATTTTTCACCATTTTATGTACCCAACAACTAATCGAACAAATCAAGTAAATAACTGGTTCATCGACAATGAAAATAGTCTTTATTCACAGCCCTGCCGTCTAGTGGCCCTTCATGCCCAGAGGAAGTTCTCCAGGAAAATGTTTAGGACTTAACCGACATTTTGAACCTAGGAGTGTAATTCTGGGTTTAGATCCTGGGTTCCTTGCCAACCTTGGCATTCTGAGCATAGTGATTTGATAAAGCAAGCACCAACAGTAACAATATTATGCAGAAGTGGAATGTAACAAAATACATTTACTGCACTTGCGTAGAATTTTGATGGATTTGTACTTTACTCATTTCCATTTTTTTTATGGAATACTTCTAAGCCACAACATTTCAAGGGAACACATCATACTACTCATTCCTGACTGACTTTCTGTGACAGCTGTAGTTACTAGTTACTTTGCAGATCAAGATCTTACACATTAAACCTACAATCAGCTTATAAACTCAGCTATATGATGTACGGTCATTAAAATACCAACTAAAGCAGTTAAAACTAGCTTCACCTTGACCAGCTGTGTCTTAAGTTGTAATGAAACTGAAATAATAAAAACACATTATAAAATATAACGCTAACATGGGCCATTATGCTTAATGGGTACTTTTACTTTTGTTACTATAAATTCATTCGGTGGTTAATATTTTTTTATTTGATTGTTTAGGTCATTCAGTCAATTCACAAAGTGTCATTGAAAAGGGAACTGAAACATACAAATGCTAAATTAAACATAAAGCATCTTGGTTCTGTGTTGGACAAGATGAACCACGAACAGCTTCAATGCTCCTCTGCATAGACTCTCCAAGTATCTGGAACTAAATCTGAACACAATTTTTCACAAACACATTTTGTATTTTGTTGGCGTGGTTTAGCACGAGTCAGAAATCTCCCAACTTGGTTGAGATGTGGTGACTGCAAACCATTTAGTGACATACAGTATATGTAAGCATTATTTATTTTTCTCCACTCATTCATTTAGCTTTTTCCTTTAACTCGTCACCTGTCAATATGCTTGATTCAGTGCAATGACACAAGCAAAAAAATAGGGGGGTGAAATAAAATTCGGCGGGTTCTTGCTAAAATATGAACAGGTGTTTTGCCTTTGTGGTATTTTCAAGAATCCTTTCCATGGCTGCTGGTCTCCTTAATTTAAACATCACATTTTCATAACAGTGACTCACAAAACACTACATAAAGTCATTGATTAATCCACTGTCTGTCTAATTTGCCTAATCTTTATGATGTGCCTATCAATCACACAGTGGGCTACAAGTGAACCACCGCATCCCCTGACGATTGAGACAATAGACAACGATATGAACAATCAACACTGTTCCTATAAAGCTAGGTAGGCCTCTATTCATTATTACAATCATTAAAAAGCAGAACAACCTCTTTGGGTAGCAACTGTAACTATTACAAGTGCCCCAGGAACAGCGTTTGACCATATCTTAGAAAAATACAGCCAAAAAAAGCTAGAAAACGACTCTTTTTGCATTAGTCAATAGAGCGCAGCTATGAAAGTGTCAGATTTCAGTTAGAGTCCAATACTGCGCTGTGATTGGCCAGCTGCATATTTTGGGGCGTGGCTTAGCGAAGGGTCAGTTAAGGTTTTATTTCGACCAAACCAGAGTTGGTGATTTGTTGGAACACCAGAAAGACTAACAAAGATGGTTTTGGTGAATTCTATTTCTATTTATTGTTTCTGTTCTGTTGGTGTTTTACGATGAGTTAACAATTTGAATTCAGATGGTGTACGGTAGGGCTGTTATCCCTGTACCAGCACTCTTTGATAATATCCATAGCTACAGGAAACCATCTCTCAACCACCAGCCAGCTCTAAATTAAACATTACAGTGACCTGCTGCTGAATGCATCTAATACTGTCTACAACGAGGACTTGCAACTTCTAGATTTCATTTAACTAACGTTATAACTACAACCAGAGCCGTTACGACTCTGACTACAATGTTTCACACCTACAACGTCACACAAAGACGTTTTTTTACATGTCCGCTCTGGTTTAATCATTTCAGACACGCCGACTATAACTTCCAACAGGCAGCTCACAGATAAATTTAGAATATGTCAGAAACTATAGTAAAACCTCTCATTACAATGTTAGTGGTCCTCCACTGATAAACACGGCATTAGCTTTGTGTCCAATTAAGCAAAAGCCAGCGTTAGCTGCTGTAACGTTACACTATTTTAGAGAATATTTAAAAGTGATGACCAAACACACTATTTCAGAAATAAATCTACAATCACGTTTGTCAGCAACATAGCTTTCAACACCCAACTACCGTAACATTAAACATACTTCTGTGAGCTGGAAGGAAGCAAGGAGAAGGCAATGAAAAACGGGTCAAGTCATGAATGTTTTCAGGAGAGGAGAAGGCATTGGGTCTGTTTTTTTATTATAATCATTTAAGTCATGTAATTGTCATTTGATATGTCATTTGTATGCTTATAAAGTCAGGGTCCTCATTGATAAACATGTAGGCATAAAAAAGGCGTACACCACTTTCTAAGCAAACCTTGGAATTTTATTAAAAACAAACTTGATGAGAGAAGTCCCTCACGGAAACTATAAATAATAAATTAAAATAATAACGTACTTCAACTACTCAAGTACTACCAGTTAATTTATAAAATCAACTAAAAGTTCTTAAAATGAATAAACACCTGTTTAATTGATAGTCCCTAGAGCGCAGACAAAAACATAATATGGAGCAATAAATACAACTGGAGATAGTTGTTCTTGCATGAGAACACCTCAAATATGTTTAGTACAGTTTAATAAGGAATTATATTCAATTATTAAATACTTATGAAAAGTATTCTACAATAAGGTGAGCAGTAGGACCAATTATATTTAAACTGATGGAGTTTTCGATGCCTCAGTTGAGCAAATGCATAGTTTCATATATTATCACTTGTTCGTTGCCCTATCCCCAGGCATTTGAGCCAAACTCTGCGCACCAGCATTTGGATGTGCAGAGTTTGGATAAACACTTTTTATTTATAAAGTATTCTTTCAGTGTACAGGGTATGTCACATAAAACAAGTCTTGTTTCTTTTAACCTGGTTCGTGCAACCTGGTTAATTAAGTCGTTGGACTCTATGCGCCTTTAGCTTCTACTTTTAAGTATACAACTTATTTTTTATTTCGGAGAGGCAGCAGCATTCACTGTGTCCACCACATGATGCCATTTTAGAAAAGTATTTTTGTGCTTCGTCTGTATGCAACCTTTTGATGTGAATCCTATATAGGCCCTTGGTCAGTAGTATGCAAGTCAAACTGAAACAAGCCTAGGTTGCAGGGTAGTTCAACAAATCAGCCCTTTTCATAATAATACAAGTCAGCTATCAATTTTCTTGAAAAGAATAAACAATTTCTTAGAGTCCCAAATCTCTGCCATAGACATCGGACATAAATTAAGACATTAAGAAACATGAGATGGTTTTAGTTGGGCCACACATATCAGTAATAACCACCCAGATAGGCGGTGACATGAGAAGCACTGGGCAGTCATTCACAGGCCCGAATGCCACATAACTGTTGAAACTCTGGGTGTGTCAACATCAGTTTGCTCAACCAACAGAGCCGCCAGACAAACAGTACAGAACTACGAACACCTACCTGTCTTGCATTCGTACCACACTGTGAAACTCCATATTTCATCTAGGAGGCACAGGAGCTTAGGACTGCATACGTAAATGGTTGGGATGGATGATACAGTGCAGGGATACTTATGCCACACATTCACTTAACAGTAACAGTTGCGACCTTATTCCAGATAAACCATGAAAAAAATTGAAATATTCCTTGGTATATATGTTTTACCCTGAACTGCACACTAGGGATGCACCAAAATGAAAATTCTTGGCCAAAGCTGAATACCGAATAAGTACTTTCACATTTTTTTTCTTACCATTGCGTTTTTTAAAATTAAAAAGTCATAATACGCTTTTTACTCAGTATTTCCCACAGGATTTGGAGTGACTATGGTGGGTGGGTCCGAGGCCTAAGAGGGTCAGGAAAAGAATACATGTGTCCATTTATTTTTAATTAACACATGATGTAATGTTTTAAACTTCGCATGAATATAATCCAACTAATCTTATTTCCATTCTGTATAGACACCTTATATTGAAAACAGGACATTGTCATGTATCCTCGCACTAAATTCATCAGCTCCAAGCCAATTTGATAAATAATGTTGTATGTAGTTCTAGTATCGCGCAACATGACAAGTTCACAGCCTCTCTTCAGGTAGGACTCTCATACTGCTACACTTGTCTTTGTAAAGAGAGACAATGACAGGATAAAGTCGCAAGAACATTCGGTGCATTCATCCCTACTGCACACTGCATTAACATACCATGCCAGCTAGATTCCATTCCTGCACAAGCATTGCTGAGCATTTAAAGAGCCTTAATGTCCCACTGGAACTAATTTAACACAGTTCCACAAGGACACAGAGACATGAGTGAAATCTACTACCTTAACCAGATAATTAAACCTGGCAATATGCAGGATTCCCTATGTAAATGAGGGCTGTATTCTTACATCAGCTACTGTTTTGTGCTCTTGTAAATGCGGTGGTATACCGGATGTGTTGCACACAAGGGGGCACACCAGATACTTCTGGTCTGAGATGTGAATCCAATGCAGAAGTTGTATAAATCTGCATTCTACTGAACAGCCAGCAGGGGGCGACTCTTCTAGTTGCAAAAAGAAGTCGGGCAATCGGCCAAACTCAAGGCTTCAAAACAGCAGTCCACAAACCAACAGGTGACGTCACAATCAAACATAATGAGCCCAAAGCTCCATATGGAGCCAAGACACGATCGCACACATGTTTTGCACCATACGCTCTTGTTTTCAAAGGAGGGATGGGCAGTTTCTTCATTGCTGGTGGTTGCTTCTCAGCCATTGTGTTTGCAAAACTTCTTAAAACGTGCGCTGAAGATTTTGAGCTTGACTGAGAGCATGTGCCAGGAGGGGGGCTGCGCAGCATGTGCACAAACAACAACTGATACTGCGTTAAAGACAGCTCCTGGCTTTGATTTGGTTGTTTTGTTCAGAGAGCAGTGGATTCAAGCAAACGGCACTGAGAGCAGCCGGAGGAGCCGGATGAACCTGATTTTTCAATCTGATTATCTGTCTCATGTACTACTGTCAGGACATAGTGACAATGTCAGCAAATATGACAACATAGTTATTTTTAAAATAATTAAATTCAAAGTATTAAAAGCAAGAGATGAGAAAATATCATGAATTGTTTATTTATTGGCAGGCAACATATTTCACTCTCTCTTAAAATCCAACCGACTGTGGTAACAAATGACATTAGCACTTGTGTGTTCACCATTTACCCAGTTCGTGCTAGTAAAATATTCTCCGTGCCTTTCTCTCTCTCTGTGCATATAAAGATGCTATCACTAGTCACTAATAAAAGAAATTCAGACTAAATTAGGGTAGCAACTGATTATTCTAACATTTGTAATTCTTCCAGAGACTATGGCCGCGGGCCACAGTCTTAGCTACTGCAAACGTCATTCAATATTTCCGACAAGTCCCTCCCGTAGTTTTGTGTATTAATAGGAAACAAGTAAATATCCGGAAGCAAATACCACTCCGGTTTCCCTTTCATAGGGAACTTTAAGAATCCATTAATCGTTTTTCATACCAATACCAAACCTACCAACCAGATGTGTGCTCCACATTGGTGGTGGTGGTAGTGGCAAATAAATTTTTACCGAACAATTACGTTGACATGTCGGCAGTGTGGAAGCATTTTTAAGTGTCTGAGAAAGATGTAAAAATAGCCGTCTGTAGACTCTGCTCTGCTGAATTGTCTCCTAGTACATCCACTCAATCTGTGGCTAACTTCTTAGAAAAGGCAACAAACAGTCGAACCGCTTTGAGTGTTTCACTCGTTTCTGAGAAGGCAATTAAGCTAACCACACCTGAATTTGGAGTGCACACATATTCAAGCCTTTGTGGTAAATCCACAGAAATAGACCAGAGCGAGCTGACGGGCAGGTTAGTGACATTATACTGTAATTTTCTCTCTTTATAAAAGAAATGTGTTGCAGTATCAGAGTCAGACCTGAAGAGAGGCTATGAAGTCTTCATGTTACACAATATGAGAACCACATACAACATTATTTATCAAATTGGGTCAGACTTGATGAATTTAGCGATACACATGTCACAACGTCCAATTTTCAAAATAAGGTGTCTATACAGTATAGACATAACATTAAAGGGGCATTATGTAGTTTCCAGCGGCCACTAGCGGTGCGGTTTTAAGATGGCAACCAGGTGTGTGCTCGTACGCGTGCTCGCTTGAACTCATGAGCGAGCAGAATCCGAAACACAACCGCTTTCATACAGAAATCCTGCAATAAATGCAAGACAACAGCATGCAGGCTGTGGCTTTTCACTCAGACATGTTCAGGCTCTGTTACTTCAACGTTCCCGTCTCACAGGCAGATCAACACCGGCGCCGTAACGTTACTTCATTCAGCGCAGCGAGACAGCGGCATATCGGCACAGTACTCCCGAAAAAAGGCAAAGTGAGAGCGGCTATAGACAGCTGGGGGAGCCAGCTTCACACAACATGGTGGAAACTCAGGTAAACTCCCACTGCAACGTTACAGTTATAGTTTTATCAGCTGCAGGTTGAACTAATCCAGCTCGTTACATGATCACGGTACATTTACTGCATTTAGCCGACGTGCTACATCGTTAGCTCGCCTGTTGCTTTTCAGTAACTATCTTTACTATCTGTGAATCTGTCACCGGAGGCTCAGCAATGTCTGCATAGCTACATGTACTGGATGATAATGAAACGGGCAGTGAGCTGGACTGAATATTATAAGTTATAAGACTGTGTCACACTTTATAACAGTTAGACCGTAGTAAGTAAATTTACTGTAACTAGTGTTAGTGCGTGGCCCTTCCTCTGGGTTGTATATTATGTGGGTCATGTTAGTTACAGCGACTGAGAGGTGGAGAAGCTGTGTACCTATCAGTAAAAGGCAATAAATCTAAATTGAACGTTACGAAGCAAACCGTGGCGGGTCCGAGCTACTGTAGCGTTAGCTAGCTGCGAGGGGCTGCATCACTATGGGATAGTAAACATATCGCTCCACATTAGCTTTTTACCGTTACATCATTTCTTGCAGGCTTTGACAAGTTGAGTTTATATTGGAGTCTGTGTTGTGCTGGGAGCAGGTCTTTCTTAGTGTTAGACTCCATGTCATAAGTTACAGTGTCGTCGCTGCTGAGTTCAAAGTCAGTATAGACCTTTTTATATACAGTCAATGGTATAGACACAGCAAGAGGCTCGGGAGCGCGCATGCAGGTGTCAGTCACTGGCTTTCGCAGAAAATCCAACCCGGAGCCTTCGAATAGGAACAGGAATACCTGCCTTCAGAGTTAACAGCCAAACCCGGCAAGTGGATCATTTTAATGTCATATTACATCCCCTTCACACACAGGCAATAAAAAAAGGATTAATTTTAGTAGAAAAACTACATACAGCCCCTTTAATTGGATTATATTCACAGAAAGTATAAAATATACTACATCATGTTTAAATTACAAGTAAATGGACACATGTAATTTACTTTACCAGATTTTACCCCTTAGGCCTCGGACCCACCCACCATAGTCTCTCAAAAACCTGAGAGAAACACAGAGTAAAAAGCACATCTTGACCATTTAATTTATGCAATTGTAAAAATAAAAAAAATCCCTAACATTAAAGCATATTATATTTTTAAAAAATAAAAAAGGAACCCTGTTCAACAATAAACCAAATCACAACATAAAAGTTAAAGTATTAATCTACACAGTTAACAAACAGCAACCTATTTCAAATGGAATCAAATGTAAAAAAAGATATGATTCAATGTTCACAGGGGTCCTCTTGCAGTGTAGTTGATGTGAATTCCTGGATATTAAATCTTCATCGGCAGTTTCGCTAGTGGTCCCAGTAATTGTTACTGAAGCATGTCACATGACATGGTTAAGCTCTGTTTGACACTGAGAACATAACCACAAATACTGATATAATGAATATCTTGAAAAACTATTGGATTCTGCTGGCAAAATGTTATTTAAAGCAGTCACACCTCGTTAAGTCAGAGCATCAAACTGATAAACATCGTTGTGAGCTAGCTAACCAATTTATCATGTAATTTCTTAGAATTTACAGTAAGTATGTTTGTTCATTTGTGCGTGCGGTGTTGGAGCACAGATGAAATAAAACGCTTCGCACTTTCACCTGCCACCGTCATATGTACCATCGACTGTATTATTGATAGCAGCTGATAAGCACATTAGTTTCTATCATGGGTAAGTAATGGCTGCTCCTGCCAGACAGTAAAGTGCACTCAACTGTACAGTATAGCGATGTTGCTCCAGCACTCCAGCCAGTCAGTTTTTGGTTGTCATGGTAATTGATTACGTCCGACTATTAACCACACCCCAATTTTCTGTTTGACAAAGAATGTTAACCAAAAACGGCAGTTAAAACTGGCTGTCGAGGGGCTTTAAACAAACACAAATCTCCTGTTTTTGATGCATCTAAATTGTATTTTAGAAATGAGTGTATTTTAAGTACTCCCCTCCCACTTTTACAAGACACTTTCAGAAGACAGATAATTTATAATGCGTTTTCAAATACTTCCAAACTGAAAGGATTCTCTTATCAATATGTGCGGCAGTCATGTTCTCAGATGTAGATATTGTAATTAACTAATATGTGGATGGATGTCTGAACTTTTCTATTTGATAAATAGTGGAAATCAAGTTGATTTTTTATTTTTTTTTTAAACACAGTGACATGCATGCCTGCTTACGATCCCTGCAAACCAGCTTAATTAGCCAGCAGCTAGTATCACAGCTAAGCTCACCTGATAACAGAAGCAACAAAGAAAACTATAGCGTCTGTTCATTTTGAAAGCCCCCGCTCTGCAGTCAAACCGAACAGCCCATTCTTTTTTTCCTCTCTGGAAGTTTTGGCAGTGTCTTTCCTGATGGCGTGTGCTGATTATGACAAAGACTAAAATTTGAGTCAGAGCAAATGTAAACAACTATCACTGATCAATTTTCTTTTAATCAACTAATCAATTAACCAACTAATGCTTTAAGCAATATACTGGATGATAATCACTGCCATTTAGCTGACACTTTTATCCAAAGCGACTTACAGTTGCTATATATGTCAGAGGTTACACACCTCTGAAGCAACTAGGGTTAAGTGTCTTGCTCAGGGACACAGTGGTGTCTCATATCAAAGGCATGTCTCTTATCTATTGTGACTGACCGACCATAATGAATCATCTAATGTCCAGCACAACAACTATAATGTTAGACCACCAACCAATGCTTCCTGTTGACAGGAAGAAAGGTGCCACACAGGTCATACTGGGTCAAGAAATGAAGAGATGTCCTGGCAGAGTAATGAAAATGTATTCAGTATCCCACTTTGTTAAATTCAGCCAGGATAACTGGTTGAAAGGGCTTCATCTGTTCAAACAATTTACTACTAAGTGGAACGGAGCTGAAACTGCACGTGACTTTCAACGTGGATGGTAACGATTTCAATATAAACCAAAACGCATTTGGCCAAACTCACTGGCAGTTTGTTGGCACAGTCAGACCGAGACTGTGCCGAGTGCGCCAAGTCCGGCTGTGTGAGTCTAGCTATTTGAGATTTTGGAGAAATGAGCGCACGTGGGCGATGATTAGCATTATCAACCTTGGATGAGAGTCAGTCGGTACTGTTAGACATACAGTTGTGGGAGTATGGATACAGGCAGGCATGTGCCAACAGCAGTGTTACTGTGCCTATGTGGACGGCTGGGATAGCAAAGGGCAGCGCTGTGATGGCCCACAATGCTACTGTACATACACACTCTAATAAGTCTCTTTTGGTTCATTCTAGCCTCTACATGAGGGTTGTTCGTCTGTACTGTCTGCAGTTTTGTTATTTTGACAAAACTGCCTGTTACCCTAGCAGCAGCGAACTGGGATCCAAATAAATATGGCTAACACAGGGCTTATCTGCTTGGCTTACTGTAAGACTTACTAAGAGAAACCATAATAGGCGTAGGTAGACTCCATGCATGAGACATCCTTGGGTGTTGCCAAAAAACAAACACTCATTAACCTAGATACTACGGACCTGTTTGAGTGGTGTGCACATTGACAGATGAAGTGTGTGCTCAGTGTGTGTGTGTACACAGTATCCTGACTCCCATTTCAATTACAAGTTCAGGTAAATACCCTGGTCTGCCTGGGGCCTCAGCGTGTTCGGGTGTACAGAATGTGCTCCTGATGTTGTGGATTTGAAGCATCTCTTTCTACGCTGTTTTTCATAGGGAGCTTTCACATTTATACTGGACATACGGTAAAATTTCAATTAATAGCCGAGTCCCAAAAAGCCACCTACCCCGTTCACTGGCCTGGTGAGGGAACACATTTTGACAAATAAACGCAGGCCTTGATTAAACGCCTGGTTTGGTTTTTATAGAAGTTATGGAGGAACCTCTTAAACCACGCAGTGTCGTCCGCTTTAGCTGTTTCTAAGGCTGTTTAGATTGTGCATGCAAATATTAATGTTTAAACTTTTGATCAACTTGTCAGTATGGACATGCTACACATCATTACATCGGTTAGATTCTCCACAGTTCAATTGTTCAGTTCATTTAACGGCAACAATAAGCCCCAGAGTCTAATTCTTATAGATTTACCAGTGTAACCTGCATGACAAAAGAGATTAAAAAAAGTGCAGAAAAAGAGCATAAATTGACGTGTATTTGTTATTATTTGAAACATTTTTGTGATTGTGTTTGTTCCCTCTCTTTTGTGTGCTATTATAATGTGAAAACTTGTGGAGGACTATGAAAGTTAAGGCCCTAGAATGTGGACACTCGTCATGGTTTTATAATTATTGACAAAGCTTTTTAAAACAGTTTTTTTAATTTGACACAATGAAAGAAAGAAAAAAACAAGGACACAGCTTTTAAAAAACACTGATCACTCATCAATGTGATTGCTTCATTGTGGCTTGTGGAATGTGGGAACCAGGGACGGGGAGACACGATACACCAGCACCACCCACGCCACACTTTATGTAAACAAGATTACTGTGCAATATTTATAACAATAACTTTAGTAAAATATATGTAAAATAGGACAAGGGGAATGTGTTGCTCTCAAGGGGAGGTGGCTAGAAGAAGCACATTTTGGCACAATGGCATCCTGACTCTGGCTAAACCTACATCGGTCCACTGCAGACGCTCTAGCCACAACCTGGAAAAGTAACATGAGTGTTTAGTAGTTTAGTATAATATTAAACTATTATATTAACATTGTACTTTTTATTTTCTTGTGTAATATTTTACTAATACACTTATGTATACTTGTTACTTCTCCAGTATAATATTATATTCATTATTTGATGTTATTTTATTCAGTATAATTTTAGATACTATTATTCTATATAAATTCCTGTTGGACAAAACAGCAGTTTCATTTTTGTGGGTTGTTTACATTCATTAAATCCTTGGGCAAGAAAAATTGTCTAAACTGAGGTTAGTCTCCAATTTCTTAATTCTAAGTACTAACTTGTCAATAGTCATAACCAGTCATAATCAAACATTTCAACAGTTTTCTGTAGCACTTTTTTAATATCCTGCCAGTTCATAGAAAGTGACACTGACGAGTGCATCGCCATTATGAGAAGTTAAACAAGTTTCAAAAAAAGCACTCAATATAGCAACTCAATACAGCACTCAGTCAGCTAGCCAAACCCAAAGTGCTTATCTACTCCCTACTGTCTTCTGTCTTACCGCTTCAGCTACAAAACCTCAACTAACAGTTAGACTGACTTGTACCGAGGATCTTGAGGAGGAGGATGTGGGCTAGTGTATAATCCAAGTGGGCGGACAACTCATCTCTCTCGTGGCCACAGAGATTTCTACATCTATATATGTTTGCATGTAAAGCCGAGTTATAAGATTGTTAGCCAATTTTACGTTTATTATTGTTATATTAAACAGTCTATAATTAATATTTTTATATTAACAATGTCCAATGATGTACAAGTATGTGCAAAAAGCAACATACTTGCTCTCTCTCTCTCTCTCTCACTCTTTTCCGACTCTCCATTAACTACAGCAGGGACTGCAGGGTATCATGGACATTGTGTCAATAGCGTTGTTATAGCCACAAAGTAACACACGTTCGTGCACTTCCCCCCTTTTTGTTTAATAGCGTAGATGAAGAGAGTGAAGTTGCAGTCAAGAGGACAGGCAAAGTGTAGTTGCAGGCATCCATGGAGGAGAGTTTTGAGTACAACTGATTTATCAGTAACACAAATCTTTACATGTTCAGTTATTGAGACTGTAATCTAACGTTTTTTTTTAACATAATCCATTCAGGAAATGGTATAAGTCAATTTACACAAGAGCTTTCAAAAGCAAAACATCCACCTGTTCTAAGTGTAGTTTATACAGGAAAGTGGTGTACTATCCAAATAATTTTCAAAATCAAAATATCAGCATAGAAATCGGCTCATTTTCACTTTAATATTGGCATCGGTCCCGAAAACCCCCTATCGATCGGGATCTAGAAGAGAGATCTGACAGGCAGACAGATGCGATTGGCACCACACTGCTGAAATGAATAAAATAAAATTACTGTTCGTTGACACTGAATGTACTGTACTCGAGGCCACACCCACCCCCAACTTCCCTGTCCCGGATTCTACCTGTTCTCATCTGTCACCCTCTCTGGCACATTTGCTCTTTTTGTTATATTTCTTCAGACTTTCCCATGGGCCGTCTTCATTTCAGGTGAGGCGACACACCTCTGCTACGATGTTCTGCTGGAAAAACACTGCATTTGTCTGGTTGCTTACAGAAACAGTGTTTCCTAAAACGCTGAATGACTGTGATCAAAAGACAATATTTGGCCGTTATGGTTATAAACCCAACACAGACACAACAATTCATTTATCAGAGACTGGTTCCCGAACCTACACAATGCTGACTTGCAGAGGCATGTCATTACATCTTATTTAGCTTGTAAAACGCATTACTTAGGATCATTTTAAAATAATACATTGTGATTTTATATTATTTAATGTAGGAACCACAAGTATAAGTAAAGGGTGTGAGTCAGATGACGGACTTGTGTGCTTTGGAACAGGTTTGTTCAATATGAATATACTTCTGCAGTAGAAGAAAAACTACTTAGCATTTGTGCAGTAATGCATTAGTGCATGTTTTACAGGTTTTTCATCCATATGACTGACTTAACCTTCAGTCAACAGTGGATCCACAAAAACCAAAGTCACTGTCTTTAGTCACTGTTTGCACACTGCCATATTGCATAACATAAGATTTTTTCCCCTAACACATCTTTTTGTTTAAACACGAAGACCTCTCCCTCTGGTACGTAGTTAAGTTCTTGCTATAGTAGAATAACTCGGTAGGACATAATCCAGAGAGAAATACATCACAAGCACATAAAAGTATAATTTGCCATAAGAAGAAGAGGCCTTGCCATTGTACAGGAACCAAACTTATCGTCCCTTATCCCCCGTATACTTTAACGTGCATCTGTTCAGTCCGTGAAGATACCAATGTGAAAATCAACATCAGCTGTTCGACACGACTGCACTAACAAGCACCCACATTTGAAAAAAAGGTCCTATTTACTGAGGAAAGCTCACAAACTGCCGTTGTTACTGCAGTTCCCTGGGCTCCGGCTGTACACATTTAATTACTTGTGACTTTCATTAGCTACAGAGCAGGCAGCAGAGCACTCCTCTGACCCCGGCTCTTCCTCAGCTTGCATGTCTACAATGCACTAGCAGCTAGCTAACCACACCACTGAAGGAAAGGCAGCCTGTTGCTGATAAACAGCTGGAATAATTGCCTCCGCTTAAAACAAATAAAATAAAATATTCAAGACATGATACATATGCAGCAAAAAACATAATAAAAAGCTACACTATGCGTGAAGGTCTATAAAAAGGATCAAAGGGGGCCATAATAGGTTCCAAATGAAGTGAGACAACCAGAGCATCCTATAACTCACACTGTAGCTAGGTAGTGCTTAGATCCTTTTCACACAGCTTAAATAATGTGACAGCAGACTCCCACCACAAGCTGAAACAAAAATGGCTCCTGCAATTTGTACTTTAACATTTTCATCAAAACATTTGGGCTGCGAGGACGGAAAAGGGATGTCTTCCAAATCAATCTCTCTCAATGAGTCATCATCCCAGCATCTCATCAGAGAGCAGGAAAAGCAGAACAATGTGTAAAACACTATTTCTAATTAATATGGCAATATATTGGCCAAATTAACCAACAGATGCTTTCTGCATGTTGCCAACCATGAACTCACAACCAAGGCCATTTCACAAGTACAGAAGTGCTTCGATATCAGCGTAGTATTCAGTCACATTGAGACTTCGTATTACACCAAAGTATCCACAGATTCCAGGAGTTTGATCGTATTTTATATTAGTCACATAGCTCAGCATAGACATATGTGGTTTATTATGCACATGCGTCTAACAACGCTGAAACAATTCATTGAGAAACTTGAATTTTTTGCATTGATGCTTCATTTAATCCATATATCTAAATACAGCGCACTGTTTCACAAGAACAATTATTACTGTCGCACAACTCGCTTACGCTGTGGACAAGTGAAGACGACGTGATTTAATTGCGTTAATTGCAAAATGGAGAAAGAGAGAGAAAGTAGCAAGGGACAATGCCGAGACAGGTCAGAGAAAAAGACAGAAAGTGTCCGAAGTATGAGATTATATCAAGCTAAAAAAAAACACCTCTGTACAATGCGACTACTGTAAAACAGAACTAGTCTACCACACCAGTATGACGGCAATGGTTCAGTATCTGAGCAGTGAGCATCCAGTCTACGGAGCGGACACCAAACAAGGCATTTATTGTGAATTAGAGTTTATCCCAGCAGACATCGGGCAAAAGGCGGGGTACACCCTGCACAGGTTGCCAATCCATCGCAGGGCCACACATAGACAGACAACCAGTCACACGGTGGGAGGAAGCCGGAGAACCCAGAGAGAACCCATGCGGACACGGAAGAACATGTAAACTCCACACAGAAAGGCCGGGACAACCAGGGTTTGACCCCACAACCTTCTTGCTGTGAGGCGACAGTGCTAACCACTGCACCACTGCGCTCCAAAATATGAATAGCTTTGGCAGTTTCAACATTTAACTTTAATTGTCATGTCACCGCGGGAGAAATGTGTCTCTTAGGTAAAACACAGACTGTAATACTTAAAAATGTTTTAAAATAAGTAAAGACATGCCACAAAAACATACACAGTTCACAGTCTCACTTTTAATTACAATAATGATGTAGCTAAACACTGGCAACTATTCACAAACCAAAACAAAGCACACAGATGCTTTTTCCTGACACTTTAACAGGAGAGGTAGAATGACAGCTAATTTCAGTGTATTTCTGTTTTATTTCAGCTTCCGCATACAAATGAATGATGTAGTTGAAGTTGAAAGGAGTAAAGATTACATCTTGTCTCAGAAAGACTAGACTTTGAGCTATCCAATCCATGTGAAGTAGCTAAGTGTTAATGGGTTTAAAGGCCAGTTGTGGAGATCTTGTCTTGTCCCACCTCCACACAAGTTGTTGTTTCACTGGCATCCATTTAACAGTGTTTTTTGTGGATAGAGGGTTTCTTAGTGGATCAATCCGAAAAGCTGTTATGGTCATAGTCTAAGCTAAATAGGCATTCACTACTCTACTTGCTAATAGAATTTGAACATTTCATAATGTTAACAAAGCTGCAACGGTGATTATTGTTTCAGCATTCAACAGCCCCCCTGAGGTTCTTACGGTGATACTACGACTCATAAACACAAATTGTTTGAAAACAGACACAATAAATCAGTTATTTCTTATTAGCTGCTATTGCGCTTCCATGTTGGAAGTTGATGCACCCTTAAAAACCAGAAAGTGAAAGTAAAGATGCTGTTCGATAGCTAATCTTAAACTTGAACTAAACAGTAGTGTGGAATAAACAAAAGAGCAGCTTTCTCTATCAAAATAGCATTGCATTAAAACGTACAGTGGCTCTGCTCTTCTTCTTTAAGCATGAAAATTAGTCTGTGGATGGCTTGGCCTTCTCTCTGGAGAACTGTTATTTCCCAGAGAGGGCCACCTCAGTGAAGGTCTCTTCTAGACCAGACACCAAGAGAGTCTTCTCTCTCTCGTAGCAGACTTAATTAAAACCCAACTCTTTTTCATTATATAAGCCATGTTTTATAAGTAGATAAAACTACAGCAATGTGGAAGATGACTTCAGGAAAGATAATAATAAGAGGGGACTGTTGACAGCTGATTGTGTAAAGTACTTAGCCAAACGCATGCTTGATACAATTCAGAGTTTGTCATTTTTTTGACTGAATACTAAGAAACTCTAATAAGGATAACCATGTAGATTTATATGTCTTTTAACAGAAGAGCTGATTTACAGCAAGAGATTACTAATGTTACAACCCGTTTTCTAATGCACTCCTGTGTTTTGTCTGTATAAAAACAATTAGCGGAAGCGTGCCATAGCCAAAGTAAAGCCTGAATGACTCATAACTAGGCAGAAAAGGCTGACATGAAGTCAAACACCCTCCAAGCAACACATCTACATGCGTTTGAAAGGAGAGTCACCAGGTAGTGAAGATCTCCCACCTCCTGTTCATAAGTCCGTCAATCAATTACCACGTTTGACTTTTTTATTTGCATATCTCATCACAGACAAATCCTGTGGTGGCCACTGTGATGCAGCTTGTGCAATTGTGGGAGCAGCGTTTTGCATGCAAAACCTTTACGATATAATCAAATCAGCAGCTTAAAGGCACTACCTTGGTTTGTGTGTGTGTGTGTCAGAGGTAGAGATGAAGCGTCCAGCCATGCCAATGTGATAGTCTTTTCTGATCATGCATGCTTACCCAGAAGAAGAAGCTTCAGCTCCCTTCTTGCGTCTCTCTTGTCTCGCCGGAGTTGTTTCTCGATCTCAGCGTTGATTCGTTTGGACTCCTTCGCCTCCTCACTCAGGCAACAAGCCATCATGGAGTCTAAAGTCATCACCGCATGAGCTGAAAAGCCCGTCTGACAAGGGGCGCCGGGCTACACCTCACACACAGTCTCAAATAAATGAAACCCACCCTCGGAGCAACAGTCCGTTTTTCAACAAGTTATATTCAGACGCAGACAACCGAGCCTGGAGTGCTTGCTGCAAAAACTGGCCTTCCTTGGCTGTTTAAAAACTGCAGCCAAGGGGTCCAATATTAGACAGCTCTGTCAAAGTGTAAATTCTCAGGCTAAAGGGACTGACAGCTGATCACAGAAAACTTGCAATGCAACACGCCCGCAAACATCTTAGATGAGTATCAAAGGTGCAAATTACCATTTTATTTGATGCACTTTCTAAAAAGCATAAAATCAGTTTAGGTAACGTTAACTCGCTGACTAGCTTGTAAGCTAAATGCTGCTTAACGTTGTAACCAGGCTAACGTGACAAGTTGATGATTTTTTAGTGTGCCAACACGTTTTAATCCTCCTTCCCGCGTAGCTGGTTAGCCCGTAAGCCTAATACTCATTTGAAATCCGTTTTTTATGTCAACCTACCAACTTCGGTCCCAGACACAGTGGGACACTACTGGCTGCCACTGCCACATTTGTACAATCCCTCTGCTGGTTGGCCGGCCGAGTACAAGCCTAGCCGCCCCGAAACCAACACTGTTACGCCCGCGCAGTGACAATGAGCGCCCGTCAAAACTGTCCATTTACTGAACAAACCGATAGGCTGGCCCTCTGTCTCAAGCACTCGACGACCCACAACCCTTTGTAACAATCCGAATGAAAGAACCGCGTTAAAATTGGCCCCAGATCAGTTATCCTTTGCAGACCGAGGCATCCAGTGACCAGTGGAGCTAAATGGGCAGGCTAATTGTTAGCTAGCTAAGTTAGCTCAGCTAGCCATCCCTGGAATTGCAGCCAACTGGCTAAAAACCAGAAAGCTCGGCCTGACAGAGGACCTTCATTGTGTTTAGCTAGTGTTCCACAAAAGACCTCACCAGGACCAAACACTCAAAATGCGAAACCGTCTATCTGCCAGTCAAATGGACCCTTGTACTCCGTGCATTTTCTCGCTCCTGGTATTTTTTTTTCCCTGGTGGTGGTGATTGCTCTTCGTCACCCACTCCTCAGCCCCGGCGTGATGCTGCTGCTGACGTCGCTTGGGATATGATTGATTGACAAGAGGCATAGGCGAATGAAAACAGAGCTTGTGGGCGTTTGAGGCGGGCCTTTCCTGGCTGGTTAACGTCCCAAAGTTTGCTTGAGAGGAAGTCTTCCTTTCGGAGGCGTGTCGGCGAAAGCAACTGACATTTGGCTGGACGGGCAACGCCCATCTGCTGTCAAACCAGCGCACTGTGCGTTTATCCTGACTGCTTCAGCTGTTTGTTTCTCTTGATTTAGCTAATTATACTTTTTTATTTTTACCTATGTAGGATTATGAGTGCAGGAATATTTTTACATTTTATAGTAGTACTTTTAATCAGAAATCAGAATCAGAAATATTTTACTGATTCCTGAGGGATCAGTAAAAGTAGAAAAATGGAATAGAAATAATAATAGAAATTTGGTGAGCAAGAAATATATAAATTAATATATAATAAATATATAAATATATAAATTAATTAATTCTTCTACTACTGTCTGCAGCACAATACATAAAGCAGGCCTATATACTTCTGCCACATTATCAGCTTTGGCTTTCACCCAAAAAGAACACATTGTCAACAAACAAAACAGGGAGCATCATAGATACTGTCAATATTTGACATGGCTTTCCTTCCTTTTGTTATGGATGTTAGGATAAGTTAAGTGTCTCATGTTTTCCAGTAAACTTGGTACTGGAAAACACCAAGACTCATATTTACTTTGTGACACATAGGAGGCAGGGTAAAGTCAAAGAAACAGTATGTCAATTACAATTTCACAGAACAATTCAGTTGTTTTCCTTTTCATGGACATGACCTTAACTCATTTAATACATGGGTAGTGGTGTACCATCAACTATAATCAGCTAAAGTTATTTTTTTTGTTTTTGATGATATATGTGTTTGTCACTTAAAAAATCACTTTTAAGATATGTTAAATTTCAAACCTGAGTTTATCAGTCAGAGTGATGGAAGAAGTATTCAGATCCTTCAATAAAAAAAATACCACACAACAAGTCCTGTATTCAATATTTTACTGAAGTAAAAGTAATGTTATAACCAAAATGTGCCAAAAGCACAAATACTAATTATGCATGATAGCCCATTTTGGAGGGTTATACTTTTTTTTATCATATTAAATGATTATTATCAGTGATTTGTTAACATAAATAAAAGTTTAATCTATGATAATGCATCATATTTAGTTGGACAGTCATGCTTTGCAATTGTAAAATCTTAATCTGCAAAGTACTATGGCTGTCAAATAAGTGTACAGTAATGGAGTAAAACGCACATTATTTCTCCCTGAAATGTAATGGAGTATAGGTATAATACCGAAGAATAGAAATACTGACTCTACCTCACTATTTGCATGACATTAGTAAATGTTCTTAGTTACTTTCCACAAGTCATTTGTGCAGCGGGCAGTAGAATTTCTTGTTGTTGTTGTGGTGCTTAAGCTTTAGCGATTAATAATTTGTATCAAGTCTGTGGAAAAAAAATCATCCATTGTTTTATCTTCATGGGGTAGAGCGGTGGTGGAAGAAGTATTCAGACTGTTAACTTAAGTAGTCTACCACAATTAAAAGTCCTGCATTCTAAATTGTACTTAAAAGTAAAAACAACCACGACTGTACTTTAAGTATCAAATGTAAAAAAAAAAACGCAAATGTGACAATATGTACATGTTGTTTTGCATATCAAAACTGAAATTTAACGTATGTGAAATCACGTGTGAAATGCATTTCAGAGTATTATATCATTACATATGTTATATTATATATATGTTACATCAATATACATATTATATTATTGGCACAAACCAAGCCAACAGGGTGCCACCTTAAACTTCTGGCCTCTCTTTTACTAAGCGGCTCTTACTATTAGATTTGTATTAATATATCAAAGCTGGGACAAAAATTCAGTAGAAAGATTCATTGAACGATTGTGTGACATGTGCTCATGAACCAAAATAGGTTTCCTCCCTCATACTCAGCCTTATGGAGCCCTTGAACAGTCACCTGATCACCCTGATGCATAGGAGCATTTGGTCCAGTCCAGTTATAAAAACTGCCAGTTTAGGGAAACGCTCCGCAGATACTACAGAAAAGAGACATCATATGAGACTTAACTTTATGCATTTATTGCTTATTCCTGTCAAAAGGCAGAGCTCTAACAGTATGCAGTCACTGGCTCTTACCACAGCTGCAGCTGCTCTGCTTGGCTGTGGTGGTTGACAGCCATAATCATAACAACCAAAGCACAGCCATGGCTACAGCCACAATCTCAGAAACAACACCGGCCAAAGCTATGTCATCCCATGGCCACAGTCATGATCACAGCTACACTCTCTGTCTCAATCAGCCTAGGCAGCAGTCGGTTAGAGACCTCGGTTAACTAGCTCTGCTAATCAGATTGCTAGCTGTAATGACACAGACTTGCACAAGCCAAAGCTGAGGATGTGCTCATTTGTGTTGTGATCACAACCAGAGGTGGTCGACCACACAACACGTCAACACTACAACACAACATCTCAGTCTTTCTTTCTGGATCAGAGGGAACACTAAAGTAGCCTATTTTAAATAACAATTCCCATCATGACCATTGGGGTCCTGTTCAGCCCCACCGTGGCCAACCTATTTCTAAAATCCTAAAGCTGCCACTGTTTATTGGATTATAATTTATGTGCATTAACATAAAGTAGCATTTTCATTTAGATTTCACAGTAACTAGTTGTCAAGTGAATATAGTATAATATATATAGGAGTAAAAAGTACAATATTTCGCTCTCAAACATAATGAAGAAAAAATATAAAGCAGCAGAAAATGGAAATAAAGGAGTAAAGCACAAGTACCTCAAAACTGCACTTATGTGCAATATTGGATAGTGATGTTGGTTATTTTCCACTATTGCAGTAAAGAGTTGTTAACTGTGAATGCTGAGGTGAAAATGTTTGTTATCAATTGTACTTTCCATTGATAAATTCAGCCAAACCCAAAGAGAAACTCTTGTAGCATTGTGGGCTCCTACATTAAACACTTAATAACTTATTATTCATCCTGTCAATGTTTTCAGTCTATCACTCCAATGGTGATAATGGTGATTGTGAAGCAAAGACAAAATGCTCCTCAGGTGTTCACCACCGACATCATCCCAGTTTTAATAGTAGAATTGCAACAATGTCACTGTTTCTAAATCCTTTGGTGTGTAATGAGCTGAGAGGCAATGTTGTTGAGCCAAGTGACATCTTGTGGACATGAGATGTAGTCGCAAGAGTGAGGTTCAATAAAACACATAATTTAGCTAAAAGGTTTTATTGCCTTGCATAATAACAAGCACTCTGACCTGTTATCAGAACCCCTTGCTTTCATATCTGGATATCTGAAAATGTTAGGAGAAGAAACATCCAAATGAATGCGTTGAGGCTCAAATCACATCCAAACCTCAATTCACAGACATTTTTTAAAGTTAGTTCATGGGATGTGTATTTAGTTAATTAAATCAATTCACCCTGAAACATTTCAATAATTCAACTTAAAAAATTGATTAATGTTGGCTGATTAGTTAGATTAATTTGCTGGTAGTTTCTCGCAGTTTTCAAGGCTAAACTGCTGCACTTCAAAATACTCAGGTCCACATAATTTAACCTGAAAGAATGAATTGTATCAGTGTGTCACAACAAACTCATGGTTGGTATGCTTGGTATGATCAGGAAGATCTTCAGTCATGACTCATGACAAAACAGCCAGACGTGCACATATGTCAGCCGGTTTTAACGCCACAAGCCCACAGAAAATTACTCATCATTCAACAAACACTTAGCTTTTATACATGGGCCTATTTTATTTTATATCTAGTGTTTATGTCATTTTCTTGTTTAAAGGTCTGTTTTGTTTTTTCCTTTTAATCCACTAGTTCATGTGTCTGTGCGCTTTTCCAAGTTTAATAATAACAATAAAAAGCGATCTTCATGAAGAACATCCTCACATTATGTTTAAGTCTTTGTAATGGAATGTAAAATAAATTGCAATCTTCATTTGCATGTCTACAAATGACTACAAGAAAACTGTTGTACAGCCGTGGTTCCTAACATAAGAGGTAGGAGTCTACCAACTAGATAAATGTGAGGGTTTGCTAAATAAAAAACAGAGCAGGAGAGAACTCCACCTTTTTTTCCTTGAGGAGGCAGTCACTGTCCTATCACCCAGGCTCTGGAACAGTCTTCCTCTCTCATTAGATCAGCTAAATCTGTTTCAAAAAACATTTAAAAAACCCACTTCTTTAAGTTAGCTTTATGATAACTTAAAACTTATAACTGCTCAGTGTCTGGTTGCTGAATGCTTTCTTTGGTTGTTTGTGTGCTGTGTGTGTGTGTGTGTGTGTGTGTGTGTGTGTGTGTGTGTGTGTGGTGCGATCTTTTAAAAGTTTTTTCTCTTGTGTGTGAACCCTCAGATATTGTACAGCACTTTGAAACCTGTGTTAAAAAGGTGTTACACAAAGTTACACAAATAATGTTTTACTTACCTACTTACTTACTTACTCTTCATATGTAGACGTAACCTGAGGGCTCACAAGACACCTCTTTATTTAAAGAGGACACAGCCAACAAGGTTATGAACCACTGACATTAGCTGGACACTTCATCTCTACCTCTGATACGCATGAGCAAGTGTCTTGAAACATTTTCTTGCATTCATAGTTAGTGCATTCCCCCAAAACAATCATGCTTTAAAATCTTATTTGAACAAGTGAGTTTCAAGTATTACTTTTGCTTAACGACAGTGTGCATAAGTCAGTTTGCTGTTAGATGTGAGGTTTACATGATAGGAAACAGACTGCAGAGTTTCCATAGTCTCCCTCATGTCAGCGTCTGATGACAGCTGTTGTCAGATTAATCATTGATCATCCTCTGTTTCCCACAGCAGCCTGCAACAGGGGACAAAGTCTCATCTCCCTCCACTCTCCTTCCTGCTGATCTCTCTGCTGTGGCTGCCTGTGAGGATCCATCCACAAGATGATACAAGACCTACAGAGCAGACCTAATTAGACAATGCGTCGTAACATTCTTGGAGACTCACTTCTGATGTCTTCAGATATGTAACTTCCTGTAACTGAAAGCGTTAACAAGATACAATCCTGTTAGTGTCAGTACACATTGTCTTGCTGTGTAGGATTCCCCAGTGCTTACTTAGTTAATTTCTATAAGTGTCCTCAACAATAAATTCTCCTTAAGCTGCAAGACATATTACAAGTATCTCAAAGGGCCTTTTTTACAGGAATAACACCTCTGTAAAACAAAGTTAACCAACTGTCATGAAATAGACATGCAGTAGATTTATAACTTTATACACTTACAGGCCTATAACATGAACAAACGCCCTCCGTGCACACCTCTCTTGCTCTTTCACCTCATTCGTTCCCATGGCAGTGCAGAGCTCAAGTGATCTCAATATCTGAGACCTGAAAGCCTGGACCAACCGGTTTGGGTGGCTGAGACAAAAGATTGACATCCAAATAGCAGCCAAGGAGGACAGACAAAATGCCTGTTGTACATGTCATTTCAGCTAGGAGAACACTTACAAACTTACAAGGGGATCACTCTTTCCATCCTTTATTCCTGTGTGATTCCTACAGGCACTTATGATGTGTTTTCAGCAATGATTTTATTACAAATGTAATGAGTGTATAATTTAGCTGTTAGTGTTTTACATAGCTGTTATATATATTTTGTATAACCAGATGAAAGTTGAACATTTTTAATTAAGATTAAGTAGTAAAGTTTAAAAATGTAGGCTAAGGAAAAAAACACAACACGATGGAGTGCAAAATTAAATATTTCAGCATGCAGTAAGTATTAATTCAATAAAACTCCTGCAGGCCGTGATTTCATTCCAGCTTAACTGAAACATAAGCAGGGAAGCCTCTGCAGAAGCTGAAACTTTAACCGCGGCGCAGTCCACTCATTCATGCTGCTGTCAAACCCAGCTGAATGAAAGATTAACTTCCGGTATAAGTTTTTCAAAATAATGTTATTTTCTGACAATGACAAACGTTTTAATTGAACGACAAACACATGGAGCAAAAGAATAATAGATACAGAAAAAACAACAACAACACAAGTAAATAAATAAAACAAGGAGGTAGCATCTGCCATTAGTTATTTATGTCCTGATAAATGGACTGACATGCCACATGCTGAGTTTTGATGATTCTTCTATGAAACATGATTTGGAATTTAGCCAGACCATCATTGGTGTTGTTATTTATGTCAGAAATAGGCCCCCCAAAAAACTAAATAACTATATGGTTGAAAGTTTAAATATTAAATAAATCTGAATTATACAGTTTCAGTATAATATCAGACTGGAATTTTCATGTCAGTGTAAAACATCAAAGCCAGCATGCAACATTCAGCCATAGACATGGGCTATTAATTTGCTGTCAAGCTTCAGCATTGTGTATTCTGTCATATCTATTCATGTCATCCATGAACCTAACTGTAAAACTCGTGACCAGCTTGTTTACTTTGGATCAATGTGCCGGAGAAGAGGTCAGTATCAACAAAGAATAACATACTGTCTACTGCTGAGTTATAACCAGTAGCCTATGGATTCCATCTATGCGCTTTGCACCTTTGGTCACAGTGGAATCATTAATGTCATAGCCTTTTTTTCTGTTTGTTTTACAGCTGCTAAAAATAGCTGTAATGCACATGTTTTAGTTGGAACAATAATGATGTACTATGCAGTAAAAGCAAATTATGTTTAAGATAGTGTTAGCTTGACATGAAACTAGTTGTTGATTGTTATGGTTGAAAATTGTGTCATCTCGCATTTAATCTTTTATGTATGATTTTTTAAATATTGTTATTAAAATTACTATTCTCTTTATGGATTATGGATTGTGTTATTATTCTTAAACTTTCCTCTCCTGTACTCCTTATGTTAGTCTGTCCACATTTACTAGGATTTAGGTCAGAGCTGTGAGATTGTTTTGGTGTTTTCCTCTCTTGTTGTTCCTCTCTTCTTCTGGAATGTTCATTCAAGGCTGAGAGAAGATCTCTGTTCCCCAAAACATAGAAACCTAGACTGTGTAAATGATGATGCATCCTTTCGCCCGAAGCTGCCCTAGGCGGCAGATCTCTGGACCAGCTGTATATGTGTTTCAGTACTTCTCTGTTTATTCTCTTGTTAAATAAATTCTTCAAAGACAACGGTTGGTTGTACCTCAATTATCTGCTCAATCCCTCACCAGGAATATAATTTCAACGACATTGATCATCTTATTTAAAAGTCGATCATATAAAATGTTACCCATGTAAAAGAATTTTAAACAAAATATACTTTAAGTATTAAAAGAGTTGACTTATGCAGAAACTTGCCCCTATGAGAGTTGAATATTATTATCTATTGTTCTCTGGGATTATTATTACCAGTTCTGTGATGTGTAAGCAGTATTTTAATTTTGCAGCCAGTTGCGGTGGGGGTAACTGTTTAAAAATTATTGGAAGGGCGGATTTTTCATGTCACTTTTGGTGGGAATAAAAAACCCCACACCAGTGCGAAATATATTAGATAGTTGTTGATAGTTGTTGATATTAGATAGAAGTTGCTGAGTGTCTGAAAAAGATAGGCAGCATACCAAACCACTGTGAGGAACATGTAAACTTTCAAAACTTAAAAAAGTGTATTGGACTGTGGTAGAAAAAAAGAGCTATTTAGTGTTTGTGCATCAAATAAATTGACTAGACCCTGATGGACAGATGTTTTGATTAAATTTATTGCTAGGGACAATGCAGTTGCTGGATGTCGGTAGGGACATGTGTCATATTTTACAAATTGATCATGTGCTTTGCATGTAAAAACTTAGCCAGAGTTTTACTGGAGAAAAGAAGAAGAGAATATCATAAAATGTAATTAATTAGGATATAGGGGACACTGGGTACAGTTGTAACATGGGTCAGTTGTAACGTGAAATTTCTCAGCAGCACCAGAGCTTTTGGACAGCGGGAGGAGCTCAGAGTTAATTATTTTATTAAATTTTCTTTGTAACTGTATTTTTTGATTAGTAAGTTGATTTATCTTCACTAGTTGGTCTTAACCTGTCTGCTGCAGAGAGCCACTTAGTTGCTCTGAGATATTACTGCATATTTATGCAGAAACAGGATAAAACAGGAGAGTGATTGGAGAAAAGTAAGCCAGGAGGTAGGTGTCTGACACACACAGTAATGTTTAATTGTTTAATTATAATGTTCAAATGTTATTGTATGACCTGTAGGCCCAAGAGGCCTGCACTCCAGGAGTGCCACTCCACACACACAGGAGCGCACACACACACACACACACACACACACACACACACACACACACACACACACACACACACACACACACACACACACACACACACACTCTTTGTTAAATTTTATTTTTATAGTCACTACTATGACTTACAGTAACTCAGATAGTTACACTAACCAACTCAAATGTTATAACCATCCCCGGTCTCCCCTATTTTACAACTCCGTCTATGTAATGCTTTTAACTAATTCCAGCAGCATTAAAAAAAACTTTTTTCATCACCTAAATTGTTCTTTTATGTGTAATTGTCCAAAAAAATGTGAAATATCAATCTCATGCTTTTATTAAATGGGCACAAGGGTGTGACTTCCGGCGCTGCTGCGGTTGTTTGCCGCTCTCTTTGCGGCTGCGTCGCCCTGAGCGCATTCCTGTCACAGATAGTTTTAAACTGAGCACAGCGGCTGCACATTCCTCCGTAGGCGCGGGGGACTCTCCCGAGCTGCAGGTTGTTTCGTGTGAGCTGGAGAGAGAGAGAGAGAAAAAAAGGCTAATGACGCTTAGCGACAGTAGCTGTTAGCTGCAGGTGTTGACGGGGGACACGGCAGGGAATGGACCGCGGAAGGCAATCAAAGCCTGTATCTGCTCGTTCTCAAGCAGTGTGACAGCCTGATTGGAGGTGAGGAGCTTTATTGTTTGTGTCCCTAACTTAAAAGTGTAAAACGCTGTATGCATTGTACTGTAAACAGTGTGAAAAGCCATTTGTTTCCAGCTACAGTAAGAGTTCCGGAGGACTACAGGTGTGTTAGAACAATTCATACAGGTCAATGACTCATGCAGAAAGTAAAACAACTAATGGCCATCAAATGGACAACGGGTTAATTCTCGGTCTTTATCGGCTCGTTACAGCTGATTATTAATAGTTTCATTTCAGGGGTTTTGACCATGCCGGGCTCCTGGCTGTGGTGCCGCCGCACCTGTCTGTGCTGTCTGTCCGAGGAGGAGAAGAAGACCATCGCTGTGGACAAAGAGATCAAGAGGATCCTCAAGCAGCAGAAGAAGAAGGAGAGAAAGGAAATTAAAATCCTCCTGCTGGGTCAGTGACTGCACACACGTCCTCAGCCTACATCCTTCACGTTAATGATTGCCAAATATAATTTATTAGGCAAAGAAAATTGTTTAAACTGACCGTGGATGGCAATTCCATCTGAGAAGACAATAAGAAACACCCTGCATACAAATTAAATCAGCTTGGCCTGTTTGGTGGCCTGCAGCCCAGTCAGAAAACTATGTAAAGCATGTGACATGATGTGAGTAGGCTATGTTAAGAATGGTCCAAGCTGGGATTGGCTTTGTTCCTGAAAACCACAGGGAGACAGCCCAGAAACCTACCGGTGTGCTTCACTGCTGGTTTGATGACTTTAGATCTGATAGCCTGATTTTGCTTTGACATCAACTGCCAGACAGAGAATTTTAATGGGTGGCAACTAGGATTAAAGGATCAAAATGCTGACACACCTCTCCTGAACGCGCCGTGTTTTTGTTGTTGTTGGACTCAGGTCCTGGTTGGAGTCGCTGTAAGTCACCTCTAGACTATATTCCATGACGTCAAATTGGCCTCCTCTCTGATATTGTGTTTAGTCCCGGTCAAGCCGCGTTTATTGGTTCCCTTCCCCGCTCGTCCTCCTTCTCTTGTGATGCCCATTCTGCTGCCGCTCCCCGCCCCAAGCCTAAAAACATCCTCCTGCCAGCGGTCCAAAGCCATGTGTGTTAGAAGTGTAAAAATCAAAACTGCCTGCAGTCCGGGAGTTCAGGCAGAGACAGCCAGTAATTGGACCGCCAGTTGCACGTCTAACTAAGCTAACGGCAGCTACTGTTAGCTAAAGTTAGCGTTACTTTGGCAATATGCCGCCCTCTATTTGTTTGGAGGATGAATTCAACAGGTGCCAAATTCTTACATATTGCACCTTTAAGGCATTTTACACACATTTTACACACACGCACACACACTACAGTGGATGTGTCTCTTTAATTTTTAAAAAGTGGAGGATATTTACAGTATTATTAACACAGATATAGCCTAAAGGTTGTGATGCATGTGTGTTCATTTTTACAAATTTTACAGTTTTGTAGTCCACTAGCTATAGTCCAGTTTTTATATTAAATTCTGATGATTGCAGCCAAATGCTGTAGTTATTATTCTTAAAAGGGAAATTATGAATGAGAAGTGTGTGTGTGTGTGTTTTGGAAAAAGATGGGAAAAAAGGCTTAAGCTCCCAATGTTCAATCAGCGACTTTAAATTTATGTTATTGTGTGAATTGATGTCTCTAGGCTGTATGGACATTTATATCCTATTTTCACAGAATAAATCAATAGCGCGTGAATAAAGATACAATTACAATTATTAAATCGATATACAGTTGTTGCTACACTGGCATAGATACTCATGTTACATGCTATGTGAACAGGATAGGCTCAAATCAATATACTACATTTAAGGAATTGTCTGATTTATGTTACAGTGTTGTCTAATTAATTAAATAGAAATCAATGACAAAATCGGTTCCTGTAGAAGTGTCGACACAATTTTATTTTATAATTTTTGCGTTTCCTGTCTTGACAGTGGAGCCAACATGAGAGTGGATCCTCCACCGGAAGCGACTGCAGCTAGATACTCTTGAAAAATTAATTGAGAAAATAATTGGCTGATTACTGGTTACTGATTACAAAGTCATGAACACAGGAGGTGCAGAAGAATGCGTCACTGAATTGCATTGACTGAAACTATAAAACAAATATTCCTGTGTAGTTTAGAAGGTAGATTTATTTATAATTTTACCATCTGTGCAGTTTCTCAATGTCGATACAGAACGAAAATATTCATAATCATGTGGTAAAACGTTTTAATGTGTTGATTACTTTTAAAATTAGTCCCTTTTTGTCTGACCAAAAGTCCAAAAGCCAAAGACATTAAATTATCAATAAAATAAAACACAGAAAAGTTGAAAATTCTCACATTTTAAAAGCTGAAACCAGTGAATATTTATTTATTTTACTGATAATTTAATATATTCATTCATCAGAGTGTGGATTTATTTTGTTTTGACTGTTTTTTTTCAACAGTACTGTGAACCGTGGCATCTCAAAATGACAGTTGTGCAGCTGCTTTCCTGCTGTGTTTTATTGTTTTATTGTGAAGGTGGGCAATCTCGCCCAAAATAATTACCATCACCACCTACACCATAAAAACTAATACATTCTTGAAACAATATGGTGAAAAAGAGCAGAGCCATTATTTCCCACCCATTTAATGAGTGTGTCTTTTGTTTATTCCTTTATCAGCAAGCTAAACTAAATAAACAAGACGAGATGCATTAGGAACGAGGGGGCTTACCACTTGTACTAAACAATTTCCTGGGGGAAACCCTGCTATGATAGAGTGACAGTAAACAATAATATTGAATTATTGGCCACTCGTACTGCCTCTCTAACTGTTTAGAATGACAGGACTGTCAATAAAACATATTCAGCAGTTTCCTTTGACCCTACCGCCGACTTAATGATAAAGCCTACCAGATAACGTGACTAAATCATGACTTGAGATGTTGTCGCTCTGCCGGCCTGTCTACATGTGTGAGGATACATACCACCTGTATTAAAATAAGGCTATCAAACATAATAAGTCAAGTCTTTCTTTTCATTTCTAACACAGGTACTTCCTTTGATTTTGACTTTAATCTCCGAGGCTGTAAAAGGAACAGTGAAGAGCAAATGTGCCTCAATTAGAGAAACATCTGTCAGTCAGTGACTTACTCTGTTGTGATTTACTGGTTTTATTTCTGGGGATTTTAGCTCTTTAGCTTTTAGCTCAATGCCGTCCATAACAACTCACACTTCTTACATTTTTTATTTTGTCAATAAAAAATTTTAAAAAGCCAATTTTGGCTTGTCATAGTAGGAAACGCACAACAACGATGGCTTGTTATTGTTATTAATTAGTTTCCACTTTAGTCAACTTGAGTCAAATTTTTCTTCCAGATCAGATATACAGGTAGACTCAATGCCATCTACATCACGTTTGTTGTATTAGGAGTTATTTATCTACCATAAAGCTGCTTTATTGATTTTATTTGGCAACTTGGGTCAGTGGGACAACTGTAAACTCAACATTGGCCTTATAAAGTTGGTGAACACATTTTTTTATGAAGTGTCTTTATTTACACATCCAGCAGACACAGAGCAACAATAACATTTATTTGGAGTTGTTTCTGGCAACCAGGCTAAAGTACAATAATTACTTTCTTTGAGCTTTGTTTTTGGTCTTCACCGTCTCCTGAAGGAAACTTTCGGCTCTTTAGCTGTTAAATGCTCCTCTATGTTCACCAGCTGGTCACTAACTGTGTCTGTTTTTTGGTGCTGGGCAGATAGCGTACAGTGTGTTTGTCACAGCTGCCTGCTGCTGCTGGAAAGAATGTTAGTGAGAGCGGTGAGACTGAACCAAAACAATAAAGTTTTGGGCCTTAAAACAAAAAAGTGAGCTGAAATGTGCTGAAAGGCGCTCTCTAGAGATAAGGGGATACATATTTTTTACAGGTTCATCACTATGAGCGGAATTTAGTTAGAATTTCAGACTATTTAGCGCTACAAAAACTGGAACGTAAACTGAATAGTTTTAAATCACCTTTATCTGTTTGTTTCATAAACCACTTTTTCCATCAACCACAGTTCAGGTTCTTATGACAGACACATTCACACATACGGGCATTTTAGAGTTTTCACTCGACCTGCATGTTTGGACATTGGGAGGAAGTAAACCCATGAAGACACAGGTAAAACATGATAAACCAAGGACCTTACTGCAGTGAGGCAGGGGTGCTTATATCTGAGCTGCCCATACTCGTAATCGTAATTTATACAATACTTTTTGTTAATTATTATTTACCCCATTTGTTGGCTTCAGGTGCTGGAGAGAGCGGAAAAACCACCTTCATTCGTCAGATGAGGATCATCCACGGACGTGGCTTCTCAGAAGAGGAGAGGAAGTCCTTCTCCAAATGCATCTTCCAGAACATCTTCACAGCCATGAAGGCCATGACAGGAGCCATGACCACACTCAACATCCCCTACTCCAACCCAGAAAACGAGGTAGACTTGCACGCTTGCATACCTCCACCAGCATAAACACACACGGATGCGGCAAGTTACACATGAACGCACTCACAAACAAACAGACCACATCAGGGCAAGTCCACTCACTGTAGTCATGTTGTAGTCTAGAAGCAGGCAGTATTACCATGAACACACGCAATCCTAGAGTAAGGAAGGTCGTGTGACTAATCACACAGAAAACCTGAAACCTCTCTCTGGTTTAATAGACTTATTAAACACTCACGTTTCAGTACAGCACAAAATCTTCTAACAACCTGAGTCTCTCTCTATCTTTCAGACCTACTCCGAATTGCTGCAGGATGTAAACACAGTGCAGATCACCCAGCTGGAGAGGGGCTACGTTGACGCAATCCGTCGCCTCTGGGCAGACTCGGGCATCCGGGTCTGTTACAGCCGTCGTTGCGAGTACCAGCTCCTGGACTCCACAGAGTAGTGAGTAGCTGTAATGTAGTGGAAGCCGATGCTCTCTACACTGTAACACACCCCGAGCCAGGGCTGGGAATCAGAGGGTATCACATGCTAAACACTGTCATAGCAAGTTGTCAACTTTTATCACAACATAGGAATTTATGAAAGATGGAAATAAAGGGAATCACAGTATCTAAAAATGAAATGAAAATAATAATAAAGATTTACTCAAGCAAAAAGCAGATATCATCTTCTACTCTATATGTAGTTACTGCACGCTTTAAAGCACATTATGTTTTACTTAAGAAACGAAACAATTTGAAAGTGCAAAGAGTTTTAGTGGTTTCAAAGACTATATTATTATTTTTATTTCATTATGGATTAAATATTCATTGTATTTCATTTCATGTTTTTCTGTTAATCATTCAATCTATGAAATGTCAAAGAAATTTGGAAAAAATGCTAATGAAAACCTCCCAGAGCCACGAGAGTGTCTTTAAATTGGTTGTTTTGTCTGGCCAAAAGTTTTGTTTGAAAAATGACTGAAATTAAAATATACTACACACAAAAAGTAAGGAAATTTGTGCTTGGTCGATTATTAAGTATTTTGGAAAATATTCCAAAATACTTTTCCAAAATTAAGTATTTTGGAAAAATAATCTACCAAACACATAACCCACATTCTCAGCTCTGCTGCTCATCCCACAAATGCATCTTCCTTACAAATGTGGCATTTAAAAGGGATGTAAACAGGCTAAAGATTAATTGCCAAAAATCATTATTACAACAAAGAAATACTCTACCAAACACAAATTTCCTTACTTTTTGTGCATAGTTTCTTATCAAAGTTGATTTTTTTTGTTGTAAATTGACAACAACAGTCTGCATGGGCTGATAGCACGAGAATAAGACCTTTGAACACAAACAGCAACATCATTCTAATTTCAAAAAGGCATAAACCAAAAACAATGAACTGCCGCAAAGCACAGCGGTTCCAGAAATTAAATGCTATATCCATAGTTAAGTACAACTGCAGTAATAATGTTACAATTTGTGTACCAGCTAATGTGTCACAAGAGAACGTGTGGCGACACTGTTTTTGCCGCATCATTTGTACCAAAACTCATGGCTCTCTAGACACATTATTGTAAAGGGTCACTGTGTAATATTTAGGAGGATCTATTGACAGAAATGCAATATAATGACATACATAATGAACTGTTGAGTTTTTGTTACCTTAGAATGGGCCATTTCTATCTACATACACCGTGGGTCCTCTTACATGGACGTTGCCATATTTCTACAGTAGCCCAAACGGTGAAACGGCTCTCCAGAGTGCGTTTTATCACTACGCTGAATACATACAAAGAATATGACGAAGAACAAGTAACAGTACTCATACTAGTTGTAGAAGTGGTCTGGTTTATTAGAAATAAGAAAAGAAGAGGGCAAACTGAGGCCGAAACGTATTATGTAGTACAAAGCCAACAGAGCGTGTTGGCCAGCGTAGCTTCTACGTGCTTGAAAAGGGAGGGGTGAGAGGTGACTGATGGTGCATTCATGTGGTGTCGGAATAATCATTGTAAAAAGAGAAATAAAGTGTACATGGAACATAAATAGGTTTACTGAACTTTGTATGCTGAAAAAATTATGTATTGGATATTTTGCAAACAATTTGTAATATGGTTGAAAAGGTTAGTTTGCTGTCCATGTAGAGTGAACAAGATGTCTGCGTGTTAGGTAAAGGTACTTTATTGACACATACATGTTGCGAAAGTCATTCTCTGCATTTAACCCATCCCTCAAGGGAGCAGTGGGCAGCCTATATGCTCTGATAATGCTAATCAAATACATCTTAGTAGTAGCGTCCATGTTGATTCCACATTCAGACTTAAGAGCACATGAACACACACTGAAGTGAAGAATGACTTCACACTTGGGAAATGGGATCATCCGTGAAGAATGTGAATGTACACAGAGCGCTTGGTTGCAATTCTATTCCTGTAGATTTTTTTAAATGAAAAAGTATGGAGGGCTGGAGAATCTTTGCGTGTGTGTTGTGTTTTTATATTCTCATTATGTGGAAGCGTGTTTTTATTTCATCCTAAATCAGTTTCCTTTCTTCCATTTATTGATTTCAAGAAAAAAACATTTTTTTCAGACGTTATCTTAAAATAATGGAAAATGTCTTTCTTGGTATATCCACATTTTTTTTGGGCTGTTAAAATATTTTTCTGACCCCTCTCAGATTTCGAAATATATCGCTTTATTAATGTGTTTAAATAATTTTTACCTTTATGTCAGCCCCACACTTGATTCTCATTGTGGTGCTTGGAATAAGTTTCCTACTCTGTATTTAGCAGTGAGACCACTGGAGGGGGCTAGTTCTTTACCAACTAGACTGTTTTTCAACCATGTTAAAACCACCAGTTGATCAAGGAGTATTTGTGGGAAAACAGCCACCTGTCTTGTGAGACCTTAATCGTCTTTTGAACTGAAACCGTAAGAAGTCATCATACAGAGTTACCCTCAGACCTGTGTCTTTGTAATCAACTTGAAAAGATTCAACATAGTAGAGCCTCACCCTCAAAGTATCTGATGTGTCACAGAACAAAGGCTTGGCTCAGCCTGCCTCTGTTTTATCTTTTTTCTATTGCTGTTCTCCTCTGTGTTTACCCAGCAGCTCAATCATCACGGTGTGTGCATGATAAGAGACAGGCAGTCAACATTAGCTAATGACAACTTGTATCAACACGAGCCATAAAGCCGTCATCTGTACACAGGGTGATATGGACTCACTCCACTCCTTTCTTCTAGTTTTAATCACTGTTTTTCTTTTATCATCACACGTTCATCATATATCTTGTGTCACTCCAGTTTGTTTTACATGGCTGTATGGAATGTAAACAGCAATGTCTTAGTACAGGTCAGAAACAGACTTTTTGGCACCGTAGTTAAAATTTCTCTCTCTTTTTCTTCTTCTCTCTTTTAGCTACATGAATAACCTGGACCGGATCTCCGCTCCAGACTACATCCCCACAGAACAGGACGTGCTACGAGTTCGATTCCCCACCACAGGCATCCACGACTATTCCTTCACCATCAAGACCATCACACTAAGGTAACCAGTCTTCAGGTTACCAGACTGTCAAAGGCACAAATCTAATACCGACACTATTCACTGCACTGTGAAAGAAAATACTATTGACGCTCGCAGAGGCGTTGTCTGGTCAAGCCTGTTTGGACGCGATAGGATCAAATATCTCTTTGCGTACAATGCCCCTGCTGGGAAGAGAGGTAGCGAGGCGTCTGGGTTTATTTTGAACATGAGTTGTTATCATTTCTTCTTCAGAGGGGGGTTCTGAGTGCAGCTAGGCAGACAAAGATCAATGTTCAACTTAAGAGGAACATTGTGTTCCCAAATTAATTGACACCTGCTCTTAATCCATAAAGTGAGGAAAAGGATAATCTCGGTTCTTTGATGACAAAATTAAGTACAGACTATTTTTTGGCAATACTACAAAAGTTGAAAGAAAATAAAGAAAACTAATTTGTAAATGTTCACAATCAAATTTTCAGACCTTCATTGTTTACAACAGAATGAATAAATGACAGACAACAGATGCCAAATAATACTGGAGAGAAAATGAAAGAGTCCATTTTGACTTCTTGTCCAGGCTGTTGAGACAAAGCTAAATGATGTACAAACTTCAACACTTCAAAATTAAACAACCATTCCAATTTATTTTTCATTGTTTAGTGTTGAAACATTAAACAATGACTAAAAGGTTAAAGCTCTGACTTTCAAGTTAAATTTGAGGTTGTTTCTGTCCATACTGGATGAACAGGGGAGAAATGTACAGAACCAAAACAACAGAAAATATGTCAGTCTAAATATTTGCTGCTCTGTATATAGCTTATGTATGTCAGTTTGAAGAGCATAATGCCTGGTGCACACTAGAGGATGTAAATCTTAACAGATTTTAACAACATGGGAGAATTAACTGATTGATTGGAGGCTCCCTGTAAATTAAATCGTAAATTTAAAGCGGTATGCCTCCAATCCAGTTGGTGACCTTAACATTATGTCTGTAAACCCCTCACACTACAGGATCATTTAGGCCAATAATCTGTTCTGACCAGCCTCAGACCGGGAACACCCCCGCGATTGTCGGGAGGGATGAATCTGACCCAAAAATCTTCTTTATCTTCTTCTTTAATTATTCTCTAATGTGTGGCCACCATTAGCTGGTATTGATTGGTTGCCAGTTTGAATCCTTGTTGCAGGAGATAGTGAGCATGTTCTCCCCCTGCCAGTTACTGTTAGGAGACTCCTTGGCAAGGCAGTTGACCTTTAATTGTTCCAGGTCAATACTGAACTGACAGCAATAAAAACCTGACCTTAATGAGGAAACATAAAGACTTTTTTCTTGTAACTCCTTCCTTCCTATCTTCCTTCCTTTCTTCCTTCCTCTGCCCTGCTCCCTGACAGGATTGTGGACGTGGGCGGACAGAAGTCGGAGCGTCGGAAGTGGATTCACTGTTTTGAAAATGTCACCTCCCTCATCTTCCTGGCCTCCCTCAGCGAGTATGACCAGGTCCTGGAGGAGAGAGAAACCATTGTAAGTGTGTACTTACTGTCTTTTCACAGTGTCTACGTATCCCCCCTCTCGGTCTTCCACTGCAGAAGGTGAAAATAAAAGAAACAACTTCATGATAAACATTTTCTAAATTAATGTTAGTAAATGTAAGTAAGTGCCCCAAAGGCAGCCCCACTAGTGAGTTATTGAGTTGAAAGCCAGTTAAGAGGTAACTGTGGTATTTAGTTAATAGTCTAATAGTCCATTGGTTGCAAAAACAATAAACATTTTGTAATAATATTATGTAAATCTATCCATCCGAACTAAGCTAAGTACAGTATTGTCAATCAAATGTACTTAAAGTATCAATAGTACAAGTATTCATATTGCAGAATGGCCTGTTTTTTAATACATGTATATATTATATTAATGTAGAGCTACCACTATTAATCAGTTCGATGAATGACAATTATCAGCAACTGTTTTGATAATCAACTCATTGTTTTAGTTATTTTTCAGGCAAAAAATGCCAAATATTCTACATATTTCAGCTTCTCCAGGGAGAGCATTTGCTGCTCTTATCTGTTTTATATAATTGTAAACTGCTAAACTATCTTTGTGTTTTGGACTGTTGGTTGGAATTTAGTGGTGTAGCAGAAGTATAAATTATCATAAAATATAAATACTTAAGTAAAGTACAAGTACCATCTATCCATCCGTCTCTCGTGACTGTGATCACTTCTGTCCACCAGCAGGTTTCACTATTTCTCAAGAAAACCTGTCCCCTCTCTCTCTCCTCAGCCTCTGTCGCCCATCCTACCCATCCTGTCACTAAGCTGTTTATCTCTCCCAGCCACTTTCCAGCCTCCCAATGCATTCATTAACCTCCACAGTGACTCATGTGCCCCAGACCCCCTATAACCCCCCCCCCATTCCTTTAAAGGACTGTTTCCTCTCTGCTTCATCCTCAGCCATCCATATCCATCTTGCCATCCCTGAGAACGAGTGCTTTCTCTTTTCAAGTCCAAATCAACTCTCAATAACTCATTGGTGTAATTATTTTATTCACATATTGAACTGAAGTGCTGCAGCCGCTATATAATATCTAACTCTGTCTCTTTCCTCAGAACCGTATGCAGGAGAGTCTGGCTCTGTTCTACACCACCATCCACTCACCTTGGTTCCGCAACACCTCCATCATCCTCTTCCTCAACAAGACTGACATCCTGAGTGACAAAATCCAGACCTCAGACCTGCAAAAATACTTCCCCAGCTTCACAGGTAAGCTGCGTATGAATTCGTGTATTTATTTTTTCTCCAAAAGCAGGTAATATTCTCAGTTTGTCCATCACTTTAGAGTAGATATTCAATGAGGAAAAATTTGTTTCTGCGCATTACTAGATGAAATACAAAGTTGTAGTAAAACTGATAAAACAAGTTTGTGCGCACCTGTGCTAGTGTTTAGGTATGTGTGTGTGTGGACGTGTTTAGGCATGTGTATGGACGTGTTTGTGTGTGTGTGTGTGTGTGTGTGTGTGTTTGTGAGGTTGTAGTTTTGTTACTGGGGACATGGTGGGAACATTGACACAATAAAACCAGGTTTGAAATGTCTAGACTAATTTTAACACTTTGGTGAAACTCAAAGTTGCAGACAAAGAAAACTAAAAAATTTTACATATTTGAGGGAAAAGCCTGGAGACAAAGCCTAAGCAGCAGATTTTCTAGCCATTAACACACACATTTGCAGCTAGTAGTTTGCATGGGTGTGTTCTCATCACAGTGTGGACAGACGCATGTCCGAGACCAAAAAAGGGTTGTGATGTTGTTTTGCCTCCGTCCAATTTGCTTTGGGCTTGCAGCTATCTCATCACATCCTATTGCACCCGGTGGAAATAATGTATAATTTAAAAAAACATTTGCAAAGTGATTTCAGCCACAGTGAGTCCCTGACTCTGAACTAGAAAGGTTCTCCCTTTATCACTGTCCTGGCGTAAGACAGCAATCATTGTTTTTTTTGCCAACTTTCTGTCTTTCATTCTCTGTTTGTCTTGATCTCCCTGAACACACACACACACACACACACACACACACACACGCACACACTAACACTCAGTGTGTGTGATGTGGCTGCAGCCTGTAACTTTGCTGATGTGAAAGGCTGTAGAGTGTCCCACAACTCACCACCACCACCACCCTCTCTCCCTCTGTAACCCATGGCAACCACAGAAGATACTGCATCCCCCACAAACCCCCAGGTGTACATGTGTGAGATGTGTGTGCACAAGGTGGGAATTAGTGACTGCCAGCGACTGTGTAACTGCAGTGTGCCCACTGTGTTTTACCATCAGCATTAGCAGGGTAAAGTAATGACTCACACAGGGTCAAGCTCCTTGATGTCAATTTAACCTTAACGTCAACTCCGAGCGGTTCTCAACACAGGCTGCTAATGCTGCTGTGTTCCTGTGTGGAGAGTGTGTGGCTGACGTTAAGGTTTTTTACTGCTGCTGTAACCACATTTGAAGGCTTCTGTTGTTAAGTAGCCCTGCAGTCCTATGCCATGTTGATGCTTGGTGAATTAGACTAACGCTGAAATGAAGTTGGCAGTTGGCACAAAATTAATAGAATAATTTATCAAAAACATTAAACAAAGACAGCTTCCGGCTTTTCAAATGTTGGATGTGCAGCTTTTTTTTGTTTAATTTAGTAATTAATGTCATTTTCATATGATTAATCTGCCTACTTGTCTATAATCACCATGAATAAATTTAATAGAGAACTGCCTCTAATCATCTTTTCATTCAGTTTGCTCTTCTGAGCTCCAAACTGTTGTTTATCCAACGAAGGAAACAAACTTTTTGCTCCGGTGACAAAATTGTTGAGATTGAGATCATGTCAAATTCTTTTCATTACTGATTAATTTAACAACTGTCTGGATTCATTTAAAATTGTGGAAAATGCATGTTACAATTTTCTGACATTTTCAAATAGCTTGTTGACTCTAAACAGTCCAAATAACCCAAAGCGACTGATTTACTCCCACATAAGACAAAGAAAGGCTGGAACTAGGGATCATTTGGTATTTTTGATTGAAAAAAACTTAAATAATCAAATTAGCTTCTGATTCATTTTCTGTCAATGGAGTAACCGATTGATTGACTAATTGTCTCAGCTCTAGTCCAGACCCCAAGTCATTTCTTGCCTTTTTGTTGTCCGCTCCCATCCCTCACCTTCATCTCACTATCTCTATGACAGGTAAGAGGCAAGACCCTGAGGACGCCAAGAACTACATCCGCAAGCTGTACGAGCAGCAGGCCATCAACCGTGACAACAGGGAGGAGTGGAAGACTCTCTACCCGCACTTCACCTGTGCCACAGACACCAACCGCATCCGCAAGGTCTTCAGTGACGTCAAAGACACTGTGCTGCTCAAGTCTCTCAGGGATTATGGGGTCATCTGAACTTTTACTCCATGGTGAAAAACAGGAGGAAAGTGTTGGTTCTTGTCTGTGTGGACCATTTGCTTGTACGAGTGAAGGACCTGATAAAGACGTCCTACAATCAGACTATTGCCCATACTTCATGCTTCTGTCCACCCCCCCTCCTCATCCTCTTCTCCCTCATCAGGTCTTAATGAAAAAGTAGGTGGAGAAAGAAGGAACACTGTACTCTTCTCTCACCTTCAACCACCATCACTAGTCCGCTATCTTCCTCTTCTCCCTCTCAAGTAAAAAACATGATGATGTTTAGAGATATTGGGAGATACGACAAGACAGGGAGTGAGGAACCATTAATCGTGCTTGTACCTCTCAGCCAGCTGTTTCATTCTCAGTTTTCATTGTGGAATTTTTTGTTTTTTTGAAGGTGAAAAAGTGTTTGGGTCATGCAGTGACTGAACTGATCCATAATTGAAACAGGAGCAGAGATGCTGTGAAGAGCTGTGCTGCCATTAACGGCGTAATGACTTTTACAAGTGGAGATGGGGTCATGCTTGGGTACACCACACTGTCACACACATTTTAAATGCTTTATTTGAATCCACCAGGTGTAGTAGATGCTCACACACACACTGTAAACACACCGCTTCCATTATGCACCATAAAACAGCAACACATGAGTTACAATCTGCTGCACCTTTTATTATTAGACATCCGGAATCAGTAGCTTTTCTCTGTGTGATTAATGTCTAGGGCGGGACTAGAATATTCGAATATTCGAATATTCGTTCGGTGGGCTGGTATTCGATTTGAAAATGTGACATTCGACATTCGTTTTTTTTTTTGCACAGCGTGCATATATGTTTTACACTATAAAATCTGGTGAAATAATACTTAACATATAGCTTCGTTATAGTTACTTAATAAATATATATTACTTCTTGGACTACTGAAAGTGTTCCTGCAACGGGAGTATTCAAAAGAGCGCAGAACGGAGTTTGTATGGACAGACAGAAGTGCATGCCTGAGCTTGTATTTTGGGTTAAGCTGCATTGTGGAAAATAGAATAATAGAAACAAAATGGATTGTCCCTTTTACGCGTTTTTACCCTTATTATCAATCTAAATCAATCTATTGCGAAATATAGGAGACTTTGAGATTTTACTGCGACGTCTCGTGCCCCAAACCGTTTGGATGAACGGTTTCTGGAAATAATCAAAATGCAAACAATTGTGCATTGTTGTGGTGGATAATTCAAATCGCTGTGGAGAGTCGGGTCAGGACTCTGGGTTTGCCTTTACAGAGAGCGGCTCCAGTAGCCAGGCTTTGTTGCAATGAGCGTTTCCTTTATTTTCTCCTTAAGGTGCATAATTACAGTCTTATCAATTGGCATTGAGGAGATTTGTGGTTTCTGAAACCATAAACAGAATACAAATAATATGTAAATAATAATAATTATCTTTAAAGCATAACATCTAAAGACAAAAGAAACACTGTGTAATCCTATCGTATGTAATGCGTACTTTCTACTTCAATGATGGCAAACTTCTCATTCAGCTTGTCTGCTACAGATTATACATGACTTAAAAATGCCAAAGAAACAGGCTAAGTAAATACAGCAACAAAACAGAAACTTACGGTTTTATGAGCGCACAAATCACTCCGAACCAAGACTAACACCTAACAGCGGTGTGAAGTTTCTCCAGTATTCTCCGCGCTGCAGACAAGCCTCTCACTTTTCGTGTTGCTGGGCAGAATAGAGCGTGTGAGCCCCCTACTGGCCAGTGACTGTATATTCATGCCCTACAGCCTCCCAGCAACAGATGGCCTTTTTAACACAAGCGGACAGGCAGCCTAAAGAGATTGTGCAGCTCGAAAATTTAAATATAAATGATACAAATTGATTTTTTGAAGCTTCGAATAATCGATGTTCATTACTATCGAAGCTTCGAAGCTCAAAAAATGGTATTCGGACCAGCCCTATTAATGTCACCACAGAGGTTTTGATTGTTTCACAAACACTGCGCTCAGACGGTCCAAATCCCTATTGATTACATTTATCTCACCCTGGCAATATTTCTTATTACTTATCACATTCAACACATCTGTTCGGCACTATCTTTATCAGTTATCATGTGCAGAAAGATAACAGTGTGTGGTACCATCCTTACATTCCAGTCTGTTGCTGTTTCTGTATTAAATGATTTATTATGTTGAGAAATAGCATTTATATGGCATTAAAAAAAAAATAAATAAATAATAATGATAATAATAATAATAATAATTAACTGTTAATTTCATCTCGGGGCACCACCGTTAAGAGAAAAATTATAGCCTATTACCTAATTTAAATTCTCATAAAATATACCTAAGTGCGTGGCGCAGTGGTTCAGTGGTTAGCACTGTTGCCTCACAGCAAGAAGGTCGTGGTCGTCCCAGCCTTTCTGTGTGGACTTTGCATGCTCTCCCTGTGTCTGCATGGGTTCTCTCCCGGAGAAAGACTGGAGACTCTAAATTGTCCTTAGGTGTACGTGTGACTGTTTGTCTATGTTTGCCCCTGCGAAGGACTGGCGACCTGTCTAGTGTGTACCCAATGGTCAGCTGGGATTTGCTCTCCGCGACCCTGTACGCAGGATAAGCGGTTCATGATGGATGGATGGATGAAAAATATACCTATTTGGAACTCTGATTAATAATTAAATAACTATAACCAAAGTGATCACCAATAGCTAGTGGGTTGAAGGGTTTGAAGTTCTACATAAAAGAGGTTGGCAATATATTCACTATGTTACATTAAAGAAACCAGCCTGTGTATCCACAAGCATTTATTTAACAGATAAACAAAAGCAAAACACACAATATGAAATCTAACTTAGATGCACTAAACTAAATGACAGATGTGTGTGTGATAAGGAGAGCATGTGTGTGCGCATACGTGTGCCTCTGTGATCTGCGTCGTGTGTTCAGCGTGCACAACACAGTGAAGCAAGAGCATAACATTACTAACATTAAATTAGCAGTGTGGCTGAGAACTATGGTTACACAATACCCTCACGTTAACCATGAAACAATCATAACGGTAAACCTCAGTGGAAAACATGTCAGCACATAAACATTTACAAAAGCTAACAGTCCTGTGCAGTTTAGTTGTGAAGTTATATAATGCCCACTTACGTTTCTAGTCCATGGCAGCTCCGTTATGGATTCAGCCAGGCGGGGAAGAATCGCGATGACCAATCATAGCTGAATGCTGGGTCCATGGGCCTAAATTCCCACCCATTGCAGGTGTGATTTTCCTGAGGATTGTGGGAATCTGAGTTCAATGACTCAAATCATTGAATTCATCTGTGAAGTGTCTGCGGTCACAACAATTAATATTATATTATATGCAATCCCCTTTGTTACATAAGGATAACATACAGTTTGTGTGAGAAGAACACAACAGGAGAGTGAATCTTTATTGCAAAGTGCTCCGCAGGCAGTACAAGCAGGGAGTCACAAAAACAGACGAAATCAAAATGAATGTGATGTGGATGAAAGAAAAATTTAGACAAACAACAAATTCAACTAATTGATTCAAGAGCTTTGCATAGGTTGAGGCACAATTTCTTATTTTTTCTAAATAAATTTCTCCCTCTAATGAATTTGCATTTCTTAGTAAAGCACCAATTAGACTGTACAGTAAAGCAGCTGAGCACTGGAGGCAGGTGTGCTTGTGTTTTTGGTAGGTTAGTGATTAGCGGATCCACCTGTTGTTGGCATGCATCAGTTTTGCGGTTATGCAGTACTGCTTTTATGTTTTACCACAGGTTTTCAGAAAAGATGCACAGTAAAGGGCAAAATCCTGACCATCAGATCCGTTAACACTCCCCAATATGTTCATTACGGGTGTCTTACCGGTAGGAGGGAAAGATAAGCACAAGAAGAAGATTTGGATGGTTTAGGTCCAAAAAACTGGGAGAAAAAGTTCTTTAAAGCAGCTTAAAAGGTCATGATGTCAATGTTGTTTCTGCTGCCCTCCAAGTGGCCAAGAAAGTAGTTCAAGTTGGTTTATGTGCTTAAATGTCTATTTTTGGTCTCTGAAATGTGCTGTTTTGAACTTTTCAACATTCAGCTTCTGCACACCAATAAAGCAGCTTTCTAACAGTGCTTATACGTTGTTAGATAGCTCATTAAAAGTTGCCATTGAACCTCTGAGCTGAGTCACAGACATGTGGTTTAGAAGACTCTCCAGCTGTAACTTCAACCATCTTTATTTAATTCTCCTGTCAGCTAAACACAATTAATACACTTCATTAAAATCAATACCATACATCTATGTACAGTAGGAGTACAGATCACAAATGGGGGCCGACAAGTTTTAAAAGGTCACAAGTGAAGGAACTGAGACTTGTTTGTCCCGTGAGAAAACAGTTCGATGGCGAAAAAATAAAATCCAACAGGCGATCGGCTGGGTAAAGGGTAAAGAATATTAATATGAGGTGGCAGTATGAACTCTGTCCGTACTATTTATATCTGTGTGTGTGTGTGGAGAGGGGAAGTTCATAATATTGATTAGAAGTGTGAGTTCTATCCCCTTGTGCGTCACTGAGTATTGAGTGTGTGTTGAGTGAAAAATGAAATTCATTAAATTAACTAACCTTGCTGGGAAGTTAACATCTTGATCTTTGTTCTCATACTGCTACACTGCACTCTGATATGGTATGTATATTTTCTTTCATGCCATCAAACACAAATGTATAGTTTTACTGTACATTTACTGATGATGACTGTACCTTTTATTGGCTTTTAAATGCTGTATTTCTTTACATTGTTTATCAAGAGCACATACTGTAAGCTGATTAGAGAGTGTTTTTGCTACTACTTTCAGGCATTGGGAGACCTCTTATACAGTGACAGTGAATTACTTTGTGTAGCCTCAGGTGGAGGAAGTGGGCAAATATTTTATTTTGTAGTTACTGTAATATTAAAAACAAACTTTTAAACATACATACACACACCCTCAGCTTGCTTTTGTTTGCCTTTCCTGGCAGATATGGCCATGTGACGTGTTTTCTCTTCACCGTACCGTGAGGTTCTGTCACCAAGACAAATATGGTCTCACAGGCTGCAATCACGTGCTCGGGGTGACTCGCAGTTTAGAACACTGCAGGATTGACACATGGGATTTTTTCACACAGCACTCATTTCCATAAACCATCGTGTGTGTTCCTGATGTGCAAACTGAAAATTCCTCAGTGAAAACAGCTGTCACATTTATTAAGGAGAAGACTTCTCCATGTTCAGTCTGAAAATGAAGATTTGACAGTTGAGAGCAGTTCAGGCTTTACACAGTCAGATTATAGTTGTTTAAGCTGTCTTTTTCCTCCATCCTATTGGCAGGAGTACAGTAGTTCCTCAATATCGAGTGACAAATCGGTTCTCCAAACAAAATTCAGTCACAGAGCCGGAATTCAAGTCACTGTGACCATCCGCTGACAGCAAAAGTACGCTCTGTGCATGCCACATGCCACACGTTTACACGACAAATATTATTCATATAGGCAGATGGTAAAGCATGTCCCTGAGTAGTTTCAGTGCAACACACAAATGAACATGTGCCCACACACTGTGGCTGGTAGTGGCTGTCAGAGCACCACGTCATGGGAGCATGAGAGTATGATCCTGTAGCTGTGGTGACTGTCTGTCTCTTCCAGACGAGTTGACATTCTCAAATGTGTGTTTGAGAGTGAGTGTGTGAGATAGAGAGAGATAGTGTGTGTGTGTGTATGTGTGTGTGTGTGTGTGTGTGTGAGAACCTCCCAGACAGTGACGGGGCCACACCAACCCTTCTGTCTCAGTTTCACAGCTCTGTCAGCAGTGAAGCTGCATTGTTGTTGGGGTCTTATCCACCTTCAGCCAGCATCACTGCAGCACCATGAAAAGCTTTTATTTAATTTTTTTTTAAATAAAAAAAAACAGATTAAAACAAACAAACACTGACATATAAAACTGAAATAAGACAAGACACAGAAAACGTAAAATAAAATAATTCAAGTGAATAGCCATCCTCTGTCCTGCAGAGGACACTAATGCTGCATTCACACAATGTTGGCAGAGTGAGATTAAACAGGAAAAACTCATGTTATTCTGAATTAGAAGTGTTCAGACATTGTTCAAGTTGGCTACCTCCACTGCTTGCTTGTTTGTTTTAATCAGTGTTTTTAAAAAAAAAGCGTTTTCATACTGCTCCAGTGATGCTGGCTGAAGGTGGATAAGACCGCAATAACCATGCAGCTTCACTGCTGACAGTGCTGTGAAACTGAGACAGAAGGACTGCTGTGGCCCGTCACTGTCTGGGAGGTTCACACACACACAACACCAGATAAATAAGCTAAACAAGAGATGCATTGTAGTGTTTAAATTAGTTATATTAGTGTTAATATTGGGTTTCATTTAGATGTAAACTGCCTTTTAACGAAGATGATGTGAACGATTTTTCCCATTCAGCTGCACATTTACGGTCTGAACAATATGATGTGGGTGCGGCCTATAAACAATGGACATGTTTCCCATTGACCTGCTGATCCTGCCAAATCAAGGATGAGTGCACAGCAGGTGGGTAGGAAACAGAAAACACTTTGTCACAATGTCATGATTGCTCATACAAGGACAATTCCTATATTTAGAAATGAAACAGTTTTCATTAAGTTAGCTCTTGCAGTTAGTGTAAAATGAACTGTTGAATGTGTCCCAAGACCATCGATGGACAGAATGGGTTGAAAGCGCAGAAGCCTCCCCTCACACACGTATAACGTTAGCAGCTGTGAGCACATGAGAGTTGGTGTTAATGGTTAGCTACCTGAAGACCCAAAAGTGGAACACGGGCAAGGGGGGTGGAAAAATTCATGGATCAGGTTTACTCTCAATGTCAAAGGAGCAAGAGACGAATCTTGGTTGGAGCTGGAGAGTGAGCTGGGTAGGCGGCAGGAAACCGACTCTGAATGAAGCAGGCCGGACAGTCTCTGGCAGGAAGTGAATCTGAGGCATATGCAAAAAGCAAAAGTTATTTTGTCAGAGCATTTGATTTATTGGTTGCTGTCGGGATTTTAAAGTGAACACACTAAATATTGCTTCTGAAATAAATTGCCTATCCCAGCTCTAATGTAAGGATTGTTTTGTTGTGCGCAGTCTCTTGTTCTTTGTTCATCTTACTGAGTTTGAAAAAAAAAATAATAGGTCTCTGCTTAGAAGAAGCCACCATGACTGATTGGAATCCTCTGCATACGCACACAGAATGGGCTCCAGTTTGGGACAGACCCAATTTTGCATGGCTGACATTTAAGATGATTGATTCCTCCAGGACTGTGTGTGTGAGTCTCCCAAAAATTGGCTGCAGAAGATGAGGGGATTTGACAACAGGTGGGAAGCCAAGCCTTGGTGGCCTTTGCTGATAATGAGGGATTTGTTTATGTAAATCTCAAACAACATTCCCACATGCAGCTACTTCCTGAGATACCACCGCTGCTTCTGCTCTGATCAGCCCCCCCGCAAATCTCAGCTGAACCCGAGCATACATGTGCTCAGCTCCCGTGGGTGCTGAGCGACGTCAGGTGAGAAGTCCAGCAGCTTGTGTGATCTCCTGAGCAGAGACAGAGCTGAGACGTGCAGCACGGGTTAACCGGTGGGCTTTTTGAAAACCTATTTTGCTGCCTGGTTTGTTGCTATGGACTGCCTGTTGCTGATAAGAGCCGGTCAAAGCTTTTCCATTTCCACCAGTGTTCCTCAAAGCAGAGACACACCTGCTGCGAACTTATCAAACTTATGCTCCACGTATACAGATGCACACAGAGATTCTACTGCATTTGAAATCTCAACAAATAACTTGTCAAGATTAGCGCACAAAAATAGCTGCAATAATGTAAACACCTGTAGAACACAATGAAACCTAATATAGCAGCCTGCAGCAAAGTGAGGCTTTTAATGTTCAGTGAGGTGCAGATTTAACAGCATGGTGATTGTTGAAGATTGTTGTTTTGATGTTGAATTGGACTGTATCACTGTATATTGTAAGATGTAGCTGTTATTGTGTACCCACCCTGTACCTTTTCACTGTGGCAAGGCAGACATGTTTTTCAAAGGTTCTTTTCAACGCCATTGCAGTGTATGGGTACAAAGAAAAAAAGGTGCTTATCAGGAGAAGAAATGAATCAATTTGCCAGCGTGAATCACCATTCAGTTTCCCAAAACAACTCCAGCATTTGCAGTGGCAGCTGGCCCTTTGTAGCCCGAATCTCCCTCACTGTGTGCTTTTTCACACACATTGCTCAACTCCGAGGGGAAAGGGTCTGTCTGAATGCTATGCATCGATAAATCCTATAGGATCTTCAGCTGGTCTAAAAAGGCCATTTCAAAAGCAGCATTTACAATAGTTTTGTACTCAATAATAAAATCCAAAGTAATTTTGCTGTTTACTTCTGTTCTTCAATAACTATTGCTTTTATAGGATTATTGTTTGTCTTTGTTGGAGATAGCATCTATCGGTTCAGCTGCAGACAATGATGTGATGATGAGAAAAACGATGGTAAAGACGGTAAAGATGGTAAAGAGTCATTTGATTTTGATTATCTACGATACAGAGTCCCGATCCGATACCTCTATAATACTTAAAAAAAGAATAAAGAAGAGCGAAAAAACAGATCCAGGATGTTCCTTATTTTTTATTTAATTCACCTTATTTTAACATTCAACAACTCTGTTAACAACCAGAGCACTTCTGTGAGGTAGCTTGAACAATCAAGTAATAAATAACATAAATTCTTCACTTTTGGACTTTAGTGCAACAGTAAATATAAAAAAAGTCTAAGATAAAAACAAATAGCACCTCAACTTAAAATACCCGGCAGGCATGTAAACAAATACAAAAATGAAAGTGCCACAGTGTTTGCAAAGCACATCTATATATACATATACATTTATATCTGAGTCCTGATCGGGAGGTAACGTCCGATTCCGATCGAGTCTGAAAAGTGATCGGGCCCGATTTCCGATCTTGTGATCGGATCTGGACGATAATGGTGAAAAAGACAAGGAGGAATAGATATCAAATAAGAAGATGAACAAGCAGAAAAATGTTGTTTCTGTAGTGTTCTCTGTTCAAAAACACCTGGCCTGGACAGCATCTTGTGCAATAATGAGTTTTTGAGAAGCTGCTGTAGGGCATTTATGAATGTGGAGGAGGGAGCAACACAAAATGTTCCCAATTAAAATGAAGATGAATTGCGGCAGCGGGTCCCCTGCTGTGGCTCTACTTTTGTCTGTAAATCTCTGCCATACAGACAGGTCGTTAAGCACTAAAGGCTGCTCTGGTCCCAAAACATAGCAGCCTAAACACATCACATCCCTGCCAGAGAAGCTCTATGTGCTGTACACCAGAGCCACAAAGCTGTGAGGGTGGAGGAGGGGGCTCAGATAGACTCATCAGGACAGTTTGATGTGGCGGAATTACTTCACATGCAGAAAATGAGTTAAAGATGTGCTGCACGGTGAAAACAAAAGTTTCTTCCTCTTTTCAATTTGATTTTCATAAGACCAAAGGAGAAGAATGTTCTTAACTGACAGATGAGAGAATCTATTATCCTAAATTAAATTAAACTCCTCAAAGATCAGATTTACGAGGTTGGTAATGATGCACCATTTTCTGTTTTTTTTCTTAGAAAGACCTTTGTATAATTTGGTATGTATTACAAGGGAAACAAAGTCACAATATCATTTGGTACACTTCTGCTTTTGCTAAATAGAGAGTCTCTTTAGTGCCTTGCAAGTTATCTGAGCATGCAAAAATGTGAAATGTGTCAACAAGTAATCATGCAATTCAACCTATGGGAAGATTAAAGTTTCTGGTAATTAATACATAATAATGGATGAATACTTTCTTACAGAATTTACACGGATTGTTATTGAGCTATTCTTTCAAGGGAATTTGTATTTTCTCTAAAATTACTATCAAATGACATAGTTCTTTCCCAAAATAAGGATTATTATGTGGCGTGTGCTGTATTGTGATAAACTGCTCATCAAGCAAAGTCATTTGGAAGCAATTAAGTAAAGTGCATTTTATTTATCAGCTTTCTAGGTGTCACAAAGTGCTTTACAACAAAAGACATAAGAAAGACAGAAAATAGAGACAATATAAAACTGCCTTTATTTAGCATGACAACATCTAAAAATATATTATTCAACCAGTATTAATAATACTAACCTTATCTGAATTGCGGTTTTCAAAACAGAGTAACAAAGTGCTTCATAGAGATAAAAGGAAGGAATACAAGATGCAGAGAACAAATAAAAAGTGTTTTGATCAACACAAAATGTCCCAAATTAATAAAAAGGAATCAAAAACAGCAAGGGTACAGATAGGAAATCGCTGCGGTAAACATGGTGGCTGAGCCAGAGTTTAGGGACCCTGACAGCCGATGCACATCTTCTTTACTTTTAAGTCTAGATCTGGGGGCGGCTAGTTTTGCTGCAGGATCAGGATGAAATGAAGTAATGATTTCTGGTGACCCATCCTCACCAGTTTCACATGTCTATAGGCTATAACCAGGTTGGGCATTGAGTGAGGACTAAGGAGATAAAATGATTCGGTAATTCTCAAAAAGGAAAAGTAAAATTTTTGGAAATATTAGGAAAAATAAGCATAATTTTGCATAGTGAAATGTTTCTTTCTGTAGTCCTATCCTGCAAAGTTGTCTTGTAACCTCTCCGATTAATCTTGAAACTAGCACTGCAAGTCCTTTAGGTGGTATTTCACTCTATTCAATCTGATGTAAAGTCTGATGTGATAATCTGATGTTAAAGTGCTTTGATCGTCGCCATTCAGCCATCATTTGTCCCTAATAGCTCAAACATGTACGATGTATTTTCATATAATGACGACAGAGTTCTGTTCTGCTGCTGCGATGTCTTTTGTATCGTTGTCTTACTCTTTTCTTTGTCACTGCGTGGTGCCACACTGATCACTTCATCTAATGGAGCACAAAGCAAAAGGAAGAGAAACTGCCGATCATATGCTTTTATCTCCCTTGGAGCTTAATGTTACAGCATGGCACATACACACAGTTATTCATTCTGTACACACAGAAATGTATCTAAAGCCTTTCTCCCCTCCCCCCTCCTCCCACTCAAATACTTAACAGCAAACTTTCCAAAAAGTTATTTTTTCCAGTTGGCCAGACACTCAGTGAGCTATGCGATGTTTACCCCATTATCGTCCCTGACCGCTGACACCAAATCAAATGGAAAAGTACACACACATATATTTGTAGCCGGGGGAGACGCTTGCGAGATATGAGATCCACATCAGGTCAGCAGCTTGACGTTTCTAACTGGAAAGGTTTTGTCTCGGTGGCCCGCTCCACTCCCGGAGGGAATGCATTGTCTGGTCTGGTTTAGAGCAGCAGTTCAGTCTATAAAGTGCTTTAAAAGGTCCTACTTGCAGTATCTAAAGGGAGTAACCCAGTTTGTCTAGAGTGATGGTGGGGGGAGTGTGTAGATGAATTAGAGGTAATAAATAGTGGTCATTTTGTGTTTAATCTGTAAATGCACTATAATATCTAAGTCATATAAAACAAAGGTTTCTTGGCTCAGATCTCTTCAAGACTCATCGCGTTTAGTGTTCACATTCTCAATCTTTTTATCAGACAACTGACTGTTCGCAAAGCTGTATCTACGCCTGCTGAGCTTTCATTTCAAAATGATCATTTACTTCTGGATTGACAGAACCTTGAACCTTAGTATAGGTTTTTGATTTTGATTTTGACTTATCCTGGCTGAATGCCAATTGTCACAATATTTTTGATCTGCTATACCTAATTTGCAAATTAAGTTAGCATTAGCTCAACAAACTGCCATCTCCAGCTGATGTTTTACAGTTTCCAGCCATTTTATTTTAAAATAGCAACCCTGTAAAAGTGGTCCAGGTAAAAAGTTAGCATCCTCACCAGTTGATGATATAAAGAAGACTCTGAAATAAAGAAACAGCATTCTGCTTGTTGCAGTGGACAGCAAAAATGTAGCCTGGACATAACCCCATTTGGCTAGTTATCCTTGTTAGTATTTATATCAGTATATTTCTGTTAAAAAAAAGAGAAGGCTTGAGGGAATAGCAATGTGTTCGGCAAACATACAGTAAGGCAGTAATTCTGGCTGGGGTTGCTGGAGTATAAGCAAAACGTCTCTGGTTTAAGTCCCCAAATCCAACAAGAGCTGCTAACATTAGCCTAAACACTAATGGCATCCAGGACCGGTCTCCTCTCTGTGTGAAGATACTAAATAGTGGATGTGCTAGTCGTAAACGGGTCTTTTTTTATTGTAACCTGTAACCCCACATAATAATGTAGTTAGTTCGTTATTTGCCTTGAAAGTAATGCTCGGTTATCATAGACAGTAAGGTTGGTACTATAGTCAGACATGTTAACGATTGCGCCCTACATTAGTGCAAGCAAACACTGTTAAATTTATTGCTCAAATATTGCTGTTACAGCTCCATGCACACCACTTCATCATGTGCAAAAATCCCAACACTGACATGCCTGCTGTACCCTAGTTACCGTTGGTAATTATAATTGGACAATTGCTGATTTGGGCCAGGGGTTAAGTCAATGGTGAATTGATAATGTATTCATTTTTCACTGTTTGTCAGGAAATTGTGCTCCCCTGCAGCAAGCTCAGATTTCAGTTACTGAAGGACAATTGGGTTACTAATTTCAAGCAGCCTCTGCTAATTAATTATCATACCATACTGTCATGAAGTGAAACCAATGGCTGCCTGGCATGCTTTGGAGCATGATCAAAAGTGATGCTGAGCGTACACTGGTATGAGATATATGACTGAAAGATGCAATAACACAGGTGACGGCAAAAAATAGTTAGGTAAAGGAAACATTATTTACAGTTGTAGCGTATGCATGCGTGCATTATGCGTGCACTTTTGTAAATGCATTCATGTAATTTGCCTGTGTGACGTGTGTGTCTGATTGACTAGCAAAGCTGTTGAGGTGAAGCGATACCTCTCCACGTTTGAGTGCTGCACAGGGTCCTGAAATATGATAGAAGTAATTACGGCATTCAGTGGTGCATGTAGAAAATGCAGATAACACCAGCTCTCTGAGAGAACTCTTCAACAATGGCTTTGCCTGTCTCTCCTGTACAATTACAGCCTGGAGAGAATGTGACACTTCTTCAGTGAACCACTTTAATGTAAGTAACTACTTTTGACTCTTCACTGATACATCTTTTACCTTGGTACTCATATTTCATCTACATAACAAGAACCTATACATTTTATGGTGAAACATCGGCAAATTGAAGTCTTACGCAGCCAGTATCAAGACATTTTCACATTTTGCTTTCACCGTAGCGTTTTACTTTCAGTATTTCCATAACCTAATTACTTCTACAACCTTTATAAGTCCGCAATTAGTCAGAATTTTGCACTCACACAGTTTGCATCCTCTTTGTAGATAGATGGCGTCGTATTCATTTGTAGTAATTAGTACAATTAAACCACTGTCACTGGGCTTTTAGCTGATGTTCTTTTCCAGCAACTGATTAGGCTTAAATTCTCAAAAGTCCTCAGTACTTTAAAAATGTTTGTATGCTTTGGGAGTTTGGTCTTTGTGTGTGTGCGTATTTAAGCCAAATCAGCTGTTGGAAAAGAACATCAGCTAAAAGTCCAGTGGCAGTGGCTTAATTGTACTAATTACTAAAATATGCTTTCTTGCTGAGAGTTAGATGAGAAGATCAATACCACCTGTCTGAAAATATGAAGTTACAGCCAAGAGGCAGTTATCTTAGCTTAGCAGACTGCAACAGCTAGGCTGGCCTGGGAAAAGGTCGAAAAACAATCCATCTATCTGCACTTCTAAATATTACTAAGGTACTCATATCTCTTTTTACAAGGGGGTATTTGTGGGACTATTTCTTGGCTGGGAGCTGTGACATCCTGGAGTCTTGTCATTACTGTGAAATTGCCAGACAACTAGCAGAGACTCCAGTAAGTCACTGCACCCTAAGCCCCTGTTTTGTATTTGTATTTTTTGTATTGACTAAACAAACAAGGTATCACATGTTAATGAGGTTTGGAGGTGCTAATTTTGTTATCTCTGGCCAGAGCCACACAAGCTGTTTCTAGTCTTTATGCTAAGCTAAGCGTAACCTGGCTGCAGATTCATATTTAGTGGATAGAAATGAGAGTGGTATCAATCCTTTCATTTAACTCTCAGCAAGACAGCACATAAGTGTATTTTGTATATTTACTATTTCTTTAAATGTGCCCTAAAAGAATCCAGACCTTTGAGCTGTGCATGTCCTCTTTTTCTCATTTGTTGCCTCACTTTACTTAACATATGTAATACTGTATGTTAACATCAACAAAATGAATAGAAGGCCAATCTGCCAAACTGTTAGCATAGGCCTTTTAAAAGTGAAGAGTTGAAACAAGAGAAAGAGAGCAAAGTAAGAACCCAATGAATTAGTCAGTAAGTTTGTTACTCACCCAGTATGTGTTATTACTGCAAGCCAGCCACAGTGTGTGACAGCTTATTTAGCCTCAAAGCTGCTGGGAGTTTTGCAGGAGTCGCCTTCCAGAGGGGAGTAATGACAATTACAGAGACAGATGGTGTGTATGCAGCGGCCGATGTTTCTACCAGCGTATTCAACCACCTGGGAGCCAGAATAAGCCCGAGTGCCACAAACTTTGGATCCCGGGGTAACGATTTTCCTGAGCATCACATTATTGCATTGTGCCAAGGCAACTCTTAAAGCAAAGAAATTGAAGCAGATGATTCAAGTCACCAAAATGTAGACCACACGGATAATGTACACAGGGTTTTTTGGGGTTATTAATGTTTAATGAGAACCAGCTGTCCAGAGTGTTTAACATCTTGGCTCTTTTCTCTGTTTCTTTTTCTCTTTTTCCTTCTGTCTTTGAATTCAAGATAATTTTGTCACTTCAAATGTGATATACATATTTTAATGCTGACTTGATAATCATGTGTAGAGGAACTCAAACTGGTTCATTTGGTTTAACTGGTCATCACCATTTGTGTAATATGTTTTGGTTGGTCAATTACATATACTATTGTACCTCAGAGCCATTTAACTATTCATAAATGTAGTAAATGGTGGCTGTTAGTATAGTAGTATTTTCACTTTGATCATTTGTGACTATTTGATCCTTTTTTTATCTGTTAAACTAAAAACATTAGAAATTTGTATAAATTAATTATTGACACTAGAAATAAGAAATTAGACTTTCATTTACATTGTATATTAAAATGTCTGAAAAGCGGATCAGGTTAATGCTTAAAAGCGACGTTTACTCTAACTGAATTTTTTTTTTTTTTAGGAAAGTCTTGCCTATGATGGTTACTTTTTGGTTTTAAATACAGGCTTAGAGCCAGCATTCCTCCATGACAAATAATGAAATAAATTCACAGTTGTGTTTTGTGTTGCATGTGTTTTATGTCGTTTTTCACATACAGTATGAATATCTGTCCTCATGACAAAAAAAAAGTAGAAAAAAGAAAAAGTAAATTACTGTCTCAAACCAGAAATCATATAAACTGTAAAGATCTCCCTTTGAACACGGTAGTACGGGGACGGAGCAATGAAATTATCAGCACTGTGTAACCTGGTCTTTTCCGGTCCTGGGGGTGGGCCCTTAATCCTAGCTGCATGTCAGCCTTCAGAATAATAAGTTGCACCCACACACAGCCTTTGTTCTTGTCCTTTGTCTGCGTCCACAGCCGAAGAAGGATGAGGCAAAGGCGTTATGGAATGATGGAGCTCTGCCCTGGTACGACTTCACCAGTCAGAGCTGGAGTTTCTGCACGCTAAATGATGCGTCATTACAGCGATTCCATAATGGTGTTCTAATTGGGCCATGGCAGCATTTCATGTCAATCATTTCTTTTTCTGGCACTACCCTTCCTGCCTTACCTCTACTGGCTTTCCTTTCAGTCTCCTCTGCACCTGTCTATCGCCCTCTGAGTTTTCATTTTTCCACCTTTCTGTCTCCTGTCCTCATATCTTCTTGGCCTCCTCCACTTTCTCAGTCTTTCTGCTTTTATGAATGAGGAAAAGATACACAAGAGGCAGACACAAGGAAGAACAATGAACATGTTTCTCCAAGCCATTGTGCTTGTAATGACAGTATCTGTACTGGCAGTCCCCTGGCGATGTTGGGAAAGGGTTTGTATATGCACAAATGACAATTACAAAGCTTTTTTCATACTGGCTACCCACACGGTGTGATGCATACATACTCACACAGAAGTGAGTCGAAGGCTAGAAAGCAGCGCTGGGTTACACAAAAGCCTCTGAGTCAAGCTTTTTTCCACTGCGTGTTAGTGAAGAGCAGCATCTCTGACATTGTGATCAACCATATAAAACATCATGGAATTTAATTGAAAATATGATTCATTACTAAATAATGTGATTTAATATGAGCTGGAGTCCAACCAGTTACAGAGGAATATTTTTTGGAGGGAAATGCAAATGAATTGCATTCATACAAACCATGTTGTTTGTATTGAAAAACTGCCTTAAGATGAAAAATTAAAGTGAAATGGAGGTGGATGACTACATATTTAAAAGTACCAATAAAATGTGGTGTAGTTACGTGCTAGGTCAAGTCAACTCAAGTCAACACGCAGACAGCGATTAAGAGGGCAAAGACAATTTAAAAGCCTACCCCAGTTCAGGTCTCCAGTCTGTCACAGAGCTAACAAGTAGACAACCACTTACTCGGAATTACACCTGCAGGCAATTTATGGTGGTACTCCAGCGACTGAGCATTGCACTTCCATAAAGTTAAGGGAACTCAAAAGAGAGAGATTTAAAAATAATAGTTAAAACCGAAGCAACTGATAACCTGACTTTCAAATCTCAGTATCGATCAAGCTCAAAGAACATTGAATGTTATATTTCCCTTAAAGCAACTAAAAGCATCTTTCATTAGACCATCCCTAGAGAGACAACCCCCCCCACAGAACCAGGGATGTTTTATTCAACAAGATAATGACTCATTTGCTTTATAATATTGATACTTCTATTGGAATAAATTGCCATTGTCTTTCAGGCCCCGTGTCCACCAAAGCGTTTTTTTCTGACGCCAGCGTCTTTTTTCAATACATTCCAATGGAAGCGCCGCGTATTTCCGAGCTGCTAAAAACGCCAGGAGCGTGACGAGGCGCTGAGCGTCTTTTTCGCGCCGGGCGCCGAGCGCTGAGCGTTTTTTTCACGTCGCCGAGAGTTGAAAAATTTTCAACTTTGGGGAAAACGCTGCGCTCGTCACTGTCACTTTTTACCCAGCCGTCCAATCACGGTGCAGGAGGGGCGGGACAAACACCGCACCGAGCACATCCGATCTTGAACGAAACGATGTGCCTACTCGCCGAGGTGTTTCCTCGGCCGCAAAATCTCATGAACACACGTACGGAAAAGTCTGTACTCTCATGTTTCAGCCTTCTTTTCATGCAGAGCGAGGGCCAGAGCAAGCAGGCCTACGTACTTTGTGGTGACATTTTTACATTCAGTAAATTAAGTAGGCTGCTCTACTTGTAGCACATCGCCTCCACGGAAATTATGTATCATAGCAACCACAGCTTCTCGAAAATAAACACTGCGCCTCCAAAACGCACCATAGCGCTGGCAGCTACGCGTTTTTAGAACAGCAGGTGGCGTTTTCAGCTGGCAAAAAACGCTTTGGTGGACACGGGGCCTCACTCTCTGTCCCTCTTCTCCAGCCACATTGCCTGTTCCCCTAGGAACCTTCATTGCCATTTTCCATCCATCCACTAGGTATCTTCAGACTAATGCTGCTTTCCAGGCAACTCAACTTGGAAATTTCTTAACGCCAACTAGAAAAAGCACTATGGAACGCCACTTGAAGTGGGAGTTTCTAATTGCAAACTCAGATAAAAAAAAATCTTTTTGAAGGTGTTCAATCATGTATAGAAATATGTTGCCAATTGTTATCAAATCAGCTGCAACAAGTTTTTAAACACAACAGTATTAAAAAAGACAGGAAAACATACCTCGAATCCCATTGCAGAACGTTGCGCGACGTGGCAAGGAAACATGTCGTTCAATACGAAAATATAGCAAACCGGTCCAAAAAAACATTTTGAGATTGAACTCGCCCCTACCTCTCAATCCATCATCGGCCTCTCAGTACACCGGTACGCTTCCCTTGATCCTCTGTCAGTTTGTCCTTGTTACTATGTTGCTGTCTTGCCTTGTGTTTTCGCTTTGCAGCATCTGCCCCCTCATCCTTTCTGCCTGTTACCAGTCTGCCTACCTGAACTTGCCATTTAAGTCCTTCCCCTGTTGCCACTCTCCTGCACCCTTGTGACAGCAAGCAAATACTCAACACATAATTCATTTCTCAAAAACATAGCCTATATAACCAAAGAAAATGAAAAAAGATTTTATATGATGATATAGCTATCCTCCTGCTATCTTAATGACCACAGTGGAAATAAGTCCTCGACTTTATTGTTTCACAATGGTTGTTTTGTAGTGGTAGGTGATTTAATGCCCTCCTTCTCTAATGACAAACTGTAAAATAAACTACTACCAAGAGATATACCAAGTCAACAAGTATTCTAGTGTAGTGTAAGTCTCAGAGGTCTCACACCAACCAGGATAATAAACAATAAATGAAACCATCACACTAAAAGAAGAAAAAAATACAATTTTTAACAGAGAGAGCCTTGTCTGCATCATTGTGTAGCCCTCTTATATCTCTGAGAGCATTGAAAACAACACAGATGCTCATTGTTATTTTTAGGCAGACACGGTGGCCTTGCCCCACATGTGCCTCCCTCAGAGCTCACAGTAATTAAACTGGATTTTCTGTTGGTGCAGTTTTCTGTAAGTGCACACCAGCCTTTTCTTTGTCTGCTCAACCAGGGCACAAGCCTTGTTATAACAGCTTATGTTAATTACCCAGCCCTCTTTCTGTTAAAGTTTTAAAAAGAAAATCATTTTGAAGGTGTTCAATCATGAGAAAAAAACAAGGTGAAGTAACTGAACTCTGTGACTGATAAGCTCACTGCGGTCTTTTGGCATCGATGGCTTAATTTCAAACATACAGTGATGACGCATCCTTTGACATGATGTGACAGGGATGCCATGTTGGTTTGAGGAGCTCAGGCTGACTGAGTGCCACAAACTCATCAACTCAACATGTAAGAACAATAAATGCTGCAAACAGCAGCAACCAGGCTCCAGGGTAGCTACTTAGTAAAGAGAACAAATGTTATCCTTTTTCTTTCTTTTAAAGTTCATCATCAGAACAACTTCAGGCTCAAAAGCCTGTGTTTCAGTGCCCTCTCCGGGTGAAAGGTTCGAGTTTTTCATAATCAAATCTGGGTGTGATCAGAAACAGTGATGTCACAGTGTGGCGGGGTACACCTGTACATCACAGAACCAAGTTAAACTAGTGGATGTCAGCAAAAACAAGATCATCAGGGTGTGTAAAGCTACTTTTTGAATCTGAAACGGTTCATCCTCACCTAACAACCTCTGGGGGGGCAGTGAGGACTTTCATGGTCGGCATCTCATCCCCTAAGCCCCTAATTTCGTATTCACAGCTTATATAGTGGTACTACAGCTGCTCAAACTTTTTAGACTGTAGAGTTGAAGCATCATCATTTTAAAGTAGATTAGTAAAAGATTCTGATATTGAAATTTGATGATAAATGGATGAAAATGGATGAAACATGAAGTGCAGAACTTTTGTTTCCCCTGGCAGTGAGAGTACTTACACAAATGACTTATGCCTACAGATGAGCTCGCTTGAGTTCAGAAAGCAGAAAGAGTTACAAAAATACAGAGAAATATCCTCAGTGCCACAACATTATTTAGGTAGAGTAAATGTCATAGCTACAGAGCCAACTCCTAAATATTTTAGAAACACTACCCTGTCCAAGATGCGACATCCATGTCTGCCCTCAGTCCCTTCTCTTTTCACAGCACTCTCCAACAATGAAAAACTGGAAGAAAACATTTGTTTTTTTTTACTGTAATAATGTTTTTAACTGGGTCACCAGAAACTTTTCTTGGTTCTTAGGTTTTTCTGCCATAAGTCAGTCATACTCTTGCTCTAGGTACTCTGTTGCTACAGTTGATCCAGAGCCATGTAGAGAGAGAGTTGCATCATCTCCATTCAATTTCATTTCAAGTGGCGTTGATAGGCTTAATCAGCAATGTGTGAACCCCTTTGGCAAGGACTTAAATGTGACAGATGTTCAATTAATGGTAAAAAGGCCTGCACTACAGCTTTAAGTAAAGTCGTGTCCTCTGTTTGTCAAATTTCTTTCACATAGACAACAGTTTATTGCACAGCTTCTTGTGCACACTAGGCAATAAGATATTAATTTGTTATCTTTTGGAACTTCAAGAGATCTGTATATTACTTAGGATCTGAAGAATAATGTCTACATTTACATTCAAACGTTTTTGAATATATATTGATGATATATATATATATATTTATATATGATATACAAGTTTGGTGTGAACAGTTTTGTATGTAATTCAAGGAGAACCAGTAAAGTAAAATCCTTTACTTGCCCCCCATAAAAGAAAATATAACGGGGAAACTGAAAACATTTGATTCACTGATTCAGTGGTGCTCTACTCTTCTCAGCAGTAAGGTGCAGGGTGTCTGCTAAGGGTATAATTACAGAGATAGAATACAAGGGTGTAATTACCTCTAGAGAAAGTTCACTGCAACTGAGCCCCACAAAAGAGTGTGTATGTGGCAGAATTATGGGTTGTGACAGAGGGGCTGTAGCCTGTGTGCATCAGTGTAAATGCAGAGTTAGGTGGCCTATTTACATATTGTACACTAATGGATGTTTGATTAGACGAAGTGGATGAGCCTGACCTTTTCTCTTTTCATATGAGGACTGTGATGAGGCCGTGGCCATACTGTGGAGGGGCTGTGACACACGAATACATGAATACAGACTAGTCTTGGGCACTATTTATTTTTCATACCTTCATACCTGTCTAACCTATCTAACATTTCGATGGGATATATATGATGGTTTTTGTGTTACAAAAAAAAAGCTGTGCTGCTGGTGATGGAAATCACTGTAGCATGTATGCCATTGTCTGGCTTACACAATGCTGAGTGTTTAATATGCAATTAGTCTACTAAGACAAGTCTTGCTGCGTTTAAATATGTATGGCCCATAGAATAATCAGTGTTGGATGAAGCATTAGGATCCTTTACTTGAGTAAAAGTACTAATTCCTCCCTGTAGAAATACTCTGTTACAAGAAAAATCAATGCTCTGAAAATGTAACTTCAGTAAAACAAGGTCAGTATAATCAGTATACATACAATATAATGTGGTTAACATATTAAAAAGTCAAATATCAGACTGTTATACTATTAAATATTATATCATTTGATTATTATTACTCGTGCATTACTGTAAAAGCAGGATTTTTTGTAGTCAGTTGAGGTTGAACTATTTTGTATCATTTTTTGTTATGGATTAATCTGCCGATTATTTTCTCCACTAATGCAAAGTTTGATAATAGTGAGAAATATTGTCACAATTGCCCAGAGTGACACCTTCACAATGCTTGTTTTGTCTGTCCAAACCTCAAAATGATTAAAAATACATTAAAATAATCAAAAGGAAACAAAGCAAATCTTCACATTCGTGAAGCTGGCACCATGAACTGTTTTTACATGAAAAATGAATAATGAATTCAATGATTAAAATAGTTGCCAGTTAAATTTCAATCAACTATTGTACTAGCTTTACTTGTATAAATGGTTGGGTATTTAAATTTATAACAATACATCATGTCAGAGCCGGCCCTGACAATATTGGAGCCCTAGGTGAGATTTTAAATTGGCGCCCCCCATGCCCAACCCTAAAATGTCCACCTCATGGGTTGGGGTCATCACTCTTCAATCCACAGGAATTGTTTTAAACGTTCAGTAGCCAATATCACAATTTTAGCATGTATTCATGAAAAGCCAAGTCAGTAATCATGGTCAATAATGAATGAAGTGTGATCAGCATACTTGTCAACCTCCACATCAAAAACATCTAAATTGGGAGACCAAACCTATCTGTGTTCCTCCATAAACTGTGTGTCAACCCAGAGACTGTTTTCTTCCATCATAGGGTAGATTTTTTAAGTGCAAGAGTATTGGTTTAGTTTTAACCAATACTCTTGCACTTAAAATGACAGAAATGAAGAGGAGGGTCTGGGGGTCCTCCCCCAGAAAATCTTAAGCATTGAAGACTTCATTCCTGCAATCTGCTGAAAATTTCTGAACCAAATTCTGTCTCAATTTATGGTGGAAAAATCTTCATTTATGTAAAGAGAAACAAAATTAAGGCAGCATATAATGCAGTAAGGTTTTCAGGCATTCTATAGCTATTGCTTTTAAATAGCCTATGTTCCATGAAGGCATGATTCAGTCTTCCCTCGTCTTTTGTGTCTTTTGTTTGGGGATGTGCTTGTGACACGTTTTAACCTCAAATGAGTTAATTTAGATTGAAGTTATAGATTCCAGTACTTTAATAGCTGCTGTGTTTCAGCAGGTTTTCTGCTCATGTTCATAACTTTCTGCACATTCAGAATCTCTCCCACATATCTTAGTTCTCTGACATGTCCAGAAAAAAATCTTAAATGAGACTGACGTCATTATTTAATTAGAATTGATACTATTTTTTAAGTCTACCTCTCCTATATCCCCTGTATTATCCCCTTTAGACCAACACAGTGCACAGACTGCATGTTGCATGTGAAACCAAAACCAACTGGAAAACACTCACTACAAATCCACACACGTTAACGTCTGTACTCACAGTGAAAAACCTTCTCTTGCGGTGCCCCCTGACATTCTAACTAATAGCTAACTAGTAACTGAAGCTGTCAGATAAATGTAGTGAAGTAAAAAGTACAATATTATATTAGGAGTAGAAGTAGAAAGTGACATGAAAAGAAAATACCCAAGCTCAAATACCTTGGTACTTAACTACAGTAATTGAGTAAATTTACTTTATTACTGTCCACCACTGGTGCCTTTTTTCCACAGATTGTTGCTGACACATCAGTGGGCTGAACAGAGATGATGTGCACACAGCTTTGTCTGTGTTGGCTGGATCACTTTTATTGTAGGACTAAACCCAAAATTTTCCTAAACAGGGGCAGAGGCATTTTTCTTGTTTACTGATCCTGTAAAGTTATCCCCATCACCGCAGTTACCTACAAGTGGCCTCTTTTTGTGTGGTTAGTGATTGTGTGATTGAGCAAAAGTGAGTGAGCTGGAGGTGAAGGCAGTGGAGCAGTAGAAAAAGGTGAGCAGTGACGTTTAGCAGTAAATTTACAGTGTAGATTACAGTTTCAGTGAATAAAGGTTGTAGCTAAAGCTCCTGTGTGAGTGGGTTGTTCACCAACAGGTGGAAAAGTGAAGGGGGTTATCACATTTTAGATGGAGTTAGGCAGTTTTGCACAGCGTTGCCTGCCTACGTTAGGGCCGTACACTACAATACATCACCTCAACACAACATCTCCATATCAGTTTAATAGTGAGTGTCTGTATTTTTGACGGTATTGAAAGTCATGCCATCTAAAATCCCTGACAAACTGAAATACTGATCTGATAAATTTCAATATACAAATTTGCCAGAAAAAAATATAATTTTCATATAAAACAATAGTTTGATGAGAGTTAGATAAACAGCCCAATGATATCTTAATGTCTGTATGCTAAATATTAAGGTAGGCCTACAGCCAACCGCTGGTTTGCTTAGCTTACAATGAAGTGTAAAAATGACACATTTTACTCTTTGACACTTTTTTGTTTTGTAGGGATTAAGCAAATAAAATTTATATATTAAAATACATATATATATATATATATATATTATGTAAATAAATGTGCTTTAGAGGTACTGTTTGCCTTTGGACAGAGCCAGGCTAGCTGTTTCCCTGTTTCCAGTCTTTGTGCTAATTATCTAAACAACTGCAAGAGAGTGGTCTCAATCTTCCCATCTAATTCTTGACAAGAAAGCAAAGAATTGTATTTTTCAACATGTTGAGGTATTTTTTTAATTATGAAGCTAGAGCTGGAGTTCATTAGCAAAAGTTAGCATACAGAATAGAAGCAGTGTAGCTAGACTTTACAAAATTCATAAACATGCCTACCAGCACCTCTTAAACTCAATAAATTACATTTTATCTTGCTTAAAACAGACACAAACTGAGATACAGACATGAATGTTTGTGTCTGGAAACACCTTTAGAGGCCTTTAGTCTTCCTGCTTACAGTCTTTGTCTTAAGCTAAGTACTGTGGATCCATACTTAATGCACATGACAGTGGTATTGATCTTCTCATCTTACTCTCCACAAGAACGTGAATAGGCACATGTCCTCTAACTATTCCTTTAAGCAGTGTAAACCAGTTAAAGCAATCCCAACATTGCCAACAGAGAGTAGGCTACTTATCTACTTGATGGACATTATAATTCTAACTAAAACCAGCAAGAGAGAAGCATTAATAGACATGCAGATAAAGATAGACAGAGGTGGATAGAAGAGAGTGATGTAGGGAGGAACTTAGATTTCAGATGAGTGGGGAGTAGAGGGTGGGCCGGGGGGGTGAAATGCACTCTCGACCTTTCAAATAAAGCATTATGGAGCACTTACCCATGCCAAACAACACTGTAATAACATTTTCCAGGCAACTCTGGGTGACCTGAAGGGCCTCATTGTATGTGTGAACTTGAGCATAAGGTGTAACAAACATTCGTGCATTATATGTCTATATTGGCCCATAGTGCTCGCCTGCAACATTTTGCCATAAAACACATAATGAAGGCATTTTTATCATCCTTTTCTTGAAAACAGTGTGTTTATATATGTATTCTGTAAGTGCAATGTACAATTATGCATCTACATAAAATGTACCTGCACATTAGGGCACATATTTCATTGCTCATCTCTTTATATTGCTTATTAAACAACTCACAACTGTCTATACTTTCTCACCATTCTCTTCTGCCTGCTCTGTGCTGCCAGTCCAAAATAACAATGGCACATTTTAATTAAGGACAAAGGGTAACCCAAGTCCTTGGTTAATGAATCATGACACAGTGGATTCTCTTTATTTTACAAATGTTGAATAATGAGCTTCAGGTCATGTTTGTGCTGCCACTGAATAGCTTGTGTTTTCGGGGAGTGCAGCTGTCATCTCGCCTGCAGCGCTGAATCCCTCAAAGAGAGAAATCCCATCCTACACCACTGTGCAAATGAACCTAGGTATATGGAAGCCGACATGGAGAACGTAAAAGTAGACTGAAAGCTCCAGTGTAGAGACACTTCAGGGTGAAATACAATCCCTAAAAATCCATGAGTGACCACAGATGTACCTCTGTGACCTCTCACACAGTCCAGGTATCATTCTCTCTCCTTTGCCAGAGGCATAGGATTTATCTGGCAGCAGAGGATCAGATAAGCTCCTCTGTTTTCTGTCATGCTCCCTATCAGCACTATAACAAACTTCTATAGGCCAATTAAAGCAGCTATCATGGCTGTGATTGGATCACTGAGCTTTGAAAGAAAAAGCACGTGCCACTGTCAATGTTGTATAACTGCAATACCAGATTTATATGATAAGTGATGTATTGTAAACTTATGTTTTGTTACATTGAAACTGTGACTACTTAAGGAGTCTTTCGCTGTTGAGGATAATGGGGAGTTTGCAATTTTACTAGATTCCATCACTTGATGAACTTCGCTGTTGTCAAAACACTGCAACCGTTACAGCTGTCATAGTCTAAAAAGCTGTGGATCAGTGAAGTCAGCAGAAAAAAATTCCCCAACACAAGGAGGCTTTCATTATATTTCCTCAGCAGTGTTTGCCTCAGCTTACAAAATGCGACCTGTTTTATTGTAAAAATATTTTTATGTGACTTTTACTTTGATCTTCATGAAATAGGTGGTACTGGAAGCTTAGCAGAGTAGTAACTGCTTGCCGGTAATTCAGTAGCTGCAGTTATTAATGGCTATTTTCCTATGGATACAATGAGGAATTTGTACTGGCTCTATTGGTTCCAGACCTCTAATTTTTTTTCAGCAATCTCTGCCACACATTGACAGCTGTTGTAAAGAGGGCAGAGCCAATTATACCCATGTAGCTGGGATTAAAAATGGCCACATGATCTTCACTAGGGTGAGAATAGGTGAAATCTGGAACAGGGGAGTTGGCATGGCCTCCAATACATTAGTGTCAATGAACAGTAAAACCATAACATGTGAAAGTCCAGCACTAAGTCCTGCAGCTACACTTCCCCTGTCCTCACTTTGTCTAAAAAACTAAAAGGGTCTTACAAATATACTAGCATCATACCATTAAACCATTCGTATTGTAATAACAGTATGCTCAGTCATACTTTTCACTTATTCCAATTAATAAGAAAATCAATTTACTTCATTATAACTTAGCTATGCTACTTTGTAAATTACATATTTTTACACACTACAGTTCTGCAAATGTATTAGGTTACTAGTATACTGAAGGCTAAAGTACTGCACTTTCCAGGTGAATTTTTTTGTTGCTGTATTGTATTTCAAATATATTCACATTTTAGATAGTATATTGCAAATATACTGACAAAGAATTGTACAATCTGTAAATATAAAATTATATTATCCTTAACTTATATCCTAATCTTAAACTATTTTCACAATTCAACTTTTACAGACGGTATTTACAACAGACGGTTTTTGCATAATGTAGCCACCATTTACTTGTCTGGCGTGAGGGATGTGACCTGCAAAAAGAGAATGTAGTGGCTGCTCCAGTTTTAAATCTTACTGTTCAAAAAACTCATTTTCCTGTGTCCACCTGTACTTTTGAAGTTTAGTGTTTTGTTTGACATATTTGTAAGATGTATTTTAACATGACACTTATTTGCCAATATAATCTTATTAAACAGTAATTTTCAAATTAATTTATTTTTGCAGTAATAAATGCACTGAAATACAAGCATGAATAAGTTAACTTAGTAATTACACTAAAATTTAAAATACTAAAACTTTAGCATATTAAAATGGTTATTTTTAAAATAGACTTTCAGTGCATTGTTACACTAATAATTTACATTTCACATATACAAAAAATATGTTTAAAAACAAAGTTGAAAGAGTATACTTTGGAATTTACGCATAACTTTCACTTAAAGTATATTTTTCTATAATTATTTCTTTAAAGTATTATAGTACAATTATTTTAAAGTGTGTTCAAAGTTAGTATACTTTATTTACAGACAGTACAATTCTTTTAGTATACTTAAAATGTACTATTTAAAATTTGAATGTTTGAAATATAATAAAGTATATTTTTTTCACCCAGGGTCCTACACACCTTTGGGGCCGGTGTAACAAATTATTTATAAGTTTAACTGTTTTTAAAAAATGGCCCCACAACCGCCCCATAGAGCATGGACAGTGGCCATTCGGTCATTTTCTATGCTGACACTGGGCTGGCCCAAACACATCTCTTACTGGCTCCCTCTCCGTCCCCCTGTGGCCTCCTGTGCTTCTTGTGCTGCAGGTAAAAAAAAATAAGTCTTCAGATGGTGTCAGGATTGTGGTGGTTGAGAAGGGTAAGCAGGTTGGTGCACCCAAACACAGGACACAGAGTACTACAGGTATAGTTCAAAAGGTTTAATAACACAAACTGAGAGCAAGCACACTTACATACAGAGTGGCTGAGCAGAGTGAATCTAAAATAACATATTCCAAGAAAACAAAGGTGATCCAACAGAAAAATCCAGAAACAGGTGTGTGATCTAAAATCCAAAGAACTGACAGGGAACAGGCAGGAAACAAGCAAGATGAGACAGAGCATGTTTCAACCATTACAATGAGGGACAGCACATATACACACGACAAAGACCGGACAGGGAATGAACAGAAACACTAAACATTTATACACAAAGACTAACGAGCAGGGTGGGAGCAACACAGGTGACCGGGATCAGGGCTGACGAGGCAGGCAGAGCGACTGCAGTGAGAAACAGAGAGGCAGGCAGGCAGAGTGAGAGCAGGGGAAAACAGAGAAACTGACATGCAGAGGGATTACCGGGGTAACAGACATCACACAGGTTACTCAACACTAGATGATAAACAAGACAGAACCCAAATACCCAACAGACCAAAATAACAGATAATAAACTGACCAAACTTAAAAGTGCACAATATGGCATGGCTGACAGGCAGAGTGTGACAGATGGAAACCGCCACATGCACAAAAATAACGATATGTTTGCTGCAGCTTTAGCACCCAACAAACACAGGCACCTAAAGGAGACCCGTGGCCACTGCCAGGCAGAGGAGGAGAGGTGAGACAGTGGAGCAGTGACAGGGCTGAGGGAGAGAGTGAGCAGAAGGAGAGTGGATGGCAGATGTCCCCATCACGTTTTGAAAGCAGTTGTTAAAAATGTCTCCAGAATGCAGGAAATTAAGTGTTTCATGCTCAAAATCTTCTGGGTTAGAGACCTCCAGAATCCCCAAGAGGCTCGCCTACTGCTGCTGGTCACTCACTGTCATACAGTGAGGGAATATTACAGTAGGTATACATGTTATATGGAAGCATGATGTATTGGTGAGGGGTGTCCAACCAATTTTGGTGGGCCCGCTGTGCCAAAAATGCCAGGATCGTTTTTTGTACCAGTCCTGGCCTATGTCAACTCTGTTGACACAATGTCCACAATACCCTGCTGTAGCTAATGGAAAGCCGAACAGTGGAGAGCGTGTCGGAGTAGCCACTTGGCGAGTGTCATGAGGTGCATTTAGCTTTCTTCCCTTTGTCGTCACATGGATGAAAGATTTGTGTTTCAGGTAATGTTAAATGACTTGTCCATGGACATTCAGTTTCCTTTCTATTTTGCTAAGATATGCAGTTGTTGGGATGTTATAGTAGCAGGAGGGTTTTGAGTATTGCTATGCATGATTTATGCAATAGGCCCAGGGGTTGGATCAGTTTTTTTAATGGTTGATATTTAATTTCAGAATCATAACTATTCTGTCATTATTCTTTTTTTTTTAAATAATCTCACTGAAAACTGACACTGGTCCTGGTCTAATCCCAACAGTCTGCTGCTGCTGCTGCTGCTGCTGCAAACCAGAATGACATTAGGCTTTTAAAGATAACGAGGTTTCTCTGCTCTCCTTCATCATCAGAGGTGTAATTAGACAGGTAATGCAGAGGAGAGGAGCTTCGGGTCCATCCTTCTTAATCAGAAAAGTCATAACAATGCAAATACTGACCCTTTGTTGACTCAGATGCCTAAATGACTGATATTATTTAAACTTTTAAAGTCGGAGAGAGACACCAGAGGCCAGCAGAGCCAGTGAATTCAGATGATGATTCGCACTTCGTAATTCACAGAGGAGGAAAGTTATGAGTGGCCGCGGATGAATAAAATGGGTAATAAAAGTGGGAATGAGCGAGTGATGAAGCTTTTGGCCTCCATCCCCTCCCACCCACTGCTGCCCACCTCCTTCACAGCCCATCCACCCACTTCTCCACCCTCTCACGAAATGGCACTGACTGTCAATGTTTTCCTGTCTAGTCCAGTGTCTCTTCTTCTCGTCGTCTTGCTCTTTCATTTTCCCTCACCCCGTCTGTCCTTCTACCCTCATCTCTTTCTATCTCTCTGCTCCTCCTTCCCCCCACCTGCATCTGTCAGCCTCACTCTTTCTACCTCTTATCAGACAGGCAGCGAAGCATGGGGAAGCTGTATGCAGTGAAGACAACAGCAGGGGAGCACAGGGCTGTGAAATGCAGGGAACTGAGACTTAAGAGACTACAGAGCTGAGGCTGAGCTACTAACTTAAGGGCTTTAGACTGTAACAAAAGACAATATTTAGACTTAAGGTCTAAGAATGGACATTAAAAACTGAGCACGAGCTGAGAGTGCCACAGGAGAAATGGTAAAGCTCCTTGTTTCCAAGTTGAGGTTAAAACTCAATTTCAAAAAGCCATTGTTGCACAGTAAAGTCAGTGTGTATGAATAAATAAAGTCATGCTCAGTTGGAAGAAATCCATGTCATCATGGTTGTGATATTACGGAAAAGTATTCAGTGCACTTTGCATAATTTAACAACAACATGTTCATGTGCAAGAAGACATTTAAAAGACATTAATTAAACTTTTACAATCGGTGCAAATGAACAATCAACACAGTTCATACAGTGTGGCAATTTGGGATTATCCATCTGGAGGACAGACTGCATAAACAAATACTGATCTAATAAAAAGGGTCAATAAGGAACCTCAGGGCTCCATTTAAGCCTAAGAACCTCTAACGTCTAATATACCTGTCACAGGTTTGGGTTGGTGGGGTGTGTTTTGTATTTGTTTTCTGTGTTCATTCCCTGCCCTTGTGTTTGCACCTCTATGTAGTGGGTGCATGTGTTACTTTGGTCTCTTATTCATTTGTCAGGTTTCCTTATTTTGAGTTCATCAGTGTTTCTAGTCTTGTTTTACTGTCTCTCTGTTCTTTGCTTTTGTTGGTGTTTGTCAGCAAGTCGCTCATGTTGTCTGTGTTATGTTTCATTTTATTGTTCCTTGTGTGGAACTCGGAACTAGGAAATTTCCGACCTCTAACTAGAAAAACTATCCTGGAACGCCACTTGAAGTCGGATTTCCTACTTGTGAACGCGGAGAAAAAATATGTACCCCGACTTCACAAGTAGCAGCTAAATGACGTCACAAAACAATGTCAGCGCCCATGGAAGCACAAACTGTAAATGGTAAACCATAAACTAAAAGGCAACAAAACATATATTTGCATGTACTTACATTAAAATAATACATACGATCACATAGTAAAACCTGTTCTGCATGTATATTGATGTAGAAATATGTTTTGCACATTAGGTAGCTGGCTACAGAAAATAATCTCGTCATCTTTTCTGCATAAAAGTTAGTGTTTAAAATACCAAAACCTTAGGAAGTGTAACCTACAACATTGTGCGATTTGAGGGCTCCCAACTTATATAGCCAGAGGGGAACACAGAACTAGTAACGTGTGGGCTATTTATGTCAGTACTTGCAGATAAACTGCCATCCTTTTAATTAGCACCTAAAGCACTGCTGAGGGTGCAACTGGTGTGCACACTTTATCGTGGTCAGCCATGATTTTCATTGACTTTCGGCGTCATGCACCACCACGCACCTGGAACGCTTTGATGTCAAAGGCGGAAGTTTCAACTGGTAAATATCCCAGTTCTGACCGGCCTTGAACATGGCATTAGTCTGCCCTAATGTCTCGTCATGTTTTACTTTGTGTGCTTGTCTTTGATAGTCTGTGGTCTCACCTGTGTGTAATTAGTTTCTCCTTCACCTGTGTATTTAAGTGGTTGTCTGTCTTTCAGTTAAGGCCAGTTCATTGTGGATTTTGTTGTGTTGATTTTCTGTGTGTTTCTAGTGTTCTCAGTGTTTCTTGTGTGGATTTACATGTTCACCACCTGTATGTTTTCACCATTGGTTGGAATAAACCACAAAACTCACCAGTTCCATCTCTGTGTCTGCGTTTGGGTCCATAACCTCTGTCTCCTGCGTTCAGCCCTGCCGGCTGAACATAACATTACCGTTACTGCAGACCATTCTGGTTTCTGATGATAGCATAAATTTAAAAAAAATAAAGGTCGTCATCACCAATATTTCTGTTCTAGAAAACCAGATCAGTTAACAATAGCAGTATCACATGGGAATTTCTTTGATTAAAAAATACTCATGGCCTAAAATGTATTTGTTCTATTGTAATTTTATTTATAATTTTATTTTAGATAAGCACACACACACACAATCATCCAAGTCACTACAACTTAAAAGTTTAAAAGCTAAAAAGTTGAAGAAGGCGAAAAAGCAACTTTAAAAGAAAGCATTGATGGATATCATGGATAAGGACAAAACCAAATTGCCATGATGTGAGTAGCTGTGCTGTCATTTCAACTTCTAATAGCCAGTAGTGTAATTGCAGTTGGAGCACTTCTAACACTTGAATAGGAATGAAACTCACTGCAAAAACCGAGCTCTCAAAAAAAAGAAAAAAAGCATTAGAAGTGGGGGGAAATTACTTAAAATAAGCAAAATTATCTGCCAACAGAACGAGAATATTTCACTTGCCACTTAAGGCCAAATTCTCTAACATAAAAGTCGCCTGGTAAGAAGAAATATCTTGTCAGACAAAAAACAAGTATATTTTGCCTTCAATTAAGATAACTAATCTTACTAAGATTTTAGTTTTTGCAGTGCTCTCCTCGTTGATTAATCAGTACAAACAATGAATAACTGCACTAGAAAATATCAGATTCAAAAGGTACAAGCTCAAAATGTATTTATACTGTTCTACACTATTTACTTGTGAATTACTGAAGCAGAGAAAGGCTATGTGTTCCTAAATAGATCTTATAAACATAGAATGTAACTGGGTGTATGGCAGTCAATAATGATAACAACATTTTGAAAAATTAGAAGCCACAATGCCAATGCAGCAACTCATAAAGAGAGCAAAGTTGTTTCAACATGAGCAGCGGGGAGCCACTAACACTTTTGTCCACCTGTGGGTTATTTCTTTCCATCTACTGATTGTATTTGGCTTGATCCTCATATTTTATTAAACAGCTTTGGCTCGAGTAAATTGTACCGTTATTATGTTAAACTATAAGCTCAACATGGTGTTACCGTGGCAACAGTCAACAGTGAGCAAATGAGAGAATGATGTCGTTTCAACACAATACTGATACCCTACAGCCATGACGCAGTGAGGAGATAGGAGATGTATTTGTGTGTGTGTGTGTGTGTGGGGGGGGCTGAATAGAAGAGAAGAGAAATTAAAGAGCAGATTGGAAGAAGAGATGGGGGTATATAGAGCAAAAAAGGAAGGATGAGCTTGAGAAAGCAGAAAGATAATGCTCCCTGTGGGGGAAAAGAGGAGGGGCGAGGAATATAATCTAAGAGAGGACCTGGAGAGAGACGAGTATTAGATAGTCGATGAAAAATCTGCTTGCAGGTATTCATCATACAGTATCTGCAGGCATATCATTTCCCAAGAGACAGAGGGACGTTTGTTTTTACCACATAAGCTACCTGTGGCTGTTTTAAAGTACTTTAAAATTGGAGCTGAAAATATGCTTGCGAACTTTTATCTCCTTTTGAGCTGGGGCAAGCTGATGCTGCATTCCAGGCAACTCAGAACTGGGAAATTTCCGACCTCCCAACTAGAAAAAGTACCATGAAACGCCACTTGTGAACTCAGAGAAAGAAATTGTACTCCCTCTTCACAAGTAGCAGCTGAATGATGTTACACAACCATAGCAGCTCCAGTGGAAATACACATTGTAAATGGTAAACTATAAACTAAAAGGCAAAGAATTAAATGAAAATAATACATACTAGAATCAAACAGTAAAACTTGTTCTGCATGTAAATTGATATAGAAATATTTTGTCAGTGTTATTTGGTAGCTGATTACAGTAAACAATCATCTCTACCTAAAAGTTATTCAAATTCAAATGTTAAAAATGCCCAGAAATGTGAAAACATTTGGAAATATAACAAACTTTTGCTGACTTTTGAGAATTACCAACTGATGTGGCTAGAAGGATACACAGTTAATGAATAACATGTATTTATCACTTGTAAAATGTCACTTTAATAAAACGGCCATCCTTTTAATTAACACCAAGTGCACTGCGGAGGGTTCAACTGTGTGCACACTTGACAAAGAGTTTGTCACGGTCAGCCACATTCACTTGGAAAGTCTAGGTCCTGTCTGTGTTACTGCAACAAGTTTGTGGCTCTGATAAACACTGCCATGTTTCACATCCACACAATCAACTGGAAGATAAGACCAGAGGAGACCAGCTGGACCCTCCAACAGTAAGCCCTACCTACGGTAAGAAACATCGATCACGATCCCTACAAAGCAATCAAACAAAGCACAACCCCTACTAAATTACAATGGAAACGAAACATTTGTTCACCCCATTCTGCGGACCAATGGAACTCAACACTGAAGCATTCAACATGTGTGTCCAATAATTTGAGACATAAAATGATCCAAGTGAAGGTCATAAACAGGGTTTATATGACACCACATAAGTTTAAAAAGAACAGCTGTGGTAGGATTAGTACATTTATTTATTTATTGTGGTCCTGTCCCAGGGACTCTTATTAGAGAATAAAAGAACAATACAATACACACTTGTGTATGTATGTGACATAGGCCTGAGTAATATTAATGTTTGTGACATGAATGCGAGTAGGACCTAAGCGGGATGCAAGGTATGACTGATGATACTGAATGGGGTGAAGATGTCTAGAGTGACTTGGAAACTGTCTTGGCATCATCATCCCCCAATGTCAATCTGTACCAACCCTCCCCCCAATCCCTCACCCCTTGGCTGCACCCATGGGTGAACAAGGCAATCACACTCTTTTCCTTTTATGGCATCGTGTCGGGGTGGGATGGCGCAATGGTTAAGACGCCCGCCTTTGGTGTGAGAGACCCGGGTTCAATCCCCATTGTGTCCCTGAGCAAGACACTTAACCCCTAGTTGCTCCAGAGGCGTGCGACCTCTGACAGGTATAGCAATTGTAAGTCGCTTTGGATAAAAGCGTCAGCTAAATGTAAATGTTTTGTTTCTGTTTTGTCTTGTCCTTTGTTTAAAAACAGAAAAAAAAGAAAAGTTATTAAAAAAACAAACACCTGCTTGTGTTTGTTGACTTGAAGACTTGAAAGCAAGTCTTTCAGGACATTTCCGTTGTATATGTTTATCTCTGTTATGCTGTGTGGAAAAAAAACAGTAGTTGTTCTCATGTACACAACTTGGTTAGCTGTATGTCTGCATGTGTGTGTCTGTTGTGTGAAAAGAAGCAGAAATGGGTGCTTGGCCCACAATATTTTGATAATTGAACCAAATTGCTTCTCTCTCCCCAAAATGGTTTTGATGAGTTCAGGTTAAAGGGTTAAATACCTCTTGACCGTAGAGTTGGATCCTATTGTTGAAGAGAGTGGCAGTATCAGTTCCTATTGGATTCTCAATTCCCTGTTCCATCACTGAGATCATCACTTGGTTCACTCCCTGTTAATGTCTACATGGACTGTCATTAAATCCACTGAAAAGAAAGCACAAGCTAGATAATAAAACTGATTCCCCCTGATCCAACAACAAAAGCAGAACCACCCTGAAACAAAGAACCAAACCAAACATGTTTTCCTTTTTCTAACACTGGGAAAGAGGCCACAAGGCAGACTGGATAAGCATCAAGCCAGCTGTCCAGAAAGTTTGTCATGATGTTATGACAAGCAGACCAATACATTCGCCATAAGTTGCTGGCATTTTCCCACTACAATTTATTGTTTGAATGGAAAATCTGCTTTCACAAGCAGCTGGTTGGTGCATCATTAACTGTTTATCCACCACCCCCATCTCCTGTTAAATCCACACGGGCGTGCAGGAAAGAGTAGTATAAAGGTGCTGGTTTTAGAATAAAGAAAGTGAAACTTGGATATTATATTCATTCATTACACACAGACTGATATATTTCAAATGTTTATTTAATTTAATTGTGATGATTAAAACTGACAACTAATGAAAATCCCAAATTCAGTATCTCCGAACACTTTTTTCTACCACATCTTTTCCTTCCCTTCTCCTCTCTATTAATGTGCTTGGACACAGAGCTCTGTGAACAGCCAGCTTCTTTAGCAATGACCTTTTGCGTCTTGCTCTCTTGTGCAAGGTGTAAATGGTCGTCTTTTGGACAGCTGTCAAGTCAGCAGTCTTCCTCATGATTGTGTAGCCTACAGAACTAGACTGAGAGACCATTTAAAGGCCTTTACAGGTGTTTTGAGTTAATGAGTTGATTAGAGTGTGGCACCAGGTGTCTTCAATATTGAACCTTTTCACAATATTCTAATTTTCTGAGATACTCATTTTGGGGTTTTCACTAGTTGTCACTATAGTCATCAAAATTAAAAGGAATGAACACTTGAAATATATCAGTCTGTGTGGATTGAATGTATACATTGTCCAAGTTTCACTTTTTGAATGAAATTACTGAAATAAATCAACTTTTGATGATATTTTAATTATATGACCAGCACCTGTACATGTCAGTGGTGGATATGTACTTTATCTTAGTCTTGAGGAAGACTTCTTCATTGATGTCATGATATTATGTTTTAAAGTGTTCATATTATGCTAATTTTTAGGTTCGTGATTTTATTTAGGGGTTGTACCAGAATAGGTTTAATTTTCACTGGAGACAGAGTGTGGACGCAGACACTGAGATGGTACTGGTGAGTTTTGTGGTTTATTGCACAAACAGTGAAAGTTACAGGTGGTGAGGAGTGAGCACTCCCATAAAACACAAAATACAAAATATCCAAAACTCAAAGAGGTGATAAATCGAACAGCATAAATCCACACAAGAAACACACACAAAATCAACACTACAAAATCCACAGTGAATTGGCCACTACTGAAAGACAGACAACCACTTAAGGGAGAAACTAATTAAACACACGTGAGACCACTAAGACAATCAAGCACAAGCACAGGAAGTAAAACATGACAAGAGACACTAGGGCAGACTAATTACAAACTAAAACAGGAAGTAAAGCTAACTGAAACACACAAGGAACAATTTCACAAAATGAACCATAACAAAGACAACATGTACTGAAACACTGCATTAAAAATTTCTTTAAAAAAGATGGGTATGAATTGTAATAATTACTGAGTGAGGTTGTTGGTGTGGAGATGGAGACATTTGCGGATTTGAAGTCATTAAAGCTCCTTCTGTCTTCTAGGCCATGATTTTCTGCTCATATATTATGTTCAACGTGTTAGCTCACAGGGGTGTATTATTTGTCCTTTGCCCTGAGAGTTTTTGTTGTAGTTATTACGTCAAAAATGCCATGGAGGTCACAAATATATTGAGTAAGACCTGTATCCTTCAGCATCCACACCACAACACCGTGCCTCTCACAGACAGTAAACAAAGCCTGAAGTATGTGTTGTGTCCTGACTTTTACCATATTTACTCCTGAGAGCAGGATGGTTTCATGAAAAATAACCTGCATCCAGTTCTCTCAGATAAGGTATCAGATGAAGGATGAGGGAATTTAGATATCTGATAAATACTTAACACCATGAGAGAGAACATCTTGATTGAGGTGACACCTTTTTCATGAAGATGTTTTTTTCATGAGGGTTTTTGGGGGGGGGTGTACAGCACTATGTCTAACCTTGAAAGTATGTTGATGGAATTAAAATTCCTTTAAGGTAATGAAGGATCGATTTAGGTCTTTTAATGTAAAAAATCTTGTGGGTGTTGTGTGGGAACTGTGTGGTAGAGCAGGTAAGGGAAAAAAGCAGTGTGCTTATTGATTCAAAACCATCAGAAACAGATAGACAGTCAACAATTGCAAAAAGGGTGAAGGCTGGCAAGCTGAAACCAATGAATGAAAAAATGTCTGATTTTCAGTTGCTTGACACAGATTCTTTCATTAGATAGCCATGATATCCAAAAAGTCCACTTTATGCTACTCATTAAAGTGTCACAACAACTGCTCAATCTTAGGTATTTTGGTCTATTACTATGATTGTGCAGTTTTTCTGAACTTCTCTCTGTATCCCCAAATACAGATCAATAGTAGAGTAACCTGAGGAAATGCACAAGCTTTCTTAATACAATAGAACATGTCTGAGAATTTTTATGCTTAAATACCATCATATTTATAATATGATCACAACTGTTAGAGATCAGAGGGTCTTTGTAAATGGTCGTTTTTCAGACTCCTTATTCCTCTCATATCAAGGGTGTGTCCTTTCACCCCTTCTTTTTATTATGTACACAAATGGCTGCAGAAGCACCAAGGAGAGCAGCAGCTATTTGGCGACCGACTTTATCTCATGGTGTGATAACTAATTTCCTTGACTTAAATGTATCTAAAACCAAACAATAATTAATGATTGACTTTGGCCGAAATAGAGATGCTGCATACATAATGAAATGATGGAAAGTGTCTCATCACATAAATGCTTTGATATAAACACTGCTGCCATTGTGAAGCTGGGGCAACAGAGAATTCATCTTCTCCGCTACCTAAACTCCTTTTCTGTCACGCCGGTCATCCTGTGTAGATTTTATCTACATTTTGTCTTTTATTGAGAGTCTTTTACATTTTTCCTTTATCTGTGTGTTTCACAGTCTGACAGTTAAAGACAGGAACAGCCTGAACAACATTGTAAAACTCCGTTCTAAAATCATCACAGTGAACCAGAGAGACCTTAATGTCTTGTGTAACCAACAAATAGCCGCAGCAAGTATTTTAGCCTCCCCAGGACATGCACTGGAAGGTTAATTCTCTCTGTTGCCTTCGGTGATCTGACTTTTAAACCCGGTGTAGGGTCCTTTATGGGGTTTCAAATGTGCACAGTTTGTCTGTTGTGAATATTGTGTGTTTTGTGTTATGAAGGCAAACATGCTGCTCTTAACTAATTGCCCTTAGTGGGATTAATAAAGTTGATTGAATTGAATTGAATAATTTCATATTTCCTCTGTTTGGCATTTTACAACACATAAGAAAGAACATCTGGTGGATAAAATGATGAATGAAATGTTTCTTGAAAATTCAAGATGGCAGTATATAAAGTGCAGGCTTGTTGATCCAACAGGGCTTCAGCTGAAATGGTTTGGTAATATACTCATCTAGTTTTATTGACATTAATTAGCACAGCAAGGGTGACAAAAAGTGTGACCTTTTCAAAGTGGTTATTGCACACCAAGAGAACACATTTCAAGAGCTGCTTCCAAAAAGAGAGATTAAAAGGCTAAAACCAAAATGAAGTTTGGCTTATTATCTCTGTGCCTCAGCTGGTGCAGTCTTGTTGGCTCATCTTTTTCAGTGGTGCTTGTAATTGTGGAAGGGACTGAACATTACTAGATTGTACATTATGTATCGCATTTTAACTGTGGATTACAAAAGCAGTGTGAAGTGAAGCGTGGTGTGGGTGCTAGCACAAGTGACAGATTTACTAAGCCAGTTTGCAAAGGAAATCTATACTCCCATGTCTGTCTGCTTTTAAGGGGCACATGGCCCTCAGCTCTGCAGAGAAAAAGCAAACCAAATCTAAAGCTAATCCCTTCATCGCTCTCTTAAATCTGCAGCCAGGGACCATGTGACCAGATAGAGAGAAGGAGGAGGAGGAGGAGACAAAGGAAAGAAGAAAAATGACTGACTAAAGAACTGAGATTCAACAGGTGAAAATATACTGTAATGTCAAAATGGAAATATCGGTATCTGTAAAGGTTTTAAATCTCAAACTGAAGGTCTATATAAATGTGAAACTAAGTAATAGTTTGACATTGTGAGATATAAACTCATTCGCTTTCCGGAGGAGAGTTAGTTGAGAAGATCGAGACTGCTCTAATATCTGTCAGTTAGCTTAGCTTAGCACAAAGACTGAAAACAGCCGGCCAGGCTCAACCAGCACTTCTAAACTTCACTAATTAACACTGGTACTATGTTAAATTAATCTTGTTTGTTAAATCCATACAAAAAACTGTGTTTTAAGGGGGTTAAGTACTGAACTGTTACTTTACCAGACACAAGAGTCCTGGAGTCTCCAGTTTTAGTTTTTTGTATGGATTAAACAAACAAGATAGGTTATGTGTTTTTTTTTGCTATTGTACTATTGTGCTATTGTGTGGATTTTTTTATCCTTCAGACAGAGCCAGGCTAGCTGTTTCCCTCTGTTTCAAGTCTTTATGCTATAAGCTAAGCTAAGCTATGCTAAGTTTTTATTTCACACTTGCCTTGACAATGTAAACATCGGTTTCCCATGCCAATAAAGCCTCATTGAATTCAACTGAACCATAAATCTCTAAATTTAGCGCTAGCGTGTTAGTGTCTAGCATGTTGCATGCTGTACATTATGCAACTTGTCATAATAAAATATAATCAAATCCTATTGTGGTGTTCGTTAGGCGAATGGAAAGACTGACAATCGTCTTATCCACCACATTCTGAGGAATGAGATAAGCCCAGAATTGGCAGTCACTTGTCTCTGTATGTGTTTGTGACATGCTGTGCCGGCCTATAGTTTAATAACTAAACCATACCTTCACATGGAGCTGAGGAAGCAAGTGTGTCTCAAACAACTCCTCATCTCTCCATGCTCCCATTTGCTTTCAGTGTCATGCTGCCTGGTGTGATGAGGGTTCATGACAGGCTAACTGTAGAAGTCTATTATAGTGTCTCAGAATAACCAATGAAGCCTGGAATAAATAGGCAAACCCGAAGTAGAAGCGTTCATTAATCCAGATCACAAGATCACAAGTCCAGTACAGAAATAAAAGAAGTTTATCGAAATACATTTCAACAGCAATGCCAGCCAAATGTGATCAAAAAAGAGGAATTAGACACAGTGAGCTGAGACAATCAATATCATCACACTCAATCCCTAAATGCAGCTGGAGGTCTGATTCTCATCTGTGCTTCTCACAGCTCGGTGACCAATCAATACGTTTAAGCCCCTCTGCCCTCGGCCCGGTGCGAATGAATGAATATACTCAGAGCAAGACGGCTGCTCGTTTCCCACCTGAAAGTCATGAAATTAGCCCAGCTGGAAGGAGGCAGGTTGGAGTTGTCTTTCTCTTGTCTGTCTGTCTGTGTGTCAGCACCCAGCACTTCAAGGAGTGTCTTGAGTTGGTGCTGAAACTATTAGTTGCATAAGTGGTTTAGTTGATTGACACAATGTAAAATCTGAAACAATTCTAAGCAGGATCACTTACCGTTTTAAGGACTTTAAGGCAGTGGAACAAGAACACAGCATTGTAAACACCGCATTGAAATATTATCACAACATACAGCTGTTATGGCGAATGTGCTAGCAAACAGTTGCCTATTTTCACTTCCAGCAGACACAGAGCAACATCAGCATTTATTTGGATTTTTAGATTCTTGTGTCTGTCAACCTCAAGAACATAATTCATTTTAGTCTTGTTTCTGTCCACCAACTCCTGAGGGAAATATCTGGCTCTACAGCTGCTAAATGCTCCGCTAATTACATTATGTTCACCAGCTAACTTTGTCTGATGTTTTCTGCTGGGCAGCATATAGTGGGTTTATCATTTTGACTGAAAACAGCTGCTTAGTAATGATACTGGAAATCGAGCAGAAGAGAATGGAGATGTGACAGTAAAGTTACAGTAAAGTTACAATTGTAAAATCAAAACAAAAACCTGAAAGATGCTAAAATTCTCCGTTTTCATGATCATGATTTCATGATCTAAATAAGTATACTCAATAAATCAATAAAATAAATTCATTACAAAACATTTTTTAAAAATGACTGCCCTACTCTGATCCAACGGGATGAGCAGCATCTCTGCCTGGTGTGCACTGACAACCAATATAGTACATGCATACCAATAGGAAACCAGTACACCAGTTCCTGTGTCTGACAAACTCACTCTCACAAACTTTAAAATGATGAGATGAGCAATTCTAAACCATTTAATGTTACACATTGGCCAATCACTGCTGTGATAAAAATAGCTCAGTGGAAACTATTGCAAGACCCAGCTATTCCCCCTAAAACAATTATACGAATATCACATGTACAAATATTTTCAATATTCAATAACCAATTATTTCAATCAGTAACCACAAACAGCAAACTGTGATTGAAATCGAACTGCTATGTAATTTTGGAAGCAAAGATGGATCAATAAATGTGGTCCACCCTCATCTCTATGTATAATGGGCTCTAGCTGCAACACTAAACACACTGAAACAGTGATTGTAACTGACTCCTACTTATTGAAACCACAATGAATATGGAGGAGATTTTTTCCATCCACTTTTTTCCACTACACATTATGCAGACCTCGTTCTTAAAAATATCCCTTCAGAAACCTATAGGTGCTATATTTTAGAAAATGTATTAACTGAACAGTACTGCCTTTTTTAATTAGCAAAACTTAACAATAGGAATGTGCAATTAAGAGATCATAAGTTACTAAGTCCATGAAAAAACACGAAATACTCAGTCCTCTTGAAAAAGATGTATAAATACAGTATAGGTACATACTTTTAGGCTGTGCGAGATGGGTTATACTTTAGTGTCTAAAGTGTTCATCCGACTTTGTCCACCCTCAAGCGATTTGTTGAAATGTGCTCCATGTGACTTACAAACACAGCATGACCAGTTTTGCGGTTGGTCAGTAGTGTTCTGGAGAGTCATATCCTTGGAGGTTCACACAGACCTCCACATGATAGCCACTAGTACCCTGACTGCCGTTTGGCACCGATAAAAATCCTCAGAGCCATTGTAAGACCTTGTGCTGGTGCAGTGGGCACCGGGTTCCTCCTGGTGCAGGACAATGCCTGACCTCATATTGCCAGAGTGTGTAGGCAGTTTGAGGATGACGAAGGCATTGATGCCAGTGACTCCGCACACGTTCCCTAGACCTGAATCCAATTGCAAACCTCTGGGAAGTTATGTATTGATGCATCCAATCCTGCCAAGTAGTGCCACAGCCTGATCCAGGTCTGGGAGCAGATCCCCCAGAAAACCACCCGCCATCTCATCAGGAGCATGCCCCGAGTGCATACAGGTACGTGGGGGCCGAACACACTACTAAGTCATATTATGAGTTGCTGTAATGTAAGTCACGCAGGTTAGATCAGCAGGTGATTTTATTTTTGTGATTTTAAATCCAGCCCTCAATCAGTTAGTGATTTTGGGTTACACTGACTATTGTTACGTCATTTTGTTCTGAATGAATTATGCAATGTACAAAGAAAAATGTTGAACTGTTTCCTTCAACGAGATCAGATCTGTGATTTAACTGTTCTCTTATTTTTTTTGGAGTGTTGTATTTGAAAAGATTTGAAAGAATACATTTTTGGTATTTCTTATGTTACCATTAATATAAATTCTACTTAATTATCCATCTTATTTTAGTGTGTACTCACAAATTGCTTTAATCTGCTCACCTTTCTTTTCCCTTCAGACACACATGCACACCTGTCTCTCTCTCTGTTTCTCTCTCCCTGTATGTGTCTGTGTGGGAATATTTTTTCTTATTGAACATTATCGGTATATAAAGAATAAAGGTCAAAGAATGAAGGATGGTGTGATAAAACATTTATTTTTAATGTCTAATGATGGATTGTAATGGTGCCCTCAGTGAATACAGCCATGAGGACAGAAATAGCAATGTGCGCTTCTGCAAACACCTGCTGTAGGGAATATATGGTTAACGTGCATCATGAGAATAGAATATGAATGTGCTTTCTGTATTCAACAGTTATAGGAAGAAGACACTATTATCTCCAGAGAAGGAAAAAGAATCAGAAAACCCCAGTGGGGAATAGATACCATTATATTTGGAAAAAAGTCATAATAATGTCATGGGTGAGCAGCATATGTCTAGAGAAGGTGGGCCCCACAATAAGGCCCCCAGAAGGAGGGGCAGAAAGTTTAAAAAAGTGAATGTATTACGGAGCGAGATCAGCTACTCCATGGGACCAGCTCACTTTGTTTTGAATTTACAGTAAAACATGTCTTGCATGGAACTCTATTTGACTCAAGTGTTTCACTGAAAAGGATTAAAAGTGTGCAAGAGGACCCAAATACAGCAGTTTTATAAAGTCACCTTAAAGACTTGAATTTTGGATTTTCCACCCACAATTCCATTTTGACAGCAACAGCTGGGCTGCATGTGGAGAAGGTTTGCTGTTAATGTCAGAGCCTATCAAAAAGATTGACACCAAAGTGGCACAGAATGACGTCTTCTAAAACAAAACAAAACAAAAAATAGAAAGAAGAGAGACAAAACTCCTGTAGCATCACAATAATGTCATTTGATTCCAAGAATCTCACAGGCTCTTGAATGATTGGGAAGAAATGTTGATTTATATCACATCTTGAAATGAAAGCAAACACAGTCCACACAGTTAGCAGGTTGTCAGTGTGTTTGTTCTTCAGTTTATTGATATATATTTAAAACTGGTTGGGGGGGGTATCATTTAACCCCGGCCCAAATTATTCTATAACAGATAATTTAATCCAGAAGGAACTTCCATCTGTCAATGGACGTGTGGGTGTTTGCTAATGTGTCCTTCTAATAACAACGACCAGGGAGGAGACTGGAAATACAGATTAGCCGGGAAATGGTTGCCGCCTGGTTTCATTCTTCATCACCATGTCACACTGGGTGAGATCAACAAATGCAAACAATTATCATCCGCACACACGTTTTTCCCCTGTCCTCTTGAGTGCTTACCACAGCGCCTGCTTAGGCTTTAACTAGAAGCAAAACCAATGTTTGGTATGGCCTGATGTGTGCTCATGTGTGTCTGGTCACATGAATATGTCATACTGTACATCACACGTGTCAATTGCAGATGATGGAGGTAAAAGTTTTTTGGAGGACCTATTCACCATTGTTACCTCAATTAGAGTCTTTGCTGTGGTAATCACACTCCTGTCCTCATTTAGCTATTACACATAATCTCTTCTTGGCTCTCTTCAGCCTGGCCCCGACAGTACAAGTGCACATCAACACTAAGGTGTAAGCTGATACCTCAACGTAGCTAGTTTTGTGCTGGACAAAAAAAAAAACATTTATCTGCTTTGTGTCATAAATCAATGTAATTTTATATTGTTCATTTTTTCACTAACGTTCCTAAACCCTGATACAGTAGCATACTGGATTTAAATGTGTTTGTCCCATATAGGGCTTTTTCTAAATTAAATTGTAACCCCACATAATAATGCAGTAACTAATGATCTTGACTTTGGAAGGTTAGTAATATAAGTAGTAAGCTAGTTAGCAAGACATGCTGCTTACGTTGGAGCACACAAGAACAATTTAATCAATTCTTCACGCTTTTGCTCTTGTAAATGTAAACTATATATTACAATACAATTAGAATTCAAATTAATAATGACGATCAATGAGATGATGACCTGTTAATATAAACATGCTTTGTGTAGCACATGTCACCATATGTCACAATAAGTCTCTTAGTTTCTGTAACAGATTCCTCTTGTGGTTAGTTTTCCCTGTTCCCAGTTCACAGGGGGTGTGAACTCTGCAAACATCATTTACCTGCACTGCCACACCTAGCCACACAGAACAGTGAGAGCACACAGAGTAAGTCAACAGTTAATAACCCATTTCCTAGAAATGTATGTGGACAGTGTAAACGACTGTGGAATGGGAAAACAGGTCTGTGTTGGGCTTCAGCCAAAGAATATAAGAATATATTTATACAACAGTGAGAGATGCATGACATTTTCTTTGACAGAAGGGACTGTTTCCTGCACCTGCAGATAGATGACAATAAAACTTGACACTGTTGATGCTGTCTGGCATGGCAAACGAGATCAGCTACAGAAGTGTCTATATATATACTTTATTAATATAGGCTACAGTGCTGTATGGAAAGAAAAAACTAATGAAACAACACAGGAATCATAAAAACCAAGAAATAAAACAAAGTAAAAAAGTAAAATGGCAAGAGTGAACATATAAAATAATAAACTCTTTCCTATTAAAAGGAAGTTTAACGAATGCATTTAAAAGACGGTAATAATGGTGCCTGTTTGATCACTATCAGCAGAGTGAACCACAGTCTGGTGGTTCAACTGCAAAGGCCGGGTCACATTTACTCACAAGCCGGGACCTAGGAGTAACCAGATCTAAGGAAACAAGTACATTGGGGTCAATAAATCCTTGATATAATTTAGAACACGGCCAATTAATGTTTTAAAAGTGATCAGTAGATCTTAAAAATCACGATGGAACATAACGAGCAGCCAGTGTAAGCTGGTTAGCAGGGGAGTCATGTGTTCGTTAACAAGTCAGTGAAGGGCACTCTGACTGACACCAGCATAAAGTGCGTTACAGTAGTCCAGGCAGTAGGATAAAAAAATGATCTTGGAGACTCGCTCGCAACGTGACCCTCAAAACAGAGATTTGCATTGGACATTTCCAGGTCTCCAGCAATTTTCCAACAGCTTCACAGGGCTGGTGGAATTTGTTGGACCAAAGATTATGACGTCAGATTTATCATCATTACATTTTTAGTTGTGGGACATCTAACATTTAACATCACTGAGGCAGGCAAATGGGTAATCTAGACTGCAGGAGTCACTGGATTGGAGAAGGGCATACAAATGTGTGTCATCTGCATACCATTGATGGAAGACGCCATAGTTGATCTGGCTGAAAGTAAGCATGTATACTGAAAACAACAATGGGCCAAAAATGGATCTAGTACAATGGATGCCTGCACATATGTCTCTTTTAATGAACAAGAAGTTCTCTTATTTTTGACTTTGAATCTACGTCATCAAACTAAGATATTTATCTATGTTATAAAGTGAAGGTCTATCAACATACAGTAAAGCACAATTTGTTGATCGCATTCACAAAAGTGCAAACTGAATGTTTATTTTTGGTTTAGGTCCAAATTATTGAGCTACTTAGCCCTGCTCTCTGCCAGTCTGAGATCTGATTATAATTAATGTTGTTTACAAAATACTTATAAACCATTTATTATATACATATTATATATAGTATTTCTGATTTCTTGATGCATCTTCAGCATGACATTAAGATGCCATGGAAACGTAATAGCAGCAAAAAACATGCAAAGAAACCTTTCAGTTGTGTGAAACATCAATCTCGCATAACACACTGGTGAATTCAAAACCACAAATATGCAAGATTTCAAGAAAAGCTCTTAAGCTTTTAAAAATTCAACATTTACATACATTTAACAAGCACATTTCTCTTTTACAACTCTAACTATTATTAAGAGATAAGTCAGTTACATACTAATTTATTTTTTTTAAAGAATGTAAAGATGAAAAGGTAGCTGTGTATATTCGTGCAGTTTGCAAAAACAGCTCTTTCTACTTTGTCTGGAACATAAACTTAATGAGTCTTAATATGCACCCTCCAGAGTTTCCATGAAAACCCTCTCAGCAGGAGCTTTCATGTCAATTTAAAAACCCTGCTTCATATGCTCATTAAAAGAAGTGACAGGCAGAATAAGGGGCACCAATCTGACATTTCCTGCTACACAACTAACAAATAAGGCAATAATGGAAAAATATAAGACAATGAATCATCATATAAATCCAGCTGCTTGCTTCATTCTCTGTTTGTCTAGAAGGTAAAGCAACTAAGAACCTTAGAGTTTATGTCATAAGAACTCTCAATGCAAGTAGCTGTTACAACTGATTAAAAGGATGTTCAGACAAATCTACCTGGCGGCCAGATCCTGAACATTATTATACGGTTAACAATAATAATGATGAATAATTTATAAAGGGAATATGACACAACAGACACCTTTTGTATTGTGATCTTATACACAGGTGGCAGCCCCAGCACTCTCTCTAGGTACTTGAGCAATACAGAGCCTTTACAGTATAAGAGTGTTGAAAGAGAGACACTCGTAAAGCCCTGGGATCAATAAAGGGATCAGCAGGACTGTGAAGTAAATGAATAAATCAAAAATCCATGACATGAGTCATAAGAAGAAACTGTGAACGAAATTGTACAAAATGGCACTGACGAATAACTCATCAGCAGGGATGAAACGGTGTTTCGCCTGAATGAGATGGAGATAAATGAGACATTTCATGGTTTTAACAACCTCTCTGTTGCCTTTCTTTTACAGGCTGAGTTACCTAAGTCAAAGGGGGAAAAAAGCATTGCCAAAGCATCTGAAAACGAATCTTCTTCATCTGAGGCGAGTCGAGACCAGGTTCAGGTGAGACAACAAAGAGAAGACAGACATGATTTTAACAAGATAGTTATATTTCAGAAACTGCTCTCAAGCAGGGAACTTAAATGTTGTCTTTTCTATTCAAATTACAAACGTCAGTGTTTCAAGACCAATCAAAAGCCAACTTTAAAGGAAGAGTTATGCCTAGCGCAGACTACATGACATTCAACGTCGGCAGATCGCTGTGCATTTCAGACTACATGACCTGCTGTCAGGAGTCTTGACTTTGCTGTGGTGTTCAGACTAAGAGACTGACAACCACTCTGTCACCCGACTGCTGGTCTCTAAACCAAGTTATGTCAGGTGACACAGGAAATGACGTGAAATCACATGCAAAATGGGAGCTGTTTATTATTAAGAAGATAAACATTTTAAAGTCAAAGAATAGGGATTGTCTGTGTGACAGGCAGAAGTGTGTAAAAAAATGTTTTGTAGTGAAAAAATAACTGTCTGCCTGCCAGCTGTCTGCTCTCATTGGCTGGATATGGATGTCAAGTTGGCCGACTCCTGCAAATATTTGGCATGCTAAATATCTGTCATGCTAGATAGCCTCTTTGATGCGTTGTTGAGTAGTTCACACATAACAATAGACGAGTGCCGCTCGATAGCTAATTTGCAACTTAACACAGCCAGATGGTTAGCAAGCTCGGCTGCTTGCAAATCTGGTTTCAAATCGTGTAGTTGGAACTAGGGTTCTCCAGAAGGATTGTTGATGTTTGAACTCAACTGCCAAACAAATACACCCCTCCCTTCAGTGATCCCTCAGAAGCCCTCTCTTTCCCCCCGCCTCCCGTCACTTCCGCGCACAAGCACTTCCGCCACCTGTTGCTGATTGGCTGGAACAACTTTGTGGGCAAGGTCCACACCACTTCTTTTTTGTTTTCCATTTACAGAGCCCGGTCTGTTTAGGAAAAACAGAGCACACACAAAACAGAACTAGCAAACCAAAGAAATGTTTCCTAAACTTGATGAAAAGTATATTGAATTCAATCTAGGCTCAATGCTGGTTCACCAAACTAAATGATTATTTTGATACCATAAAAGTAATAATGATTACACCTACAGGTCTATCTAGAACCGTGTAAGTTAACTTCTGTGGTAAAGTAAAGTAGTCGTGTTGAATAAATATCAGTCATAAGGTGTAGAGCCAAGGGCTTCACTCACATGTGTCACTCACATTTTTTTTTTATAAAATAAAAGGACTGAGCTGGATGGAGCGCCTCAGCTGGATCCAGGACAAAAGTGAAACAAAGACAAATGATACTTAGGATACAAGGGTTTAAAAAAGAGTGGTCTGGTTAAAGCTCATGGGGGTTTCAAATACAAAACATTTTAGACAAGGATGATTACATACGTAATATTGGAGTTTTGAGATTAGATAAAGTACTGCAGAGCTGGTGCTGCCTTTGAGGGCACAGAGGCCCCGTTGTGTATATCCATCCATCCATCCATCCATCGTCAACCGCTTATCCTGTGCACAGGGTCGCTGGGGGGGGGGCTGGAGCCTATCCCAGCTGGCATAGGGTGAAAGGCGGGGTACACCCTGGACAGGTCGCCAGTCCATCGCAGCCGTTGTGTATATTTGATCTACAATTTTAAATTACACCGAATGGTTCTTTTTAAAGACAGATACCATATTATTATTATTATTATTATTATTCCTCAAAGTTACATTACATCTGACTATTTTCAGGCCAATAAAAATTAGGTCATTTATAAATAATACACATTTATCTATTTGCCTCACCAGAATGAATGTAATTCCTGGCAGAGTGAAGAAAGCTCACGACAGCTTTCAGACCATCACTGTTTTTTTAATGATTTATGAATGAATTAAACATGTCAAAATATCCACATTAACAGGAATATTTAAAGGTTTTCTCAAAATTAGTGTGGGTTGCTCAGACATATGACCTTAGTATTTTTAAAATCTTTTCTATGGCTTTCAAGTAGAATTTATGCCCAGTGATCATTATGCATAAATTGAGTGTGTGGGGAATCAAGAGAAGTCAGCTAAGAGTTTGGAAGAAATGTTAAAAATCCGGTTTTGACCAATAATCGATGGCACCTCTAATACAGTATGTTTCTGTGGAAGTCAGTGTAGTACTGGTGAGTCAAAAAACAAATTAAGATTTCTTCAGAAGAAGCTGGGAGAGCACAGAGATGCTAATGTTGCCATTGGCGTCATCTGTTTTCACCAGAGACATGAGTAAAGCAGATGTGGTGTAGCCTGAAACGAGCACATTAAAAAAAAAAAGCTTGGGAAGCAGCCAGGACCCTTCATTTAGCAGGCTATTCACTCCTCAGTCTGCATAAAATGTCCTGACAACCACACATTCAAACTAACCAGAGTTTGTGTAAATGTAAACCGCCCCTCTTACTCCCTCTTTCCATCCCTCCTCTTCCCTCTCTCACAGTGTCTCTATATGACACCTGTTCATTTGAAAACTAATTCGCTTTGATTTTATGGAAGCAGTGTGTTGATAAAGGGTCGGGACTACGCACTGAAGCGAGCGGCCGTCCTGCTCTTTCCCTGCGTCTCTAATTAAGATCTTGGTGCTGCAGCACTAATGTTAATTCACAGGTGTCTGCTGCCTGCCAGTCACCATGGCAACCTCAAGGTATGCCGTCTAATCCGTAACAGACACAGATATCCCCCCCACCTCGCTCTTCTTATCAGGGCTGATTAATCTGGACAACAAACAATGCTCGCTGTGGCTCGGGCAAGCTGCTGCTGATTTCTCCTGAACAGGAAAAAGTCAGTGCATTCTGGATGGTAAACAAACCGTCAAGGCTTGTTCATGAAAGAGGCCTAAGTCCGTTATTAGCTGCCTAACTTCCCTGGATGTTTACTCAAGTGTCAGAGTTAATGCTCAGTCTCAGGATGGGCAGCTGTATATTGCTCAAAAACCTGTTCTTGTCAGATCTATGAGCTCACTATCATCATGGGAATTCAGGGTTGATTCATTACACGTCTACAGTTCGCCTCAGCACACCGTCCCTGGCTTTCATCTCTCAGTAGTCTGCTGTCTTTATTAATCTTTTTAATTCCAGCTCTCTCTGTGTGTAAAGTTCCAGTGATAAACAAGCCTATACTGCAGAGTGATCAAACATCTTTAGTTGCACAGCAGAAAACTGATATGATAGTGATTGAAGTTGGCTAATTGAAAAATATTTATGAGGAAAACAGATTGAGCTGCGTCATTTGCGAGAAGTGGGAGGTGAGTCGCATTGTCTTTTGTAATGTACATACTTTGAAGAGTTTCCATGAAACAGCAGGATAAAACCTTATGATCATAAAGTGGAATAGTTGTTTAAGGTTGGAGGAGTCTAACTGAATAGGCCAACATTTTGGTAAGCTATAAAGGGTCAATCTTCTCATCTAACACAAGAAGGAATACATGCATTTCCAAAGTTCTTACACCATTTTTGTCCAACAAGCCCAGAAAAGAAGGCAAGATGGATTATATAATTATTATTTATTTTGATTTCTTGATTATTATACAGTAAATGTTCTGCCAGTGATATAATTTGGAAGCTTTTTGAATCTGGCTTACAGGATGTCATTATGTCTGGGCAAAGTTGTACACATGACCCTAATAAAAACATCCTTCTATCATTCACCAAAGAGCTGATGGAGCCGTCTCTGGTTGAATCTGTTTTTAGATCAGATTTTTAAAATGACCCTTTAGGTTGATTGCACAGTTGAATATTTTGTGTAATCAAATGCGCACAAAGAGCCTCTTTCATCTCAGCTTGTGGGGGGAAATGCACACAGCTTGTGGTCAAAACTCAAATGGTCAATCACAAAGCCATATGTTGCAGCAAGAGGGTGAGAGTGAGAACACACGTTTTGGAGAAATAGTGTCATGTGCATTTGTTGATAAGGACATCATGTCAGGATGTTGTCACTCAGTCGGAAGAGATGAATAATTTGCCACTTTGTGAGAGAACAAACAATATAGTACTTCCCTCAATATCATCCTAATACGCAGAGAGATTGGTGAGGAAAACAACCCTCACCTCGTCTTCACGGTGTTGATGACTAGTTCATGAAAGTGCTTTCATTTCCTTTCATCCAGTTTATTGTTTTTTTTATACAGGAAAAGCAAAGTTGTGGCAATTCTATTTCCATAATAAAAATCAATTTTTGGTGTCACAGAGGTGGACTTTTTCTGTCCTTTATTTCCCAGAGACAAATCAGGGTAGACAAATTAATACAATGCTTGCCATCATTGCACCTCCTCCATTACTACAGCGATGTTTTGGTTAAAAAAGTGTGTAAACCACATTTAATATCAATTTATCTGTTTCAAAATGCTAAAGCCCGATGCTTAATCTTTATCAGTCAATATTTCAATGATTAACTTTTGTAATGACTTAGTTATATGAAAAAAACTTCTCAACATGAATAATGACATCAATAATCTTCTCTCATGAGCTTTATATATTTATTCCATCATTTATTTTGTGAGAGTAGATGCCAACACTTTTGAACTGCAGATCGTATTTTTGAATCAAATGTTTATTCCAGAGATTCGAGAATTAGTCAATTAGTTGATCCACAGAAAGTTGATTGGCAACTTTTTTGATAATATTAATAATAGTTTGAGCTTTTTCTCACCAGAAAAATGACAGAAATTCATTACCTCCTGCTTTTCAAATGTGAAAATGTTCTGGTTTCCAATAATCTTCTATGACACGATTGAATAAACATGCTTCCTTTTTAAGAAACCAGTTTCTATATCAGCTGACCTCTAGAGGCTGCCTACACTCCCTGCATGCTTCAACTGACTACAAATGCTTAGAAAATGTCTTTACTGCAACACTGACCTATACCCTCCCCCACTTCCGTGTACCTTCATTTCTTCCTCACCTGTGGCAAATGTCCCCTGGGTTGCTATGGTAACACGGACACGGTAGGTTTGACAGCACTGTTGGCACCGGTTTTCAGCCCTAACAGAGTTTAGAGCTGAAGCGCCTCCTTCAATCACAACGGTTGAGCCGCATCACTGGAGGCTGAGGGTCGGCCATCTCACTGGTTAGGGCCACCGGGAGCTGACGCTGAGAGGGTCGCTGGAGGACAGGCCAACAAAGCAGCAGCCACTGATCTCTAATAGAGCTGTCTGCCAGGTGATAAATATAGCACGAATGCTTTAAGTGCTGAATGCAACACGTGCCTCTGAGTATGTTTATGCCATAGACCATTTAACTCACATGTCTGTAACAAGCAACTGAATCAAGATGTGATTGTAACTTACCTTAGTCACTGTTGCTGTGCCTATCAAGTGTGAAACATATTAGTAGCTTTGGGGGGAAATAAGCCTTTTTCCAAGGAAAAGCACATGCGTATCAAATAACATTAATGATCTGTTCCATTAGGAGTCCCAGTGAGCTGTGCCACTTAGCCAACATGGACAAATTAATAAGGACTGCACACCTAAATGGAATACAGACATAATTAACGTTATTAACAAAGAGCAGGGCCGAGCCATTACCCTAAACTCCTCACATCCCAGTGGATGTGCTGGTTCTACAACTTCTGGTTAGCCTTGGGAGTAGACTATAAAAGCTTGACTGACCTGGTGTGTAGTTAAGATTGCTAAGATATAACTGACCAATCAATGATTAGCAAAAGGTTATTTAAGGAGACAAACTGACAGAAGGACCAGATAAATAAGACCAAAGACGTCAGGGCAAACATCTCACCATCACTTTCTCAGAACTCTCCCTGTGACCTGTCTCCCGCTAATTTTTGGTCCTCTTTTAAACCTGTGACGTTACATGACATCACCTCTCTGCTACTTAAACCCTCGTCCTATGGATATTCTCCCTAATGTGTTATTTGTACAAGCATTGGACTGTATTGTGGAAATGCTTAATACTTCACTTTTAACTGGTGTCGTTCATAGTTTTTTAAAAACATGCTGTTGTTAAGCCTTGTATTTAAAAAGCCCAGTTTGGATTACAACCCAGGAGCTACAGTCCAATACCCAAACTTCCATTCATGTCAAAAATTCTGGAAAAAAGTTGTAGCAGAGCAACTCACTCGTTTACTAGAGAATCACAAGCTGAATCAAAGCATTCCACAGAAACTGCGTTACTTAAGTTTCTGGTAACATTCTGATGTCAGTTGAGTCTAAGGAATAGACACGTTTGGTCCTCTTGGACCTTTCATCTGCTTTTCATACTGTTGATCATAATATTATGATAAATAGATTCCATGATCTGGATCAGTTTTAAAATGGTTTTCATCCTACCTTTTGGATGTCATGTCTGTAATTGCAGGGTTGTCGTGTGGGGTACCTCAGGGTTCTGTCTTGGGACCTATATTGCTCCTTTTGTAAATATTTCCTCTTGGACAGATAATTAGTCAATTCAGTGACATATCTTACCATCTGTATGCGGATGATATTCAACTGTACTGCTCATTTAAGGAAACTGAGTCTCATAAATTGTCTTCTTTTAACTGTTTAATTAAGTGCTTAACCAGCATCAAACAGTGGCTATGTGACTACTTCTTGCTTCTGCACTCATAGAAACCAGAAACACTGATTATCGCCCCTAAAGGTAGCATCCCACAGATAAAGCAGCATATTGGTGACGTCTGTCCAGCCGAGCCTCGGAAGCTTGAGTGTCCTTTTTGATTCAGCGATGTCATGGGAGTACCACTCTAAACATTTAATCACTGTTTCTTCCAACTAAGGAATATTTCCAAATTAAGAATACTGGTGTCAAGGGGTGAGTTGAAGATCATTCATGCTTTTATTTCCTCTCATTTAGATTACTGTAAAAGCCTTTTACTTGTTTGAGCAAGAAGGAGCTTTATCATCTCCAGGCTGTTCAGAACTCTGCTGCAAGGCTTTTAACTCACATTAACAAAAGAGCGCACATCACACCTGTTTTAGCAGCACTTCACTGGTCACCAGTCCAGTATAGAATTCAATTTAAAATCTTGGTCCTTACTTTTAGAGCCCTGCACAGTCAAGTTCCTCCCTACATTTCTGACTTGATACAGCTTCATACTCCCACCCGCAGTCTGAGGTCATCAGGTCAGGGGTTGTTAGTGGTTCCCTTACACTCATTTTAAAACCAGAAGGGGTCGATCATTTCAAGCAGTGGCACCTAGGCTGTGGAATGCGTTGCCTCCTTTTCTACGTTGTGTGAATTCTGTCACACAACGTAGCTGCTATTCAAGCAGACTTTTAGTTAGATGAGGGTTTTTTTATGGTTTTTGTTCTATGTTTGTGCATTTGTTTTTACATTTTCTTAAGCATTTCATTTTACTTTGTTGTTTTGTATTGCATTTAATGTGAAGCACTTTGGGATTTTTATCTGTGAAGGGTGCAATAAAAATAAACATTACTTACTTACTTACTTACTAACTAAGTAGATGTTGCTCTCATAGGCATTCCCCCTCTAAACTTCTCTGATGGTCTCATTTAAATAACAGTTTGAGGCTCAGAAAGATAAAATGATCCAATATTTCACAAACAGATTTGAGAAAAGTCCAAAAGATGAATACAGATTTGTTTAGCATAAATTTGTTCTTTCAAGGATTGCTTTTTTTGTCATGGTGAACTTTGAAAGTAATCCATCCAACAATGAATTTGTAATTAGAATAGAGGGAGTTTATTGTAAAAGTTTAAAGTAATAGCACAGTCTATTGTAAAAAGAAAACACAGTAATGCTTGAATTTTCAGTAATCACACCAGTAACAGCAATAGACGTTTCTCACAGGGGTCATTTTGACCTTCAACGTAGACAAGGCGCAGGTGTAACATTAATGATTTTCGTAACTGATATTTATCAAGCGAGTGCACTTTTACAGTGTAACACCACTGCATTAGTGTGGTTTCAGGAGTATGAAGTTTCAAAAACATCTGTAGGCGTGTTCAGTACCTCTGACAGTACGCTGACAAACCAAAAATAATAATTAAAAAAACAAGTTCAGTATTTGTGACTGGAAACACACTGCCAACATTCCGAGATCCACTAATTAAACATCACACCAAATTTCATCTTTTGTTTGAGAGTTAACACTGAAAAGGAAAAACACAGAGTGCTACAATTATACTAGATGGCAATTTAAACGGAAATACTCAACCCCCCACTCGAGACACACACACACACACACACACACACACACACAAACACACACACACACGTCTCATTCCTTCACTCAGAGATCGCTCTCTGGCTCTGTGGTTGCCATAGTAATCCCAAAGCCAATAACAGCCCTAAAACCTTTCCTGCCTGAAGTCAAGGAAGCCGGGGACGAAAATTGCCCCAATCATATTTGTCCTACAGAGTATAGGTTTTCATTGCTGCCGTCACGTCACAACCAGAACCTGCTCCTATTCCCAGACCCCCAGCCTCCACTGTGTTTCCCCCATCCTCCACCCTACTCAGGAGAAGACAGCATTATAAATCAATTTACAAGCTGTGAGAGACATCCGGCAGAGGATGGAAATGAACAATGGCAGATGAAGGATATTGGAAAACATTTTCATGCCGTCACAGTGAGCGGGTGCAGGCAGTGGCATCATCTCATGTGCGGCACAGGAAACCTAATAGTATTTTGGTGTGTGCATGCGTGTGTGGGTGATAAATTAGGGAGGGCAGGGATGGGGAGAGAGGAAGGAGACCTGTATGAGTCTGATGCCTGTGTGGAATCCTGAATAATAAATAGTGGAAATGTTCAGCCATAGCAGGTAGCAAGTTGTTGTTGAATGAGGTGGTGATTGTGGAGGAGACAAAAAAGTGCTTTCAGCTGTCATGAGTGCCGGTGTGACTGTGTTGTGGGTTTTGTGAATCTACTGAGTTGATTTACTTGGAGATTGGCACCTCGTTTGCCCACTAGAAATTCAAAAGCTGCACATATTCATCAGTGAGGTCAGAGTGTAGAGTTTCCAGCACGTGTCTGTCTCACAGGATCAGAGCTATGACCACAAGGACATGCTGCCAACTTTCCAACCTGTTGCGTTTTTGAAAAGGGGGCTGTTTAAAAGATGTTAAGTTCAAATTTAAAGCAGTAATAATTCATAAAGCGATTTAGCTTCACTGAACACAATATCAGTCAGTCCAGCACTTCAGTTCAGTCTTCTGCACAGGCCTAAAGTCGTCCCGAGTTATTTCTTCCTAAAATACAATGTTTTATGCTTGCTTTGGAAAGTCTTTCTCACAAATAAAATAGTATCTGACAGAGATTAAAATGAACAATATGGCAAGGCAGCCCACCAGCAAAAAATATAACTTCTACTAGCCGGTTAAACATTAGTCGTAATATTCACTTTGCAGTCAATTTCCATCATAATAATAAATTATTAGCTTTACCAGTCAGTAGATCAACTTCGCCTTTTGTTGGCAGACGCTAGCCAATGGGTCCCGAGATTGCTTTAGTCCAGACTGAAATATCTCAACAACTAGTGGATGAATTGCCATGACATTTGGTACAGACAGTCCTCTAGGGACATGGTCCCTAGAGTATAAAGGCTTTGTGGAGGTGGAACAAACTGTAAACACATTAGTGTTTATTAGCACTTGTGTCTGTGGCCACTTGACATAGTCCAATATTCACCCAGCTGAAAACAGCTGCCTGCTGCCGCTGGAAACATAGTTGATGAGAGTGAACCAAAACTTCAAAATTGTGGGCAATGAGCTGAAAGACCCTTAAACTTTCAGTAGAGATGAATAGGAACGGCACAATCGGGTGATAATCTCTTATGCGTTCATTAATTCAAGTGACAAATTTCACATTATTGGAGCTATTGTTAATGGCAAAATATCAATTAGTGCAGCTTTGAAGTTGTTTAAAATAAAAAGACAAATAAGCATGCAGAGGAAATGTGACATTGGCAGCAGTTATTACCGGTGTTTCCCTGGTGTGAAACAGCTCCTGTCTCCTCCCGCCTCCCACGCACTTCCCCTCCAAACAGGCAGCTCCCAGAATGACTCCTCCCTGGGGCTAATGGCAATGATGCAGTGGTTTTACCCTACTAATTAAAGCGTGGCAGAGAGGAAATGTTTAATATCTCTGTTTGTCAATGCTGTTAATGCTAATTTAGGGTAGAAGAGGGACAGGGGTTGAGAAATGACAGGAGGCCTGAAAACTCTGTTGGATATGGGATTTTAAGTGGGAGGACGTCACTAACAAGACTTGGTGTTTGGCTGAGAGAGCAAGAGTGTCACATTACTGAGGTGAATCAGGTGATTAGAAGGACAGAAAGGACAGAGGCAGAGCAGCCAGAGACGAGGGAAGGAGGCAGAACAAGGCGATAATGCTCTCCATGACTGAAAATATTGGGAATTTACTCAAAGTCAGAGGTGAGCCCTGAGGCGCACAGGGACATTTTCATCCTCTCAGTCACAAGCACCTTTTCCTCCTTTATTCAGATTTCTGTGTAGTTGCCTCTGTTAAAATACTGAGATGCCAACCTGCTATGTGCAAAAGAGAATGGAATGAATTTTACACTTTTGATTATATGATCACGCTCCATAACCACAAACCTTCAACCTTCGTCACTATCATCGCACAATAAATGCTTTTGTCATCAACCAATTGAATAAGTTAATGAAGGTGACCATTATACTACCAGATATATAAGAGTACCAGTTTGCAAGAAGCACACCAAGTGCAAATAAAAAATAATGTATTCCACCCAGGGCTTGAAATTGATTTAAACATTATTTTTTAAATAACAATCACTCAATTTGCTCTCTCTGTTGTTGCAAGTAAGACCTCCCTGATTTTATTTGTCTCATTATCATTTCTTTTTTCACCTGTTTTAACTAATTATCACTTATTGTTTTCACTGAGATTGCATGTTACTATTAATGTTGCAATGCTGAAAGCAAATATCTGGCTAACATCTGGTTAAACAGTAAAATTGGTTCAATACCGGTTTATATTTCTACAAATACACATACTGTGTTTTGTTTTGGCTTCTACAAAATAAAAAAGAACAGAGTACATAAAATAACTGATTATACTCTAGATTTAATTTTATACATGTAAATTAAGATTTGATTATATTGCACATTCCTTGAAGCAACTCTGTACATGTCACAAAAATATCTCCCTTAGACTACATTACAGAAAATGGAAGTGCCATTTATACATTGTTAGACAGTTAAAAGAGAAAATTTATTGTGACAAGAACCTAAAGTGCCAGAGGATTTGAACTAAAAGTCTTGCAGCTATGTGAACACTATGGAGCCCTGATGATATACCAGTATTGCCTTATCATATACACATTTCCGAGCACATGTTGGCAGACAAGAAATGCCACCAAAGTAACAATGAACACAGTTTTTACATATATATGACCACCTATTTCTTCATTCAAGTTTAACATATCGTGTTTTTGCACAAATATATATATAGGTTCACTGTCATGTTATCTTGCATTTGCTGTTATAAACATATTTCATAATAAAGTGTTTTGTTCAACTGGAAAATGTCATGCCTCAAACATATTTTAATCAAAAGTCTTTGGACCAAATTTTAGGAAGCCTTACCTAAAAGGTTGATGTACCGTTTATCTTGAAAATCTTTTATGAGCTAATGTCTTAGTGACAATGCTTTTTCCAAATAGTCCGCTGGGGTTTTTAAATGGCTTATGTAACATAAGAAGTGCGGGAATTTCCACCGTAGCCCATTAAAGGTCATTTACTCTTTTAGTTTATCTGAATTTTTTATTTTTATATTTTACAGGATAGCAATGTTATGGAATAAAACAACATTATTGACCAATATATGAGATTTCATATTTCCCTCAAATCCCTGTATCATTTGGGCTTTATTGGTAAGGAGTTTTGACCCCCTCAGTCTGCGTACACCACAGGTGGACACGCAATATTATTGCTAGGTTATTCTACTTAATTGACAAAAATAATAATCACATCATCACATCATCTAAAATAAGTGCACTGATAAACTGTAAATCAATAATGACATAAGCAGAAAGTCTGTGTAACTTTTCCTTTAATCAAAGTATTTCACATCCAATAATACAGTAAGTAATCAGAGAACAGCTGTAAGTGGTTGTAGCATCACAGTAAAAAAAGTACCTATCTGCACAAGTCAGACACACAACAAGAACAACAACAACACATGGAAACTAGCTTCCATAGTTTATCTAAGTCTGCAAAGAAATTCAACTGAGATTTCAGATGTCAAGTAACGGACCGGCTCTTTTCAGTTTCATTTCTCAAAGAGAACCTGTCAAGACAGGAAGACTTGAGAGACACTTCAGCATATATACAGTGTTTAAAAAAAAAAAAAAAAAGCTTAAGGAATTAAATACAACATCAAACTGACCACCACTGTCAGTGTCTCACACACGCAGGCACTACACGCTTTTCTCAATTCTCATTTAAAATGTTGTCAGTCAAGCCTCTCCACCCTGTATCTAATTAAAACAGCAACTGAGTGCAGAGACATAAGGACTGATTTCCGCCACAACAACATGCAGGACAATGGGAAAGTTAATTCTGGGAATTCATCTATGGCTCTAATAAAGGTTAGCATTAAAAATAACCAACCTTGTTTTTAACCGCACAATCAGCGTGACTGAAGGATGATGATGTCTGTCCAACAGGTCAGAATCTCCACTTTCTACTGTCAGAACACATTTAAAAGCCATTGTTTTAGTTTGTGTATTAGACAAAATCAATATAGCGTATTAATCAGTCAACTTTAGGCGTGCTGGTAGGCATATTATTTTCACAAACTTTTGAATAAGCCAGGTTTGCTGTTTCCCCGTTTTCTCTCATCTCTACACTTAGCTAAGCTAATCGCCTCCTGGCTCTAGCTCAATATTTAACTTTCAGATATGACAGTGGTTTAAATCTTTTTAAATAATTCTCGGCAAAAAAGCATATATCTCAAATTGTCAAAACCATTATATGAAAACGAATATAATACCCATGAGCTCCAGCTACACTTTGAGATATATGCCAACATGCTAATGGGAGCAGGAAACCGAACCTAAGTACAGCATAGACTGATAAAGTAGAGGAGAATAGTCTGAAAAGCTGAGTCTGAAATGTCCACTGTGAAGAGGATGAACTCCTTTTATATGAACTAGGCACCAAAAACATGGCCTTTGCACTGGTAACACCTACCCCCCCCCCTCACCCCCACCCCCCCCACTAGAGATCATTAGCTTGCTAGCAAGGCTATTGACTAGTTAAACAGGGAAGGGTATTTCATTTTACAGTAAATTACAAAAACAATTAGAGTGTTTGTGACTAACTAAAAAACTGTTTATATAGAGATTATTAGGATGTTTGTCTTTTTCAGATAATTACACAAAAGAAGGAAAAAGAGAGGGGGCTGCCAATTTATTTCAAGTGGGCTTATCAGAAATATGTGGCAAGCCTCCAGCTCAGATAAAAATCTACCACAAAAGCAATTAAAAGCACAAAAAGCAAAGAGTAAAAAAACATTTCCCTTTAAACGTTTTTTAAAGCTACAAAAGATATGTCTTCAGATATGTTTAATGATAAGGTTGTTCATTCAGACATGAGGCCAAACATTTCCCCATCTGCAGAATATGAATCTGTCAGCACGGACAACACAGCCTGGCCAGGCAGAAGTAGTCAGATGAATGTTGTTGTCCCTGCATTTCAATTCTATAAAATGATAAGCCACATGAAAACAGTCAAAACAATTAGTTATAAAAATCGGACTCATCAGCCAAATTTCAGTTGTACCATTGTATTATTTATGTCTGCAGCAAATCCTCATCTAGAATCAGAGCACAAGGCAACCCACCACTACACAAGAAGAATCTACTGAAATTTAGTACTAATACAAATTAAATATCATAGTCATGCTAAAAGATACCTCAGAAAGGGATTTAGTCTGAGTAGAAAATACAATAACTGTACGAGCAGGCACTGTATGTTTGCACACGAGTATGCAACAGGGATTACAACAGATCACTGACTTCCACACCAGAAAAAACAGCGGTGTCACTGTACATAAAGTATAAAGAGCACATCAATAGCAGTGCTACAAGTGAGCTACAAACACCAGGTGAGAATAATCCTCACAGAATTAAACTGACGCTTTGGGGCAGTGTGTGAGAAACCTCAGTAATTTGCATCACTCTGATGTCTCCGACTTCTTTTCTGTCTGTAGTCTCTCTCCTCCGCCGAGGACTTGAGGCTGCAATCGCATGCAATTTCATTTAATTTCTCAGATGGACAGCAGAGTACCCTGAAAGAGGAGAGGGCTGCTGTTCATGTCAAACCCTATAACATTGCCTTCCTTCTTGTCCTTATTTCTTTCTTGACTTTCCTGCCTCTTCTTATAGGCCTCATTAAAGTTGACACAGACATCATTAACACGCCTCTCACTTTTCACTTGCTGGTGCATAAATGGCATTTCACTGACAATTGTAGAAACTAGTACATATGTAGTTATATACAGTACAAATCCAACGCATGTTTAGAGTCATTTCAAACCTTTGAGAAGCATTTTACAAAATACTACAGGTTGTACATAGAAAATTAACAACACAGGACATAATGTCATGCTAATCAAAAACACACACACCCTCTTTCTCTTTCTCTCCCTACACACACATACATAGTAAGGCTTTAGGGTTTCATAAAACTTTGAGCATGTCATGCAAACAATTGTGTGTCATTGACATATTCATGCCATGCAACTGGTACTCTGCACTGTGGCACCAGTGCTCTGTTCTTCTCATATGAGACGTTTACACACATTTACATGCACACATGTACTGCATTTTTCTACTGCCAATACGTCGACTGAGGCAACAGCCTGGTTGCATAAATTGTTAAATTCTGTTCATGTGACATGTATTTAATTTGACTTTTTATAACTGCTATCAAAATTAACCGAAAAGCATGTCAAATCAGCAGTTACAGCTCTTTGTCACTGCCACAGGATTATTTCAAAATCAAAATGGTACTGTAAAATGCCATCCTTCAGGTGCTACTGGACTGGAAATGTTTAAGTATCTGTTGAGAATTAAGGAACCAAGTGATCCTGATGGACTTGTGAGTTAAGCGGAGTGGAAAGAAATACCAAAAAGATCTTTCATGTGGCTTTGTGACCAACCTAAAAACTCCTATAATAGCTAATTGCCTCTGCTCCTGTGTTCTTGGTATTGAGAATCTGTGCAGAATAACACTCAGGTTTCGCCAACCGGTCTGAATGCAGAGTGATGATGTTGGTGTACCTATTTGGCGAGAGCCCGTTGCCTAGTTGCACAAGATTTAATCAAGGTGCCCACACTGGATGAGAAAGGCTCAAGAGATTTCATCAACAGAACAGAAATAAAGTGCATATCAAATATATGAAGGAATTTTCTTATATATCCTGGCTAACATTTCTTCCCTCTGGCTCCACATTCATTAACTGAGTTGGGTGAGTTGGGTTTCATGCAGTTAAAGACATAAGTGGTGGCTATTAACGACATTAAGATCTGGGTACCACACACTGCATACATTTTTGTCTGTAAATGAGTTTAAAACCTTTTTTTTTAATATATAAAAGAAGTGAAAAAAATCAAACATTCTTACAGCACAGGCAGATTTTTCCAATAAAACACAAACAAACACAACTTAAGGTACCTTGTGGAGTTTTTGACCATTATAAGCACTATGGAGCAATGTTTGTGCCATGCATACGTGCTGCAATACATTCTGGAGCTGGTTTCACACTATACAAAGGCAAGGAGAAGACTGCTAGCAAGTGAACACGGGTGTAAACAAAGCAGAACCGTTTTTTTATGAAAACGGAAATTCATTCATCGTGTTAGTTAGATCTGAAGCATTCACACAACACGAAACACTGAATGATGTTTACTATAAAACTCCACAGGGCACTCTTAACTTTACCGTAACTATGACTTGACTCAACTACAGACAAAACTTGCAGCACATACATGGGGTTTTACTTTCTCTTAATAAGAACATAATTACACAAACATAATCAGATAATGCAATCATAGGAATTACTTGCATTACTAATCACATTAGAATTCTATTTGGGATGTGCATGTAAATGTGGCTGTTGTGGTTGCTCTTTTTGTCCCTCGCCCTCCCCTGTTGGAGGTGGGCCATGGCAACTGGGATCAAAGGGGCATTTGAAAATCAGGATGCAGTGCCACTTCAAAGCTCACACTGATTCACAAAAGCATCTTTGTGCTGAACACATGGTGTAGCTAATGTAGCATCACATCCTGTGTTGCCGTGGATTTATTTAACATTACAATCTTGAAAACATGGCACGCATGACAAACCCAGCGCAGGGGGGGACACCGAGACAGGTTGATGCACAGGTGTCGTCCCACCTTTGAACCAGACCTGGCTGAGAAAGTTGGCTGGGAGATATGTCCAGAAAGAAAATCACTTTCATCTGTCAAATTCATCTGTTGCAGTTGAGCCTGGCTTGGTTTAATGAGCATTCAGTATTGGGAGAAGGAACCAAGCAGGCCTTTACCACCAGAAATCCTTCATCCGTCCATGTACATCGAGATTAATTCTCTAAGCTTGTTTTTTTCAGATCTCAGAAGAAAGCCTCTCTTTGCTTTCAGGAATATGTTTCACTTACTGTAAATCTTTCCTTTTCTTCACCCTTCATCGTAATGTACACTGTTTTCAACTATTGGAATAAAAAGAGCCGTTTGTATAGAAACAAGTGCAAACATCTAATTTAAGTTTTCATTCAGTATCCTTGTTTTGTTTTGTTTTTTTGCCTCCTTTGAGCTCTTAGTCCTGTCCTGCAGCTTTAAACCCCTGAGAGCAGCTTTGTTAGAGGCACCTCTCGCTCTCCTAGCAGTGTGTCTCTCTTCAGGCTGGTGCCTTTGTTCACCACCTTGAACTTCATCGACAGGTTCTTGACCTGAACAGAGCTTATCGAGTCAAAGAAGAAGTCCTCGTTGAAGACCGGGTTGCGGCTGTTCTTGATGATGTTGCTCCTTTGCTTCTGCAGCTTTCCCGGGTTCAGGTAGACAGACACACAACAGTTGATGCTCTTGATGTCATAGTGCTTGTCGTAAAGACTTTCCGCCACCAGGACGCGGATGAGCAGGCGAGAGGTGCTGGAGTCGTAGTTGGCGCTGATCCTAACCGTCCCGCCTTTGTGCAGGTTGATGGTGTGCTCCCGATGAAGCCCGTGGTCTGATGCTCCGGCACCGCCGTGGAAGGAGGGGACATGGAGCCGCCGCTGAATGTTGGGGCTGGGCTCGGCCGAGCTGCACTCGTCAGTGGAGAGGGAGCTGTGCCGAGCAAACGTCCGCTTGGCTTTCACGACTTTGGCCTGCGTCTCATGGGTGAAGATCTTGAGCAGGGAGGCAGAGCGAGTGAGCAGGGGAGAGCTGAAGGGAGAGGACTCAGCTGAGGAGCAGGTGTCACTTTCCCCGCCACTGAAGTATCGATAAGGATTCATGTGAGAGGTGTTGAAGTCAGCTGGATTCAGATGGTTTCCACCATCGCTGCTTTTACCCTGGGTCTTCCTCTGGGTGTTTGGGGAGGTAATAGGACTGGTGTGCTCGCAGTGGAACAGGGATTCTTTACGGCGAGTGTGGGGGCTTTCCTTCAAGGTTGCAAAGCCATATGGTGTATGAGTCTTGGGAACGTAAGGCAGGGACATTGCTGTCTGTGATTGAGGGTCTGCATTGGTGTCTCCAGCCACAACATCATCAGCACTCTCTATTTGTATGATGTGACGGTTTGCTGCTCTCAGCAAGTTCTTAGTGTCTCCTGCAATCTTGGCCACCAGGCGTGGACTTCTTGGGCTGCTGATCTTCTTCCCACTGCCGATAGTTTGCTCTGAAGTTGAGGGTGGCAAAAGTTCTTTGGACTTTACATGAGTAACCTCAGGTTCTGGAGGACTGCTGACCAGCTTTGGAGGAATGAAAAAGTCCGGGATCTTGTCAGGGGTCAGGACGTTGCTGTAGGACGGAGTGACGCCTTTCTTGTCTCCGTTCTCCCCCTGTCGCATCACTCCGGTCTCCACTGAACCACGGATCTTATCCAGAACCCACATGGTCCCACCAGACAGTGGGCTGTGTGGGCGTGTGAAGTAGGTGCAGTCAGGTGTCTCTGCAATTAATAACACACAGGAGACGTCAATGATCAGAGAATTGTTTTTCCACAGGGAACAGGGAGATAAAAATAACCCTAGGCTAGATGTTGAAGCTCTGATGTGCAGTCTATGATGAAACCTCAAGCATTTAAAGGATTAAGACTGAAAAAACAGAAACATTTTTATTAGATTAAATATAATATACAGCACACTGAATCTGAACTTGTACTTTTGGAGCTATTGACCACACATGCTGTGGAGTGAAAGCTCTTGCAAAGACGCTATAGCTTCAAAAGTAGTTTCTTTGAAAAGCTGCATTTACTTTTGCATTTTTAGGAAAATGCATTTTTAGTAAAGGGGAACTAACAGCAAAATGTCTCAATAGGCAGCAATGTGAGGTCTTTGAACAGACAAATGATACAAAATGAACCAGAATTCAATTATATTACAATATTTACAACAAAAGAAACCACGTCATAATTGTTTTTAGATGCAGAGTGGCTTCCTTGATTGCTAGTGTAAATATAGAAGCAGACTAAAAACAACAAAAGTGGCTACTTCGCTATTATCTTTTGAATCTTGATATTATTAAAGGACTACTTTTAGAGACACATCCTTATTTTAATATCAGCATTGTATTAACGTGAAATATTTCTCTTCATTTTTCCCTTTAAATGAGACAATTGCGATTTGATTCTGGCTTTCAGCTTTACTAAAACATACAAGATCAGATAGTGAAAAGAACGGTCAGGAAAAAACAAGATTAAAATAAGATTGGTAAGATTAATTCACCAGCCTAACAATTAATTAAATATCAGCAGATTACTTTCTGCTTCTTTAGAGCATATTGACTTGTGAGTTTTAAGCAAAAAAAGTTGAATAACAGTCTTTTATTAAAGTTACAAACGAATTCAACAGGTGCTAAAACGCTTCCTCCAATTACGCACCACCCCGTTTTCTAAAACCTCAAACATCCAGTGTCTTCATGTAGTCACTGTAGGACCTAACTGCTCCTGTCTGTACAAATGTATTAATAATATACTTACGGCACAACAGGAAAGGACACGCTCCTCTTTGTCGAGTTTCTCTGACAGTAACAGGTGTTTTCTCCTCGGGTAAGCCTGTGCGCTCCGCGGTGCTGCTCTGCGCCCTCAGACGGTCTCAGCTCCGGAGCTCCTGTCGCGCGTTTTATAGACGGCACAGGGCTGCAGCTGACCAATAAGATCAAACTGTGCGTTTCCCAGCAGAAGCAACTAGACAACACACTGGTTTCATATCAGAGGGATGGAAATCTTAAATCACGTCCATTTTTTAACAGTCACTGAACAAATCATGATGTTTTGTGGGTTTATTTGTGCGGTTTAAAAAAAACCCTGCAAGGCCAGCTTTGTCACATAACCTGGATATAAGAACAAGGAGGTTCACTCACTCAGCTTGTTTCTAAAAACAGTTCACACTTTTCCACTCTGTTGCATTTCAGTCCTTTGGCCTAACATGACACCCTCTCTTTATAATCAAATCAAACTTTCAACCAAGGACATGAGCATCATTAAATCCACGAAGACACCACCCACACAGAGCTTTTGTGTGTCAGCAAATTATTATATCTAATAAGACTCTCACTATTTGACCAGGAAAAGTAAATGCAGCAGAGCAGACAATGCTGTGTGGAGCACATGCACCTGTGTGCTGTGTGGTTTAATCAAATTACAGAAGCTTTTTCTCCCTTCTTCTTCTTCTCTTTTTTTGCCTGTCTTTGGGTTTACACCTACCGATCAGTTTCCCTGGAAACTTTGCTATGGCAACAAATAATGTGTCTAAAATAGGAAGGGCCCCACTGACTTTATTGATCTGTAGGACAAAAAAGCACTTTATTTGTCCAGATTGCTTGGTTTTGAGTCAAGTGCCATGTAAGCCGTGGATGGAGAGGGGTACGGCCACTGCTTTATCAGAGATCAGTTGCATAGAGCCAATAACAGCTCTGTACTGACTTGACAGGAAGGCATTTAGAAATTTACAGATTTCAACTGCTGTGAGTGTCAATATCTGGCGATAGTGAGGACAGTGGCAACAAAAGCTCTACAAACAACTGATAAACAGACATTTAATGTGGATAGCCCTGGAATAGGTGTCAGTTCTGCCAGCCTCTGTCTCACTCAGATGGAAAATGAGATAAGCTTGATTGTTCTGGATAGAGTTGCCCTTCTTGTCACAGCAACTTAGGAGCTAGCAGAGTAGCCTACCTACAACAAGCACAACCTTCTAGTAGACAAAATAAAATGTTGGATTTAACTTTCATTAGAATTTCAGTCTTGTTTAAAGTACATGAAAATGTATTAGAATCTAAGTATTTCTCTATAACATAAAATATTCTTGACTACAAAAGCAACAATCAAAGTTCAAGTTAGGGGGAAACTAGATTAAGACACTACAGCAATGCTAACAGTGCTGCTTTGAGCTATTGCTAATGTCAGCATGCTATCATCTCACAATGTCAGTTCTAACATGCTGATGTTTGGCAGGTAGTTATCATTTTTTTACATTGTTCACCATCTGTCTTTAGTGTGTTAGCATGCTAACATTCGCTAATTAAAACTAAACATAATGTACAACCACAGACTGTATATAGGCCAAACAGTAGCTACAATTGAGGCTGATGGGAGTGTCATTGGTTTTGTAGAAATATGATTAATAGACCAAAGAAAAAAATTCTGATCTGATGATGACGCCATAGATTGAAAAGTGAGGAGATCATCAAAGTTATTAAAATTCATCCAGAGGGGGACATGAATATTTGCTCTGCAGCGTTATTGGGGAATAGAAAATATCACCCATTATCCACTCCCTGCTCTGCGGAGAGGCACAGTTAAGCCATTTGGCCTTTAATGAAGAACTGAATTTGTCATGTTTCCTCTAATTCATTCCACTTGATTGATGCAGTACTTATTGTACTTCTGTCTTTGTAACTTCAAGATATGTGTTCTTTTGTTTCTAATGCGGTGTTAATGCATGGGGTGTGGTACTTGGATACTTGCTATGGCACCCACCCTGGATCCATTATCCAATAGATTTGCAATCCTGTTCAACCAATAATATAATGACAAGTGTCCACCTGTTGTAGGTGTACTGCATCCTGCATGTGTTTTACTCATATTGAAATGTGTGTGCGCTTTGATCAGATTTAATTGACAGTGGCTTGGCAACATAACCAAACAACCACACACCTGTCATCACATTTTCATTCAAATATTGCCAAATCCTGTTTGGTGCACACTTCCAACCAGGGAACGCAAGGGGGAAAGCCCAAATAGAGAAATCTGTCATGTGAAATGAAAACTATTTCAATGTTGGCAGAAAACTGTGTTAGCAAAGATGATTTATAAAATGTGTTTTCAGGTACTGGTGCTCACTCAGATCTCACAAAGATCTACCTACGACCAAATGTGTGTACTGTCAGACACACAAATGTAACAGTAGCCTAATAAATTATATATGCATGTTTGAGGTTCATATAAAAAGAAAAAATGCACGCAAAAATCTGGATCCGTACAGGAGGATAAACCCGTAACATAACATTCTTCACCAGCTGGTCAACTTGAACCCGGATGTTACGTTCAAACTATAGTGACTGCAAACCATGCTGAGCTATTCGAGCTCTGAGAGGAGATAATTACATGTCTTGTCTTCTTAGGTCCTCTGAGGTCATTGTCTGATGCAATCAGCCTGTGAAAAGAGCCACTTACCATATAGATTGCAGGAGCACATTTGAACCCTCACCCACTGCTGTCTGAAGCCAGCAGAGAGGCAGGCAGCAGTCACACACCACCCTACAGACACTCAACCTGGTGCACTTGTCAAGTAAACGTTTTAAAAGGTTTCAGTGCTGAAAAAATCTGAATCAGTAGTCAGACTGCCCCAAGACTAGGCAGTGTGTTAAGGGTGCAACTGATAACCATTTTGATTGTTAGATTATTAGAGACCAAGTTGACATCTTCAAATAGTTTGTTTTGTCTGACCAACAGCCTAAAATACAGAAACCCTGACAGTGAAGTGTGTGTGGTAGAAATAATTCTAGTCATCTAAATTGTTTCTCGTGTTTAGGATAGGATCATCTTTCTAATTTACTTATATTGTTTTCCATTTGTGATACAGGTGGAATGTATTGTAATTGGTGCTAACCTGAAGTGGTGCACTTCAGCCCATTGTAGCCAAAATGAGTATTACAACAGCAAACACTTGATCTTGAAAAAATGATCCAGATAAAAAAAATGTAATTTCACCAAAACCAAAAAGTTACTTAATTATCCTGCCAAAACCTTTTTTACTACCTGTTATAAAGTCATAAACAAAGGAGAAAAAACTATTTAAATCAGACTTAGAAATCACCAGATTTCTCATGCTCATTTACTTCTTTACAAAAACCTCAAAAATGTGAAAAGTAAAGTGAAACAGAGAAAAACATGTGGATGTGTACTGATGAGGTCTGAATGAGATTTTTGCACATTTTGTTTTAGTTTTTGATGAGGCTTTATGTGGAGCTTCAACAATTTACACTCACTTTACTCTCTAAATTAAAAAGTCACAAAAACCCTGAATGTTTGAGTTTCCTTGCTTGAAATATGAAATATTAATTCATTGTTGGTAATTTGTTTTCTGCCCCTCAACTATTTCAAACAATGCTTTGATACAATACTAGTACAGTAATCTGAAAATCAGAGGTTCGATACTCCGGCTCCACCGGTCTGTCCAATGTCTGTGTAAGACACTGAACCCCAAATTAGCTCTGATAGCGGTTTCATCAGAGTGTAAATGTTCATTTCAGTATTCTGATGAGCAGAAAAACCTTAGCCTCTGCCATCACTGTATAAATGTGACATAGCGTAAAAGCTAGAAAGGTGTTATACAAGTAGGTCTTAGAATAACCCATTTATTGTTAAGAAAAAAATCAAAGACTGCCTTGTAAATGGGAAAAAAATATTAAAGTTTATTAAAATGGGAAGAATATCTTCCTAGGAATATTTGAATGTCAAACCACTCCAGACTCACACTGCGAACAGCTCCCTTTAAAAAAAAAAAAAAAAGAGATCTGTACACAAGCGTCTGAGGATCTTCAGCGTTGATGAGACAAGGACAGACTACAGCTGGAGAAAAGGTTAATGTGTCTGTTCTGTTCTCATTAAGGGGCTGGACCCTACATCTCTCTGTCCAATACAGAGGTATTTACAAACCCAAAAGTACAGCAGTGCACTTCCTCTGAGAGCAATATAGAAGTCCTTCAGTGTGTTGTCTGTCCTCTCAGTGGACGGACAGATGTACCAGCACTTAAGCAGTGAAAAGCAATTATGTGTGAGGGAGAAAAGCAGCTGTAGGAGAGCGTGTTTCACCACGGTGCCGCGGCATCTTCCCTGCTGACGTCCTATTGACTTCCTGGAAGGATAGGAAGGAGGAGTGGAGGCCATGTATGCAGAAGACTGTCAGACTGACCAGGACCTGCACAAAGGCTCTGCAGGTGGTGTAGTGGACCTCCTGGTTTGCTCATGTTCCTTTATACTGTGTGTGTGTGTGTGTGTGTGTGTGTGTGTGTGTGTGTGTGTGTGTGTGTTTGTCTGTCTGCATTGACTCTTAGCACATATGGTCACTCATTATGGACAACACGTCATAGCGTCCATTTTTACCCCACTGTCTCCAACTGTTGCCATCCACCTTTCTCCTTCCTGCCAACCCGCTTCCACACAACTTCTGTTGCCTTGGAGACATCTCCTATCCTGACATATGAATCAATCCCCGCCTCACTAACCAACTCTCTATTCTCCTCGTCTCATCTCATACTTCTTCACCTCTCTGGTCTGCTCAGTTCACCCAGTTTGCTCATTCCCTGAGGCGTCCAGCTTTCTGCAGGTCCCCAACAGCTCTGACTCAGTCCACCCATTGGGAGCCTGGATATCGCTCCTAAACTGCCAGCTGGAGTAAGAGGACGGGGTAACACATGTAACTCAAGCTCACCAGTGTGGGTTGTAACATCTGGCTCTGATCCAGTAGTTGGGTTTATACCCTGCAGTTTAATCAGAGTGTTATCCTTTCCAGACAAAAAAAACTGCGCCTAGTATCAAAGAAACCACTGAGAGAGAAGCAATTCTGCAAATGCCAGGACCATTTGAGTGTCTTGCTTTTTCTGGTCCGCTGAACTGGCATTTGGATTGGACACACGCAGGGCAAAAGGTCAGACCTGTCGCCCCAGGAAACACATTTGATGAAGCAAAGACGTACATCTCTATGGGGGGAGATTGACGGGATGACCTAGGAGCGTAGGGGAGTGTTGGTAAAAGGATGAAAAAAAACAAACAAACCCCCAAAAGTGATTGCAGAAAGAAAAGATTACACACAGAGCTGGCCTGAAACAGCAGCACAGAGTATATTGATCTACATTTTTTTTGGCAGGTGCAACTTCCTTCATGGCGTTTCACAGATCGATGATTTTCATTTTCAAGTGGCAGATTACAGGCAGCCAGAGGTGGGTCAACTTTACCAGGAAGAAATACGAAAGTGGAGATAATAAACCTTATAATTCATGTGTGGGAGCAGCATAAGAGGGCATGAGGCATATGAGTAACTCTGGAGGTCTGGTTACAGAGTTGCACTGGGTTATGAGATAAGTTGAAATGACCAGAAGATAATTTGGCACTTTGATGTGAGAGGGTGAAATACTGTTTATGGCACATATTACTCTCTGTTTCTAAGGGAATGGCGGCACAAAGGCAGGATAAACATTGTGGCCTTCAGCTTCTGTTGATCGTAGAATGCAGAGGTTTGAGCTGAGAAAACAAGAGAAACACACTTTAATAGACTTGTAACATTTGAAAAATAAACAATAAAATTATACCTATGTGAGAGACTATTTTGACTCTTAAAATCTATTATCTTTGTAATCACTCAGGCTTTTTACACACCACAGACAGCTCAAATTTAACAAAAACAATCTGTTGCTGCCCCCTAGAGGCATGAAGCAGTTACAAAATTAATTCTAAAAACAGTTTGGTGGAAGAGTTCAGGCGAGGACAGAGTCAGGAAATCCTTTAAGTCTCCACCACCCAGGTCACGAGGGTGACTGCAGGGTACAGATCTCATCATACTCACATCCCACACACCAAACCACATATACACCAAACTGAGAGCTGCAATTTAAACTAATATAAGGGATTTATCTATTAGAGCTGAAGAAAAACATACAGAAGAGTCCACCCACTGGAAGCTGTTATTATGAGTCTTGACTAAGAAAAAGTTATTATTCAGCACTTTGGGGTTTGTGTCGTTATTCAGGCAAGAACATGCAACATCTTACCTCAGTTTTCTTGCAGGATCACATTCATTCCTTGAAGCATCTGTAAGAAAAGACACAGTGACAAGAACCTTTAATACTTTCTTTAAAATAGCTGTGTTGGATGTATGTTGGAATATGTTGGATGTACCAAAGAAACCACAAGTGCAAGTAAAACAAAACATCCCTTTTCTATTTGCAGTTCAGCTGCACAGACACAGGAAGTATTTCAGACAGAAGGTTTTTGCCTTTTGTGTCAACAGCAATTTTAAAACTTTCCTGCAAGAATCACCGCGTAAATGCTGACACAATTCGATCACATCTCACAAATTGTAATCAAAAGGACTTCTTCACGTTTCAAAGGCACGGAGAAATAGCAGGAGCGTTCAGGGACCTATCTAAGAAATCCACTAATACTGAAGGTTTTTATAATTTAAAGCAAGCAGATAAGAGGCAGTCACATCAGGAAAGGCGTAAGAAGCATAGGGAAACCTTCTGCAGAATTAGACAGTGGAGGATGAGATGTTTTGAATTTTCCTCACCTGTATGATTTTATTTGTTTATGTTTTGCTTATTGCACAGTTCTGGGTTCATTAGAGCTACTTTCAGGTAACTGCTATAACATTACTTGAAATATAATCTGATCTATAATGTGATCAATCAATAACAAACACTTCTGGATTACTGGATTTAGGAACAAATTAAATTACTTTTATTTCAGGTATTTGTTCATTAACTCATGTGTTACTATCACACTTGACACTTGAACACTGAATTATTCCCTTTCAGTATTTGTCACTTGAGACCCCTGCAAAGAAATGGTTTATGTTTACCAAGACCAACATGCATTAAGTGTCTGTAACAATGTATGCATAAACCCAAGAGGCAGGAGGCCAGTATGACATGAAAAGATAGGACTTGTCCCCCTTCAGTAAGTAGACTATCAGACCACAGAAAAACAGGCTTATCACAACTGTTGAGGCTTTAATATTTCTATATTTCAACAACATTACAGATTATCTGGAGTCTACTTCTAGCTCAACACCATTCTTGATCTAACAAGACAAAGCCTATCTGCCATGCTCGCAGCTACGTGAGGCTCTAACTAAATGCTAATATATGCTAATTAGCACTAAACACAAAGTACAGCTGAGGCTGATGGTATGTCATTTGTTTTGTAGGTATTTGTTCATAAACTAAAGTGTTTGACAAATGATTTTGCCCCATTAATGGTGCTGAATGAAAAGAGGAACTCCAAACTCTGATCTCATTCTGAGGAGGACATGAACGTCTGTGTTTCATGATAATCCTTCCAAAAGTAAAGACATTTCAAACAAATCGACATGCCAATCAGCTGGCAGTACTTTTATTAAGATAATGTTGGGATGCAAACATATACAAAAGAACAAACTTTAGGCACTCATGCAGAGGAGTAATGTAACTTTTTAAAAATCCAAAACTAGCAGAGTCTTATAGGAGTTGAACCAAAACAAGGCTTTAAGTCAAAACAACATAACTCTCACACATTCTCAGTGTATTGTTTGCTCTTTTGTACATGCTTGATCTTTTTCACATCATGTCAAAAAACAAAAGGCAGATTGTTTCATGCAAGAATAATAGAATAGAGTAATGAGATCTCACAAAACATAGAAATTTCTTACCATGTCTTCCAAGACTTCACATTTCCTAGAGTGAAAAAGGGAACAGAAGACAAGGAAAAAGAAACAATGCCCATTTAGAAAAGTTATCCTAAATTCCCCACTTTTATTACATGAAAGCATGGAAAGCATCAGGAAATCCTTTAAAGTCTCCACCACCCTCAGAGACTAGCAGGGTGACTACTGGGTACACGTCTCATCATGCACTTTCCTCACATTGAAATTACTACAAAAAAAATGAGTGAAAGTGAAAAAGGAAGACATGAGTCTTACCTCTCAGAGCAAGTCCTGAATTTCACTAAAATGCCATTCACTCACGCCATTTCAGTGTCTATAACAGAACACAGAAAAGGGAGAAACCAATCAGACCCTTTAAAAAAACAAAACAAGAAACTCTCAACCATTCACCCCAAACTTCAATAAAACTCTGTCAATATCTAATAAAGATCTTTATTTCAGATTTTAAATAGATTTACAAACCATAAGAAAAAGAAACTATAAACAAGAAAAAAAAAAACATCAAGTGATCGTCAATATCCACATGTGCATATCAAGGTAGAGATTGTAAACAGTCCTTTGAAGCCAAAAAGTGAGACTCCCCGTGGAAAAGGATGTTTGTTTGTTGGTTGGTTGGTTGGTAGTTGGTTTTTTTTCCTGAGGTTTTCTGTGATTAACTGCTGGGATTTTTCCCTTATTGATGCTGCCACCAATCAGAGAAGTAGGAGGACAAATAGGGAGAAGACGATAAAAAATAACAGTAGTTTGACAAAAATGAAATCCCATTCACCCTAAGATATCAACATGTGGGGGTAAATCATGAGCCAGACCTCAGCAAATTATTGTGTATTGATAACTCATTTTTGAGCATTCAGGGCTTGATTGAAGGCTAGAATACTTAATGTACGGTGTACCATTTGGTTCTGCAATATATTTCGTATTTATGTGTAATAACTTGGTACATTTATTCGTTCTTCCATGAACAATCCTGGGTTTTTTAAACGATATCCATAGCACTTAATACATATGAGATAGAAAACATTGCATCTCACGCCACAATTTGGAAATAAAAGATTACATCTAAACAGTAAAAGAAGCCCGCCCACCCCCCCAAAAAAACAGACAACCCTCAGCCAATTCACAATGCAACAGTTTTAGATAAAACTGAGGAGAGGACCTTTGTCCCTGGACACAATCCCAACCCTTATAGCAGATCTAAAACCACAAACACATAACAGCATGCTAGTGAAGAACCACAGTCTCCTGTACATGCTCAAAGGTCAACCCTATACCCATGTCTTCCCATTTTCTGCGCTTCTTCTCCACACTTCTCCAGCACATCTTATAAACGGTCAGCTAATATTCTCACACACACACACACGGGAAACATCAAGGTTACAGCAATGTTGAGAATTAAATCAGAAATACTGCTAGATCCTGGTAAAGTGTCTCGAGCGTGTAACAGCACTCCTGGCAGTTAGGAGAGAAGAAACCACTGGGCTTTTGAAGGTGTAGGCTGAAAGCTAAACCTGGCAGTCATTTTCATTCTCCTAAATCACTCCCACTGATGCCTCGTCTCCTTTGAGGTAACAGGGTTCACTGATACAGGTGAGTCAAGATGGCTGCGGCCCAGTCGAGCATTTCGGGGGTGTGCCTGTACACACTGCCACCACTAGGTGGCAAGCTCTGATGAAGGCTAGTGTACAATCTCACTCTTTCTATAGACTTGTGCTACTCTGAGTTAGAATAACAAACCACCAACAAACATAAGACAGATACAACTACACACGTCCATCTCTAACCGAGGACATGGTCAGCCCACAGCCCTCACCGGTACATAGCTGGCTTGTAAAACTCATGCTGGGGAGTTCAGGTCAGACTGTTACTACCACGTTTAAAGCACTGCATATTAAGTAGGTTCAAGCACTGACTGCATAGGTTTTTTTTTTTAATACAGTACATTGGATTTCATGAGCAGCAGCAGGCTCAGCTTGCTGTTTCTTAATGCATCCAGGCCACTAGTAGCACGTGCTTGTGTGATGAAGGCTACGTGGCAGTCGGTAGAGGACGTCTGTGGGATTTCTGATCTACATTCCATTCTTTAGTTCAGCTGTTGGATTTTACCTTTCTCACTCTCACGCCCTGGACAAATAAGACAGGTGCTGCTATAAATAAGTCGAAGGTCGCTCCATCGGGAAGGTGAAACCTTTCCCCACCTGGGACCTTTTGAGCCTGAATATCTCCCTCTGCCACCTTTGTTTGTCTGGCTGGTATGGGGTTTACTTTGACCCGCTGTGTATACGCTCTGCCCCACGAGTCGTTCAGATCTGTGGTTTCAGGGAGTGAGCGAAGGCACAAGGGTCGTGTGAACAGCTTTTTAAGATGGATAGCTTCCCTGTTTGGAGCAGCACAAGCTCAAAAGGTCAGAGGTGAAGCGTGGCAGGGCTTCAAACAGCCTGCTAACCAGAGGTCATACACATGGCTCAGAGACAGAAGTGATTCAGCCTTTCAAACCAAGCATACTGTATGCCAGTTTTCCTGAATAAGCTTCCTTATGCTCTCTGCTTCTTTGACTCTGATCTGACCTGTGACGTTACATTCCACCCTGCTGATGATGCACAGAAAAGGCGTGACCAATCGTTAGCCAAGAAGCCTGGCCATCAGAGAGGCTTCTTACCACTCAAAGGCAGAGGAGGAAGTAAGTCTTTGAGTTAAAACACCTTTGAGGAACAAAACAGGTTCTCAGTTCTATTACTGTAAGTTGTGCTGCTGTGTGTGCATCATGTGTGTAACCTCTAATCAGACAACATATTAAAAAATAAAAGAAACATGTAACAAACAAACAAAAAAAAAAACTCTGTAGCTTTCTTTTCTTCAATGCATCAGGTTTTAGTGTGCTGTGACTGCACGTGTGACAGAAGGTGTCTAGGGGGGCCTGTGCTAAGTGAGGATGATGAAGGGTTGGTGGGATTCAGGAAGAAGGGGGACAGGGAATTAAAGTTCAGTCCATGACAAGGAGGTGCGGGGGAGGGGTTGGTGAGGCCAGGTACTGATCAGTGGTGGTGGGGAGTGGGGGGCATCACAGGGAAGGCGTGGTCAGGAGTCCTCAGTGCCTGAGTCGTCCTCGTCATAGCAACAGTCCTCATCGTCGTCCTCGTCATCCTCCTCCAGTTCCTCATCATCATAGTAGTCATCGTATAGGAGGTTGGAGCCGTCGTCTGTGGGCGGGACTTGAGTGCGGACGCAGTACTCGTCTAACGTGATAGGAACCTTGATGCCGTCCCGGTCTGCATCAGCTTTGGTAGCCAGCACCTGCTTCCTGTGAGGCAGAAAGGGTGAAAGATAGAGGAGGAGAAAAAAATTATATATACAGTGAGGCGAGGTGCTGGTAAATCTGCTACACTGACAAGCTCCCGTTTTAAGTGTGAAGAGTGCTGCGTGTGCAGATTTTGCTCTCAGTACCTGATGATCTCGATGTATTCTCTGTCCTTGCCCTTGCTGTCCCTCCACTTGCGATACATCACGGACGCGTCCACGTTGGCTGGGGAGAAGGTGTTAGGCTCATTCAGCAAGGAGATCACGCTGAGCAGGATGGTCCTGAGAGTGAGCGCAGAGAGATTAAAATACAGGAAAGCAATACAGGAGGACGACGGGGGAAGCAGAGGAATGCGGGGGAGGGAATGGAAGTTGGAGGTAAGACGAGACAGAAGATATTGAGAGTGCAGGACAAAGAAGCGTACAGAGATGGAAAGAAAGAAAGAAGGACAAAGGGAGAAAGAGAGAAGAGGAGGGGGAGAGAGATGAAGGTTAGGGTCAGACAACCAGCCTGCTAACTGCCCATTTGTCTCTGCTGTCATCTGTTGAATTTAGCTCTTAGTTCCAAGAGCCGATCACTCCAGACACTAAAAGACAGTGTTTTATATTATTCAGACTCACTTTGACTGAGGTGAATCAACTAGTTAGACTGACTCTCTAAAACAGTTTTCAAACTTGTGATTGCCCACCAGCTCTCCTCCTCCTTAAGACTGTTTTTGTTTGTTGTTGCGATCAACAGCCCAGGGGCAACAGAGGGGCCATTACAGGGGAGACAGTTATGTCCAGCTATGAGTTTGTGTCTATACATCACGCATATAAGAACAAGCAGAAGGAGAGAGAAAATGGGAAAGCAACAGGGGTTGAATAAATAAGTATGTGTCAATCAAATGTTATGTTTGGATGCTGCATTTATACAGCAAAAGTTGGTTGTCAGTTGAAAGAAGATCTTAAACAGTTAGTCTAGCTTTAAATTATGTCCGTGAACAGGAGTCAATACATTTACTCATTTAGCTGATGCTTTTGTCCATAAGTGTCTGGCTCAGGGACACAATGGTGGATGTGTCACAGTGGTGAATTAAACCAGGGTCGCCCACACCAAAAGCATGCGTCTTATTAACTGCACCATCGCCAGCCCCTAATAATTACTTAAATCTATAACCGTAGCATTGCTACTCCTGGATACCACATCATCTGAGAAGCATAACAAACGGGCTGAAAAACTTTGGCTGGAAATATTCTGAGCGAGTTTCAGGTTTGTCTATTTTAATAACACCTGGAGGTTTGTTACTCTTCTTTGATTTCACCGTTGGAATCAAACAGCCACTGTACACATTTACAGCAAAGACACTTGAAAACAGCCGATGCCATCAGCCAAATTTAGCACACAAAAATAAATAGTGAGAAACATAATAAATAGTGAGAAACCCCCAAAAAGGAACAGAAGGAAACTAGGAGGAGTTTCAAGTCTTTCCAAATTGTCATACCACAACAAGATGATTCAGGCAAATCAGGGTTGTTTGTAAAAAGGCATCAGTCTAACTCATGCCCTAGTAATGCACAGCAACCTACAAGCTGTATAAATACTTGAATCTTATGTTAAGCCTTTAGCCTGTATTGATTGCTGGACAATTAGACAAAGGGGTTAAATTTAGTAGCAGCACGGTAATTATGTGACATCACATTAAGGTGCAAAGCTACTGGAAATTAGCATCAATGAAGTTCAATGACTGCAAGCCAAAGATTAATTTTAAACAGACAACTATTCAATACTAACTTGGTCTTTGTCAGGTCAAAATGAAGAAACGTGGACAAAAATTGCCACTTGATAATACCTGGATTCTGGATGGATTCTGTGGGGCTTTTGGCTGATGATTCAAATAATTACATTTCAGGAGGTAGCCGTAAGTCACTGACCGGACACATGGTAACCCGGCTTATCATCATGTGTGTTGCTCTTTCAAAAAAAAAAAAAAAAAAGAAGCCTAGGATGGACGTTAGATCGTCACGTTGTGTACCTGACGTTCTGTGTGGGGTTCCACCTCTCTGAAGGCAGTTCCCCGCTCTGTGGGTCGTCCACCGGTGGGTGCAGGATAGAGATGCATACGTCCCCATTCTAGGGACACAGAATTTCTATTATTAACATGTAGATTAAAACACTAGGACTGGACACTCTTCTGCACAGGTTTAACATTTGAAAATAACTTCTTAACTAAAGTTTTGCATTGAATCACACCACAATGATCAAGTTTCTGCACATATTTTTTACTTATGTAACACTATCTCGCTAGTGTGTTAATACAGGCAATGAGGAGCTACTGTATGCTTTGCACAAGCATTGATACTGGTCAGAGTTACCTCGTAAATGTTGGGGTGCCACATTTTGGTGAGGAAGCGGAAAGCAGGTGGAGAGTACGGGTAGTCGACAGGAAACTTGATCCGAGCCTGAGGGCGAGAAAAGAAGCATATTAGCAACGTGAGAGGCAGGCAGTTTATCTTGCCAACAGACAAGTTGTGACTGCTTCCCTCCAAACTTCTACTGTTTGGGAGAACCATTTCCACTGATTAGGTCAACAGAGCCTCACTGTCTCAAATGTAGTAGGAAAGTAAAGAGTGATTCTTTTAGCCATAGTTAGGCTGCTGCATATAGTTTTAGCGCTCTAGCCACACATACTTTTGCTGGTGGACACAGCCTCCCAAGGGTAACTGAATCCAGAGTGCAAGTCAGTACAACACCGCAGAAACACAACACACACACACCAGAGAGGGCTTCATTCTGAACATTTTTCTTCACATAAGACCTGCGTTTGCAGCGCTGGTGTCAACAAGCGGCTGCTGAATTAAGATCTCTACAATCATGCTGATCAGCTTTAATAGTGATTGAAAGAAACCTATAAATAGTAACTGTAGAGTCATGGCAAACCCTACTGCGGTGGCTGAGCATGGAGGAGCTAATGACAGTGTAACATAATATGGAGTGGAGGGAGGGAGGCTTGCGGTGTGTTCAGCTGCTGAGTATGTATGTGGAGGGGTTATAAAGACATGTGGGGGTTTGTCCTGTCCAGCTGTCACTGCAACCCAAGACAATCCACTACTCACACCCCTGTTCTGTTATTATGTGCTTATGTGTTATTATGTATTATGTCCTCACAGTGAAACCACACCCATACCCACACTGTATAAATCCTACTATGTGTGGAGGACCCCTCCTCCCATCCCCTAAGGCGTGCCGTGGGAGGGACGGGGTGGGGAACACACAGACTACACTGATTACACACACGCACGTCACTCACAGCATGACACCTTCTGCAGATCCACCCGCCCCCCTGTCACATATGCAAACATACTTGCCCACATTTCGGCATGGTCAGCTGGTCTCGCCAGAGAACCAAAGTGTGGGAGGCGGGGGGATCATCTACATGGGGAGCAGGGAGGTGGAGGGGTGGTAGTGGGAGGAGGAAATGGGGGATTTTCAATTGGAATGAAAAGAGGTTTGCTCTATTTAATACTTGCGCTGAAGAATCTATTTGCCTGCAATGTAGCATTTAAACCGTGCTGTATGCAGCAGAAACATACTGTATATTAAGTGTGTGTGACACATTAATAAACAACGAAGCTGTTGTCTACCATGTCCATCTATTTTATTGTCTTTCTAGTGTGTGTCTGAGTATGTCCTGAGCTGACATAAAAGAGCAACGTTTGTTGTATCTGGTGTCTCACGGCAAGTGCTCCTGATTTGCAACAAACAGGATAAACCTCTTCTCACCATGTAAGACCAGACCGGAGAGGAAACACTGACACAGCTCACAGAGAATGCCGCTTGCAGGGGGAAAAAAAACAAAATCCCAGGGACTGAGTGACCCTGCCAAAAAGCTGGCGGCCCTTCAGAGTGCAGAGTTCAAGCCAACATTGTACACATTACAGGCTGGCAACAGTGCAACACATAGCAGCCAGCCAGGAGGGGTGGTGGCGGGGATGGGGAGGTGGTGTGGGGCAGTGGGAGCTTAGTTTGTCTTCCAAAAAATATAGCATCAAGATCATATCTGTCCATCGGGTGAGAACAAGGCAATGGAAAGCTTATCTCGTATATTTGTGGAAACTGCCCCAAACGTGTCAGATGTCTGATGTAGTTTGCAATACATTGACTGGTTTTTGTTGACCCCAATAAGATGAGCAGACAGCTACAGCAGCCGCCAGTGAGGATGCTTTAATAAGCCACTTCAGCTCTCATCCGTGGTCAGTCTGCATTACTTTGAATAAACATTTGATCCAATTCAAAAAAGGGAGGGAAAAGGTCTAAAAAAAGAAAGCTAGAGGTTATTCAGCTAAACAAAGGTATGCCATGCAAGCAAAGGTTTATGTTTGTAAGTCTTCCTGGTTCGATGTCTATGAAGGTTCTCATTCATCCAAGTCATAGTTATCCAATGAAGGCTGAGGTCAAGGGCAAGTGGACTTGGTTGAAGATACTAGAAGATGTTTCGGCCCTCATCCAAAAGACTTCAGTTCAGAACTCCTTCGGTTCGCTGAAGAAGTTCTGAACTGAAGAAGTTTTGAACTGAAAAAGTCTCTCACTTTGTAGCCTGGTGCTGGGAGACCTATCTGTCAACGCTTCCCATAAAATAGATTCATTCATCACAATCTTGTGAGTCAGGATATGCCAAGTGAAGCAGGAAGGTGGCAATGTGCATTAAAAGGAGCACTAGCATTGTAAGAAGGTAAAAGCATGATTTCACAATGCAGCTTACCAGGAGGCTTTAATTGAATTCTTAACACAAAGCCCCAACACTGTACGCAAACACAAGCAATGCATGATTACAGTTTGTTGTTCTATGACACTATCAAAACAAAATTTAAGTTGGGAGACCACAGAAGACGGGAAATGCACATGTTGCTTGTGAGTTTAGCTGCACCAACTATTAATCTAAAAATCCATGGAGTCGGGTGTAGTGCAATTTCCACCAATGACCTGCTCAGCCAGGTGACACCAAACCTAGGATTGATTGATTGAGGGAGGAAGGGGATTGATGGATCGGGTAGAGAAGTGTGACGGAGCTGGCGTAAACACAGGGAGGCTGCTTGGTTGGCTCATCTACTCTGCAGCACCGAGCAGACAAAAGAGGACAAACAAAAGGGGATGAGAAGGGGAACAGAGAGGACGATGCAGAGAGGTCTTAGAAAGCAAAAATCATTTGAGTTACCAGGAAATCGTTCTTATGTAAAGTATACATTTGAATAGATCTATATCTGTGTTCCTGTAGGTATTATATACATGTAGTTGACCGATTTGGGTTTTTTTAAATGGCTGATGCCGATATGTAGAGAGCAGTGAGGCTGTTACAGTATCTCATAAAAGTGAGTACATCCCTCACATTTTTGTAAATATTTGTTTATATCTTTTCATGTGACAACACTGAACACATGCCACTGTGCTACAACGTAAAGTAGTAAGTGTACAGCTTTATAAGATTGTAAATTTGCTGTCCCCTCAAAATAACACAGCCATTAATGTCTAAATGGCTTGCAACGAAAATGAGAACACCCCTAAGTGCAAATGTCCAAATTAGGCCCTAAGTGTCAATATTTTCTGTGGCCACTATTATTTTCCAGCACTGCTTTAACCCTCTTGGGCATGGAGTTCACCAGCGCATCACAGGTTGCCACTGGAGTCCTCCTCCACAACGACATCAAGGAGGTGATGGATGCCTTCCGTTTGAGGATGCCCCAGAGATGCTCAATAGGGTTTCTTTCTGGAGACATGCTTGGCCAGTCCATCCCCTTTACCCTCGGCTTCTTTAGCAAGACAGTGGTCGACTTGGAGGTTTGTTGCCAGTGGTTTAGACTTTAATGGCTGTGTGATTTTGAGGGGACAGAAAATTTACACTATTACACAAGCTGAGTGGGGTACAGTTTGTCAGAAGTAATGTCATTCAACTGCATAATTTTTTACAATTTAACGCTAGCCAGTAATGGTTTTAGACAAGATAAGATAATGGTGACTGAGGAAATGTAGGGCTTGAAACTCACACGGAGGGAGCGCTAACATTGTTCCACAGCCACCACTGTAGACACATCTGCAGGCTGCCTGCAGATGTGTCCGGACATTTTTTGTTTATCGGCCTCGTGAATGCAGGTATTGGCCGATGCAGGTTATCTCTTAATGCCAGCTATCGGGCTGATTACTCGCCCGACAAATTTTACTTGTCTATCACAATAATTGTCACATTTTCCCCTTTACTGTACAACTCTCAGCACTCACTTTGTCTCCACTACTGGGAAGGATTTGTTTGACATAATAGCAGCTCAAACAAGATCTTTGCCTGTCACAAAGCGCTAAAAAGCTGGTGGTACCATTTCCCTGTGTATCACCATAGTTAGTTGTTCTGTTTTGCTTTTCAGAGTTGTTTCCAAGATATAAGAAGTTAAATGACGAGACTGGACAGATAGATGGTTCTTTGCCAAAGGATTTCAATGTTGACGTTTCAAGACAGGCTTGTTAGGGAGAATCCAAGGCCAGTTTCCACTTTCTATGAGAAAAAAGCTGCCTTGAAGACAGAAAAAGAATGAGAGGGAACACGGCCACCCTGTGGAAAAATGACAGTGAGGCGAAGTAAACCAGGTCAATGCAAAGACCCTGAACAGAACAAATCATTCTGTTCTCCCTGTGCACCTCTTTACCTTCTCTACAGACCTTACCTTCCCACTCAATGACGTGAAAGAGGTCCTTGAGTAGAGCAAATTCCATACACTACCACACACACACACACACACACACACACACACAAGATTATCAGGTTCATACCCAACAGGCCCCTGCCTCATTAATTGAACTGAACTCAGGAGGAGGGCGTTGAGAAGGAAAAGGATAAAAAGTAATGTTATAAGCTCGCGACACAGCCTGTACAGCTGTGTTTCAGCGGTAAGAGTACCACACTGGTGGCCCATACAGGAAGAAAAAGAACACATGGCCAGGGCTTCAGGGGACAGTTATAACTGTATACTGGAGCCTCATGCTCACCTCTATTAACAGCAGGCTCTCCTTTCAAAAAGGGGCACCACTGCAAGGAAAGGCTCTGTCTGCTCTTGATCTGGCTGTTTCTCTATTCCCTTTTCTTTCCTCTAGCCTGCTCTCATTTCTCTGTGACACAGCCAGAGGGGGAAACATGACTCCGGCGGCTCAGCCGGGCTCGGCCCAGCCAAGCCCTCTGTAGCCGGGTTGGGTCGTCTTGCCTGTACCCCCCCGCGCCGCCACCGCTGCTGCAAGGCTAACAAGGAGCCTGTACAAATTAAGGCACGAACGAACACAGAATGAGCTGCACAACAGAACTGGGTGTTTGTCAAATGATTGTAAGAGGATAAAAAAAGACAGAGGTCTGGGCCAAAACCAACAGGCAACACCCCTCTTCTTCATGTTTGCTGTGAAGAAGAGGTCTGTCAGCGTTTAGTAAGCCACTCAAAAAAAAAAGCTTCACTGAGATATGAAAGATGTTCTGTTTTACAGTATATTTTGAGTTGCAGAGACCCCATTCACATCATAATTATAGGCAACAAAAATGACAATTAAAGCTGCCAGGTGCTGATGCAGCAGAACTTCAAAACAGGTCCCAGGCTCTTCCACAGCAGTGCGGTGCAGCTTTGTCAGCGCGCGCGCACGCACACACACACACACACACACACACATGTTTCTGTTGTACACCACTGAGACAAACTTCTCTGTGAAACCTCACAGTTGTGGATACAGAGCAGAGTGCCTTTTACTGCTGTTCTGGTGTACGACACAAAACGAAGCAGGAAGAGGTCAAATCTGCTAAATGTGAACTGACAGCCCCTGGTGGCACAGAAAAAGCTATGTCATAGTTCTCAAATGGAGTTTATGAACGTGCACGGGTCTTTATGGCTGTCCATGTTGTTTTATAAACCCAATCAGCCGATCGTCTTAGAAGTAAAATAAATGTAGAGGGTTTTGTTTTCAGTTCCTCCACCTTACAGATGTATGTAACAGCAACATAATTATAAAAACATTTTTACAGATTACATTTCCTGAGGAGACTGAATGGAAATGGAAATCAAAAACAAGTAGCTGCTCAGCAATTTATCTTTTTAAGGAGACATCCAAACATCTAGAAAAAAAACAAACAATGGTTGTTGCAAGAGATTGTGTTTAGCATCATTTTTCCAAGATGAAATGTTGAATACCGAGAAGAAAGTTGTTGTGGAGTGACGTTGATAGTAGGGTGACTGTATCATTTCATAAAAACCTGTAAGTGTCACTTCTTGGTTTTTGTAAGACTTCCTCGACTTAAGAAAATATGAGAGAAGACAAATGTTAAAGCGAAAGGGAAAGAACTGATGAGAGATCTACTAGAAAAAAAACCTGAGAGAAAATGAAAAGCACACTTAATGTTTTGGTCATGATTATGTGACACAATCTCCATACAGCTGAAGTAGACAAACTACAAACTGGATAGTCTAATTTTTTCATATTTAAGCCCTAGGTTAACATTGTACTTGACTACATAAAGTTCATAGTGAGGGTTAAACCTCAGTCAGTTGCTGGACATTCAAACTGAATGTGTTCAAGAACATTACACACAGTGGATCTCCATCCAAACACTCCTCAAAGTACTCTGAGGGCAGGCAACTCATCTGCTCTGCTACTTCATACATGTCCTAGGACCCTGGCCGGCACCAGGGTCGACTGGCCCTCTGCCAGTAATCATTAGACACTCAGAGCCGGGTGGGATTACTTCACATGACAAAGCAGAAGGCATACAGACAAAGGACCTCAAGCTTCGAAATGTCTCAGACCTAAAGAATGAATGAAAGCATCTATTGTGAGGCCCACAGGTTAATGGTCACTTTGTAATGACAAGGCACTGTGTTTACATATGATTTGTGAATCCAGGACAGATATCTCATGTTGTTTGAATGACATTTCAATGTCTCAGTCCCCTGTGTGCCTTCAGTCAAAATGTATTTGTCATGGCCTGACTCTTTGAGAGCAACACCCATGTGAAATAAATACTTGACTCATCCAGGTTTGACGTGAAGTCGTTACCTGGTCTGAATTGCACGAATGGGCAGCAGGCAGCATGTCATAACTGCTTCTTCGTTTAGGTAACCTGGTCAGAAGAGGGTGTTTTCTTTTTTTTTTTCGTTCGAATATGGTAAACAGGTTGGATGGAAACCCTGCACAGAAGAATGAGTCACAACAAGGCCGTGGATTTCACAGCCAGGCTGTGCATTCCTGGACCGACAAAGGAATCCTGTACACAGCACCCACACAGATCCACTGAACGCTGTCTACAGTAGCCCGGCCTGGGCCCTCCACTTGTGTTCATAGGCTTGAAAAAGACCAGAGGCAAAATGAACACGCTTCTCAAGAACTGGGATGACAAAGCACTGTTACAGCTGAAGTGACGGTTTACAAAACAGAGAACAGTTAACAATATGCCGGATCACGTGAACACGGTGGGAGCCTTTTACTGATATATTACTGTCTAGCTGTAATATGAAAACAACTATGGGTAATGCAGGACTTAGCATTATGAGCCCATGGCAAAAAGCCCTTCTAAAGAGACCATGTATTTGAACATGTTGTTATTTATGTTTGCTGCTCTAATCTTCTTTCAGGGCCCTGACCTATTTATTTTCTTGTCTTTTTCTAAGAAAGACAAAACCACTATACCACCTTAATAAAAGCTCATCATTTTTTGTTTGATGTCCAATAAAGCAAATATCTAGGGCAAGTTTGAAGCAGCCTATCAGTGGTTTGTTTGACTTTGCCAGACATCAAAGTGCTTTATAGGATGAATAACCACATTAGCATAGGACTTGAAACGTGGGGTGAGCAACAATCATCTCTGTGTTTTGCAATATCTGAAGTTGATTTTCACACACATGCGCTCACAAACTTAGGCTAGACACCAAATCAACAGTAGGCTCTCTGCTATGGCAACAAATACAATCCTATTTTATGTTTACAATGTAGGTGTGTAGCTTCGTGTGAGACTTAAAAATGAGTCTAAAATCAGGTACTGTAGCTCTAACTTTAAAGACAAAAACAGTACAACCAACCAGTCAAGGGGTCACAGCCATGCTGCCACGAAAAAAAAAGTTGAGCTGACATTCCTGTGACTCCAAAACAGGTCTTACAATCAAGCGTTAAATGCTAGAGAACAACTGGAGCCGACCCATCTTTGTCAACAACAGCATACTCAAAAACAGGATCTGTGAAACCAACACTTCTTCACTCTCAAGGGAGGAAGTATGGTAGGAAACAACAAATGAAATAACATGCGTGCTACCACAAGCTAAGATTGGGGCTGTCGATATTTCAAAAGCGAGGTTAATTATGCATTGTGGATAGTTACTTTGAGTTAATCTTGAATTTAGGTTACAAACACAAGTGAATTAGTTAGTTAGATGACGAGTTCAGCTAATCATAGTAACGTTAAAAGGTTGTGGTAGTAATGCTAACGACCTTTTGTTTCATGTTAACACAAAACTAACTCCGTCAAACGGGCTTATGTGCTGTCACTATAATAAAATGGACCCACTTTAAATCAGTGAATCACTATTTTAAGGGGAAACAAGGCCATATGAAAGAAAGTTGTGATGTATACGGGATGGTAACACTAAAATGTAATAATCCTGCTTGAGTGGAGTTGATTTAAAGTTGAACAAAGAAAGGGAGACTTTTATCACAGCAACGCTAACCGAGTAACAACGGTCAATTAGGTAGACAACGTTATTAACTGTTAAGTTACCTGCTGTGGTTGAAGACTGTAACTTAGGCTAAGGTTAGCATTCGGGCTGTCCTCCTGTTAGTAAAATAAAATAAATGTAGGCTTAATCTATCCGCTAAAGAACAATAGATGGACTGCTAGCTAACATTAGCTCACTCACCTTAAAATAACCACCCTCGTAGTGTGTATTTGGGGGTCCGAATATCGCCACTTCCCAGTTGTACATGTCCGACTCGTCCACCAAAGTTATTTTGAACCCTTCGACCGGCTCGTCTTGTAGACTTTTCATCTCTAGCATTAGTGCTTTTTGTGAACTGGCTACATGATGTCCATGCTGAGCCATATTCCACTACGACTTGTATAAATATACGTTATCAGCAAACCCACCACAGCTGTGACTGCGAACAAGGATAAAGCTAGCTCGGTTACGTTACAAACAATAACCTCTCAGTAAAAGATCGAAGCTCTTCGCACAGGAACGCGTTAACGTTGGTTTCCGTTGGTGTGGTTCCGAAACAGGATCTAAAAATCGCAACTGGGCTTTATTTGGTCAGAGCTGGTGCTGCTTCCTCTGTTGTTGTGAACAATCCCGGGGAGCCCCAGGTATTAACGACCATCTAAACCTACTGTTACCAAGTCAGACACTGCCCGATTTCCGGTTTCAGCTTTCGAAATAGTGCCCTATTTATCTTTTTGAACATGCGTTTTCCGTATTTAACGCCTCACAATTTCACCGAACATCTATTTTTTTATTTGTGTTGTTGTTTACATCAAAATATTATTTGCATATAGCATTCCTTTGGTCAATTTTATAACGAATTGTTTATTTTTCTGTTGTTTTTTTAGGAAATTAGCTATAATTCAAATGCAACCCCTCAGCCAAAGATACCTAATTCAACTACACCTAAATGTGAACCTGTTGTCAAACTACATGTTAAAGGTAAACGTTTTCTCTACTTTCTTCATTTCGCCTGACCTTTGAAGTACACATCTACAGTTAACGTTTTGAGTGGGGGGTTTATTTTGAAAGTTAAAACGGGAAACGTGTCGCGGTTAGTTGGTTTGACAACGATGCTAACGAAACCTAGCCTGTCTCCTGTTTCGGGTGTGTTGCAATCACACGGAAAACGAGGTCAGCTGGGCGACGTTTGCGTTGAAAGAAAATACATCTAAATAAAAAAATAAAACCGAAAAACGCGGCGTTGTCAGTTGAACTTTTCTCAACTCAGCTGTTCGCTGTCAGTTAAGGTCTCGATTACTTTTGCTGTCGTGCAAGGCTTTCTGGGAATTGAAGTTCAAAGCGATACATCTTGCTTATTTGATCAAACATTCAAGTGTTAATGTGCCAAATAAAAAAAACTATGTTATGTTACCCATCTTTTGTCTCCTGATACACACACAAAATATACTAAACATTGTGGCATATGTGGGTGCTTATTGGTTTACTGTAACACACACACACAAAAACAAAAGACTACAGCAGCTTCTTACAGCCTTTATTTTTAATTTGGGTGGACTTCCTTTAAAGGGAATGTAGATAATTTATGTTCTCCCCTTTGAACATTTACATTGTACAGCTTGATCATCGAATATGGAGAAATAAAAAGACAGGACCTTCAAAAATCAGAGTCATACAAGAGTATATTTCAATGTCACAAGCCAAACTTGGTAAAATAACTCACTACAACTGAACCAATAGAGAATTAAGACAGTGGGTTGCCTCTCAGTACACTGCTTAACGTGACCTGTTCTACTGAACCTATTATTCGGAGCCCCATGCCCTCAGTGTCCTGACACCAAATAGAACCCCCTTCCTTACCCTGTGCTTAATAATTTAAAACATTCAACAATAATCACTTGTTTTGTTTTTAAAATTGTCTGAACTTAGAAGAGATAAAAACACGATACCTTCAAAAAAAATAGAGAATGGTCAAGTAAACTTCATAAAAAAAAAGATATAAAGGAGAAAAAAGGGCAATATGGAATGGAAAGTAATTGTGTAAGCATTTCAATAGAACAGAAAATAACAAAAAGGGTACATTCCTAATCATGCAATATACAAATTTTAATCAAATATGCACAAGAAAATGATCAGAATCAGGACAATGTATGATTAGGGGAGTTGTTTTCAGTTTCACTTGATACCAGTCATTTTCAGGAACAGGGAATACATACATACTTATTTTCTATTGACATTCCTGAAATACAGCAGATCACATCTGTATTCAGACTCTACTACTGGACAGAAGATCTCATGGAATGGCTGACCTGATCTTCAGGTCACAGACATCATTATCATAGTTATCTACAAAAGCAGAGAGATGTGAACAGGGCCCTACCAGGTAAATATGATAAGAGACGCTACCAAGTCAGTTTTTTAAAAATCTTGCTACTACTAGGTGATATCGTGCTGGACTGGATAGTGAAGTGACTTCAGACATGAATGTAACAAAGTAAAACATCAAGTTCCTCAGAGGTCTAAGAGGAGGCCATTCATGTTCATCATCACATAGCAATGCACAAAAAAGTGGCAAGGCAGTTTTTGAAGGGAACAGGATTGGGATTTATCTGGGTACACGCTAGCTTGGTGTCAGCCAGCCTGGGTGCAGCTACCTGTGATGCAGATGTCCAAGTGGTACAGGTGTAAAACGTTTCACATGATTTCACATGAAGACAGACAAAACTGCTTTCTGCTGTTGATAGAGTGGATACTTCCTAACAGTGGAGGTCATGTCGCCTAATACTGACTGAAAGGGGAACCTAAAACTACTTAAACAGTCTCCGGTTTCAGAGAGAACTACTTCAGCAACCTGATATGCAGACCACCTGGTTTTAAAAATAAAAGACAGGTTGATAGTGTAACTTTGTCGTCCCTTAGCCAGTCAGTTTGATTTCTTTCAGAGAAAGAAAGGCAGGACAAGGATGTAATATAGGCAGCTCTCTTTATCCCAGATTCTGTCACTAACTTGACCATGGGGACGCCAACGAGGGCTCCGCAGCACCATAGCGGTTTCATAGAAATAAAAGTATCCTTCTGTATGTATTACAATAGTATAACATCTTCTATACAACTAAACCATCTGTGAGTTGAAAAGGAGGCTGATAAAAGGTGGCACTGGCCTGACAGAACCTTGTCTTGTGGTGAAATAGAAATCTCATATTACACTGTACACTTCTTCTCTGATGCCAGACATTTATTCTGTTTTCATACTCTCCTGTCTTCAACTTCTTTGATTTGTAAAAGAAATGATATGTTGGAAGTTCTTTTGGGGTGGATCAAACTGTAGGGTGGTGGGGCTCTACAAGATGCGCTGGAATAGGTCAGAATGCACGGCTAAGGCACAGAGCAAAACCACTGACCTACTAGACAAAATCACCCACAATGATTCCGCTGAACTAACACTAGCAGACCTGCTCTGAGCCTTACCAGAAGGCAAGTAGGGCAACGGCTCTGAAAGAAGTTTAAAACCCATGCCATATATGTTGCTTTGGTTACATCTCTGCACTACTCGCACTGCAGTTGCTCAGTGTCTGGTCTTCTCCACGCCGCACCAGGTCAGTGGTGGGTGAGCCTATTAAGAGTCTCCAGTTTTTTCTGCTAGGACCAGTCTGAAAAAGACTGAATCATGTATTTTCCAGGTCTACACAGACGAGCAGCACGCACACCCATGTTTAGTGAGCAGAAAGAAGGGGGAAACAAAGGCTCAGATGGGCTTCAGACAAGAAAATGAGACAAAAAACAAACCAAAGACAAAGAAAAAAAACATCAAAACAGTAAAAACACAATTCAACCATCAACAGCAAAAGTCCAGTTGTCAACATTACATTACATAACAGATTGAACTGCCGACAGAGTGTAGGGCGAAGAGGTACACAGGAAAGAGCGGAGGATGCCGGGCATCCAGAAACAGGAGCTCAGTACAGAGTCAGCGAGGAACAGGGTGACTGTGTAGAGAAGACGGCGCATGTACACAGTGAGTCTGTAAAACAACTTAAAAGTGTCAGGGAGTGACCACAGAGCTCAGAGGAACAACACTGCATGGGACACTGAAGAAGAAGGTACGGGGAAAGAAATCTTGCGAATCTGAGGACTAATAAATAGGGCGACACTGGAGTGCCAGTTGCAGTGTTTCGTAACATGATTGTGTTGTGTTTCAGCGAGGGAAGGGGGTGGCATGGAGGGGTCGGGGGCACCCTGGGGCTGTAGGACACAATCAGCACTGAGAGAAGGTCTGCTTGATCTCATCCAGCACATTCCCAAGCAGCGTCGGCTCGTCACATTTAGCGTCAATGGAAACTGTCTGAGCAGACTGGGAGAGACACAGAAGGAGAGAGAAGAGAGAAACATCAAGGTCACAATCTAAAAGTCCACTTTTCAACAATTAGAATTAATAATTGGTTATGAAAATTTCATTTCCAGAGATAAAGAGAGGACTTTCATTGATTCACTTACAGTTTTGACCAGCAGACAGACATGGTGGCCCTGGATAGACCTGCTGTACATGGAGGCACAGGAGTCGATCCTCTCCACAACTAATAAGACAAAAGTGTCAACAATTGTTCTTAGCCTTTCTTGTAAACTACACACAGGTGAGGATTACCATCACCATGACCACATACCGGAAGTTAAAGTCACCTTTCCAGAAACACACTAAACGGGTCATAAAATCCCAATACGCAGATTGTGTGTTACGTACCAGAAAAATGGTGGTGGAAGCAGATCCTGGCCAGTAGGTGGTGGAAGGGCATGACGACTCCCTCCAGTTTGACAGAGCTGCACTTCAGATCACCCGACTCCAGCAGCTTTGCAAACGCATCGCTGTCCAATCAAAACAAAATAGTGTCAGCTTTCAATTTCTGCTCAGCAAAAGCATTAGGAGCTGAGATGTCTCAGAAACAAATCGGTAAGTGTTTATCGAATTTACTGCAGATATTCATGGTCCCCAGGCGATAAAAGGTTTTTTGGTGACCCACTTACTTTTCCTTCAGTGCTACCATCAATCACAAATTTTCAACTTTACATAGAAAAATATAGGAAACTAATGGGTGGATTGACATGAAATCTACTGAACCTATTCTTGCTTTCCATAGGATGACCCATTATAGGCAAGTTGCCATAAAATGTTTTCAGCATTTATAGTCCTAAGTGGGAAAAACCCTTCGGATTTTAATGATTGTCCCAATGAGCCCCTGAAGACTAACTTGTCCGTATGTAGTTTTTTCACCTTTATAATGGTGTGTGTTTCAAGTAGGAACCTAATACACCAACCTGTAGCAAGGAGTAGTGATTAGGTAGGAGGTGCAGGTAAAGTGCAGTTTGAAGTCCAGTTTCTCATGAGTGGAGGAGTCCTCATTCTGTGGGAACACATCAACAAATGCAGATAATCAATAAAGTAACGTGGCACTTGATTGATTCTCCTCTGGTAATGGGTTAGTTACCCAAAGGAAACCTAGAGCTGGTAATGATTCCTTGTCTCACTGAAGTACACAGCTTCTATACCACTACACTGCTCTGCTGCCTGCCCCCCCCCCAAATGTCTATTACATAACTGGAATCAATAAAAATAGGAACAATTACATGAACAGATCAACCAATTAACAACACATTATGGAAGCTATGACTGGTTTCAAATATGTTACCAAAAACAACCATAAAGAAACAGCCAATCGTGTTTATTTGCGCGTGTGTGCATTTTCCTACTGACTTTTACTATGAAGGTGAGGGTTCCCTTCAGTTTCTGTGGCATTACGATGCTCTGCACAGTGAAGACAAATCGCGCCTCATTGGACACCCCTGAAGCACAAGAGAAAAGATCACGGTGAGGTTTTAAATAGATCTGAAATGTCAGTGCAGCTAATATAAAAAGCCTCCTGAAGAATACTTGCAATTTTAAAATGACTGATAACCTAATACAAAAAATGGGTTGCATGTGTTTGTATTGTTGAGTAAAACTACCCTTCTATTATAGATCTGCATTTTACAGGTAATCACTCACCAGGTGGGAGCTGGAAGGGGACAGTGAGGCCATCATGTGGACCTGACCCCTCTGGCCTCTGCAGCTTGGAGTTGAGAGAGTCCAGGACATTGAACTCCATGGATTTGAGGAAGCTGTCACACTTGTTTTCAAATATAACAGATACCACCACCTGACTGCCATCCTGCAAGTTTCCCTGGATGTCATAAACCTTAGCAAGAAGGAAAATGTATTTATTATTATTAAATACACATATTTGCACCGGGAATGACTAAACTCAAGTTGTCTAAAACTTCCCCATTGCATTTTTTAAAAAACTGAGCAATGATGAATTTAGAGAAGACATACTCTAAACACAGCAAATCTGATTCATAAACCCAACTCGAAAGCACACATCACCATCTCCAAGAAACCGATTGAGCACAACGACAAAATCATTTTTTAGAAACTGATGCAACATTGACGTAGTCTGGCTCAGAGGCCAGTTTGTGAAGAGCAACAGGAACAGAGAGAAACACATCTACAAGAGAGTTTAAATAATATTCTGTCACTGACAGAACTAACCAGTACCTGATCAGCATCCTCCATCATCTTTAAAGAGAGGGAGAGAAAAGGAGAGAACTGCACATTGCTTTTTGTTTACTGCTACAGTAGATAACTTCTGCATCAATATCAAAAGTTTAAACATTAGCAATAGCATGATCATTTCCACATTTGTCTCTGCAGAAGAATGGTGTAAAGGTTTGAAGGTTTCTTAATGTTAAGGGAAAATTTAGATTTTTCCACAGCCTATTACTGGTTATAATATAATCATTTTTATTGCAGATATGGGTATGCAGTGACACAGTAAGATGACAAACGAGTTGATAAGGACAAACATCACACGTGGTCAATCAGCTGATGAAAAACATTTGTTTCTTTCAGTAACCACATAAAAGTTTGTGTTGTAATCTAGCAAGCAAACACATGTCCATAGCAAACCTCATCACGCTTCTATATTATGAAGTGAAAGACAGAATGATATCATGATTAGATCAAGTAGATAATGAATGCCCAACACAATGTCAGTGTTTGAAACACTCATGTGGTGCTTTGTCATTAATGGCGGGAACAGCCCTGCCGGAGAAGCATGAATACAGCTTTGGAATTAAATGTTATGACCAAAATGAGGCCAAACAGTGGACAAAACTGCTAACAATTATGAGAGACTAGTCATTAAAGTAGCAGCATCACCATCATCGCCATCACTCACCATCTTGATGTAGGAGTTTTCAGCCAGCAGGCAGTAATTGGACATGGGCTGAAAGGGGAGAAGAGCTCAGGTCAGACCAGGCATTCTCTGTCACTCAGTATGCTAACTAGGCAACAGGAGCTGGTTCTACCTAGCTGATGCACAACAAGGAAGGCAGTGTGTGTGTGTGTGTGTGTGTAGCAGTCAGAGGGTTCAAACAGTGCAGCTCAAAAGGCACAGATCAGAATGATATTAAATTATACTGTCAACATGCAGCACTGGGTTATGTGTGGCTTTGAGGTCAGTAATTTGGCCCCACCAAACCCACCCCTACCCAACCAGCAATATTAAATTAACAGTAGAGTACAGAATGACGCAAGGAAGATACTTTACTTTTTACTTGACCAATTTAGAAATTATTATTTCTTGCAATGATGTGTACAGTGAAATGTGAACTGACATCATCAGCTCGATGTTCATTTTAATCATCCAGTGGAAAAACACTACACTTGCACAGTCTTAAATGTATTTTTATTTCATGCATAAGCCCTGCTCAGAGTGTGCTCAATGTTATCATTCACACTTCTGGTTGAGGTTGTGCTGTTAAAACGCTGATGACAAAACACTGACCGGCAGAGGCTCTTCCTCCTCGACAGTGCCATTCTGAACCGACTCCTCTCCACCTCCATCACTGTGGTGATGATGGTGATGGTGCTTCTTCTTCTTTTTCTTCTCCTTATCTTCCTTCTCCTTTTTCTGCTTCTTCTTCTTGTGTTTAGATGACTTCTTATCATTGAAAACCCACAAGGAAGATGGAGACATTGTTTTTTTAAAGAGGTTTAAAATTAAGTGGTAATGAAACATGGTTACTGTAAATATTCATTTAACAACTGGCAGGTCTCTTGTGCTTCATTTACAAAAATTTGTGAGAATAAGAGCTGCTATTGTGCTGCATCCTGTCAGGTCATAGCGAGCTAGAATCTCTAGCACCGCAGACAACTTTCTACTTTACAATCATCGGTGGTGACTCACAGTCTCCTCCTTCTCAGCGTCTTTAGGCTCATCGGGCTCGGAGTCTGGCGCCGTGCCAGAGGCCGCCTCAGGCACGGGGGCTTCTTCTGCTACTGTTGCTGCTTCCTGCTCACACAGACACACACACACACACATACATGTAAGTATTAGCAGTGAGCAACAATAGCATATAACACATACAGTAGTGTTTGCCACTTCTGCGTTGATAGGGGTAAGTGAAATTAGTGAGTTCACCCAGTCATTCATTAAAAAAAAAAAAAAAAAGATCAGTTGCAACCTCCTGAGCTCTGTGACACCACAAACATAAACCTGATTTGCTAAACCAAGAGCATCGCATGCAGGACTACTAACCAGCCACATGAGCTAAAACAAAAAATGAGCCCGCCTGAGAGACCAGCAAGTACGTTATGTCTGTAGATAGGGCTGGACAATAAAACAATAATGATAATTATCGCAATATAATTTTCCTCAATAACAATATAATAAGTGTTCAATATCGTCAACCAATATTTGGTTTAATTAATTTGAATCACGGACAAATTAGGACTTAATTTTTCTATTAAAATATATTTTTTTGTTGAGGAAAAGGGACTAAAAAAAAGATAAAATAATCATATTTGTTGAAAAAGATTTTATTGTAAAAGTTTTGATTGTTCTAGCTCAGATTTGTGAAGTGATCCACTCTTCGACATCAAGTGTTTGTCACGTTCTGACCATAAATAAAATAAAAAAATAAAAGTTTAATTAACCATAATTAACTTTCTGGTTTCTTCAATTTTCACTCAGGAGCAAAAATAATGATGAAATAATGATTTGACATATATTGCGATAATTATCGATATGATATTAAATGTTTTTTTTCATGATAATATTTTTGGCCATATCACCCAGCCCTATCTCTGGATATCTGTGCATGTGCAGTGGCTGTGTTTTGGGACCACTGGATCGGATTAATCTGTTAGCAGCAGCTAGAGCCTGATTTACAGGACCCTGGTGGCAGCCTGCTACTGTAGGCTCCCTAAAAGTCAAATTCTGATCTGTAATGCTAGTGTGACTAAACAATACAAAAACAAGTCTTCTACATAGACAAGTTGACACATGTCTTTAAAAAGGTCATGTTTCTGGGTCAGGTGCCTTACTTTGGGGATTACAGCTCAAATGATTAACAACAGAATTCCTCAAACACAAAAGTTAAAATTCCTGACAAAGCTTGTTATACTGAACACAAATACCTACAGATGAGAAGGTATGCACAAAACATAGTCTGCGTTGAATGTCAAAAGTGATCATGTATGGTTAAAGGAATAGTGTGACACTTTGGGATATAAGCTTCTTCACTATTGTTGAGAGGTAAATGAGAAGATTAATACCACGCTCATATCTGTTCATTCATATATGTATTATTTAGTGTATCCTTGAGGTCTACCAAACACGTTGAATGCTTCTCGTCCTCATAAAACATCTGGTTTTTTTTTTCACATTTGAAATCCTGAATTGTTTTCGTCAGTGTTCACTAGCTAGTGTTCTTCTTCACTGCCTTTGTTGGCGCATTGATAAATTTTTTTCGAACCTTAGCTTGAAATCTGTGGGAAAACTGGGTATTAGGTCATCTGTGAGCACCTGCATGTTTGGACAAACAAAACGGGGGCACACTCATAAAAACATTGCTCAAGAGCACTAGTAGTGGCCAAAAATCCTCAAGGTACCCTACTTTTTCTGAGGGATTTTGTAAAAGATGTTTCTTTTCTCTTTGTACATTTGTGACACAAAAGTCAAACAGAATCAAACACGAACACAACCTCGCATGTGATCATGAAGGAAGCATTCAGGGGACACGTGTGGTGATACGGCGGCGACAGGAACGAAAAAAAAGATACCGACTCCAGGCCACATTGCAGGGAATCTCTGCTCACTTGTCAGCACCACCGACACAACAACGACGACATCAACTTTGACCTAAAGACCGACACAACACCCAGCGAGCAAAACAAAAGCTGAGGAAGAGAATCACTGGCATTGTGAGACAAATCCACACATACTGTGCACACAGACACACAATTACACATGCTGGAAAACAGAGGAAGGCTGGAGAATGAAAGAGGGAAGTGTTATGTGACCTGTGAAAGAGAGGAAGTCGTGTCAAAAAGTAGTGGAAAATGTAAACAAAAACAACAAATCAAGAGGCAGTCAAAGAGGCAAAAAACAATGTATGAGGTAGATCAATAAAACGAGAGAATTATGGAAACATATAAACTGAAGAGATGAGGGGGGGGGGAGAGAGAGAGAGAGAGAGAGAGAGAGAGAGAGAGAGAGAGAGAGAGAGAGAGAGAGAGAGAGAGAGAGAGAGAGAGAGAGACGACTCAACCTGGGTGTTAGAGGGCACTGGAGCGTTTGAGAGCCAGAAATCCAGATCCGAAACCTAGAAGAGCGGGGGAGGGAGAGGAGTGCGAGGAGGTGAGAGGGGTAAGGGCCAAACAGGTTCTGTATCTTTCTACTATTCATGAAAATGGATACAGAGATAATGCTGTTCTATTTCATGAATAAACCAAGTATTTGGCAAGAGACTGCACAGTCAGCTACGAGGTAACTGATACTTGATCCCTAAAGCTGATTGAAAGACACACTGGGAAGAAGCAATGGGAGCACTGAGTCAATGAAAAGGATCAAAACATATTTGCTCGTAAACTTTTAGTGCATATTGTATAAGGATATTCTTGAGCCAATTTACATTGGATTTCTGGATCACATCAGATCTTAGATATGACTATCTGTTGCTAGGTAGGAATCAGCCATCACCCATTTTTAAGGACATACCTCGGCACTGGTGGAGGTGGGCGGTGCAGCCACCTCATGGGTTTCTTCTGACTGGACTGCAGGCTCTTCCGCCTGACCACCAAGAAGGTCCTCCCCCTTTTCTTCATGTTTGTGTTTCTTCTTCTTCTTTTCTTCTTTGCTCTTCTACGGAAAAACAAGAGGATAAATTCCAGCTCACAATATATATCACAATAAGGTTGAGAACCACAACCACCGACTCATCACACTATAATGATTGACAGCTCCTTGTCACCTCCCCCCTTAAAACTGCTCCTTAAATCTGATTTACCTGATTTAAGAAGCAGTTTCATCACAGAATGAGGTGAGTGTGTGCATAATGGGTACACATAATGGGTAATAAAGTAAATTTCATTTTCACCTTCCTATCCCTGTCTTTATCCTTCTTCTTCTCTCTTTTTTCTTTGCTGCTCTTCTTCTTGGGCTCCAGGGTAGCGGCACTCTCTGCGTCTCCATCTTCTGCTGGGCTTTTTGGAGCCTCTGCTGCACGGTGTGACCTGACCGGTAGCTTCTCGCTGTCAGCAAGTGGCCTGGACAAAACAAAAAAAATGCATTTTTACTGTTTTTAGATGAGCACTTATGGAGGTGAATATCGTCCATCTGGAGTTAGTGCCATCATCTGAAAAATATTTTTATAACTTCTTTTATTTTTCAGTAAGGGCCAACACGGTTTGTAGGGTGCAGCAGTCCACTATATTCAGGCACATATTCTGCACTTTGCAGCAGCCAGGTCTCATTCAAAGCACAGAGGTAAGCCAGTCTTCAGGAGCAGTGAGAATTCCCTGACAGCTAGAAACTACACCAATAACTACCTCCATGTCAAACTGATGAGACCTGTCAAATTATTTCCCCAAGCCTGACCCTTTAAAGCAGTAATGACATGCACTACAGCCCCCTGCTGGTTACTCTCCATAAAGACACATTGATATCTGTCATTCAGTAATCATGCTTGTACATTTTTATCTTTATCTGCATTTATGGTTTTATATCTACTTTTCTAGAAACAACTAGTCTTTGGTTTAGATGGTTTAAACCTTTCTTATATATGAAGATTAAAATGTCCTGCACACACACTGTACTGATGAATGATAGAAAACAAAACAGGAATTTTCTTAGTTCTTAGTGTGTTTGCTTGTCTATATACATATTATTAATGTTTTATACATGCAGCTGATTCTAGGATCGTTCTGTGTTTGAACCTTGACCACTAAAGAGACACCAGGCAAACTCTGAGACTGACCTGAGACAGCAGCAGCAGTCTATAGTAATACTAACAATATAAAAGCTTTCATTAATCTGAAAAACATTGGACACGTCATGACAGAAAGTTAGATAAATATTAAATGTCTGACAGCGACTTCCAGATTACAATAACTCCTGCACAATCTCTACTCATCTTCATTTCTTGTCTAAAACACAAGTTTAAACTTAAACTATTAAAATCATTTTAAATGAACTAAATCCTAACACTGGTCTAAGGGCATGTGTTACTGAGATTTCCACCAAGGACAGGTAAGGAGTATCCACTTAAAAAACAGCTAGCGAGGACTCTGAGGCATGGCAAGTCTATTGAAGTCAAATGAGGGGGCTCTGGGAAATGTAAGCAAAACAATTATAGTACCTTGCCCCTGGGATAAGTTTCCTAAAAGCATATGGATGCTGATTATCTTTTCCAATAAAGTTGTAAAATGCTTTCAGTAGCCTATTCCAGGAGGACAGGTGATAATAGATTAAGTCCTGAGAACATCAGCAGCACACTTAGAAATTATCCTATGGCTACATACTCGACTCTTCTTTTAGGAGAGGTCATCTTCTTTTAAAGGAATCATAGAACAGTTTGTCAAGAAACAGACTGACATGCTGCTGATATTGTCATGGTTATAGACGTTTTTAAATAAGAAGCAGATAAGCAGGTAAGATAATGGATATTGTACAAGGCTACTATGAACAATAGATATTAAAAGTAGAGGAAAAAGAAGAGGTAGTAGCAGGTACTGCAAACTCCAAATGAGGAAAGTAAGGACAGCTATGTTAGTGAGAGGAGCAAGACAGCTATTTGGGGAGAAAGAAAGACACAGAGTCAATCCATTTACAGTCAGAGCCCAGGTCCTGTGGCTGGCATGCTACTCACCTGCGCCCAGCCGTTTCCACCAAGCTGCCCACACAAACGGGCAGTAATGGGTGTGTGTAGGCATAGAAAAGAGGAAGCAGAAAGCAGAACGCCATGAGGAGTGAGAGGAGGGAAAGAGCCGAGTCACATTGGCTGCGACACTATGGCCTGGAAGGTCAGGAATAAATTCTAAGAAAATATCCACAACGCGTGGTGCTCAGCTCAAAATTTGGACTGAAAATCAAAATTTCAATGATGGCACAGTCAGATATGCGAATGACAAGTTTCAGCAACTTTAATATTATGTTCTTAAATCAAGAGTTAGGACCAGTGTGTAAAATTTAGGCAGATATTGGCAGAAATATTGCCCTTTACATCTACAGAGGGACCAGGTCCTCTTCCACAGAGTCCACCATGTTGCAACACAGTGTTTCTACAGTAGCCCTGAATGGATAAACCAAACACAGGCTCTAGAGAGGCAGACACAATATAGAAGGGGGTTATCAGTTGGTTGTAATATGCACCCTCACCACTAGATGCCACAAAATCCTACACACTGGTCCTTTGAATTTACATGATGTCTGAGCACATGTAGAATTCAGATCTACACAGTGTGGACTTACTTGTCCAGGTCGATGTCCAGGGCTTTATGAGGGTCATTGGGGTCTTTGTCATCATCGTCACTGGGTAAGGCATTCTGAAGTAATGAGAAGGTGAAATTGATAAAACGGAGCAAACAACTTTCTAAATAAATCTATATCCACAACACACGAAATGTGAAGAGCTCTGTTGAGATATTGACTTCCAGTCTCAGCCGTCTCATAGCTGTACCTCTGGCATCTCCTCTGTAACAATGTCGACCATGTGCGCAGGCGTGATGTCCTCCTCGCTCTCTGGGCCAGAGTCATGTTTCTTCGATCGTCCGCTGCGCTTTTCTTTCCTCTTCTTCTTCTCCTTCTTCTTCTTGTCCGCTCTCTCCTTCTGCCGACGCTCCTCCTCCAGTTTCACATACTGGTCAGACATAGGCAGACCTGTGGGACAGAAAAAAGCAACATGTATTATGTCATATTTTAATATAAAAAACAGCACAGTTAAGGAGCAGGAAAACAGCCTAATTTTGAACATGGACTGTACAGTATCTATTTTTTTGATTATTACATTATAGCATGACTTCTAGCATAAAGTAAGCCATTTTGATGTCGGTATGATTTGAAAAGTTGTGAGTGTTTTGTGGTAGTGTTAAAACAAAGTGTCCCACCTGGGACTTTGAGAGGCACACTGAGGTCAATCTGCACAACTGGGATGTGCTCGACTCCAGGGGCTTCCTGGTACACCTTCAGAGAGGAAACATTCATTTAAAACATTTGCACATAACATGCACTGTTTGTTGTAATTGTACTATGATAATTACTTATAGAACTAAGGCTGTAAACAGACTACGTAAACAAGACACATATACTTAAACGCAGCGTAGTGATGGCTGTGTAAACACACCTTCTGAGAGGATGGGGAAGCCTTGATGTAGAACGGGTTGTTGGCTTGCTCCTGTTTTCTAGCTTCTCTCCTCTGGGAGCAGAGAAACGAATGCACGAATTAATCAATGAAGGCACAGCCTACCTCAGTTATAGCATGAGAGGAGAATCACATGGGAAGCCAGATTTACAGTGCAACTCAGAGAAAGTCAATACTGTTGTGAAGATTAGGACTGCATGATTATGTCTAGACTGAAAAACACCTTTATGTGCAATTGCTGCATTGCAAATGAATGTCTGGATGATTTCCAGTAGTAAGTGGTGAAATGAAATGTTTTCATGTGGGTAAAAAAAAACCTTCATAAACAGAACCTGCAACATACAAATGCACACTTTTATTTGTATGTTATTAACAAAACAGTTAAAAGCACCCATCGACCAGCTCACCCTTGCCAGCTCCTTCTCGTCCACCTCTGTATGACGAGGGCGGGAGTGTTTAGGCTCCTCCTTGGCAAAAATAGCTTTGGGCTGCTCATCCTCAGACTCACTCTCAGATGGAGGCTCGTTGATCCAGGCATCCAAGTCCAGACTGCGCAAACAAACTCAGTTACGCTTCACTGCTCAAGACTCACAGATACTTACATGTATGATGTGTTTTACTCAACAAGATTAGAAACAGTCCTGTCAAACTATGTAACAATGTATTTTCGTGTGTGTTCCTTGTGGGCAAACTCACCCTTCGGGAACAGGCACTTTCTTCTGTGCCTTGGGGGCTACAGGGTTGAGTTCTCCAGCAAACAGAGCTCTAACTTCCTCCGCTATTTCTACATCCTTCTGTTGCAGTTTCTGGATGTACTTGACTAGCTGCAGAATGCAAGATGCCTGAGGATATGAAAGAAGGTGATGCAGACATGGAGTTTAGCTGAGGTATTTATCAGATTTGTATGTAGTGGGTAACCTTGTGAGTTATAATGCCAAATGGCAAAGGACAAAGCATTTGCAAATCTTACTCTCTCTTGCACCTCCAGGTTGGCGCTCTGGACAAACAGCGGCAGTCTGTCTATCATCAACTGGCAGGTTTCCTGTGATGCTGTGCTGTCCGTGTTCCCCTCCTGGCTTTTCAGCACGGTGGCAAACAGCTTGGCTGCATTCTGCACATACACTGCCTGGATGTGGCCGGGTAGGGTGGCCACCTTAGGCCGCAACATGGCCTCCAGCGTCTGCATCGGGTTCTCCAGGTGTCTAAGAAGAAGGGGTGGCTTTAGAGGGCCGACTGAAAACTACATTGAGTCAGAATACCGGTGCAATGTAGCACCATAATATGTAATATTTCCTGAAAAAACGTTTCAGGTATTTCTGATTTGATACTGTTGTTACGTTACTCTCTATGTTTTGTAGAAAGATTCCAAACTAACCATCAAGAATATTAAAGAGGTTTGAAAATGCCTCCACCAAATGCAATAACCCACACATCTGAAAATACCATGATATTCCATACATTTTTTATCACCAATGGGAACCCTATTACTCATTCAAAGGTTCCGTGTGTAACTTTTAATGGCGTCTAGTGGTGAGGTTGTGAATTACAACCAGTGGGCTCCATTTCACGAATTTCTCTTATTTTCTTACTTCTAATAAGCCAGACAACTACTGCTTCGAATACTACTAACGTTACTTGTTATTTTTCTTCTACGTACGTATTCAACGTAGTGACGAAGAGCGCCCTGAAGAGTCGTTTATCCATTTGGGCTACTGTAGAAACATGGTGGCGCAACATGGCGACGTCCATGTAAGAGGACCAGCGGTGTATGTTGATAGAAATTCCTTCTAAATATTACACACTGAACCTTTAACATTTGGAAAAGTAACTTGTTTGACAGATAAGTGTCACGGAGTCAAATTCAGAGAGAAATATTAGCATCGCTGTGTGTGTAAAGAAGACTAAAGATTGTGTCAACTGTTAGCTGCCAGGATTGGACTAGCTTGTACCTGGATGATAAAAGAGTAAGGAAACAGACTTAGGGAGCAAAGTATCTGAACTAAGCTGTCAGTTATTTCCCTATGGATTCATTGTTAAAGGCAGATGGGGTCATACGATATTATATACATTATTTTATATCTATCTATCTATCTATATCTATATATCTCTATATCTAGAGATATATCTATATCTCTATCTCTATATCTAGAGATATATCTATATCTCTATCTATATATCTCATCATACATTTTTATGCAGGGTTGCTTCAAGTTTACCTTCCCTATTTGCTCCCTATTTCACTACCTTTAAGCTCAAGTAGCTCATATCAGTGTTTGAAAGTGTGCATTCCACTGAGAAAATAATAAAAAGTAAATGAACGCACTCAGAGAATTCACCGCAGATCCAGGCTGCCGCATACAACACTTCACAGATGCCCTTTCGCTGCACGTTGCCTGTCATAAGGTGGGCGTTGTCCAGCAGAGTGGCCATCTGGGCAACAGCAAACACCCGGATGGCTTTGACCCGAATAGCCACATCGAGCATCTGAGAGGCAATGAGGTGGCCATGCCGTGTGCCCTCTAATCGGGTCAGCTCCACTAGGATACTGATGTACCTGTCGAACAGATATAAAGAGGTTCAGTTATAAATCATGTCACAGAGTGAAAAATAACATTAAACACAAGTTAACGAAAAATCGAGTGGAGTACAAAGCAAGGATAAGGCGAAACCGACCATTCAAAGTTGGTGATGTACTGGTAGTTGCTCTGGCTACAGATGTCAATGATCTTGGTGAGCAGTTCATCTCTGTAGGTGGTTCCTTCTGCTTTGTCCACATGCAGCATCAGCTTCTTCACGATCTCCATCAAGTTCTTTTTGGATACCTGGTTGGAGCAGACGCCAGTTCAACCATGACATTTAAAATGCTTGACTAAATCTTAAAAGATAATTTGTTCTCCTGAGGCAGAAAGAGACTTAAAATACCTACAACCACTGGCATTAAGTTTCTATACCATCTATCAGCAACTATGGCATTCCCTTTGCTTCATACCATGCCATAGAGCAGGTCCAGAGCTCTCAGGCGGATGGACTCATCCTTATCGTCTAGACACTGGAGGATGAGGTCCTTATGAGACTGCACTGACTTGGGGTGGGTCTTCAGGATCTTTGACATAGCGAGCAGGCCCAGGTACTTCACTACAAAAACATTTACACACATGGCCTTAGCGTATTTCAAAAACATATACATGCAGCCTTACCTCTCTGCACCCTATCAATAAAAGCATTTTTACTTCTATGTTGGATCTCCTGACGTTATTCTCTGCATTAACAAGTTTGTCATTATAATATTTTATAATTAAAACACCCTATCCTATACAAACCTGACTATCTTTACTAAATTGTGACTGCACAAATACAATATCTATATATCTGTTTTTTATCTGAGATCCAAAGGTTCCAGATTTCCAGAGGACAGATAACTTTGAAACTGGACTACAAACATTCAGTTTATACTTTACTTTTCTACATCTAGTCACTCTATAAGGCCTCTATAAGGACAATATGAATAAATTACTGATGCGTTATCTTTCATGGAATAATCTATGATAATCGTATGGAAAAAGACACAAACTACATACAGGAAAGGAAAGGAACACAAAACAAAAAGAACAATGGAAAGGACACAAACACATACACATAGGACACATACACACAGGACACGCATACTGGACACAGTAGCTTTGTTTTGCTTTAACTGACGTATCGCTGGCAGATTTTTCTACTGACCAAGCAAATTTTTAAAGATTGAGAAATCTGCTGAATCACGGCCTTCAGTCGATTGTCTAATCTGGCTGAGACAAATGCCTCTCAGGTTCTCGGATCAATAAGTGTGTGCATGTGGTAGTGACCTTGGGGTGAGGTGAGGCCGGTCACTGCAGTGAATACCATTGCAGGCACATGGCCTGAGAGCAGCCGCAGGAGACACTGACACAGCCTCTGAACCCGCCTCTGCTATGAGAAAGTGACAGCAGCGGTTCACTGAAATGCGGCTTTCTGTAACTGAGTGAGGAAATGTGAGACGCACATAGAAAAAGATTGTTTACTACACTGCTGCCTTCAATTGAGCTTTTTTTCCGGGGGTTCCCTGTTCATTGAAAACATAATGAAGATAATCAACGCAAGAGTGGAATAAATGCATTGCATCTGGTGTTTGCATCAACACACAATGCATCTAAAACAGTGACTTGGTAACCGATTTTCCTATTTCAGCAGACTGTACCATATCTAATGCATAACGCATGATAGTGCAGGGATGGCAACAAAGTGTTGTTTAATCCTTAGGGCTTTTAATTGGACTCTGACAGCCTCGTGTTTGTAACTTTACCTAACTAATTTGATCAGCAAAGTATCACAATCCTAGACCCGTCTGAAGCTTCAGCTACTTTACTGATCAATGTTTTGGAAACAAACAAAACCTAAAACTACAGGTTCACAGTCTGTGGTATTAACATCAGAGGTCTCTAGTCTACTACAAAACACACAGCTATCTACGTATGGGTCTCCAGATAACTCGAATGGCTGGTTGCAGTATGCTCAGCTCAAAATCGGAGTGTGCAATGGACTGTGTTTATAGAGCCAAGCCCTGTGTTTGAGAATAGGAAACTGGAAACTTTGTCCCCTTTCAGACTGTAGGAACAAAACAGGGAAAACCCCGTTTTAAGTTGCTCAAACTCTGTGTCATACACAGGCTTTGTATACGGGCATGGGGTAGATGTGACTTAAGTGAAATAGTATTCTAAGCAGGCCACCTTATTGAGAACGGTAATGTAATGATGTTCGAGTTATCCAGAGTCAGGGGATCTACGTTTTTGTCGTCTAAAAGGGTGTACTGTTCCATAGTCAGAAACACGCAGACAATGAGAAAATGACACACTGCAGGCATTGACAGAGGGCTCACAGTTCTGGTCCGAGTCTTCTATAAGGATTCGCAGTTTCTGCACACAGAGCTGAAAAAGAGAGAGAGAAAGAGCAAGAGAAAAAAGGGGAGAAAGGGAGAGCCATTAACATCCCTGTAAACCTTTCCACACCAGTTTGAGTCTTATCATACAGGCACACTTCAAAGAAAAGAAATGAGAGCAAAGCGTGGGAGATGTGGCCTATATTCAATGGTGATTTTTTATGCATTACTGATCGTCATAGTCATAATAATGAAAACAAAACAACAGCTTTATGAGTCGTGCTGGCCTGTCTGATTGCTGCTGTGTCTCTGATGAAAGCATGCATTGTGGTTCAACTGGAGTGGAAAAGGTTATGATCAACATCTAACCACAGGAAAGTGCAGATGGAGGAGTGGACCTCAGAGGCTTACCTGGATGCTAGCACTGTGGTTAGGCATCCCAGAGGACAAGGAAATCAACACTGCAATGTGGGACAGAGAAGCAATTAGATCTGACTGCAAACTGAACATTTTGTGAACAACTTAATACTAATCCTTTTTAAAAAAAAAGGGACTTAAAAGAGCAAATGCAGATACTTGGATAACACACATTAAACATTTCACATAAAACATTCTGGCAGTGTTAACTACTATAATCAAACAAATATTTAGCTGAATGAGACCACTCCATGGCACAGATAACACCGGTACTGACCTGCAATCACAGTGTTGACACATTCATACAGCAGAGACATGGCAGAGGTACTGTGAGAGAGGAGGACGAGGTAAGAAAAAAAGTGCAGATTATGATCGATATACTCGTCAGATAAAAATGCTTTTACAATCTGTGAAAAAAGTTTTTAAATTGAGGGATTTTATCTCACCTGTGGATTAGGTTTGTCAGAGGTTCAATCAGCTTCTTCCCCAAACGTGGCTCCAGTGGTGTGAGCGCACCAAACTATAAAATAAAACACAAAGAGCGCCATGACACACAGAGGAATCCTATCTCTTCCTATCCCATCTTTCATTGTGATAATGTGCTCCAATTTACTTTTATTTGACTTGCACCAAAAGAACGGATATGAAATTGTTGCTTTAAGAAAGAGGTGGTTCTGCTCACACAAATACAAACTGCTATGCAATGCAACCCTGTCATGTGACTTCATAACGTTTTGGTCAATTGAGGCTAGTCCTGGTGGAGGATCTAGTATCAATTCCTCTTTTCTGACGGATTTATCACTGCATGGTATTGCACGTGGCTTTGTGGTGCACAGTATATAGCATGTTGCTGTAGGTAGAGCAAAATACCTACACATGTAACATTTCTACACCAATACAGAAACCCTGTTCTGTTTCCCGATGACTTACTAGCTTAATGATCTTAATGAGAACCCAGTTATTGGTAGAAGAGGTCATGAGTTTGAAGAAAAGCGGGGCCAGAGACAGGTAGTTCTTGGGATTTCTCCGAGCCAGCTCACAGATAACATTTACTGCTGCAGACTGGACACCTAAAGAGCAGAAAAAATGTTAGACAGGAACAAAGGTAATCCAAAAATAAAAAACTAAGTCAGCATAAATGGACAAAACATTTATTAAACATAAATAAACTTTAAAATACTATGACGAGTGTTTATAGGATTAGAGTGAATTAAATATAGGCATACAGTAAATAAGTGCGACACCACTGGCACATGACTGCTTACATGTCATGATGCCAGATAAATGTCCTGTGAGGTGCTTGTGTGACTGAATTGTTAAATATTCCCAGACAGCCCTGGCGGTATCACAAATGAGCCTTCCTTAATCTCATATTCTTAGCTGCTGAATAATTCATAGGGTTCAGGTGAAAGAGAACGCCTGTCCCCAGGAGTACCAGCAGAGTTTAGCAACCTCGAATGAGAAAAAGCACATTTTGTCCAAACCAAGAGCCACAGCCAAGATTCCCAGAAAAAAACAAAACAAACAATCTTCTCTTCCGTGATCTTTAATAGTGGGACACAAGCTTTCTGCATAATTTTCCTGATACCTGGATCTGGGTCCTCCAGTTTCTCCTTGAGCCTAGGAAAAGCAGGGCGCAGGGACTCTGGGTACTTCAGAAACACCTTGTACATGATCAACACTGCTTTCTTCCTGATGTAGGGTTTAGTGTGGGACATCTAGGGTGGGGGAAAAAGTAAAGACAGTTGTGTTCAAGCTGTTAAAAATGCATAAGACCTCTTCTAAAGAAAAAAACTACGGAGCGTAAGTCCTTATTGGTGAACCTCTTGACATATTCTCCATTACTCACCAGTGTCATGATGTCATTAGCCAGGTCCCGAGCCAGGTCAGGGGTCACAAAACAAGAAAGGCCAGTGAGGGCTACACCTGTGTCGTACTGGTTGGGGCTGCTGAGATCCTGGGAAAGGAAAAAAGGTTAAAAAAATAAATAAATAAAAATCAGCACAAAAGGCTGGCTAAGGGATGAAGGTCATGTTCTTAAGACTGCACAGAAGAAGAACCTCACTGACCTTTCGGATCTGATTGGTTGTCAGCATGATGACGTCAGTGCTTTCGTGAAAGCACTGCGAGGCCGCCAGGTAGCCGATCCTCTGTTACAAAAAAGAAAGAATTACACACCATTGTGCATTTTAACTGTGTAACTACACTGACTATATTTCAGTATGTATATTGCTATGAGAGCTAACCTGCAGCAGCTCCATGAGATTGATGAGAGATTTACCTCTACAGTACTTAGGATCTGCTGTGACTATTCCTTTTGCTATTTCTGGGTGAGCATCTATGTGGAGAAATTGTCCTCAATGCTACTGAACAGGACAGTTTGTGAGACTGTTTGCATCTCAACAATAATTTCCTGGCAAATCTACACTTCATAACATCATACCCATTAATCCAGAAAGTGACTGGGGTGAACTTCCCATTATATTCCAATCGTACCTTGTAGGTGAACTTTGAGGAGCTCATGACTTCAACGATGTTGAAAGCGGCCCAGCTGACGTCATAGCCCAGCATCTGAAGCTGTTACACACAAAGGAAAACAGACAGAGAGAGAGATGTGGATGAATAAGAGGAGGAGAGGGGCTCTAAACTGTCCCTACAGTGCACAGAGAGGCTAAATGATTTGAGCTGAGAGTGAGCACCGACGTCAATTAAATCAAGTCATCTAAACCTAAATGTGGGCCTGGGCTATAAATAGATTTAGAATGCTTTTATTTTATCAGAAATTGTACACTATTCTCAATAAGTGCCAGCTGCTGACTATTTGGCTGGGCAATGACTAATCTCCAGCTATAAAAACAAAACACGTACATGCAGCCTTGTAGAAATGTGGCTTCTAACCGGTCACTCTTATTTGCCCCTGATGAAGCCTTGAGCCGAAACAATGGGCTTTGATTCAGCACGATGCTGTTTGAATAGAAAAGATAATATACATAGAACAAGGTCTGTGTGCTGTTCCCTTATACAGCTATCTCAGCCAGGGATTCTCATTGTGTGCACGTCAACATAACAAGCCAGACTCGCAGAGTATGAAACTGTTTTAGCATTTCTTTCCTAGCTGGATTAAATGTATTGAATGAATTGAATTTAAGACAATATAAATGAGAATATATTTCTTACCTGCTTTAGGGTCATAATATAAACCAAAGATGTTGCTTATGAGCCAAATCTTATCTGTTTAGTTCGGTTAATTTATTTATTTGTTATTCTTGGGTGTTGAAAATCGAACAGATTACCTTACTAGTGCTATAGGAATCAAGAGACTATGGTATTAGTTTTACTAAGTTGTGCCCCAAAGCAGCCGCATAGTCTGCGTGTATCTATCCAAAGAAATAGAGGTGGTCTTATACTGAAAGCCATACAATGATGGTGTCTTATCTATATATGCATCAGAGCCCATGTATCAAGTAGAAGCGAAAGAAAGTGTTGAAGATCTTACGTAGGTGAGCTTGCACACAGCATTGGCTTTAACAGCGATGTTGTCCTGCTTGAGCTCCTGCTTGATCTCATCGATGCATGTGGAGATGTACTTGGCCTGAGGGCAGACAAAGGAAAGGACAAACAACAGACACCAGATCAGATTAGGTGGAGTGATATCTGGAGTGGGAGTCTGCTACCAAGCACCAGAAAAGAGCTGAAAAATCCTGGTCCATCTGTGGCTGCTATCCAAGACACAAGCCAGCAGAGGTGGAGCTGAACCAACGGTTGTTTTACAAGACCCAAAGAAAGTCAAGTCAGCACAAGTAAGGCAAACTTTATCCTAGATTTTTATAAAGTCACAATGAAGGCTTCATATCTTAATATGCTTCTGGCATCAGCCAAATCAGGGCTTTAAGTCATAAGTCAAACTCAAGTCACGAGTCATTATGTGTTGGATTCAAAGCTATACAAAGTGTAAAGTCACCAAATTTATGACTTATGCCGTCAGAGTATGCTCCACAGTTTGACTGCTAAAATACAAATTTTAAAGCAGTGTTCCAAGTTGCAGTTAAAAATATGGCATGTGGCTTTGGCATGTAGACCGTGAACATTTCATTCCCTGATACACATTAAATGCTACCACATGCTTATGAGATTGGCCACATGCATGGCCTGATAGCTGGAACACGTTTAAACATGCTCCACAAGTTTAAAGAACTCAGGTCCAAGAACAAACTACTCATACTTACAAAGCAAAACAAATACCAAACACAGGTCATTATATGCAAGGCTAAATGTAATGGGTGACTCAACTGCTCGCCCATCCTCTAAAGCAGTTCAACAAATGAGTGTTTCCAGGAGCATCATGCCTGAGTGAATGAAAAAATAGGTGCTCTTATGACCCCTGCTATGATACGCAAGATTTCCTGAAACAGAGCGAGCAGAAGGTCCATTTCATTTCAACAGTGGAGGACAAATTCAGTTAGACCTTTAGAGAAAGGAATAAGTCCACCACTGTTGAGAGGAGCAACCTTGCAAGACACACACATACACATATAGCTTTGCAGAGTGTGAGTGTTTCTGTGTGCGTGCTGGTCATGTGTGTGAAGTCATGAGACGGCACAACGCTGCTGCTCCTGTGGCGAGTAGGGCTGGAGGGCATTCAACACACAATCACCAGACACACGGTGGTTCTCCATCACTCTCGTCTTCAATGACCAATTCAGGATCCATTGAAATAGTTGTCCAATGGCCAAGAAAGACAAGCTTTCAGCCACCAAAGCAGACAGAGCTAGAGATGAACTTGAAGGTTTCTGGAAGATGCCAAATTACAAATGGGCCTTAACGTCTTACTGGTAATCGCCAAGAATTGCACTTAGGATATCCTCCCACTTTTGTTTAATATCCCTGCTGTTCCAAAGGCGTGGGAGGGAGACTGAATGAATGAACTGTGCAAAGAGAAAAATAGTGTGTGCGAAAACTGTAGGCTGGCCAGGAAAAAGTCAACACACACTCAAGTATGCGCTCACACACACAGTGTATTAATATTTCAGCAAACTGTCCACTGTTGACTGGGCAACCACCACCGTATCTAGGCTGGCCAGGTTGGGTTACCCCTGGCGAACAGCTAAGCCCATACATTGAATCAAGAAATCAAGAATTGATGGCCTTGAACAACATAGTTGCTTGATTTTTCCAAAAAACAATAAGAGACTGACACAGATGCCATAATAATATCCAAGTAAAATGTGTATAAAGCTGGTTATTGTTGTTCTGCCAGCTTGTAAATTACTTTTGCTGATTAAATGTAAGTAGGTCAAATCTGCTACCTTGAGAAAGAAGTCAAACCCAAAAGCTGCCCTCAGGTCTGACACTCTACCTCTACATTTCACACTTGACCTGCAGCTTGAGACAGGTGTGCACAGCACCACAGCTCTGATGATCCATGGATCCTGCATTATAACCACCCAATCTAACTAACTGGCATAGCATGTTTACAGCAGGGGCAAGGTTAGACACAAAGTTTATGGGAAGAGCAGGGCGGTGGAAAGGTGGCTGCCCCAAACAGTGCCCTCTAATGGCCCATCCCACCCTACTTTCACTCAGGTCTGGTGCTGTGATGAGCCTGCCATCACCCACAAGCTGTGACAGGCATGACATCACCTTCAAATCACTGATGGGATGTTCAAAACGAGCAAAGTGGGCAGATTCATTTCACGTGATTCACAAGCTTATATAAATTTGCAATTTAAATATCAACATTTAGAATGGTCATGTCTGCATTTTTAAAGCACGGAGTTAATCATATGGACAAGTAAGGCCTCTTTCAACAGAGCATCATATCAGTCTCCTCAACTCAAACAAGGGTCAAATATCGCTGGTAGATTGAAGACCTCCTGACACTTGTCCCCAAATCAATCAGTCACGTAAGGCTGATAAAGTTGTCAATAGATGCCTAACTTACCGGTAGGAATGTTCACATTAGCAGTATCCCTCTGGTATGATCGCCGCTAAGGTTATGCCAAAGAATAACTAACGTTAACCTCCCGGTAAATTGTGACATTATATCAAGTTGCTTCCTCTTACTGGTCAGCTAGCTAGGTTAGCTAGCTGCCACAGACTCTTCATTAACTTAAGCCTCCTTGCTTAGTACAGGACAGGTAACGGTACTACAAAGTTAGCACCAGTATGCAGCCACTAACATGCTATTCAACACGCGTTAAATTGGCATTCAGTCATTCTGCATTAGGAGCTGAAAACGCCTGTTTTCAGTAAATGTTAGCTAGGTGAAATGACCGAGCTTACAGTAACGTTAGCTAACGTTAATTTACCCCGCGTTAGCTATTAACGTTAGCTAGCTGGTCAACGATAACGGTAATGTCAATATGTGCAGACTTATAAACATAAATTAATGTGGGTTTAAAGAGGATCCAGGGGACAGTGGTTTCTCATTCGTCATTTTACCTCATCTTCCTTGTGATTCCTGATGCCACGTACTAAATCCTGAAGGTTTTTATCGAACATCCGATCGATGCTCCCTTTGACAATCTTCAAAGCCATGTCTGCCTGTGACTTGTACCGCGTCTGTCCTGCGGGGCCAAGCGCCTTCCAGAGGTCTAGTGGGTGCCGATCGACCCTCTAGACTGTCTCTCATCCACCCGGGACCGTGTGTGCAGGATCCGCAGCTGTTTACCAAGCCCGGGTAGATGAAGCCGAGGCCAGGCGGGGCGTCCTATGCTGTGCAGAGACGCTGGCAATGGATCAGTGTAGGAAATGGCTGACAAAATGGCGTCTAAAGTCAGCTGACTTGAGTATTATGCGAGAGTCTCACGGGAATCGGGGGAATTAAAGGTCTAGCCCCCGCCCCGTTACTAATAGTGACCTGCTCTAAAACACTACCCATTTTAAAACTTTATTCAATCTGAAAAAGACACAATCTGTCTGAAAGTTTGTGCTTTCACTCTTTATATTGGTAGTCAACTCGTCTGAATCTGCCCCATGACTTTCAGTCATTCACAAGCCTATGGTTAGTGAATTATGTTAAAAACGGTTGACCATCAATTTGGTACCAGGACCTACCTACAAACCACCAATTGCTTGGTGCAGTTGCTGCTAAACACTCTTTTACACAAACAAGGCAGTTTAACTTTAACAAGTCAAAAGTTTACATGTTTTACACTACAAAAAATGAAAGAAACAAAACCATGCTGAGATTTTTATTCAAGTCTCAACTTAGTGATAGAAATGCTTTACCAATTTACATAGCACTAAAAACACCTGTTGTATGCATATGAGAGGAAAATGGCAAAATAGGCTGCAGCTACATGAGATCTTAATAGCTTTTAAGGGCAGTTTTCAATCTGTACAGTTATTCCATTTATTATGCAAGTTACTGAAAGCAGACACTATGGGGAGATGAGTGCAAGGTGTTCAACTCCACAGCAATTATTAGACAAAACTGTAGATGCAAATATTTGCAAACAAGGCTATAAAAAGTAGGTGGACCTCAGTTGGAAAACAATTGACTCAATTAATGGCTTTACATTTCAGACTTGATTAACTGGATCTAGACCAGATCATTAAAAAACAGATAACACTCACAAATAGTACTTTACCAGTCTCACAATGCCATACACACAGACGAGGCCTTTTGTGATGTTTCGTAGGCTTTATATATTTAAAAAAAAAAAAAGATGCAAGGGCTGCACAACATATTCCAAGTGGAAAATTAACGGCATGGCTGCATTTCCACCTGATATCCCCACAACAATCATCAAGGTTTCATCTCATACTACCCCAGCCTAGATTCCGGTTAGAAGTGCTAAAAATGCAATCATTCAATATACATACGGTATGAAAGACAAAAGTAAGAGTTCATGTGATAGAAAGAACAAATTAGCCAGGAGCAGGGGTACAGGGTGAGGATCCAGGACGGGCTGAGTGTCGTATAAAAGGAAAAGTATATTTCAGAAACAAAAAGGGGAGTCGTGCAGCGCCACAAACTATCACACTAATAAGCTTTCCTTTTTTGCTGTGATAAATAATGGACCAAACGGTTTCAGCAACGGGGCCTTCTGGTTTGATATCATTATAGTACAAAATGTCCAAAACATCAACATTGACGTAACAGATACTATAGGAAATGCTGGGCGTGTTGTTGGGCCAGGAGCACTGTGTGACGTCAAACAAAGAGGCCACCATCTTTAGCACTTGGTCCACTGCAGTGGTGGTTAAGGGTCTTTCAACTTTCTACAACAGGCGGTTCCACCTCTGCAGAGATGGAGTTGTCTTCTGCTTCTTCATATGTGTGAGTCTGTTGTTCAGCAGGGCTCTCTGTGCGCCGTCTGAAAAGGAAGTCACAACCAGTAACAGTTACTTGTAAACAGGGACGATGCTCACATAAGCTGTCATGGTTAGTATGGTTAGGTCTCACTTTCACTTTCAAAAGTGCTAAGTGAAGATGTGCACTGGCTCAGCTAAAACCTAAAGAGAGATTCCTGTCTTTTTTTGTATCCATGTGCCATGAAATGCTTTCATATGTCAGTTGATCATGCCAACTGCAAGGAGAGCAAAGATACTGTATACTGCGTCACATGGGATGTTCACCTGTTTGGACTTGAAGCAGCATCGTCATTATTCGCCTCATGGGCAGGTGATTTTGGTTTTTCTTCTACCTCCATATCATCTGTTTTCTGTTCTGAATCCCCATTAACTGGAGTGGAGTCTGGAAAACACAATTTTAGATTAATATAAGAAAAAAAATACAAAAGCAAACTGGGTAATGGAGGAAGGTGTAGCTTTTTACCTGTATCTTGTGTCTCCTTCTCATTATCATCTGGTTCCTTGTTCTCTATTTTAGGTTTAGCTGCCACCTCCCCCTTGCCCACGAAGCGAAGTTTTAACTTGTTATAGACGTCACTAGCTTTTTCCATGACTGCAGTGCTGGCTTTATACCGCCGAATCTATATTGTCCATAACAAAAAGCAAACACAAAAGACACATAAAAAATGAGAAAAATTCAGCCCAAACTATGCATGCATTGACATTTCTACTTACATTGTATCATCTCAAAGAGAAGCAGCATAAAGCAGTGGATTAGAGTATTATCCAAAAATGATCAATACTCTGGAACCCAACCGGTAGCATCCAGAGATGCCCCTTTTCCCAAGTTTAATTTCCAGAAACGAACACTGTTATATTCTGACTCATGCAGTTTACGTTATGACAAAAAGTATGCAATAGTTTCAATTAGGACACAGCATCGTATATACTTCTTCCATTATTTTACCCATTAGGGTTTCTTGCCTTAATGCAAGATGAGTTTGCAAACATAATAAAGGACAGTCAGACAATATACAAGACAACGCACCTTTTTCAGCGTGGCAATAACTTCAGCGTTCTTATGGAGAAGCTGGCTGGTGACAGGCACAGCCTCAAGTTCTTCCAGTGCTTGTAGACACCGCTCTATGTCCTAAGAACACACAAATACATTAAAGTCGGTTTTCATGCTGGCATAAAAACACAGAAAGAAGAGAAATGGTATTAACCAAAATCATAGACATTACTTACTGGGTTATCCACTTTAAGTGCAAACTTTATATCTGTGTGGAGTTTCTGTAGCTTTTCTTCTGGCGATGGCTCTGCGTATGGACACATCAAGTAACAGTCAATTTGCTGCACTGACTTTCCCGCTCACAGAAATAAACATAATTTAGCTTTGTGTAAATCTGTCCACCTGCTGCACAGTTTCAGTCTGCGCAAATAAGTCTCCACTATGCAATGACTGCTAGAACATTGGTTATAAGTGTAACTGACCCTTTTTCTTTTCCACTTTCTTCTCAGGCGGCCTCTCCGGTTTGCGTTTGGGTTTTTCAGGCTTAGACCTGAGAGAGAGAGGGAACTCTCTGATCTATGCACGTAAAATTTTAATGAGGTTCTTCTAATGAGTTGTGCATACCGTAGTCTGTTCCCCATTGTGCACTCACCTCGCTCTGGACTTTTCTTCTGACCGTCTGGCTTTCTTCTCTTTTAGCTCTTTCTCCTTCCTTTCTTTTCGCTCCTTCTCTTTCTTTATTCGTGCCTTCTTCTGGTTATCAGGCTTCTTGGATGATTTCTTTACCTTTTGATGGGACAATCACAGGGAATTGCAATAGCACCTAGAGTCAGCTGCAGTCCTTTTGCATTAAATGTAGCACATAATTTAGACAATTTTCAATTTTGGTTGTTTAACTTCTTTTTTTTGTACGCAATTGTACCTCGGCCAGTGGTGGAGAATCAGAGTCTGAAGGCGCAGGGATCGGAGGTGGAGGAGGTTTCTTGGACTTCTTCAGTGGGTGATCATCAACACCTTCGTCTGAGCTACTGCTGCTGTCACTGTCGCTTCCTTTTTTCCCCTTACCCTTGTCTTTGTCTTTTTTCTTTTTCTCCTCTTCCTCCTTCTCTCTCTCACGTAGCCTGCGGAGCTCCTCTGCCTCCTCCTTTTTCCGGCGCTCCTCCAGCTCTCGTCTGCGTTCCTCATCTCGTTTCTTCCATTCACTAATGCAGTCGGGTTCACTGTCACTGTGAAAAAAACAGCACTGCCTTTTACAACAACCTGGTATGTACCTCCACATAACCATTTAAAAAGTGGTACACAGGCAAAAAAAAAGATCCTTAAGGGCAGCCTGACCTGTCGCTGTCGGAGGATGATGAAGGTGCTCGCTTTGCCGGGGCAGGTTTGGGTTTCCGTGCACGGGGCTTTGGAGCTGGCTTTTCTGTTGACAGGAAGAAATAAGCACTGAGCACATACAGAGCAGCAAAAAGATGTAATCATTCTTTTAACATCATACACCGTTAATCTCCAGAATTTTGGATACACCTGAATACTGAAAACTCCAGCCACAAACAATAGTGAGCCCTCACCTTTCTTGCGTGCCTGTGGGCCCTTCCGGGGAGGTGGGTCTGAGTCTGACTCAGACTTTGAGCCGGACTGGGATTCAGACCCAGAAAGAGCTGGTCGAGGCTTCTCGTCCTCTGAGTCGCTGTCCACTACTTTCTTCTCTGACCCTGATCCTGATTCAGAGTCCGAGTCAGACGAAGCCTTCTACAACATCAGAGAAGGAAGAAGTCACAAACTGCCATAACAAAAAAATACTTAAATAGTTTTAAGTCCCCTTTCCGACGGATGGTACCAGCTTAATTCGCCTTTTTTGTTTTTCCATGTTCCATGGGTCCAAGTGAGCTGAAAGCTACCAAAAGTTGAAGTGAAAACACTGTAGACAACTGATTGGTCAGAGAATCGTCAGTATTCACAGCATCATTATTGTGTGCGGCAAATCTGTCATTTTCAAATAGTTTATCATTATTATGGAAACCTGCAAAACTACACTGTGGTCAAATGAGGAGGTGCAGATGTCATAGCAGTTTCGTGCGACATTGCTATGTCGACCAGCTGCACTAAGGGAGTACTATATCTGCAATGGAAAACAGAGTACAGGGCCCCAAAGCAAGTCGAGTAGAGGCGAACTGAGCTGGTACCAGCAATGGGTGAGCACCATTAGTGTGCAAGGGGGGCTGATGCTTCACCTTTTTCTTCCCTCTGCCTCCTGCTTTCTTTCCACCTCGTCCACCAGATTTCTTCTCTGGAGTAAAATCCTGTTGGCAGAAAACAAATGTGTAACATTTATAGGCTGTTTAGTTTCAGATCATCTAACAGTCACACCATGTTGTGCGTGCGTAATTACCTGGTCGCTGTTCTTGGCGGAATCAGACTCCGAAGGTGTGGGATCTGATTCAGAGGGGGATACACTCTCTGCTCTATCCCGGTCGCTGGATGAGCCTCGAACCTTTTTTTGAGGGGGAGGCCGCTAAAATAAAAACAAAAACACAATGTATTTGAACAGTGTAATTGCAGCTCTTTTTTCACACGCAGTCAGTTGTTTCAGCTAAACAATCTAACTAGACAAACCTGCAATTAAGCCATGCAGAGGACTTCCATTAATCATGGCTCATTATTGCTTTTGTCATTGCTATAACAACTCCTGATATAAAAAAGGAAGCTAACAATAATTAGTGGGGTTTTTCAGCAACCTCGTTTGTTTTTCTTACACAAGCAGACAAATTCTCAAACATCCAAGCATTGCTAATTGTTATGGTAACACTGGTGCTGCTGAAGGCACCTGGTTGTGTCGTGCTGCAGCTCTTTTGTTCCCAAATCTGTGACCAAGAATGTAATTTTCTGTTAAGCTCATTAACATAGTTATATTGTGATTTAACAACTTAATGATTTATTAGTCAAATCACTGAATAGGCTGTTTAGTTTCAGCAGTTATTTAATTCCACTGACAGTGAACTGAAACGTAAATGACCTTAACAGGTGGTGGCTTTCGCTTCACTCCTCCTCCCCTTCCTTGGTCTTCACTCCCAGAATCTGAGTCGACCTCACTTCCTGAGTCTGCTTTCTGAGGAGCCGCGGCTTCTTCCTCATCCTCATCCTCATCACTTCCTCCTCCTGCATTGTTGCCCTCGCTGTCAGATGAGCTGGCTGGCTGCAGGCGAACCGTGATAAGAAGAAGAATTAATAAAAATTTCTCACTTTCTTCAAATGCACTGCAATCTACAAAGTCTGTCAAAAACCTTTAAATCCACTTTCTCAGTTGGAACTGTAGCATTTTTAACTGTAGTATTTTATGACAGTTTGTCTTTCCTTGACAATTTGCCTTAGACAGTGAAATGAAACATGGGGACAGAGATGCAGCAAAGTTGCCTGGTCAGAATTGAACAGTAGATGTTTAAGCATCAGTAGAAGCATCACACCTTAAACTGCTGGTCACCAGGATGCCCTAGTCTGAACTGCAGCATTTTAATCAAAGACAAGACAAGGCAAGTTAATTTGTATTGCACCTTTCAACAAACCAGACAATAAGCGCTTCAAAGATTACTACGGCTAGCAGAGACCTAGACTTCTAAAACAATGGGCATAAATATCACAGTAACTAGGATTATGAGCAACAAATGTATGATTAGGAAAAAATACGTGACAACTTAAATTAATTTCTACATCTACATTTACAGCATCCTTCAGAGTATGAGGTAATGTAGAATTATGGATTTAGGATTTCAGACATCAGGAAAACTTACTACAGGTGGGACGCTGTAGGAGGCATGTGGATTGTTCTGGATCTCCCATAAACCTTCATTGAATCCCTTCCTTTTGTTGGGCTTTCCATAACGTTCACTGTACTTTTCATAGGCAAAAAGGTCCTTTGGTGCAAGGAATGCTCTGTAAGACAGAAAGAAAATGTAAACATTCAAAGTAATTAAATAAAACCAGCCCAAAGTTACCAATAAATACATTGTTTACAGTGACATAAAGGAGACTTTACAGTAGGTGCGTTTGACTTTACGCAGCCCCGCGCAGCGCTGACTTAACATTATGCATGCTGGACTTAAAATAAGGCATGCTGGTTAGAAATTGTGTTCGACTTTCGCGGCGCTGCAAAACGTCACCATGTCACATGACATCAAAACCTCGCCGGTGTTGTGTCGAATTCTGCCTGCCTGCCGAGAATTGCATGCACCTCGCGGGTGCTAACAGTCATCTGATGCTGCGTTCCCGGCAACTCGGAACTGGGAAATTTCCGACCTCCAACTAGGAAAAGTACCCCAGAACGCCACTTGAAGTCGGATTTCCTACTTGTGAACTCGGAGAAAAAATTTGTACCCCGACTTCACGAGTAGCAGCTGAATGACGTCAGAAAACAATGTCAGCGCCCATGGAAGCACACTTTGTAAATGGTAAACCATAACCTAAACGGCAACAAAACGTATATTTGCATGTATTTGAATTAAAATAATAAATACGATCATGCAGTAAAATTTGTTCTGCATGTATATTGATGTAGAAATATGTTTTACACATACGGTAGCTGGCTACAGTAAAGAATCTCATAAAGTCATCTTTTCTGCATAAAAGTTATTGTTAAAAATGCCAAAACATTAGGAAGTGTAACGGACAACATTGACTTACTTCAGGGCTACCAACTTGGGGTACACATAACTAGTAATGTATGGGCTATTTATTTCAGTTGTTGCAGTTAAACTGCCATCCTTTTAATTAACACCTAAAGCACTGCTGAGGGTGCAACTGTGTGTTCACTTTGTCATGGTCACCCATGATTTTCGTTCACTTTCGGCGTCACGCACCACCATGCACCTGGAACGCTTTGATGTCGGAAGTCGGAAGTTTCAACTGGGAAATATCCCAGTTACGACCAGTCTCGAACGCGCCATAAAAGAGGTGGATGCAATTCTCGGCAGGCAGGCAAAACTCGGCATAACACCGGCGGCCGCAGTTGCTTTTCCCCAACTGCACCAAGTTGGAACCACACTATTGCCTGGTCTCGCGGTATTTTTCTTTGCAAATTCTGCGAGATCAGTCATTGATCTCAGCTCAAAGTAAGCTGCTGCCGGTAGAGTGTGTCCGACTTGACGGCCCCGTTTTTATACCCCGCCCCTGCAGTCACCTGCAGCTCACGTTAGACTATCAAGTCGGCGAAAGTCAGCCGCCATCATCTCGAACGCACCTAATGACTTTTAGAACAGCAGACTGTGCCATCTAGTGATGGATTAATATACTGCAAATGCCAGATCAGCCATATCAACACATATCTCACAAACATACTGCACAGTCAAACTAACAGGAGTCACTGATTCACCTTTAGAAAAGAATGACACTTTAGGAAGGAGATGGGCAAGGGTGTGAGGTAAAAGTAGAGGTGATTTGTGTTTTTGTCTCACACCATTGCCCTCAAAAAGGATCTCACTCACACAAACAGATGAGTCAAGGGCCTAAATATAAAATTGGGTACAGCCAAGTCAACCAGGCGTGGAGAAAAAAAGCAACTGTAGTACAGACAATGGATTTTAGCCAGTTTGGTAATTACATTTATTCCTTTCAAATGGATAAAAAAGGAAAATGCATTTGTAGTCATTACATTTAAACAGGTCTGTATATATCAGTAACTAATTTTTCTGTCAACTAAAACAGTACTGTACTCACGTTTCATGTGTCCCAAAGAAGAAAATAGGTATTTTATTAGGAGGTGGTTTCACTGCTCCATCAGCCACATCTTCAATCTGTAAACAAGCAAGACTTTCAAGTAAAAAACAAGTGGCAAATAAAACATTTCACACAAGTTTCCCTGGGAATCAAACATGTATTTATGTTGTTTATCTCTTGAACAAATACAGTACATTAGGTTTGTTTTTAACTGACGTATTGCACAATAAACAGTGTGTGTACTGCGAAATGGGCTTTTTATCTAGAAAAATTAATTGAGTTATCTCAAACGTCATTCAAAAATTAAAAAAACGTTAGCTTCAGTGCTGTAACGTTACGTCTCCGTGCAGATTAACGTTAGGCCAACGGCATATCGTGCAAATCATACTGCTCGTGCACTGACTGTGGGCCTGAAACGCAGCCTGTCAACCCAACAATAAATGAAGTTATGTATGTGTGTGGTAGGTATCCATGTTAGCCAGTGCCGAGGATACACAGAGAACCATCTCCAGCGTCCCATGCAGAGCAGCTCATCCCCTCCGCCCCTCCGGCTGCTGCTAACGATACTTGCTTACCCTGGCTGGCCAGTGGGGGTACCCCTTCATTTTTGCGAAGACCAGGTCTCCGGGCTGGAAGTTGTGTGGCATTGTCCCGCTCCTCAGTGCAGCCTGGATTTAAAAAGTATTCAGCTGCGTAGCCTTTCTGTGTCTCTCTTCGTTTGCTTTTTTTTTCAGGTCGACACGAAACCTGGAAACGATGGGGTTAGCTAGCAAGCTAACAGTACACTAACGTTACCGCGAGAAGAGACGAAGGAGTGAAGATGGCCGCAACACACAAACCACTTCCGGCGACACATCGTTCTTTCTCTTCAGAATAAAGGGCTTTCCACTTCACACCAAATACAAAGTAATACAATGAATATTCTTCTTGGAATTAAATGACAGTGGAATAAATGTCTATATAAAATTAAACAATATATACAGTCACAAAATATGTAAATCCGATCCAATTACAATTTTCAGGACACTATAAAATATTGCAAACAGACATTTGTCTTTCTTTATGTTTGTGCTAGAAACATTATAGTAATTTCTAAACAAGTCATAAGACTCAGAACCTCAATAGCTTTGCAAACTAAGTAAATCAGATCATACCGAGCTCTTTCTTTTTGGAGTCACATGTTCCAACATGTAAATACTCTGGAGACTTTGCAAACCACCATATACTTACTTATACTAATGTACAGTGTAATACTGTGGCATTATCATTGTACAGTGTATACTCATTACATATTAGAATTAAAATATAGTCCTAATTTTTGTTCATTTTCTATTCTCAATCTATTCTTCTTTAATTGTTGATTTTGCAGCTGTGACATTGCATTGGTAGTCATTATCTATATCTATATATATATATCTACAAGTAAGTAATGTTCAAGTAAAGTCAGTCTCAATAATAATAAATATAATTTGCAACATCATTGCTAAATAGTGCCCCAGCTGGGTCCATATAATGATGTAAAAATATGAAGACTTACAAAGAAAAAAACAGAAATAAAAAGAGGTGCATACATAGGGATACAGAAAACAACTTTTCATAGACAATCACTGTTTCTGTGTCAGTATCACAAAATCTGTATGTGTCAGAAATGTCTATATTGTTTGAAAAGTTGGCATGTTGGATGAAATGCATACATTTTTAATTGCAAAATTATGTAAAGTGAATGACTTTTACACTACAAAGTAAAATCTCCCTCGTTGTCATACCGGAAATAAAATCGTGCAACGTTGTGAAAAACTTCACTGATCCGGATGAGGCAGCCTGATCGTTTCCACTCAATACGACGAACACAGCGGAAGTCCCGCCTCGCTCGTCTCATCATTGGCTAACGCGCGGCCGGTTTCCGATTCACCCAATGACAGATCACAATGTGGAAGGCTGTGCGTTGACCTCCCACCGGATTCACCTCTAATGAGAAGCCATGTTTCGGTCTCTGAGAAGCGTCCAGCGGTTTAACTGCAAACTCCTTACTTTGCAAAGACTCAGCGTCAACTCCAAACTCCTCATCTGCACGTCCAGGATGGCCAGCTCAGAGTACAGGCTCGAGCGGGACACGTTTGGTGAGCTCAAGGTCCCAGCTGACAAGTACTACGGTGCCCAGACTGTCAGATCAACTATGAACTTCAAGATAGGGGGACCAAGTGAGAGAATGCCAATCCAAGTGATCAAGGCCTTTGGTATCCTGAAGAGAGCAGCCGCTGAGGTCAACAAGGACTACGGCCTCAACCCGAAGATAGCAGATGCAATCATCCAGGCTGCAGACGAGGTCTCAGCAGGTAAACTGGATGATCATTTCCCTCTGGTGGTGTGGCAGACTGGATCTGGGACTCAGAGCAACATGAACGTCAATGAGGTGATCAGCAACAGAGCTATTGAGATCCTAGGAGGAAAACTAGGCTCCAAGGACCCCGTCCACCCCAATGATCACGTCAACAAGAGTCAGAGCTCCAATGACACCTTTCCCACCGCCATGCACATCGCCGTAGCCACAGAGGTCCACCACGTCCTGCTGCCCGGCCTGCAGACGCTGCACGACGCTCTGGCTGCCAAGTCTGAGGAGTTCAAAGACATCATAAAGATCGGACGCACGCACACCCAGGATGCTGTGCCGCTCTCGCTCGGGCAGGAGTTCAGCGCTTATGTCCAGCAGGTGAAGTACAGCATTGAGAGAGTGAAGGCCGCCATGCCCAGGGTGTACGAGCTGGCAGCGGGAGGCACCGCAGTAGGGACGGGACTCAACACCCGCATTGGCTTTGCTGAGAAAGTAGCCGCAAAGGTTGCGTCTCTCACAGGCCTGCCGTTTGTGACAGCTCCCAATAAGTTTGAAGCCCTGGCAGCCCACGACGCCCTGGTGGAGCTGAGCGGAGCGCTGAACACTGTGGCTGTCAGCATGATGAAGATTGCCAACGACATACGCTTCTTGGGGTCGGGACCCCGATCCGGCCTGGGAGAGCTCATCTTACCAGAGAATGAGCCAGGAAGCAGCATCATGCCAGGCAAGGTGAACCCTACCCAGTGCGAGGCCATGACCATGGTGGCAGCCCAGGTGATGGGAAACCACGTCGCGGTCACCATCGGAGGCAGCAACGGACACTTCGAACTCAACGTCTTCAAACCCATGATGGTCAAGAACGTGCTGAACTCGGCCCGGCTGCTAGGCGACGCGTCCGTCTCCTTCACCGACAACTGCGTGGTGGGCATCCAGGCCAACACGGAGAGGATCAACAAGCTCATGAACGAGTCCCTCATGCTGGTCACCGCGCTCAACGAGCACATCGGCTACGACAAAGCGGCCACCATCGCCAAGACGGCTCACAAGAAAGGCTCCACGCTGAAGGCCGTGGCCGTGGAGCTGGGCTACCTGACCGAGGAGCAGTTTGACCAGTGGGTGAAGCCGAGTGAGATGCTGGGGCCAAAGTGAACTCTGACAACACGAGGGACACTTCAAAACAAAATAACTACATTTTCTTTGCGAGGAAAGAGTATTTCCAATTAAATCAAAGCAGTGGGAACTTTATAAACAATGTGAATCCTGAACATCTCTTAATAAAAAGAATCATTTGCTGTTGTTTGATGCAGCTTCTCACTCAGTTTTCCATTGTGTAAATTAAAGTGTTAAGTAAATCGCACTTCTGTTAGTGGTGTTGAAACGGTCAATCCGCCCATTTGGGGAAAACAGATTCAACAATTACACATTTGAGGTTTGCCACATATACACCTCCGGGATGTCTTATTTAAAAGTAGTTCCACCTGCTGCCCAACATCACAAGTATGATTTACTACCAACACAACTTTTCTCTGTAAGAGTGACGTGTGTGTTTGTACTCAAACTTGTTGATTGTGACATTTAAAGTTGGGGCAGACAGTTTATTTGAGCAGTGTTTGTTGTATTTTCTGAAATTGTCTTTACATCCAGACAGCAATCAATAACTCAAATGCTCTGATACAAAAAAGGGGGGAAAACAGTGTCTGTCACAGACTCTAATGGCCTTTTCATTTTGAATGACATACCTGCCTGTGCACTCACTGCTGCATGAAAACATGTTTTGGGCTTGGCTTTGGAGGGAGGCCTACAAGGATGGAGTAAGATTTTTTTTGTGTTGGATACTTAAAATCTACCTGTCTCTTGCTAGTTCTCCAATTTCTCCTACCCCAAGTTTTCCACTATTAGTTGGTACCTTCAGGACAGTTCACATGTTCATTGTGCCATCCCCAAAAGATTCAACATGGACTTTCTGGTTTCTGGTTTACATTATGTGCCATTTGGGCTCCTGTTCAATTAAATATGTATTAATTCAAAAGCAAGTATATTCTGTTTTTTTTTTAAACAATCATAGTTTATGTTGTTTATACACATGCTTGTTCATAACGTAGGCAATATCAGCTGATGTTTTCTGGGTGTATGCAATGTAAAAAAAAAAATCACAGACAGAAGATATGCGCTTAAGCAAATCCTTTATTATATACAGGAATTACAACAAAAGCACAACTGAATGCCAAATGGACACATTTTAATTGTAAATATATAAAACTAGCAGGTAACACATTCCAAAAAGTGATGTTGCAAGATTTTTGTACAAGCGATAAACAAAAAAACAAAAACATTTGCTACTCTTCTATTTGGTCCAGCTGACCTTGGGAATATCATAATGTTCTGTCAGGTTGTCCAGGTGGCGATTGAAATCCTGCAGACAAAAAACAAACATTTTTGCTGATATTTCTCTGTTCATGAATCTGAAATCATTTAAACTGCAAAGTGTAGGCTCCAGACATTCATGCATGTTTCTCTTTTAAACTACCCTTTAGATATACTTTGGTCAGCAAATATAGTAATAAATAATATTGAATAAATGTGCTGTTTTACATGTCTTAATTGACAGCTTGGACTGAAGGTTGCTATGACGGGTCTGGCATGACTTACTTCCACTCTGAGTTTGTGTGTCTTTGACGCTTTGTTCAAAATCCTCTCCATTTGCTTTAGAAAAAGAGAGAGATTGCTGTCAGTTTAGACACACTGTAAACACCTCAAGCAAAAACATCTCTAAGCTAAACAACAACAATATTCAAACACCCAAAACTCAAAAAAACACGAGTGCTGTCGCTGTGTCAGTGACAGCTGTGCCTCACAATATAGTATGTTGCAACATTCACTGTTTCAAATAATGAACTCTGTCCTTCGAGTAGAAAAGGGCTGATAAACTTTGTCATTATATGACGTGAAGATGAATAAACAGACTGTGAAACATCATTAACTATACCGGTGAGCTAATGGAGTTTATTTTAAAGCCACTTCAGGAAGGGATTACTCCATTGTGCTTAGTTTCAAACACAGCTGGCCCTCTGTCTCTCTCTCTTTCTCTCAGGGGTTTTCCAATATAATCGGCACTTTGGTGGAACAGGAGGGTTAATAATCTACAACCTCTGTTCCACTGCTGCTTTACTGGTTGTGAAGCTAAGTGTGCAATATATTCATTTGTCAATACTTTGTGCCTGGAAAGTTTCCTCTTCTTTTGGATTGCTGGTTGTGTTGTTGTATACTATTTTAAACTAGTGTTGTTTGTTGTTACCACAACCACTCTGTTTGCTCCTGACAGCTGGTGAAAAATTGTTTGATCATTGTTGCATTGTGTCAAAATATGGACTCTCCTAATATGGGATTGTGGCTGAAGATGGTGCTAGCGGAGAAGTATAACATACCCTCTTCTCTTGCATCTTGTCAAAAGCAACTTGTGCCGGTGTCCTTTTATCAATATATGCTTTTGTGGATTTCACCTCCTCATTGTCTTGACTGGTCACAACCTGCTCCAAGCGATGCTTACTCTCTTTATCCTTCTTCTTCTTCCTGAAAAAACCCAAACAAGATATGTAATGGCCAGTTAGTTGACCAGTGGCTTGTCAGACAAACCAGTCCCATCTACAGGTAAGGAAAGAGAAAGTAAGATGATTAAATGTAGGCATTTATACACTAATAAATGGATAGTCTCAAAAATGCCCAACTGGTGATTATTTGTCATGTGTTTATGTGTTGTATCCAAGACATGGGAACTATTCTTTGTCCTACTGAATACCTGTGTACGAACGTTTTGTTGTACGATTTACAATCAAGATTTTAGTATTTCAAAGTTGTCATATATTGTGTCCGACGTAGTTGTAGTTTTAGCTTTAATGTAGCTAACCTTAGCTTTGCGGTTTATTAGCCATATCTGGTACACTAATGTCACCAAGGACAGTGCTTTAGTCACAAATGGGACTAGTGTTACTTTCACTGTGCAATGCTGTTTTTACAATTACTTTGCCCAAGTATTACTTTCTCGTATTCTTATGATCTCAGTAGACGTTGACGAAAGTGTTTTTGTTAGCTAACAATAGCCTCGCCTGAATATCAGCCTTTATCATTTGCGACTGTGTATTTCAGTATTTTTCTCGATTCCAACGCGAATACCAAACAAATGTTGCCAAAATGCCAGAAGACTTACTTTTTTCCAGCTGAAATGTCCCCTACACCCTTTAATTTCAGGGCGCTCTTCTGGACCACAGCGTACTCAGACATTTTCGAGAAGCTCTCTGCCGTCTTCTTCTGGTTTGTTATTATGGTACACGACACAGGCACGGCGGTTCCGTGCTGCCACCTGTCGGACTGAAGGGAAACGACCAGAATCGCGCTACTTGCCTTAGGTGCAGTGTGTCTTCCCATCCAGAGAGGGGCAGTAGATTATTTTATTAGATACGAAGCCGAAACGGAAGTTGAAGGAAATATGAATGTCAAACAGTAGCATGGTGAGCTGCATTTTTAAAGTAAGCTATAGGTAAAACAAAAAAAAATGTCGAGCTACAGTTTATTTAGGGTAATCACGTTAACGAAAAACAGCACATCCAGCGCTACAACGTTGCTGTGCAGGACGAACATATTAAACAGAACCCAGACATGCGGGTATGCTAAGAAAGTTGGTGAGTAAAGAGGATTTCTGTTCAATATATCTCACTGACCTTTAGTTTTAAATTGTCTGTGGTTATGAAACATGCATCGAGTTGAGCTGATACGTTTAGCTTAGCTTACTCCACTGTATGTGACTGAGAGTGGGAAAAAAAGGATGGATAATGGCTGTTATGGTGCAGCAATACACTGATATAATTGTTTAGTGATTATGTCCATTAGGGCTGCAACTAATTATTATTTTCATTGTTGATTCTCGATTAATCGATTAGTAAAATGTCAGAAAAATGCCCAATGATGTCCTCAGATGTCTTGTTTTGTCCACAACTCAAAGCTATCCAGTGTACTGCCATAGAGGAGTAAAGAAACCAGAACATATTCACATTAAAGAAGCTGGTGTCAAATATTTTTTCTTTAAATAAATGATGTAAATCAATTATTCATTGCAGTTATAAGTCCATTCCACACTTTGTCCTACCACCTAAATCACCTGTGTCTGTGGATGCCATTGAATCATTAGTCATTAGTGATTTGTGGTTTATTTGATATTTTCAATCAACTCGTGACCCTAATCACAATCAACATGTCATCATACATGTTGCCATAACAAAATATTTCTTTGCAGCGGCCAAAGGGAAAGGCAAAGGCATGGCGAAAGAAGAGCTGAAAGGTCCGGAGGTGTGTAAAGACCCTGTCAGATTGACTTCATATGCAGTAGGTGCCAACATCCTCAAGCAAGGGGAAGACCCCCAGCTGAAGCCTACTGATCAATATCCAGAGTGGTGAGGGCACTTGGCCACATGTTTATTTTATTTCTGCCACTTTTTTTCTACTGCTTTCTGTTATCATAATGTCGAACTAACTCTTTCTAAATGTTGCCATATTTCATTTTCAAGATATCTGTTGAGAAAAGCTGGTTAGAAATTGACGAGTAAATGTGTCTTTCTGTAGTAGAAAATCCCCCCTCAATAAGAGGATGTAAGCATCACATCCAGACTCTTGCTGTTTCTTTTGCTCTCTACACCTACACATGCTAAATGCAGTCCAAGCTTAATGTTTTGGTAGTTGAATTGCATTCTGGGAAATGCAGGAAATCACAAACGCCACTATACTGATATACATTTATATATGTACAAAATAAGAGACACATTTGCTTTGCTTCCTTTTTATTTGTGTCGCTGTTTCATTGCATTATACTTTCATATTTTAAAAAAATCCCTCTCTCACCCTTTGTGGGGTGGTATGTGTCATCCTCAAGCTTGGTTGCTCTACCAGAGGCCTGGGAATTTAAGGGTTCTGCACAGTATTTTAGCTGTTCCTAGGACTGCACTCTTTGGACAGAGATGTCAGATGTTGTACCTGGAATCTGCTGGAGCCACTCCACTTTGGGGGTCACAGCCCCCAGTGCTCCCATTACTACTGGCGTCACTGTGTTCATTCTTATCTATTCATCTTTTTAAATACAGTATAAATTATTATTATTTAATATTATAATTATTTGTAATGTCTGTGTATTTTTTATATTCTGGGTGAAAAGGTAATTTCATGTATATTAAACTTATTGTATCAAAATCCCAGTATGGATAAACATGCATGGCCAACAAAGCTAATTTTAATGCATCTTTGAATGATTTGACTGCCCTCTCCTTTTATTATTCACTTAGGTTGTTTCAGTTGAACCTAGGAGCGCCCCAAAAGCTGCACGATCTGGAGTCAGACACCAAGGAATACTGGAAACGTCTGAGGAAGGAAAGCATTTGGCGTTTCAACAGACTGCATAAAGGGAAGAAGTTTTAGGCCTTCACTGGACTGACAGAGAGCTTCTCCCTGTACATCGTACATGCTTCAGACTCTATGTGGACTGAACCACATGACATTGTGTACTGTATGTTCAGACAAACTCTTGGCAACTTCCACCGTGTTAATTGAAACCATGCAGCATATTCAGTGGTCCTCCGGTAACTGAGCTGTAAGAAAGCTCATAGGTGGTTATGTTAAAAACGGGGGAATTAAAGCCCCAACACTCGCAATGTAATAAAAAAAAAATTAATTATAAAAATAGTTGGCAAGACGACTCCACCCGAGGTCCATTTAGTAGTTGTTCTGAAGCTTTAAATTCTATCACACAATCTTCTTGAACTGAAGGTTTTTGTCAAGTTGTCATTGCATTCAAAATTCAAAGATTGCGTGAAATGATCAAAAACTAATAATCGGGCCTTGTAGTGATTTTTCTATGCGTTTAATTAATTTGTACATGTGTTTATGTTCTGTTTGTCCATATCAGAAGGACAATGGCCTGCGGATATTTCTACCAATCACTTTTTCACTATTTCTTGTTTTTGCAGACTCATTATGAATAAATATGACTACACGAATATCCTGCAAATTGTGCATTTTGTCCTACTTTAACATTATCATAATATGAATGTAGTACCACATTGTAAACCTTCTATAAAGGGTTTGTAAAGTCACATTTTTGACTAGTGAATAATTTATTAGGCTAACACTTTATAGGTCAGCCCCACCCCCCCAAACAAATTGGGGGTTTCCAGATTGTCAATTACATAATATTTGATCTTTAAAAGTATTTCCCTGCACTTTAGCTTCAATAAATGCTGCTGTGACAGCGCTTCATGCAAATGATCGGGTCTGCGGGGGATTGCAGAAATGAGGAACCAAAATGAGAAGCAAATCATTTGGGGAACAAAATCACGCAAGGTCGGAAGACTAATAAAATGCACCACGTCTCTTTTTATTGAAAAGCCACTTGTTCCTGTTTCTCTACAACTGGATGGGATCTCCGATCTGTGGAGTTAACTTTGTGTAGAGTCGGTAAGTCCAAACTTTTCTTCACGGCTTGGATAAATGTTACAGTAGCCCATGTCAGTGTGCGGAAGCGGCCAGCTGAATCGCATTTAGTATTATTAATCGTCGTCGTGGTGTTTAGTTTGGTCTGAAAACAGCTCGTGGTTTCATTTTCTAGCTGATCAATTTCCTGAATAAGATTAATAGGCTATCCTCCGCCGTGCGTGTGTGTGTGTACACTTACAAGCGGATTTTCCTCCGCGCCTCTCATTCTCAAAGTCAACACAGGTTTACAACCTGCTTTGTGGCGTATTACCGTGTAGGCGAACAACAAGTGGGACATTCATTCAACAGCCAAACACACTACTGTTGTCAGTCATCAGTGCGGTCTCACTGCTACGCTGTGGAGCTGATTAGCGCATGAAGTTTCACTTTAATGTCCTTGTGGGTCCAGTTTATATCCAGGTTTGTTAGTGGCGACACATGCGAAGATGGGGGAGTGGAAAATGAGCATTGGTACTCTGAGTGAAGAAATCCTGACAGGGCTGTCAAAGATGTTGGACAACTCGACCTGCGGATGGAGGCAGCTAGCCAATGCAGTGTCCGAGCAACCGAAATTCCGCTGCAGGTCAGACATTTCATCACCATATACTCATTTTAAGATTTACACTTCATCCTGTATTACATGGACCTTGTATTATGTATGACGTGTATGATGAACAGGTGTGTCCCTCAGTAAAATACTGTACATTCCTCTCTCCTGCTTTCGGGCATTATGGTTGTCACAACTCCTGCACTAACACTGCCCATTGTACGCTGTCCCCGCAGTGAAAATGAGCTGACCAGCTGGTCACTTCAGGTGCTGAGCGTTGCAGGCAGCCCAGGACGCACCCTCCTGGCACGGCTGGCTGATCGTTCCTGCCCCCTGGACTTTATGCTCCACTGCCTGAAGAAGATGGACCACCAGGAAGCTGTGCACTACCTCACCACCAAAGGTAAAGCAGACGTGCATTATTTATTTATCTGTCTACTTTTTAACACAATCTTTGTTAATGTTTATTGCCTATCATGTATTTATTGAGCTTTGCGAGCTTTACCTACTTACTTACCCCTGTTGATTGCAGGTATGTGATGTGTGTGTGGTATATTGTGCTGGCTTTCTGTGAATGTGCTCTGATGCTCTGCACAATGAAGTTCCTAATGCATAAAAAAGTTCTTTGAACTGAAGTGACTGGGATGACATACATTTGCAGACATATGCAGATTTCTTTTTCAGGAAATTCTGCTTTAACTATAAAAATCCACCTGAGTTGTTTCCCAACATGGGAAACATTTAACATTACATTTTCAAAAATATATTAAAGTAGTAAGTACATTTCCTCAAGTGCTGTGTACATTTTGAGGCACTGGTACTTTCTCCATGTGCACATTTTGACTTAGCAGTAAAATAATAGGTCTAACAAATAACATTAGTGATGTCTCAGTTCAATTTAGATGCTCCATTAAGCCATACCAATGAGCCACCGCACACAATAGCAAGGCCCTAGCCTTGGAACACCAATTGTAAATGACACACAGCTATTATTAATGGCTTCATTAATGTTATTAATGAGTAACACTTGTGATTTTCAGCCGTGGAAACTGCCTGTCTTCATTTTATTTGTCCTCCAAAAAGCCAAAATGCCAAATAAAGATTATTAGTACGTAAGGAAACAATAGGAAGAAACAATCCTTGGCTCTGTCAACCATAAAAATTATTAAAGGAAAGATAGGGTATTAGAAGGCTCATTTTCTAAATAAAGAAACTTTAAAAATGTTAGCAAATGCTTTAATTCAGCCACACTTTGATTATGCCTGTACTACATGGTACAATAGCACCCCCAAGAGGATAAAAGTTCAACTTCAAACAGCACAGAATAAATTAGTTAGGTTGATTTTAAACCTCAGTAATACGACCCAAGTCAGCTCTTTTGAAGTTAAGCATCTGACATGGCTGACAGTTGAAAAGAGGGTGAGGCAGTTGAAACTGAGATTAACACGAAAGATTTTGCACAGGAATGAGCCAAGGTATTTTAAAGATTATTTTTAGCTTATTAGGAACTCTCACAACTACTCAACTAGAGGCAGTGCCACAGACAGAGTACCTTGTAGATTTAAGAGCTGTTCTAGGCAAAACCCTTTTTTTGTACATGGCAGCATTGGAATGGAACAAACTCCCAGTTGAGATTAAGTTCAGCCAGTCAGATCGCTGTTTTAATCGTGCATGTGGTGAATGGTTGTTAAACGCTAATTAGTTTTTGAGTTGTTTTGTAGTCTTAAGGAATATTTATTATTGCAGTCGATGTTTTTGTGTTTATTTTATTTGGGATGTGTTAGGGTTTCTTGTTTGTTTGTTTTTTGTGGTTTTTATTTGTTGTTGTTTGTTTGCGTGTTTGTGTGTTTTTTAATTTTGGCTGTTTTTTGTAAGGGTTGATTGTACAAGGTTCCTTTATTCATCTGTAGCTTGCCTTGCCATCTTTCTCAGACTACAACATGGACCACAATGGAAATAATTTTCTAACTTTCTTGTATTATCCTTGACAGTTCTGCTAATGTATAATGTTATTGACATGGCATCTTGTTATGCTTTTTTTACTGTCAAATAAATCAATTCAAATCAAATACAAAGATTTCTGTTACACAGATCATTTTTTTTGTAGAAGTAACAACTTTCCAAAGTTATTGCCTGTTAAAGGAATGCCTGGCTGCCCCCTGACTCCGCATCTAAATCAAAATACCCACACTTTGTTTCGTCCTGTCTCTGCATACGTTTTTGTGTGTGTGTGTGTGTGATAGTGGCAGAGCTGATCCAGATCACAGTGCAGCCACAGTCCCAGCAAGCCACAGTTGGGAGCAGGGTGGTATTGTCCTGCAGAGCCTCTGGTCCCCCTGGACTCAGCTACCAATGGTTCAGAGGCAAAGAGGAGGTCAGTTCAACATCTTACGATTGCATGGTTATGATAAGATTTCAGGTCAAACCCTGAGTTACGTGGAGTGCTCTGTATTTGTGTTTTTATTTAATACTGATGTTAATGTGGGGATGGCAATGAGAGAAATCATGCATTCTCTTAAAGGGGTGCTATTATGCTCATTTTCAGGTTCACAATCTTAATTAGGGGTTGTACCAGAACAGGTTTACGTGGTTTAATTTTCAAAAAACACCATATTTTTCTCATACTGCACATTGCTGCAGCTCCTCTTTTCAGCCTGTCTGTTGTACGATCCGCTTTTGAGCTACAGATTGATGCATCTTTCTTGTGCCATATCTTTGTTGGGAGTTGCACATGCGCAGTTCCTAGCTAAGGACTACTAGCCAATTAGAAGCAGAGAAGGGCGGGTTGTAAGAAACAAGGTAGTGTGATCCAAATCAAAGCCTTTCGACTGCAACGGTAACCTAGCAGATGGCAGAAGTTATTACCAGTCCACAACCACACAGCATCATTGTTCCACATCTTACCATCAGCACTAAACGTTGAACTGTTGCCGGTGTTCTGACGAGCTATGCTGCCTTGCCGAAAATGCTTAGATAGCGCAAATCGATAGACTCGACTCTACTCGGCCCTGCTCCGTTTTCCATTGCAGATAGTACCCAGAGATAGCGACGCCACACACGACTGCCGCGACGTAATGTTCAATGCGACACACACACCAGCGATCCACACAGCTCTTAGAATATATACAGTCTACGGGTAAAACGTTTTAATATTCCTCAGAATGTAAAGACAGATAAGCGGTATGAAATCCTTCCAGCTGTGTTTTCCTCTGCCGTTGTTGCTGCAGTGGTCTGTGTGACGGCGGGAGCAGAGGGCTCTGTGAGCGGGCGGCTGCCCGGCCTCACACGCTCCTCCCGCGGGTTGGCACAGGCTTCCCCCGCCGCTACTTGTGGAGCTCCGCAACTCCGAATATATTCATCACACTTTTGTTCCACCATCACTTCTCGTAAAACTGTCAATATTCGACATCTACACAGCTGATGTCTCACCTCAAAAGTGGATTTAGTGATGAAATTCCATACGAAAAATGTAAAATATAAAACTTTCTGTTGCTGGCCTCTGTCCGGTGCAATGATGATGCAGCCTGTCGTGTCTTCACGTTACATTTTAGTATCCCTCGACGGAGGTGAGGTGATACGAAAGAAAGTACCTGAAAGCAGGTACAGGTACAACATTTCTACAATGGAAACCGAAACAAAGCCGAGTTGAGCCAAAGGGCCTCCGCTCAGACGAGCTTGGTTTGAGGGCGTGCCTGATCCCGCCAGCCGCTTGGCAAGCTTTATGACACGTTTGCATTGTGATGTCACAAGTCAAGGAAGTGAAGGGCTGGACTACAAACAGCTGAGCACAGTTTTCTGTGGGAGATGGGAACTCCCTTTGGGCTGGACTTTGAGCTTTTTCACTTTGCAAACCTGTTACTTGCACAAAAAAGATATAACTCAATAAAGGAGAGGGAAAAAGCCAAAAAGCATAATACCACCCCTTTAATAGTTATTATCAAATGTCAGTTATAAATTGGTTACTGGTTAATTTTTTTCCTTGTTTTAGATTTTTGACGAGACAGGGAGTACACCAGATCTGGCTCTGTGTCCTTTAGCCCTGGCCCACCAGGGTCACTATATCTGTAGGGTCAATCATGGAGAAAACTGCATCTTCTCCCAGTGGGCTCACGTTCGCTGCATCTACTCTGCAGGTACCTCTTCTCTCCTCCTTCTTTTCTCCTTGTTTTATTTAATCTTGTGACATGTGATGTCCTGTCCGAGTAACTCTTGTCATCTCAGGCTGCAGCAGCAGTCTGTTTCCAGGGTCAGTGAGTGGGCTGCTCATCACCCATCAACCTCAGTCCCAAGCAGTGTCTGAGGGTGACACTCTGTTCCTGGAGTGCAATGCAGAGGCCAACCCTCCCGCCCAGTACGAGTGGTACCACAACACGGTGCCCGTGAAACAACAAAAGGCACTCAAGGCAAGTGTATCCACATAGTCTGCTCTGATTGAACTGCTTATATACTGTGAAAACAATGATTTCATAAATAAATGTTTTTCGTTGGCATGTCCAGATCCGATCACGAGATCGGAAATCGGTCCCGATCACGTTGTTTCAGACTCAATCGGAATCGGACGTTACCTCCCGATCAGGACTCGGATATAAATGTATATATATAGATGTGCTTTGCAAACACTGTGGCACTTTTATTTTTGTATTTGTTTACATGCCTGCCGGGTATTTTAAGTTGAGGTGCTATTTGTTTTTATCTCAGGGTGCTTTCATGCCTGGATCGATTGGAGATGTTGTTCCGAAACAAAGGGCGTTTCCCTTTTGGCTCGGTTTGTTTGGTGATATGTGAACACAACAATCGTACTCTGAATCGGAACAAAACAACCGAGCCGAAAAAGGTGGTCTCGGCTCGATTCCATACGATCCCTGGAGCGGTTCGTTTGCAGTGAGAACACAACCGACCCATGAACCGGAACAAATCAATGTGTTGCCCAGCAACCAACGCTAAAAGATCGCTTTTCAACAGCTTCAACAGCGTATTTTGCTAATTTGTTGCGGTATGTTGTTGTGGTTGTATTATGTAGGCATACTGCTGTCTGAATTTTTTTTAACTTCGTGCGGCGCTGCTCGACAAAGCGTTCACAACTCCTCTCTTTAATTTTATCACTGACCCGCTTGTAGACTTCAGTGTTCTTGTGTGTGGTGTGCAACATCCGGGAGATGTGTTGTTCCGACCAAACATCTATTTCACCTTTTTGCAACGCGAAGTCCACCCGCAATTCATTTTGTGTTACTGTTGTCATGGAGTTGTCCCCCAATGGAATGCACGCATGAGGTAGTAATGGCGTAAGGAAAGCCCTGGAAGGGTGAGCGATTTGCACCGCTTTACAGCAGTGTGGTGTGAACACAAGTGACGTATTTAATTGATTTGGAACAAAGCACCTGTTCCGGAACAAAACAAATCGATCCAGGTGTGAAAGCACCCTTAGACTTTTTTTATATTTACTGTTGCACTAAAATCTAAAGTCTAAAGTATTATAGAAATATCGGATCGAGACTCGGTGTCGGTAGATACTCAAAATCAAGTGACTCGAGGGCAAAAAAACCTGATTGGGACATCCCTAGTTTTTGGGTTAAAACTTTTAAAAGGGAGTAAAGCTTTACAACCAAGGCAGAAAAATATACAACCAGTGTGCTATCTCCATAAAAAGGATATCATAAACCAAAATATAACTTTATCATATAAAAGCATTTCTGTTTTATATTTAAAGGGGTGTTGGTTAGCTTCAGCTCCTCTCAAACTAGCAAAGTCCTATTTGTCACTTGTTTAGAATCTATATTTTCCAAATTCATATATATACTGCAGCTTTGCACCAAACCCGTGTGTGTTAGCTTAGAGTGTAAAGATGATCATATCAGGGTGATGCAATTTTGTCTTGTAATAGATCAGGTATGAAAATGTTTCCAAATATCAAATGAGAGGAGATATGTTAGAACCTCACATTTGGTCTCCATGCCAGCATGCGGTGTGTAGTTGATGTTCTGTATTTCTGTAGATCCAGTGTGTGACCACAGAACACAGAGGAGATTACAGATGCAAGGTGTTCAATTTGTACCACGAAGCATGGACTGACACAGCAACAGTGACCATCGGTGAGACCAAGGCACATTTCTTGTTTTCAGAATGTATTATTATTATTATTATTATTATTAAAATCAAAGAGGTCTTAAAAAGTTTTGATACATATGATAATTGTGTGAATATTATTACTTTTGAAGAGTTTGTAAACATAGATAGACCAGCATTAAGTCTGACATTGCACATTTATAGGCACAGTGTCACACTTGGGCAAAGTGCAGTACTGTGCAATGAATAACTTCCTGTTTTGCACTTTTACGCAGGCCCCAGTTCCGTCACTGATGCCTCCTGGGTAGAAGTCGATCGTGGTCTAGGTATTCTTTATAGTCTGAATATTTAGGAGCAAATAGAGGAACTAGAGTAGAATTTTAGTTCCTTTGTTATTTTGCATGTCATCACACCTTGATGCCTGTTCATGTAGGTGTATCAAAGCGGCTAAATTTGCTGCTGGTACTGATAGTGTGTGTTGAAAACTGTCGACTGACTTCATCTCATTAATAGAAAGTTTACAGCATGTGTGGTTACCAAGCACTGTAGAAATGAGAATGAGACATTAAACAATCTGATCCCCAACAGCATGGGCTTTTTAATTTTAATCTTTTCATTTTGCTGTTGACAGACTCACATGAAGTCAACAGGTCAACCGGCAAACCAGGAATACAGCCGATAAAACAGGTGGTCAGTCCGCCCCCATCGACCAAGCATTTCCACGGTGAATCTTGCCCACACCAATACTGTAGTCACAATACAATATCTGTGGATCAAAATATACTCTCTAAATAGGTACATCACATGATTTATTTAGGTTAATGGTCATTTCTTGATGCCTTATGTTCGCCTCCACAGCAACAGACAAAGTTGCTCTCCTGATTGGCAACATGAACTACCTCCACCACACTCAACTGTGCGCTCCCATCGCTGATGTCCACGAGATGACCAACGTACTCAGACAGATGGACTTTAAGGTGGTTTCCCTGCTCGACCTCAACTGGCAAGAGATGCACAGCGCTGTTACAGAGTTTCTGTTGCTGCTTGACAAGGGAGTCTATGGTTGGTGTCTTTTATAAAAATAAAATATAGTATAAAACCTTTTTTTTTTTAAAAACAAAAAAAACAACAATGAGCTAAAAAGGCTAAGAATCTGAGTTGATGCTATGATAGTGACACACTTCTCTGTCCTTCTTTCCACAGGCTTGCTATACTTTGCTGGCCACGGTTATGAGAATTATGGCAACAGTTTTATGGTTCCCATTGATGCGCCGGCCTCCTACACATCAGAGCACTGTTTGTGTGTACAGAATATATTGACCAGGATGCAAGAGAAAGAGACTGGGCTTAACGTATTCCTGCTGGACATGTGCCGCAAAAGGTGTGAATGTTGAAATTAATGAATTGAACTACCAGATTTTTTTTATGTCACGTTGTGGTCATATCATATGCTGTGCAAATTTATACTTTTAGTCAAGGTACAAGGTTGTTAATTAGTCATTATACAGCACAAGGCTGCATAACAAAACAAAATTTGTAGTTCCTTCATGCTACACAATATAACATAACACATAATTAAGTGTATTATGTGAAATGTTTAATTATTTCTTTTCAGAAACCCAAATGATGATGTCATTGTTCAACCAGGACTGATCAAGGTGACAGCAAATATAGTGTTTGGATATGCCACGTAAGTCGCTGATTCTCTCACACGTTCATTTTCTGTGTTGGCTTCTTAATTCACCTGCTGTGCTGTTTTGCTTTAATTGAGTCTGGTGGTGGAGACTATTAGAACTCCCTGATTCAGACTGAAAGGTTTCACTCATGTGTAGCTTGTTATTTTTTTTAGATGCGTAGACGCTGAAGCATATGAAGTGAGGAGGGAAGACGTGTCAAATGGCATCTTCATAAGCTTCCTCAAACGGCGAGTTTGTGAAGATGAAAAGGTCACCGTCATGCTAGACAGAGTGGCTGAAGGTATGTATGCAGAGCACACAAGTGAAGTATGGGATCGGTAATCAAGGCCTGTAATAGATTTGCACCAACTGGGCATGCAATACGCAGATAGTTGTGTCTCACCTAAATGGAGCAGAGCCGTCATTATTCTTAGTTGCGCCTAGGCTTTTCCTGCTGTCTGCTGTGAGAAAGGTTGGTGTAAAACATTGGTGATGTTTGCTTGTATGGCTGCAAATAAATACAGTTCCCATTTCCTCTGGTGTACAACAATGTTTCAAACAATTGTAAAATGCTTTTATTTTTAATAAGAGTAACTTATGATGTTACTGTTTCTGTATGGGATAATGCTTGATGGAGAAAAGGTACATCACATACAGATTCACACAGGACAAAAAAATGTGGGTATGTTGAGAATGTTGCCTTTCTGGACACATACCACTCAGTCATGTTTTCTCATTGATAGGTGGAACACACCTGTTGTCACAATACTGTTTGGGTTCTAGCCAGATGTGCCACTCTTTAACAGCGCCCATTAATGCACACTGTAACATCTATTTACTCTTGCCAGACATGGGTCGTTGTGAGATCACACGAGGGAGGCAGGCTCTGGAGCTACGGAGTAATCTGTCTGAACGACGCTCCCTCACCGACCAGATACAGACCTCTGAATGTTCTGCGTCCTATTCAGCTCGAAACCTGCAATGGGCTGTTGCTCACGGTACTCTTTTAGATTGTAGATGACTTTATTTAATGTTGGCATGATACTAAACTTAGAGTTAAGTATGCCTAATTCAAATATCACTCTCCATAGTCCTACCAACGAGCCTTTGCCTGCAGTTTGACTGTGGAGTGAAGGTGCAGCTTGGGTTTGCTGCAGAGTTCTCCAACGTCATGGTCATCTACACTCGGATACTTGAGAAACCCAAAGAAATTGCTTCCTGCTCTGCTCAGCTTACTGACTTCCCAGAGGTTTGTCAGTCGATATTACATATGAGGATTTGAGATTTTAAAGACACACAAAGGCTTTTGTTCTGACCCGTAATGACTCATCATGCTTGTGATAGGTAATCCTTCAGTGTTTCACAATACACTATAATTTAAACAGGAATTAATTTATTATTGTGGATTCTGTTACTTTGGCAGGATGTGGACATCGATCTGAAGAAGAGTAACCAGGAGACTCTGCTTGAAGCCGGCAGTTTATTGTTGATCGAGGAAAATCTTCCTTCACCAGAGGTCCCTAGTCTCTACACACGCATCCGAAGCCTGCAGAGACTCAGGGTCAGACCCATTGCTTTTATTATTGGTTCTCTTATTTCTGTCTTAGGAGAAGCCTGATAAATGTTTATGTGCCCTCTGGAGACCAATTAGTAGTGTAAGGTTTAGTCAGGAATAAGACCTATGCCAACATTTTGGATATTTTAGTCAAAGGAAAAAGGATGTAATCAAAACTACAATTTGAATTTTAGAATGTACATTGATGTATTGTCCTATTTTGAGTGAGTCTGAGCTGAGAAACCTTTTTATATATTTTTTTTCTCTAAAGCTAAAAATCAAATTTTGCTCTTCATTATCTTATAGAGTGAGCTCACATTCACAGTCTGCCTTCATTACACCTATTCCAACATGGATGAAGAAGTACAGGAAAGGCAACCAGTTACAGTTGGTAAGCCACTGGTCTCCAAACTCAACCTGCACGAACCACGACCGCCTCGTGCCTGCTCTGCTTCGTCATCCTTCAGCCTTGACTCCTTCAACGTTCCTGAGTGCTCTTCCTTTAGTGAGGCCTGTGCCTCTGTTGGTTCGACAGTAAATGCATGGTCAAGTTATGCACAAACTGGCAGAGAATATTCCACCAATGACTCTCCAACTTCATCCACAAGTGTCAATAAACCAGAGGAGACTGACTGTCCTGAATTACCTGAGGCCCCTCAGCCTCTTGTTGCCAGCAAAAGCTTGCCCCACAGCCAAGTAAATGACACTAATTACAAATTTAGTGACATGTACAATTTTCAATCTCACTAAGCATTATGACACCTATGGTCACATAAAGCTGACAGGTCTCGCATTGTATGTGCTCTACTTAGGTTGTCTGTGTCTAAACTATGCATAAGGGTGCTAAAATGTTTTACAAATATTTAATATAAAATAAATTGATACGTTATAATCATACAGTCTATGATGGTAATACATAGAAAAAGGTATTACACTGCTGATCATGTGTTCTGTTTGTAAGAAGGAAGAAATTAGATGAATTGTATAAACTGTTATTAAACTGTTGACATCCGTCATTGCCACATGTTTCTCGTTTTTATTTTGTCTTTTAATGTGTTTGCATTATTTTATTTGTGTAGATACATTAAGCCAGGTTTCTCCTCTGCTTAACTAAGCTCTGCACAACAACTGCAGTGCGCGTGCGCCTTGGCGTCATCGTGTTTAGCGCGGCCTCCATTTTGCAGTAGTTTGCTAGCAAGCTGCTTCTAATTCGTGGTGCACCATCAGTAAATAAAGTGCATAGAATAATTATATCAAGCTGAAGAGATATTTTCACTGGCACAACGATGGCTGACCGATCAGCAGACGTGGAGGTTCTGGAGGGCGCAGAGATCCGCAAACTGTCGGAGCTGAGAGTCATCGATCTGAAGGCCGAGCTGAAGAAACGAAACCTGGACACGACGGGCGTCAAGAGCGTGCTGTCGGAACGCCTGAAAAAGGTCATTAACTGTTCACCTGTTAAATAACTAGGCACTGAATTGTATTATTACAAGTGCTACAGAGGCCTCTGTTTTCTTCCTTCACCCTGTAATAAGTTATCCCCAAACTAATATAAACGCGATGCTAAGTTAGCTTAAGAGGCCCGTTGACCTGATACTGTGTGCTAGCGTTAGCAATAACCGTTACCTCACGTTTACGCCAAACAGCTAAAAGCTTATATTGTGTGTTTGTTTACACGTTTGACGTTTGCTTCATTTTAAACCTATAAACTGGAGAGTGTATTAAGGTGTTCATTTGTGCTTTTGCGCAAATCTCCACGAACAGGCAATCGAGCAAGAGGGTGGAAATCCTGATGAGATTATTGTCGCTCCGGAGTCAGCCCCGAAGAAATGTACACCTAAACGGACTACCAAAGGTGAAGTTTGCAGAAGATGTGAAGTGGCACTTGTCTGCCCCTTTAGATTCTGTTTCAATGAAACGATGCTAAAAATTCCTCTCCTTGTCAAAAAACACACTCGTGGTATTGCCACCAGAAGCTGACCAATTTGCGGGGTTATATGCGCTCAACATAAAATCGTCGTTAATGTTGCCAGTGTGTAACTAACGTTACAGTATGTGGATTTACACCCAGATCAAACTGTTTGGGAGGATTCCCCTTTGATGATAATTGCACATTATAGGCTACTGATGGTACATAACGTCTGTCACAACAACATAATACTGCACCAAGCAGAAACTACAGCCTCCAAAATTACTGCAATTACTCTCCAAAACAGTTTGAACAGGGCTGTGGTATTAGACTGAGTTTTTGCCAGGTTTACCTAATAATAAACGGGTAACTACGTCCTTCTCATGAATGCCACTTGAATTGCATTAAGACTTCCCAACGCAACAGTTTACTTTAATACCTGCTAGACACCCAAATTTAGACAAGGTCTAAAATAAAGCCTATTTTCTGTAGATACAAGGCAGGAGAATGATGAACTGGAGGACGGCACTATTGACGAGGATTCCCATGAAGACCATGTGAGTTCACTGAAAGATTAACTTATTTTCACATATTTGAGAACTGCTTTAACATAATGCAGAATTGGAAGCCCCCCTGAATGACTGAAGAGATGTTTAGTCTCTGGATATTGCGGTTGAGTGTTCGTATTTGTAGCAAATTTTTCTCTTTTCTTTTCAGGAGGAGTTTCAGGATGATCATGACAACATGCAGGAAATGGACATCCTCGACATGAACGTTCTTGATGAGACAGAGAATGACAATGGGATACCAGCGGAGGATGAGGAGGAGGAAATGGAGAATTTTCCCTCGGACGAAGACGCAGCGTTGAATGATGAAGAGGAAAACAGGGCATTGGAGTCAGAAGATGAGGGAAGAGGTCCAGAGGTGAGAAACTACCACTAGAAATATAATCCTTCATCTGTCAAAAGTGGCAAGTTTTAATTTTACTGCATTTGTATCTACTTTTAACAGATGAACGAGTCTGAGATGTTAGACAAGGATGAATATATGACATGCTCATCAATCAATGTGGTATGTTCCCTCACAAATATTTTTTGTGTGTAAAGCTTGTGAAGCCTCTGTAGAACTAAAGAAATGTGACGGTCACTTTCATTAAGACTTCATTCTTCGTCTTATAGGCTCAGGATCCAGAGGGGGTCGACATGAAAGAAGAAACAGGTACTGTAGAAAATGGTGTGTAAAAAGATGGAGGTATCTTTTTACAGTGTTGAGCTTGGAATGCAAACACTTTGTATAGTTTCAACCAGAAAGAGAGACTGGAAGCCCAAAGGGAATTGCTGGCTTTGTGTTGAAATTTGGTTAACCATGATTAATACATTCGCTGGTAAATGTTGATTAAGTTGCCAGTTGTTTTCTGGCAGTAGTGAAACAGCAATGGTTAACAATTTGATGCACGATGACAGCAATTACATGTGAAGGTCAGGGAGGTGTGAGCTGTTCCAGGTGATTGCAGTGTTTCTAGGTTGCCACGTGAAGATCGAGGCAAAGAAGATCCATCAAGTCTTACCAAGTATTACACGTTTTTAAAGACACTGACTCAGAAATCAGCTGGATGTGAAATTGCTGGACTTGAGCTGAAGTTTTGGTCATCACAAATGGACACTGGGAGACTTGGACACACAGTCAAAAGCTGAAAGAAGATGGACTCAGGCGAGAATCTCCTGCCACACTGCTGATCTTGTTGCTCTCTACAGCACTGAACTCTTTGTCTGCTTTGGATCAGGTGAACGTGTGGTTCAACTTGAGAAATGAGCCAAAGTGTTAGTCGCACTAGTTGCTTGGTTGTCCTCCAGCCTTTGGGCTCTCTTCCAGTCTCTCGTTAGGGTCTACTTCATCGTTTTAATACATAGTTCTAAGAGCACAGGCCAGTGGTCATGACGTTCCTAATCCAGGCCTTGCCAGTTCCTCGTTAACCATTGCTGTGTTTCAGAAGTGATTAAACTCTGTGCCATTCTATTCCTGTTACATCCGTAGAAAATGACAAAGTAGCCGGGTCTTGTTTATCTGAGCCGCTTATCGAAGATCACCACCAGAGCCACGAGACGAGCCCAGAAGAAGAGCAAGCTGCCACCGCCGGAGGAGAAGAAAATGTGTCCGACACTGGTGCCAAGTCCGACAAGGCCACCTCTGGAGATGTGGAGGGCGACAAGGATGTTGTGGAGGCTGACACCAACGAGGTTGGGGACGCGGAGAATGCCCCAGAAGAGACATTTGATGCTGAAAACAAAAGCTCGCAAGCTGTTAGTGTAAGCGAACAGGGCGCTGTGGGTGAAACTGTTGATTCAGAAATGGGGTCTAAGAAAGGTGAGGAGGATGAGAAGACAGAAGAGAAAGCTGCTGCGGATTCAGCCTCGACAGTGAAAGAGTCCTCTTCTGTAGAGGGCGATGATCAGAAAAAGAGGTTTGTTGCTTTCTGTCTACTAGAAACCAAAATGGCTATCTCTGTTGCATTGGCTCCTTTGTGCTAGCAAAATTTGGATGCTCTTTTGGAGGTAAAACGTTCTGTGCATTTGTCTGTTTTCATTTTGTCATTCCTTACACTCACCTATCCCCCCTTTATTACCCATTAACAAGTAATGTATTGGGATTGTCATAGGTTATAGTTCCATTATACACTGTTAAATCACTGCACTATGGTACGCGACGGGCTGATCACTGTCAGTTATGTATTCTACCATAAAACACAAGTATGAGGAGAGATCCCAGGTAATCCTCACTACTGTATGTTTATAGCCTTTTTTCTTTGTCTCTAGTTCTGATGAAAAAGATGGCACGACTGAGTCAAAAGATGAAAAGGGTAAGTGAATTTGTTTTTCCTGTTCTGCACCTTTCAGCCTCAGTGGATATATGCTCTGTAATGTATTGTGTGTTTGTGTGTAGCTGCTGGAAGTGGTGCTGCAGCAAGCAATAGCAGGAATCTGTGGGTCAGTGGTCTCTCTTCCACTACCAGAGCGACTGATCTGAAGACGCTCTTCAGCAAATATGGCAAGGTTAGTCTACGCAAACTTATCCCTCACTGTTGTCACCAGGTGTATCATTTACATCGCATTTATATTTAATCTAAAATTGATGGTTTCTTACCCCCCCCCCCCCAATTCCCTGGTAATTCTACTTCTTTATCCTTGCTTCCCCTCCACTATCTCTATTTCCTGCAGGTCGTTGGTGCTAAGGTGGTGACCAACGCTAAGAGCCCCGGGGCCCGCTGCTACGGGTTTGTCACAATGTCTTCCACAGAGGAGGCCACCAAGTGTATCAGCCACCTTCACAGAACCGAGCTGCACGGCAGGATGATCTCTGTGGAGCGGGTGAGTGTCGGAGGAAGATTTTTTTGCTTTGTCGTAGTGTGTCCAATAATTTTGGTCACAACCAGATAAGATTTATAGATCTGAGTGAATCTGCATTTGTACGCACAATTCATAAAACATTTTTAAATTGTTGCTTTATTTAATTACAGTGAGTTCTGTCAGCTATAATGTGGAATTGTACGCTTCATTCTAACCTGATGGATACCTAAATCGTAATTGCACTTGCAAATGACATGCAGCAAAAAGGCAGCAAACACCAGGCAACATTTAGCATTTGACAAAGGAGCATTTCATTAAGTATTAGAATATCTTTTGGGGCAGCAATAACTTTAGTTGAAGAGCATAATTATCACAAGTAATCTGATATATACTGAAGAGCTTTTCATTGTTTGGCACAATCCATGTGAAATGAAATCTGTTCATTTAAATGATTTTAATAAACATGTTCCTGTTTAAACATTGCAGGCTAAAAATGAGCCTGCGGGGAAGAAGCCAGCGGACAAGAATGACACCAAGAAGTCTGACGTTGAAAGGAGACACTCCTCTGACTCCAAGTAAGAATGCAAGCTGCCGCATGTTTGAGTAAAGTCTCTTACTAAAGATACCCTACCGGGACGATATTTTGGTCTTGTGTGCTTATAAATATCATGGGCACAAAGCTTTTTAGCATGGCATGCCCTAGTGGTAACCTGTAACCACAGCAGCTAGAGCCTCTGAGCTATAACTCAAGAGTGCATAAGCTGTCAAACTACTTGGGAGAAATTAAACCAGTAATTGGACTGTTGTTTAAAATGGTTGTTAATCTGGCTCTGATAGAACTGTTACTATTTCCTGTAGGTCTGAAGGAAAGGATGAAAAGTCTGAGGGAGACGGAAAAGATGGCAAAGGTGAGAAATGTTGTATAATTTACAGCTTCATTAAGTTAAAAAGAAGGACACCCATCTAAAACATTTTATATTCTTGACACTATCAATTGTTTTTGTTTGGCAGCTCGGAATGAGAGGACTGTAGTTATGGACAAGTCCAAAGGAGAGCCTGTCATCAGCGTCAAAACCAAAAGCAAGGAAAGAGTAAGTAAACATTCACCCTGTAACAACTTGAATAAGCATAAAGTTGTTACAAGACCATTAGAAGAATATGACAAAAAACTAATCTTCTAATGACACAAGGTCCAAGGTTGTATAATGTAATATAGCGATTGGATACATTTCATACCAACCAGAACAGTTGTATTGTCATTCAAATTTGCAGGGCAGATTTTATTTTGATTTCGAGTCACTCTTCTTAGACTTTTTTTTTTCTTTTCTTCTGTCCTTTTTCCAGAGCACAAAGAGTCGAGACCGCAAGTCATCCAGTAAGGAGACGAAGGACATCCTGTCATTTGACCAGATCAAGGAGCAGAGAGAGCGTGAGAGGCAGAGACAACGAGAGAGGGAGATCAGAGAGGTGGAGAGGCGCAGGTGCACGTAAGGATCACATGGGGGGTATTAAGGGGGGGTATTGAGTATTAAGAAACTCCACTACTGTCTGTTTCTGTAGAGTGAAAAGATTTTCTATAGTTCCTTGTTAAATGCTGACTAAATTATCAGTAGCAGTTTATAAAATGATGTTACTCTGGAGGCTGTTAACCTCTTCTTACTCACGTCTTTCAGAAAAGTACATTTGGTGCTCAGAGTTTGAGCTTTGCCATCTTCTTTCAGTGACCGGGATCGTGACAACCGTCCGGACCGTGAGCGCGAGCGAATCCGCCTGTTCCGAGAGAAAGAGGAGAGGAAACACTTACTCCGCAAGCGACACTGGCTGGAGGTACGGATTACTTATTTCTAAGTTATCTCTCTTAGAATTTCCCTTTCTCTCACTGCATTGCTATCAGCGTTTCTGCCGACATTTTCTGCATAATATTTTCTCCGGCGCGAATCTCAACTTCTTAAATACATTTACTCCTTTTTTAAATTAAAGTAATGGAAATATCTGTTTAGCAATAGTTTGGCTCCCACATATTAATTTGTCAAAATTGTCAGTCTACCTTCCTCACAAATTTCGTGTTTATAATCTTACTGAACAATTTGATTCCCAGGCTGAGAAGCAGCGCCTCGATGCAGACCGAATGGAGCGTCAGTTCTTAGAGCGGGAAAGGCTACGAATAGAGTACGAGAGGCGGCGGGAGCAGGAAAGGATCCTCAGAGAGCTCGAGGAGCTGCGGCGGCAGCAGGAGCAGTTGCGTTACGAACAGGAGCGGCGCCCCATTAAGAGGCCTTATGACTTGGACGGAAGGTAAATAATAACGGATGATTGAGAAATGGATTTATTGTTTAGCAAAAGATCATTTGAGTTGGATTATTGATTATTCTGATTAAAGGCATAAAATATTACCATTGATTATTTTTTCAATGTTGATTTTTTAAGTGCTCACAATTACGCTCTCCTGTCAGTGTGATTTAAAACAAAGCATAAAAGGTTGACAAAAAAAGAAGTGAGCAACTATAAGTAAATACTGCAAATAATAAAGTATTAAATCTCATAGTACAGAATGACAGAGAAATTATAAACTGTCAGTTACAATCATAGACTATATTTAAGTAGTTTCTAACTCTCATGCTGGATCTGTAGTCTTTTGTATAAATGGCTGACAAATAAAATCACAAAGTATTACCAATAATCAGGAAGAGCTTCAATTCTTGTCTATGTATTATCTATTAACTGGATACAGAGCGGCTCAGTGGATGAACGTCATTGTGGATGTTGTTGCCTGCTTTTTTTTTCAGGAAAGATGACTGGCCCGATAAGCGCATGGCCATGGATGACCGTTACAGCCGTTCAGACATGGGTCGACAGGAACGTTATCAGGACTTTGACCACAGGGACCGAAGCCGTTACCAAGACGACATGGTTATGGACAGGCGGGATAACGCACGTGGCATCGGTGCAGACCGAGATGGTCAGGTAGGAGGTCCAGTAAAGCTATTTCAGTTAAAACATGTGACTGACAAACAGACCAGTACATATGTAAACAAATGCTCACACTAATGCCATTTTGTAGTGGTGCACGACTGCCTCTAGAAAAGTAAAACATCAGGATCTTTGACACCTAAAATTTGTAGCGACAGGAAAACACAGTGTCTTGTGTCTCTTCTTGCAGCACTTCTCAGACAGACATGGCAGAGAAGGCAGAGACTCCTGGAGTGGAGGCTACGACAAACGCATTAACCCCAGGTGAGCGTTCAGGCTTCAGTTCAGGCCATATGAAAACCTAAATACAGGCTGTTGTAATTTCCTGAAGGAGGGAAACGATCGTTAAAATGTTTTTCTTTTAAGGGATGGAAATCGAGATTGGGACTCGAACAGGAAGATGGATGGCGACAGACCATGGCAAAGTATGCATACTTGCTTTAACGTGTGTGCCATTACTGTACTGCTAGTTACACTTAATGCTTTCATGATCATACGTTTTGAAGTAGCAGGCTGAAGGAAAATAATGTTACACCAGTCATTAGCAATGAAGAGCTATAACCACTGTGGTGTCCACGTGTCTCATGTTTTGTTTCTTTGTTCCAGGTAGAGACGGTGCTATCCCAGGCCAGAGCCACATGGCACGTGGAGGAATGGCAGGGTGAGGAGTGAATAACAAGTGGATTTAAATCTCATTTTAGAGGAGCAGCATGCACAGTTTGTTAGAGCAGTTCTCAATCACTATGTGTAATTAAATGTATATTTTTTTTTCATTAGCCGTGGAAGCTACATGAACACAGGAACATCTCAGTCCCTCTCTGGAGCTCTCAACAGACAGAACCAGCTGATGCAGGGCAGCGGCGGGCTGCAGGGTGGAGCTTTTGGTCGACGCTATTGATGTCTGTCTGAAGACAGTACTGTGACTGTTTGTAGGAAGTCATATTAAGAAGGGTTTGATGTCTTAGTTTTGTAAATGTTTTTAAATCAGGAATTTCTTTTTGACACAATTCCAGTCCATTTTTGAGGGAGACCTTAATTTTTCTGGCCGCTTCCTTTTCTTTCTTTTTTGGGGTGTGTGATGATCTCCTTGTATTTATCATTCAGTCCAACCTACCTTGTTTCTATAACACGACTGTCTACTCACAAGAATAAGTTGTAAATGCAGGGTTGGCCTGTGGTGGTGCAGCCATGTCAGAGGTCTGAGTTGATGGACCTAAACTCACCACTCCTCTCTCTGTATCCCTGTTTGTGTCTGAAGTATTTCAGAAGTTTCCATACTCGTTAAAGGAGCCTTTTGTTGCAATGAATTTCTTCAGAGATTGGGGCTCTTTTTTGACGTTATTCTTTTTGTAACACAGATGGTTTATAAGAGTTTTGCTGCTGAAGAAAAGGTTTTTAAAGCTACATGTCACATTCTATTTCTCAATGCTTGTTAGACTTTTTTTTTATATATATATTTCTCTCAGTGCTTCTTTTGTATATAGTATCAGATTTCTGTGATTGTTGGATAATGGTAATAAATACCCCTGGAGCGTGTGTATGGTCACAGTCTATTTAATTGATAAAATCTCATGTATAACGGATGGTGTTGCAGCCTGCGTTTTCTGTAACTCAAATGTGTTTTTAGTTTTCTTTGCATCAATGTGTCAAATTTTGTTTTCTCGTCATTCTGTTGACAGTGTTTGGTTCATTCAATGCCTAGTGGAGCGCAGTTGTAAAATTAACAGGGTGAAGTTGCCTCTCACAATAAAGGGTTTTTTTTTCCATATTTTTGCAGTGGTACTACTCAAACAAATGCTCCCTGACTCATTTAAAATTGCCAAAACAATTGTTCAAAAATCAAATCCGTGCCCATTTTCCGCACAATGATCTGGTTTGACACATTACAGTAACATTACCCATTTCACCCCATCTATTACAATTTCCTTTCCTCTAAAGCTGCAGTGTATAATTGGACCTGAAACTAATTGTTGGCTCTGACTCCGTATTGGTGGTTAATGGAGCCATTGATGAGGATACCTGAACATTTCAGTCATTTGAAACTTTACTGTGGTAACTTCATTTCAAACAGGGTTAATGGTATGATGTCCAATATGGGTAGTATTGTCGCTGACTGAATTAGAATAATTGCTGTTACCTTTTCCTATAACATAGTGGGTTACTCAAACTGCTGATCTGGTGCCCTTTAACTTTTGCAAATGTCACAGGCAGTGTTACTTAACTTGAACTCCAGAGCTGATGGAAATATTTCACATGGCTTGTAGACTGAAGAAATGAGGTGAGAAGCTTGTGGCTGTAATAGCAAACCCAGTGGGCGGGAAGGGGGGGCATGGAGTTCAACAATGTCTTCTCTTATCACTCACCTCAGCGCGTGTCAGTGTTAAGACTCACTGCAGAATAGCAATTTGTCCGGGATTACATATTGCATGTTTCATTGCAGCAGGAAATGATCTTGACGTAGGATACCATTTTGACCTCTGTACTTCATACTCAGGTCATGAGTCCACTAACTGTCAGTGTTGACTTGGATATGATTTCCTCATATAGCTGCTGCTTCACTCCAACTTCCCTGGTTATTATCTATTACGGGCTTCAAGTTCCGTTTCTACAAATGGACTTCCTCTCTATCCACAGATACTTTCTTCCTTCAACACGCTGCAGCCCATGTGTCTTGAAGGATGACTCAGTGTGTATTACTGGGGAAGTAGTAAGCAGCGTCCGACTGTAAACTCATGAATGTTAATTTGAGTTTCATAATAAACTATGTTTTAATGGTATTGCTGTGGTTTCAAAGTCAGACTTTGAGGTGTGTTCTCAATCCTCATCTTGAAGATTTGGTTTTGCTGACCTGAGTGGGAGTCAGTTTTTGTGAGCTTTAAGAATAAAACTTGTTTGTGTTGATAAATAAAGAAGAAACTGTAATTTCTGAGAGACGTTTCAGTCAAATGAGATGCAGAATGCATTGACAATGGATGCAGTAGCTTAAAATAGCTTAAATTATGTTGTTCAGTAAGTTCCTGGGTGCATTTGTATCTGCAATTACTGTCTAATATTTTTAATAAATGCTTGTTGCATACTTGACATAATTTATATATTTACTTATTTTGCAGTTGTACCCAACCAAGTTTCTTTGGCCGATAAAATATTATAGATTTTTTTTCTTTTTTGTAGATTAGAATACGAGTGAGCCCTATCATCAGATCAAAGGTCAAAATTGCCAGCATAACCAGCACCTTCTCCACCCATCTGTCTACACCATCTGGAGTAGTCTTGAGTCCAAGTCTGAAATCTAAAATTCTCCCAATTTTCTCTCTTCATTTTCTTTTTGTCCAACAGAGGGAGACATATAACCATTAACTGAAGCCAGAACAGGTGACTTGTATTCATATTTTAGAGGTAGATGTTATTTTTCAGATTGATTGACAGTGAGTGCAGAGTCAGTAGAACCACCTGAAATACCAACATGTACAGCATCAAAAGCAACTGTGTGGACTGAGGGATGCAGTCACCACATCCATACCCTAGATTTCACAAAAACTCTTGCATCCATGACGATATGGATGACAGCAGTGCTACATTGCAGAAGTGAAAATAAAAAGACTTGTGGGTGAGAGGATGTTTGGAACCAGCAGGCTGGTGATGGTGCGCAAGGTGGTGATGATGCAGTGGATAAGGTGCATGCCATTGGTGTGAGAGACTTGGGTTCAATCCTACACTGTGACCCATCCACCATTGTGTCCCTGAGCAAGACACTTAACCCCTAGTTGCTCCCGAGGTGTGCGACCTCTCACATATATATCAATTTTAAGTCGCTTTGAATAAAAGAGTCAGCTAAATGAATACATTTAATGGACCAGGACACGTACCAGTGTCCCTGCGTCTGTCTCACCTCTTTTTTCCTCTTGTCCTGCTCCACCACCACAGATAGTCCACCAGATGTGTTGAAGTAATCACACACACACCACTGATCCTTGGTGTCACCCCCGTGCTGTGCAACATCCTTTACCCAGATTCCTGCCCTTTGGAAGAGTTTATTTTCTTTGCTCTGAGTTGACGGACCTAAACTCACCACTCTTCTCCCTGTATCCCAGTTTGTGTCTGAAGTATTTTAGAAGTTTCCATACTCGTTACAGGAGCTTGTTGTTGCAATTAATTTCTTCCCAATTTGTGATGGGATTCACATCATATCACACAGTAGGTTTTCAGTAAGGTACTCGGCAGTGTTTCATCTCTCCTCTTGATTCACGTCTCTGAGTCAGTTGCAGTGCATGTGAATGTGAGAATCTGCAATAGGTGAACTGAGGCAGAGTCGTAATGTTTCTGTTGCATGTGATGGTACGCTCATGTGCATTAAGCTTCTCTGTATGTTATAGTCATATGTTATAGTTAGAGTCATACACACTCTGGTCTCACTGAGATCAGCTCTGCCAAATAAAATGGCTGATATTTTTAGATGTAATCTCAGTCTTAGAGTAATACACTAATTGCACTCCTGTGACATTGTCAGACTCAAAATGTTTTTAAAAAATATTCCACATATTCTTCTTCCTTGCCAAAACCTGCACCCATACATTAACCACAATGCAACTTGGCCGTTGGTCAGAGGTTCAGGTGTGTTATGCTAGTAGCAGCCACCGTAGCCTCAAACCACTGACGTCAAGCATAAATGAGGCTCTACATAGGTCTGGTAATCTCACTAATTTCCAAATCCACACCCCAGATTTTTTTTTTCTTTCGTAGCCTCAACTGATGCTGACTCAACTGACATGACTTTAGGCAACTTGCCAGATTTCACACAGCTCCCTCTGGAGTCACAAAAAGCTTCATAAAAACTTTGTTCATTTATGCAGTAGAACTCCCCAATACCCGTCAACAGCCTTTTATGTCTAGAATCAGTGGAGTTCCCCTTTAAATCTACATCAAATTTTACATCAGAGGCAACTTTATCAATCTAAACATCTGTGGAGACAGTGAATGTTTTAAATATGAGAACCTTCATCTGTGGGAGGTCTGCTGCCAGAACAATGATTCACGAGCTTCTCTTCAGCAGAAAAACTCAGACTTCATGTCAGGCCGCTGGGCAGCGGCTTGACAGGTATGGTGCAAACTCTATTGCCTGCTTGCCAAAGACATCAAGCTGAGACAGCAGACTGATGAAAAGAGAGTGAAGGCCAAACCTGAGCCAAGCTGGGTCATCACAGTGCAAGATCTAATCAAGGAGAGAGAAACAAGCGGAAAGTCAGACATAAGGCCTCTGTCCGGGGCTGTAAGAGGGATGCTAGACATTGTGAGCAAAGTATGTCACGAAATGTTCATTTCTGAGTTGTTTCTGTTCTAGATTTAATATAATAATCTTTGAAGGTCCACATGTTTTATTAACACCTTCATAGTGTGAAGATTTACTTGCAAAATAATTTAAAATAATTATTTATGTAGGAAAGTCAACAGGAATGCAAAAGAACATTTTAATGTAATGTAATTCCACATGTGCAACCCCTTTTCAGCGCTGCCAGGCCAGACGCTGGCATCTCCTGGAGCAGTCGAAATCAAATAGTTATGAAATGTCTTCTTTGTCCTGAGTTGGGACATCAGTGAGTTGAGAAAGCCCAGTCTGAGTAGACTGGTGCTGACTGCTGCATGCACAGCAACCCGAGCCTCCCTCTACACTGGCATGGCCAGCTGCCTTCATGGACCGAACACATAGGACTTACTCAAGCTTCTGATCTGCTGCATTCCACTCATAACATTCAGATAAAACATACATGTTCAAAAGCGCTTATGTAATATATAAACATGAAGCGTGTTTGTGTGCGCTTCCCAGCCTGCACACATTGATATATACATGCTTGCTTAATGGGACTGCATTCTGGACAAGGTGTGTAGTGACAGTGTGTAGTGGGCAGTTAAAGGCTCTGTGAAACCTGTAGTGACGCACAGCAACAGATGTACAGCCTCCAACCCGTAGGTCCCTCTGTGTGTGTATGCGTGCATGTGTGTGCATTCTGATCTGCTTATTCCTTTTGCACACACTGCACATGCATGCACACACAACCTATACACTCTGTAGGTATATTTGCATTCATATGCCTTATCTAACTGGCAGACCAAAATGTCCTCATGTCATGTAGCATTTTGATCTTGGGGTTTGGTATCTGGTACATGGACTTAGGTTTCATGTATATCTAAATATATTCTATATATGTCAAACATTATGTAAGGTGAAGGCTGATGTTTCTGGTTTCCTGACGATCTCGTGACCCTACCATACATCCATCTCTCACACTGTGTTGGCAGTTTGACCCACTGTGGTCTCCTCACTGAGTTCACTTTACTGGGGAATTTTAGTAGCGACAAGAAAGAAAGACTGGGGACAAGTGTCATCTCCTACCAAAAACGTACATATCTTTCCTGGAATTGTTACATTGAATAAAGAGTATGCCAAAGATGTCTAACACTGACTAGATGGTTGATTTATGTGAATTGTTCTGTAAAGGAACATGTCATTTACTAGGTTCTCAGATGTTTTCCTTCTTTGTCAAAAACACTTTTGAAAATTACAAATACTGACAAAATAGCCTGTCCTGTCCTGACAAACTGGAGCAACAAGTTTAAGTTGTCATCATTAACAACAATTGATTAAAACATGAAATTATACTTAAATTATGCAAAAAAAAATAGTATTTTACTGTCCCTGAAATTTCGGTTAGTCACATTTACATAAAACACATAATAAGAATGCAATATGCATTAGAGGTCCACGACCTTGTCACATGACAGGGCCTGCCAGTCCTGTGAGAGGGCCTTACAATAAAAGTCATTGTTTATTTTATTACCTTTTATTACCTTTACACCTTTGCACATAATATGTATTTGCCATAAAAAACTTTATATGAATAAATTAACATTACGGTGTAAATTTGAAACTTTTTATGCTATTAGACAAAAGTTTTTAATTTGGTCCCTCTTTTAATTGGGCCTATGTATATATGAATGATGATTCAGTACATATGCATATACAATTTATATTAGCTCTGAGTAATAAAATTGTTCATATTACAGCTTGATAACAGGGTAATGAGTCAAGACTAAGATATGTTTTCCCCAAGACAGGTGGTCTGGTAGAACGTCCCAAATATAGCATTGCACTATAGCAAATTCTTGTTCCTTGTCATAACCTGGCACCTACATTACCCACAATGCCTTATCTAACTAGCTGACAAAAATAGCCTCATGCTAAGTGCTGTCTTGGGGTTTGACATCTGTACATGGGCCATAGAAGTAATTTTAACAGCTTGAAAAACAATTAATGTGTATCTAATAAAACAAAAACAATGGTTAGATCGGATTCACTCACTGCGAAAGTGACAGCTGTCACGTTCATAAATGAGGCACACACACACACACACACACACACTCTCACACACACACACACACACACACACACACACACACACACAATTCATACAATTCATGCATCAATTAGTTCCCTTGTTAAACTGCCGGCACGAGTATATAAAACCACCTCTTCATGTCACCCTTTATTAGAGGAATAAATACTGCTTCCTCACACACATCTTCTCCCCATTTTTTTCTGTGGCTCTTTTATGACCTTACTGTGTCTTTAGTAGGAGACTAATAAAAGAGTGAACTCCTGCTGAGGTGCCTTTCTTTCTTTCTTTCTTTCTTTCTTTGTTCTTCTGTTCTTTTGCTTTTACCTCCGAAAATGGGTTTCTGATTGACCATTTAACAGCCAAAATCCACTCTGGTGTCAGATAAGTAGGGCTTTCTCTTTAGCTTTCATGCCACAGTGAAGTAAAATAAACCTTATGCCTGGTGAAACCATGATTCATGAGGTTTTTTTCTTCTTTGACATTATTTACTCTCCACTTGGCTTCAAGGTCTCAGAGGAAATCCCTGAAGGTTTTTTTTCTTCCGCTTTAGCCATTTTCTCCATATTTGAATCTTTGAAGGTCTTTTCTTCTCCTGGTGTGTCTGGACCATGATGACAATGAAAGAGAGTGGAAACATTTGGATAACGGCGAGAACACAATGTGATGAGTGTCATTGAAGTCATGAAAAACAATAACAAGGATGGCCTTTGTCCGGTGCAGCGATGTGCAAGGAACGGACGAGATGATGGTAGGTTAGCCCCAGATCAAAATCAAGATATGTAGGTATTTAAAGGTACCAGAAACCATGAAAATCTGCAGCCACATCTCCTGTCTGCTTTGCTGTGGATGAAACACCCTCTCTAGTGTGGAAGCCACATACTGTACACACATGGTGTAGCCTCTCTGAAACACGGTGGGGCCCCTGAAAATTCACTTGGCAAGAATATCTATGCTGCATCGTCCTGTGAAACCGAATCCCTGTTTTCCTTTTTCCCCAGAATCAGCCTTCTCAGTGATTCATCAGAATGGATGTTTATGTTCACCACCAGGAATTCACCATTCGGGGAGGGGGTGTTTGCGTGTGAGTGGGCATTCGCACAGCTGCTTAAACACATTGTTGAGGTTTATGTCTCACTTTCAGAGATTTTGTGTGTGAACATGGGAGCATGTTGTTGTCATTTGGGATTTAAGTTACACATGTAACTTCACCCACATAGACTACACCTCTAAGCACATGTAAATACTGGAGGCAAGGGAGCAATAAAGGGGACATGTAAGGAAACAGATGGAGTGTATTTAGGACTAATTGAAATATTTGCAGTAACTTTTGAAAGGCTACCTTTAACATTCAGCAGATACATGAAGTAGTCTGCATGTCTCAACACTACTCTCCACTTTCTGAAGCTGACATTATTTGCTGACAGTGCAAACACAGATGGACTGTGAAATAAATGTGCAGCCTTTTAGGTTTGTGAGGCTCCAGAATAAAAAGCAGCAACAGGAAAGTGAAAGAATTCCTCTCCTACAGGAAATGCTGTGTTATCTCTGCAGTGATCCTTTAATTTCCTCAGCATGTCTTAGGGTCAAAGCCAAACTAATTGGAGATCAAAGGGACTGCATGACATTACACTGGCACATATCAGATCTGTATACATGGCACAGGCAGTCTGCCTGTCTGTTGTCCTGTCATTCTATATCTGTCACGCTTTATCTCTCCCTCTCCCTCTTTTTGCTGCAAATTACAACCCTGTCGTTTATCACTGCGAGTCTCCCTGTGGGTCAAGTACAGTAACAGCAGTGAATGTGGAGATCAAGACGGAGATCAGAGGCTGGGGGATAGGCGTTGTTCTTCTCTCTAATCACTGGGTTGGGCCTGTTGGTCTGGCCATAAGCATCACCTTCCCAGTTTTCACTGGCAGACTCATACATACATAAAACACACCTAAACATGCACAGGCATACATATACTGGAACATGTAAGATAAAAGAAACAAGCAGACTATATTTAGTCGAGGCAAATACAGAGCAGCAGTTGATTAGTGAGGATTCAATGCTGCAGAAAATGTTGGTCTTTCATTAAAAAGAGTGAAACAGTTTCTTCCATTTTTCTGTATTCACCCAAGCTTAGCAGTTAACCTGTTCTGTTTGGGGTCCAGGAGACCCCTTGGCCCTTTTTATCAGCTCAAAAAACATACTTAACATTGATTATCATTTTGAGATTTCCTTCCCAAATTTGCTTAAAAATTGCAATTGCTTAAAATATGATGACGTTTCAGAAGTCCGCTAATTTTTATTTAATGGTACTTCTGTTTCGTCTCAGAGACTTGAGCTGTAGAACGAGGTCAACAACAATGGAGTTCCCTATCTGTAGTTGGTTCTGACAGCATTTTTAAAGCAGATCCCAAATAAGTTTATTTGGATCTCTTTAATAAGTTTGAGATCAAACAGCTCCTCTGCAGGATCTAATTGTGCCCCAACATAAGATACGTCACTTTAAGGGATAACATAAATTTGTCCATAAAGGACTTTTTGGCAAACAAAATGATGCATAGTCTATATGCATAGTCATGCATAGTCTATATAGCAAAACTACATAAATATTGATAATTTGGTGTAATAGCGCAGCTTTATGGTAATTTCTGTATTTTGTCACCTTGATTAAATGTTGAAGCTCAGTTTGTGGCAAAGGGAAGGGTCACAGCTTTCATACTTTTCTACATGTTTGCTTTTAATGAGGCCATTAGAAAAGAAAAACATATTTAACTTATTTAATATATTTAAGGGATGAAAATGTTGTTGATTTTTCAATTATTATTATTTAGGCCTACACATGGGTCTGTGAGAGCCCAAACAAGTCAAAGCTCAGGATTCAATACATGATTTAGTGCTTCTCTCTTGCTTTTTCTACACGGTCGAAGTTGTACCACTTGTGTGTGTAGGGAAGTCTGTACAGAGGAGACAATAAAAATTTACATTTACTCAGCATGTCTTTGGCAAATTTTCTTTCAAGGCAACACAGGACACAGAAAGCAACAGAGCCTTCTGAGTCATGCTCTTCATGTGATATCTTAATGAAGTCAGAAGTCTAAAGGTTTTAAAAGAACAATATTTATGTGATTAAACAACATAGGTTGTCGTGCGGGGGCATCTCAAACACAACTGATTCACTGAAAGACGAATGCATATCGTGTTTAAACATGGAAACTTTATCAATATCAAAAACTGTGTGGTATTAGGGTGCTGGCATCAGAGAACGCACACACAATAATATTATGATGGAAAAATATCTAAACTACAAGTCAGTCTGTATTCACAGCCACAGATGTGTCAAATATGCAGGCTTTTAGCATTAAAATCATCATAAAACTCCAACACACGGGTTCAGACACATTTCTCTGCTGTTTTCATCCCACATGTCTATGATTTCTCTGGAGCTTTTCAGCTTTTCTGGTGACCCCAAGTGTCACAGTAGGGTTTAACTGCCACCATAAAGTATGCACCAAGTGTCTTAACATCTTGTTTTCATTTTACATGCACAAATGTACATTTTGCCTCAGTGTGCATAGGATGACTAACAGAATCATACATTTGCTGGATATGACATTGTATACATAATATCAGAGGAGAAATGTAATTGACCACATTATACTTCTACTTTACAGTTCAGTGGGATACATTTTATTACATTGATTTGACAGCTTCAGTTAATTGTTATTTTATAAATGAAGGTTTGACATAGAACACACATATACATTCATTTTTTAAATTGTTTTTGATACTTTAAGTGGGCCTACTCTTTGCTGATACCGGCATAATTTGCTTACATTATTTGCTTTAAAACTCAAATATTTTCACACACAGATAATTTCTTAACAGCTTAATATGTGTAATGAGAAAAGGCCATAATATTAATTTTTGTAATCAAAATATGGCCTAAAGTCTTTGCTGTATTTTCTTATACATTTGAAAAACCTAACTGATAGCTGCTAATTGAAGTTGTTGGTTAAATGAGACTTTATGAGTTCCGCATGCTGCGTTGGTTCCCTGGAGAGGATTGGAAATGATTTCACTTCAAGTGATTCGCAGCAGGGCCAAAGTTTAAACCCCGCCCCGCAACCTCCAGCCAATCATGTGTGAATATTCAAATAAGCCACACATAAAGATGACTTGTAGCGGCATCTGACTGACCATAAGAAACTTCACTCCTAATCCGCAACCCCACGCCACTTTTTGTGTTTTAAAACACACAATTGGATTTAAAACTGGTCGCCCGACATCCACAGAACTTTTTATCCAGGATATTTTTTTAGCAAAAAAACTCAATAATATGGGAAAAGAAAATATAACTTTTTTGACAGTTTGGATAATTTTGGGAAAAATCTTTGCAACTTTTTCTTCTGACCCTGAACCCACCACCGACACTTCGTTTGGTAAGACCGTCCGATCAATGTGTTCCTCTTATGAGAACTTGTTTGTCAGGATATTAATTTCATGATTCGGCTCTCACGAAGTAAACACATGCGGGACGCAGGTTAATTAATGCGCGTTGTTCCGTGGTGACCGGCAGTAACCCCGTGAAACGCTTTCAGAGCTCAGGTCTGCAGGTCTGCATCCCATTTCATACCATTCCAGTCCATGTGTGCATGAAAAAAGCCGCTGCTACAGGCCTTTTGTCTGAAGAAGGAAAAAGAGGGAAAAGAATAAGAAAATAAAATCGCATTCATATTAAGATTACAATATAAATACGAATTGTTTCATTAGAAAGACATTACCTCCTTTTTAATGACATTCCTCCACTTAAAACCATTTAGCCATATTGGATTTTTGAAAGACAATTTAGGTTACAAAACTAAACTTACACACAGAATCTAATTAGTTTAGAGCTCATTTCGTATACGGTTTGAATCAGTCACTTAAACACAATCTCTTTAGGAAATCCAGGCTCTTGTTATATTATATATTAGGCTACTACATTAATATTTTGAGATTTAATTCAATTTATGCTCGTAGAAGTACAGTGCAGACAAAAGGGGGCGACACTGCCATGCTCTAAAAATCTACTGTTTGTCTCACTGGTGTTTCCTTAATATAATTGAGAAGAGCAACAAGGTTTCACAATTTGAATGGGAAAGGTTTATTTAAGTGTGTTTATATCTGTCTCCTTTAATTAATGTTTATAATTGTCTTCTGTAGTTTATGTTTACTATGAACAGTGTTTAACATGTCATAAAAATGTTATAAATGTATCTTTTTCCTGGTCAGAATCATTGGTTTTGCATGCAATCCTCTACATGCCTGTTAGACCACGATAATCTAATAATCTACTGCCTGTGTGTGTTGTAACAGTAAACACCACAGTCACTGCTACTCCCCTGCCCACCACTGCTGAATGGATCACAGACTACACTGACATTGTGTCCAAGTTCTCCCTGCGCACAGTGGACATCCCAGATGATGACATGTGCTACATTGTGGCCGGGAGTCCAGAAACCATCAAGGAGTGTGAATTCAACTCAGAAACACAGACCTTTATAGTGATACATGGCTGGACGGTAGGTCAGACTAAATATATTTTATGTAAAATTGGCAACAGTATGTATTACTATAGATATGTGACTGTGATTAGTTTTGTCTTCTGGATGCCTCATTTGTATCTATTTGTGTAATGTGTATAAAGTTGCACATATTACCCTTCTGGCTCTGAGATGCTGATGTTATTCCACAAATATCAGTTGAAATAATTTGCTAAAATTATATGCTGAACATACAATAGGCAGAGTTTGAGTTTTGCTACTGCGCTGTTGAAATAATTGACAAACTGATCATAAATGTTGAGCCAAACCCAAACAGACTAGCATCCGTACACTATTGCGGGATGAATACAACAATAACACACATTTTGGAACAAACAGGCTGAGAGCTGTGAGTCAGCTCTGCAAACAGTCCGTGCAACTCCTCCTATAATGTGATTTAGAGCCAGTCATGCAACAAGATTTGAATCTGCTGACACCTTGGCTTCTCTCCAGGACTCAGAATGAAGGCTACAGCCAGAATACATCACAGCATGCTGCAGCTGACCTCAGACGTGTGTGACCGTGTATGTGTGTGTTTGTTACTATAGGTAACAGGGATGTTCGAGAGCTGGGTGCCCAAGCTGGTCGCTGCTCTCTACGAGCGCGAGCCCAGTGCCAATGTGATCGTGGTGGACTGGCTGACCCGCGCCAACCAGCACTACCCGACCTCCGCAGCCTACACCAAACTAGTGGGACGCGACGTTGCCAAGTTTGTTACTTGGCTACAAGTGAGTGTTTGCATTGAACAGTATCCAGCTGGGTCATATTTTCCACATCCACTTTGTGGATCAGGTGGATTTGGTAAAGAAATTACAGCAGCCATTGACTCTGTGACAAATTTGTAGCAGATGATGTCATGTTTTTGTACCCCGCTGGGCTGCTGCGGTGGATATGTTTGCCTTCTGGTCATGATTTTAAACACCCCATAAAGGCGTTTTATGGCCGTGTCTGTGGCTCACAGCAGGCTGATATTACAAGACTCAATATTTAATGGAGACTTCAAGGCAAAAAGGGGAATTGGCATGAATAACACTTTAATTTTTGTCCTTTGTTTATGTGACTTTCAAGTTTAAAGCTTGGAAAGTTTTGGCAAAGCATAAAATTAAACAAATTAATCCTTGTCTTGGATTATGTCCCAGACTCTGTTAAGACTTGCACAGAGTGATGCAGTGCTTTGCCAGGCCATACTATCAGTGTTGAACCCCTCCAGAAAGTCTGCAGGATTCACTTTAAACTCTTTTAAAAACATGTCAACTTGTTCTTCTGGCACATCTGATCCATCTCTTCCTCTTCAGAACGAGCTGCAGTTGCCCTGGGAGAGGATTCATCTGCTGGGTTACAGTCTGGGAGCGCATGTCGCTGGAATCGCCGGAGACCTCACTGACCATAAAATCAGCAGGATCACAGGTGGGAACATAAACTTAACCAATTAACAGATCATCATCTGCTTACATTACAAGTAAAAAGTGTGATAACATAGATATATTTAATTAGGGTCATTGTCACCATTAGTTCAGATTGGTTAAGTCACATTTAAAGTTTTCGCATAATCACACTTGATTTAAGCATTTAATTCATGAACAGAAAAGACATGCTGTAAAAGCAATTTATTTTAGTTACAATTAGTCTGTTTTGCTTGATTACAATAGGAGATTCACTGAAAGTGAATTCTGCCTTTATTAGCGCAGTGTGTTGACTCCTATTTACACATATATCAATCCAGTTACAACCATGTGTAATGTGCTTTAGATATTTGTATTTTGGCTTATTTGATAGATAATGTTAATGTCTGAATTTAGTCATAGAGTCACTGAATTAATGTGTGCATACCATACTGTATCTGTAATGTATGGACACTATTCTTTCCAGGAGTGCTTGTAAAACCAAAAACCAAAATTACCCGTCGGCCATTACATTCCAGGCCTGTATTGAATGTGTGTGTGTAGCACTCCTATTTGTCATTAGGAAGTTTATCCAGCTTTGACCTGCTTAGAGTAACAGTGTGTTTGCTGTGATCAGAGGCAGGAGCCCAATAAGAGCCTGCATTGTTCTGAGCTTCAGTGGTTCTGCAGAACTGCCGATGGGAAAAAAAAGAGTCCAAATAAAACACATACTCAAATATTTTAATGCACATTTTTATAGGTAGATCAATCCATGAGTGATCATTCAGACGACATTTCTGTGTGCCTTTATGTGTGTCCTTATATACGCACTCTTTCTTTATGGAGAACTGCGCATAATCAGTACAACTTCTTCCAAAAGTGAAACAACCCTAGCGCCACCTTTGCTTCACTCTTTCTTTTTTCTAGGTCTGGATCCTGCTGGTCCCACCTTTGAGCACGCAGACAACCAGGACACCCTGTCCAAAGATGACGCCCAGTTTGTGGATGTCCTGCACACCAACACCAGGGGCTCCCCGGACCGCAGCATTGGCATCCAGAGACCCGTGGGCCACATTGACATTTACCCCAATGGAGGCACTTTCCAGCCGGGCTGTGACATCCAGAATACATTGCTGGGGATTGCATTAGAAGGCATCAAGGGCCTCCAAAGTATGTCCTCAAAATACTCACTCCTATTCATTCTTCCCTGCATTTGTGTTTGAGGTGATGCGCTAAGTTAGGTTTCAGTTTATGAACGGCATACACATCACTCGCATTGGCAGTAAGCATAGTAAGGTCTACACTTACAACTAGATGATCTGGATTTATACCTGCATGTTGGCATGCATCTGCCCTTATTATCAGACCCAGGTGGTAAGTAAGGGAGTGTTTTATATGTGCAATTCCTGCTCTTGGGTTTATGTAAATAAATAACATGCAAATGTTGTGTCTATGTGAGCTATAAGTCAAATTTGGGGAGAACCTGTTACTCCAGTTGCTCAGATCCGGTGGTACCAATCTTCTCCACCTCCTCTGTGTGACACCCCACAGTATAAATATTTCACTCTGCTCACATTAAAGTAAAGATTTGCAACAACAGTGTATTAAATCATCAAGATAGCCTTGTGTAAGCTTACATGGTGTCAACAGACACTTAAGACTCTACAAAAAGCTTTCAGGGCTAGAATTATTATCTGTTTGCTTCCGCTCATAACAGACAGAATCAAAGTATGTCACAGTCGTGTTCTGTTTTGTGTGGAGATAAAGTCTTGCTTGATGTTTTCCTCTGTCAGCTATTGTAAGTATTTTAACTGATCAAGGCAGAACTATGTGAGAAATGCCACCAGGGTCAGCATTTAGGCACATTAGAGACGTTTGTCCTCAAGGCATTTCTGGCAGACAGCCCTGAAGGCAAACTTCTCCCACATGAAGCATTTAGTTGGACATATCAAGTGTCCTTAAAGCCACACACAAGGACAAAATTCTCTGTGGTTGATGTTATCTGAGAGAAAACACAGAGGTTTTTAACTGTGTGTTCTCTCTTTGTGCTGCAGATATGGACCAGCTTGTCAAATGTTCCCACGAACGCTCCATCCATCTGTTCATCGACTCTCTGCTGAACACCCAGCAGCAGAGCATGGCCTACCGCTGCAACTCCAAAGAGGCCTTTAACAAGGGTCTTTGCCTCAGCTGCAGAAAGAACCGCTGCAACAAGCTCGGCTACAACATCAACAAGGTCCGCAGAGCCCGCAGCACTAAGATGTACCTCAAGACTCGTGAAATGATGCCATACAAAGGTAAACATCAGGGAAAGAAAGACACAAAGAGGCAGTTGTTTTGTGCTTTGTGCTATGCAAGAGAGAATAAATACTAATTGATCTACTGTGGTAAAGTCTGGCTGGGTTTATGTACTTTACTGAGGATTAGTGAGAGTTGAGTTAATTCATACGTTAACTGGAGTAATCCTCAGTCTGTGAGTTACTGTTTAATATACTTAGTGTGGATGTGGTTGATTGGAGCTGGGCTTTGTATCACTACAGTTAGTGTTGGTGCACAAAGACTACACACCCTTCTCAGGGAAGCTCTTAATGCCAGCAGACAACAAGTAGCAAGTATTCAGGAGGTCACATGAACAAGAGGTCATGGGTATATTAGTGGCTTGGGATACGCTAAGGTAATGCGACACCGCTGCATATGATACACTAGCAATGGAAAAGTTTATTTAGGAAGCACAAGCCAGCAGTCCTATTGTTGGACACTTTGTGAAGGATGTTCAAAGATGTGTTGAATGATTATTTTTATTAAATGTTTTTTATTATGTTTATTAAATTTATTTAATAAACTAAACTAGAGTTATTTACTCTATTAATGAATACATATGAGAGTGTGCAAGTGAAACCAACGAGAATTAAGCACAGATCTGTGTTTAAATGCATCACTGTCACAGTGACAGAATATCTAGAAAGGTCTTTTCTTGTAATAAACTGTATGTATTGGTATGAGAGATGTGGGCCACTTGTTGGGGAACACATCAAGCTGTGAAAGAGTGTGTGAAACTAATATTACAGTTGGCCATCAGTTAACTGTTCTCTTCTCTCCTAGTTTTCCACTATCAAGTGAAGGTGCATTTCTTCAGCAAGGACCGAATGAGCTTCACGGAGCAGCCAATGAAGATTTCTCTGTATGGAACCCACGGAGAGAAGGAGGACATTGCCTTTGTCCTGTACGTACATTAAACATCATCATGTGACAACCAAAAACACACAGCCATGCACGTGCAAATTACAAGAAAGTAAACAGCACGTTTCCAAATATAATAGATATATATACTCTAAGTAAATACCATAAAGGCCCTTGTGCTGCATGTGTCACACACACACACACACACACACACACACACACACACACACACACACACACACACACACACACACACACACACACACATACCACGTTTGCCTTTATTGTTCCATGGAGAGGACAGTCCAATCATAGCATCTTTCACCCTACAGGCCGGACTTGGAAGGTAATACCACTTTGTCCTTCCTCATCACCACTGATGTGGACATCGGAGACCTCATGATTGTGAAGTTGCGCTGGGAGAAGGACACAATCATCAGCTGGTCAGACTGGTGGGGCAGCAGCAAGTTCCACATCCGCAAACTGCGCATCAAGTCCGGGGAGACCCAGTCCAAGTAAGTTCTTGTTCACAGCCATGAAGATATGATTGTCTAGGATTCACTAGAATAGATTCGGTCGCATGTATGTTCTTTCAACTGGTGGCTTTATTTTTTTACAATGTGATTCCAGGGTGATCTTCAGTGCAAAGGATGGAGAGTTTGCTTACCTGGAAAGGGGAGGAGACAATGCAGTCTTTGTCAAGTCAAAAGAAGACAACATGAACCGTAAAGAGAAATTGTAAGTTGGTGAGAAGTTTCCTTTATAAGGAGCCTGGAGTGTCCCATCTGAATAATTAGCCACTCTTAAGTGATCATTTGTTGTCAGTTATTCATTGATGCATTTCAGAATCATCTATAAAATCATTGAGTTTACATTTGAATTATGCTATTTAAAATATCTCCACATTTTTCACTAAGATTACCTTTGTTTACATGACTTGAATTAATACAGGGATTACAATGATACCCTAAAGAGACTTCCCTGTGATGTTTTATCTGTCATCAGACGCAGAAGCTCTCGTGCTCACTGTTGTCTTTTCATTCTTGCCAGGATGCACAAGCTGAAAATGCAGGGCAGTCTTTTTGGGCAGAGCAACGCTTGAAGTTGCTCCTGAACAGACGAACACCCACGCATCGTGCACATCATCCATCTCTACAGACATAGCCAAAGATAGACGGCACACAGCAACACTGGGAGAGCCTTTGCAAGTAACTGGACATTTACTGAATGCTGCGTTTTTCTGATTTTCTGCTTCCTGTTGTGCCTCATGACTTCACCTCCCAGTGCAACACAACCTCTACTGCAGTGCTTTCCCCTGTCTCTGCAAATTCTGCTGCTGAAAAATGTTACAGGTTTCTTTGTGATGATGTGCTCATGTTTGACAAATTTAGACCTTTTGCTGCATATCTTTGTAATCATTTGTTTATGCCTTTGCAGCCTATATGTACTGTTTATACTGTCTGATGAATTTTGAACCCCTGAACTGGTGTGTTTTCCTTGCCAATGTGAACTTGGATTATTGTAAATATATAAATGATTCACAGTGATAGGCATAATTTTCGCACATCTTTCTTTGTTTTTGTTTTTTTTTCTTTTTTAAATGTGCAAAGTGATCATTTTGTCCCTAATGTTTGTCTTTACTTAACCACTAACTGCGAACAATCAACAGGGACCAAAGAAGTATTTACTATCTACTGAACGGAGAATCACACCGGTCTTTGTAAATACCTTTTTTTAATCAGGAGTTATGTGCTAATATCTAATCTGATCTCTTGAAACCTTGCTTGTTCTTTGATTGCATTTTGGTTGTTGTGTCACTGGTCACTTTAAAAGGTCCCCTGCAGCCATTTAGATGTTAAGGTCACTGAGATTGCAGTCCAACAGGGATAAGCATTTTTTTAGTTTTGGTAATTTCATCATTAAATTGAACTAAGGTCATTTTTTAAATGCTCCAGTAATGTCTAGGTGCTCGTTAATTACTTCATGAATACGTCAATAGTGTCTCACCTGCAATGGTTTACCTCATTGACTAAGCTCAGTCTAAAACATGTCCTTATTTTGAAAGGTCAAACATTACAAAATTGCTGAAAATAAACATGCAAGCCTTGGTAATATGTGATGGACTGGCCTACATGATATCCATAATACATCTCAAGAATACTTCATATTGTATTTATTGAATGTACATTTATATATTTGTATATTAAGCTGTAATATATTTTGGCAGGCTTCCACTGTGGTCTGTATTTTTATAAATGAAGCATTTTCTGATTTTATGCACAAGGCTTTGGAAGAGTGATCAAATCGGTCACCTTGCCAACTGATCAGTGCATTTACTTTTATGAACTGAAATGCAGTGCACTGTATAAATGAAGAGCCCAGGATGGTTTAATAAAGAGATAAATCACATATTTCAATATTCCTGACTGCTCAAATTGCTTTTAGATAATAATTAAATAATTAAATCATCAAAGGATTTTGGACCTGCATTGGAGATAAAATTTTCACTCACCATTTCATGAATGAATGTGTGTAAACGTGGCCAAAAACTTCCACATATCTCAGTGTCCAATGTTAGCGATCGGATAAAAAACTCCTGCCTTTTAAAAGCAGGTAAAGATATATTTAAATGTCAGTGATGACAGCTGATACCGTTGAGAGAGCCACTGAAGCATACGGATTTTGATGGCTCCTTGAAGAATGATGGAAAATGCTTTTAACATAAATTTGCTAAATAAACTATAGTCCATATGATACTACTTTTGGTAAACAAAAATGTTGATTGATATTGTCAAGGTTCACTCCACTTCAATCAGTGTCTATGCAAATTCTGCATTTTGCTTCCGTCTTGAACACAGTAAAATGTATTTACAGTATACAGAGTGTAGATTTATAAAGTAGTTTGCTGTCACTGGAATATTTCTCAAATTTCTATTTTAACTCTATTGCACAATTGTAAATGAAAATATTATCCTTCACCGCTGAGAAAAAACACAGGCATGATTCCAGCTCTTGTAAAGGGAGTTTTCTAAAGTTCCCGTACAAGTCCTCTGACACGAGATATGCAGTATTTCAAACAAACAACCCAACACATATAAACTCACAACAAAAGGCACACTGAGCAGCTTGACACCAACATCCAGTTAAAAGGTACCCTGTGGAGTTTTTATTATGTTTCTCACCAGAACACAATGCAGTATGTATATTTAAGGTCTGAGAAACATGCTGAATGCATTTCCTTCCTCATTTCATATTTCCAAAGGCTGTTTTGTGTGTGCATTGTTCACTGTTACGTGACATATGGCCATTTTTAGCCACACCGGTTTATGGTTCTAGTGTGAAATATCTTCCAACTACTGGATGGACCGCTATTAAAATTGGTACAAACATCCCTAGCCCTTTAGAGATAAATATCAATGACTTCTTTGGTTATGATTCAGTGGCAGGTTGTTACTGAGTCAGCTAAATTTAGGAATAATGTTCCCGTCTACCTCAGCTATACTTTTAAATTATGTATCCTAATATGCAATGAAAAGCAGGAGCTTAAATCCAAGACCAAACTACAGCTTGGGCTGATGTTAAACTGAGCCTGACATCCTGATTCTGTAGTCCAAACTATTCTATTTACATCCACATCTGTGTGAATCCCAATATTAACGAATGAAACTTTTACTCTTCAGAGAATAAACTCCTCTGATATTTTTGTAATAACATGGCCTTTTACAGGACACCAACGTCAGGACAAAATTTTATTTTTAAAATTTTTAATTTTATTTAAAAGAATTAATTATGTACCGAGAACATTGTATCTAGATACAATCAAATAAATCAAAGAACTCAAAATTAGTTTTAATGGCATTATGCGATAATTAAGTACAGGATCAACAAAGCAGCTTGTACAAGAATACACTTAGAGAAGCTGTCATATCAGCAATAGCTGATGTACAAGCATTAAATGTGACTGCTTGTCTACACAGAAGGCCTTTCACCCCTTTATTTGTTGTTGATGTCACACATATCTGATAGAACAGATGTGTTTTTAAGCAATAAACCTGTTTACACAAGCTGCGTAATGGCTCATGTTTCACTCGCACTTTGGGTATGTTTTACACTTTAAGTTCTGTTTTATGAGCAGAACTACAACACTTGCTGCCCTGCTGATGTGCTGCTTTCACTACGTGGCAAGCCGCTCATCAAAACAATGCTCTGCAGTGCCGCTAGTGGTGACCAGCCCGACAGTGTGTCATAAGTTTAGTTTTTATTGATATTGTTCAGCTGAACTACCTCTCTGACGTGGCTTACAATTGTGTTAACAGTTATAGTTGTCAAACCAAAAAGGTTGTTGTAGATCAGCCAACACCTGAAGCCACTTAAAGCCCACATACAACATTAATGGCACAGGATTGTAGCTGGTTGTTATCACTAAGCCAGCTTTGATAAAAATTCAAAACATATTACACAACACTGAACCCATTCATGTGACTCAGAAAGAGACATGGAGACATGTTGTATGATGATTCTTTGAGTCTGTGGATTAGTTTCTCTGAAAGAGACTCCCACTCAAAGGCATTGAGCAACAGTTAGGATTTGGACAAAGTCAATGAAGTGGAAAATTGCATGACGGGTAACTAATGCTGCTATTGATTTTTGATTACACTTGAAAAGGCTTATCTGCTCCTCAGCTGCCAGCTGTTTTAAATTTTATAACTGATCAGATCCTCAAGTGACTCATTCTTCCAAAGAAAAATGTTCACTTGACTGTCCAAAACTTTTTCAAAATAAAGAAATAATTGCGCACAATCACAGTTTTCTTCTAATCAATAAACTTGGCAATGACTCTTAAAGATACCTAACAGTGTATTGAGCGGTCTTTATTCCCTTTAACTAAAAACACTGCAACTCTCTTATTGCCCTCTGAGATCCACTGGCTTTTCAGTACTCATAACTAACAAGGCAGTAAAAGTTTTTGTTAAAATTTACACTGCACCTGCACCTGAGTTAAATACAAGCTTAGCAAAGTGGAACATTACAGAGCAGATACATAGATGAACATCCATCTTTTCTCACTGTAGTCACTGAGGAAACATTCACTCATGACTTTGTGTTATTAGTGGACAAGTGTTGTTGAATCCACAAAGATGACTTTTAAAAACTGTCCAATTGCCTACACAGACATGAATGCAGCCTGGCTCTGTGGTGATTCATAAGAGCATTTTAGTTTTCAGATCAGTGAATAAAACCAGAAGGAATCTGTCCTCCAGTTCAATAACAACTAGCTGTACAAAAACAGTGAATGTTTACTTCATGCCTTGAAACATTCTGCTCACAGAATATGTTTTTTGAAACAACAAGACACACCATGAGGGAATATTCAGACCGTACTCCTTTGTAAATCTGGACACGTGCAACATGCGATCACGTGCCATTCCTAGAAATAAGCATAGGAAATAAGTCTTGGAAGCACATAACATTCAAGAAATGTCCAAACTTTGAGCAGGAGTTACTGCTTGTCTGCTTTCCATCATTGCTGACACCAACAAATTTTTGCTGTGGAGTTCTGGCATCTTATTCCCTCTGCTCTTCATCCCCTCCTTGTCACCACTACTGTGTCTCTCCTCTCTAAAAGACAAGGACCACAGAATCTGAACTGCAGCAGCAGTGGTGGGAAAACAAATGCGGTCACTATTTTTCGAGGAAAATGCGGTTGTGTTCACAGAAGAGCAACAGCTAATGAAACCAGCTGCTGGATGAGCACAGCCTGTGCGTATGTTCAAGTTCAAGTTAAAACTTTATGATCCCAGAGGGCAACTGTTTCACAGTCTAACACAACACAACAAAAGACAGCACACAGGACAATACAAAAGTTAAGTAATAGTCAAACACAGCAATGGACAGCACAAAGCACAAAAGTTAAAAAGACATGTCCCAGTGGGTTGGCATCCAGGAGGCAGGACCAAAGGTCAGAGCACCTCTGGATGATGGCCTGGAGGCTGAGTGGTGGAGGATGGGCAGGAACACCTCTGGAGGCTGGTGACAAAGGTTAACGAGGAGCTGGGGGCCTGGGCCTCTGTAGTGCTGGGCAGCGAACACTCTAGGGTGCTCCTGTGCCACCATCTTGAGGGCTAGCCAGGTCCAGGTTTCCAGAAAGGAAATTCCTGGGAATCACTGGTGGAATAAGGTGAGAAGCTACTCAACTCAGGACTGACAGGATCAGGATGGTTGTGGGCTAACTGGCTCAGGACAGGAAGGCTGCAGGCTCACAAAACTGTCCTCATACTCTTGGCTGCAGAATTCCATATCTGCCTGTGTCATGGATTTCCTCAGCCAAGGCTTTGCCAAAGGCAGAGCTACCTCTCAGTATTCCTCACTAGGTGCCTTTCTCCAAAAATCTTAGAAATCTGATGCAGAGAAGGTCTGAAATCAGGTCATAAAGTTCAGCGAGAACTGTGTCTGCTGGGTCCATGATTGGCCACACGAAGTGTGGTAGCAGGAACACATAGTGAGGAAGGCAGAGGTCAAAATAAGGGAAGGCAGTCCAAACAGGCAAACAAATCCAATAGGGAGCAGGCAAAATCCTAAATCCAAAAGGCAGGCACGGTCCAGGGACATAAATATACAGGAACACAAAGAACAAAACACTAGGAATGGCTGGAACGATTGACACAGGGATGAAAACTGGCACTGAGACAAAGCAACATACAGACTAAATACTCTAGGAAGGGGAGGATAATTAGACACAGGTGAAATAAATCAGCATAGGGCAGACAATCAAAACTGGTGGGACCAAGGCAAGAAGTAAAGTGACTGACATGACAGGATAAGCAAGGATTACAAAATAAAACAACTAACTAAACTAAAACCCAAAATCGTGACAGACATCTAAGGTGGCTAAAACTACATTTAACGCAGTTTTGTATTAAAGAAAATATTCCTGTAAACTCTCATAATATATAATAGGAGGCAGGTTTTTTGTACAATGTTCCCAGGGTAAGAGAGTTATCACTGTCACTGTGTTCAAAACTTAATACACTGTTTTCCCTTGGGAATGGCCCCACTCTTAGCTGATAATTAGTCTCAATGCCAGTGGTTGTTGTAACAAGTGCCACAATGCTGGTGTTTTTGTTCAACTGACCTTCACAGCAACATGCTTGTAACTTTTAAACCATCACCTCATCGGCCTCCTACTCAGTTTATCTTGGCATCTCGTACTGAAGTTTTGGGCAACTAATCAACTGCTGTGACGCCAACTACTCTTGCCTGAATGTTAGCACACAATGTCCAGCTGGCATGTAACAACATTTTACCCAGTTAGTGAGTGAAACGCTCTATGCAGTAGGTCAAAGCTCAGAGTTGTGAAGTAAAGGAAACTAGGAAGTTTCTAATAGCAGTCTGTGAGGTTTCATTGCAAGCCAGCCAAGAGTTTAGCCTACTGATTGCTAATTGTAATACGCAGCATCCAAATGTAGCTGATGCTTAATACCAGGTATGTTCGCAAAGTCTGCTGAAGTGTCATTATTTTAGGAGTTTGAGCACTGATATTTCATTTATGAAGAACTTTTAATGATAATACATTGCTAACATGTAGTAATTACCAATATTTATTAAGATATTCTGCATCAAATAGTACAAGTAGGTACATGCTGCCACGGTTTCCTCTGTCCACTCCTCCACTGTATTGTATGTGTTGTAAGCACTGCTTACCTTTCCTGGCACCTGGTTAATCTCACACCTAGCTTCAATCAACTCATCAACCCTAAGTTCAAATACTCCTGCTGTCATGCCACTCATTGCCAGGTTGTTCTGCCTACTCTGTGGTGTAGTGATAGATCTTCAGAGAACCTAGAGTATCTAGTGTGTTTTTGTGATTTTTTCCCCTCAAATGCCTTTGCTAACATGATTTTTCTCCTGTGCCAGTGTCTTAGTCTAATTAAAACCTTTTACTTAAGTACTTAGGCTCAGTGTGTGAATGGTGAATGCAGACGTAGTGTAAAAGCGCTATGAGTGATTGAAAGGCTAGAAAGGTGCAATACAAATACAGAGCATTTACATTTACTTCTGGGTCTGCTTAAAAACCAAACCTAATAATTGTTTTACATATTAAATGCAATGCCATTTACAAACCCCTCAAGCTTTTTTTAATTTATTCTTCTATAACATTATTATGACTAATACTTGAAGTATGAACAAAAAATCTTATTAATTGACTCAGCGTCTGTTAGGGCCAAAGACTACAAATATAAAAATCTGCGGATAGTGACAGAAAGTGAATATTGAAACCAATGTAGCCTGCATTGTGGGTAATGTAGGCTGAAGGTTTTGATAAGGAAGATGAATGCATGGAGTAAAAAAGATGATATCTCTGGTAATGCTGCATCGATTTTGATACTTTTGTTTTCTTACTGTCCACTTTGAGTCTAATGTTAAAGGAGTGCATGGTAAATTGATTCAATACCCTTAAAAACTCATAATGCATAATACATTGCTTTTTAATTACTAATTACATGTTTTAAACAACTGAAATAGATAGAATCTAGTATTAGCAAGTTTTATATCATACCAAAAGTAATATTTCTTGATGCAGATCTAGGTGTCTTCTCTGTATTTTCTCTTTGTTATCTGCTCTCTGATGCTATGAGGACAGCAGGTCAGTGAAAAGGAGCTCCAAAATATCCTTAAGGGGCCCCTCATGTTCAGCCAAGCTGCCTCCATCCTGGAATGTGAGGGAGAGAGACGGCCATGTAGACAAGACATACACATATGCCAAACTTTGTCTGACATAGTTAAAATGATACTCATCTTTTCAAACTTGGCTTTACCCAGAAACTGTTACTATATTTTAAATATATTTTTTGTTGTCTCTTAAAAATCATTTTGGCTTTTTAAAATATGTTTACATATAATTTTCTCGTCTTGTTGCATTTTACATCTTTTGTCAAGCACATTGTATCTTTCTGTGTGACATTTGCTTTAAAATTTAGTTTTATTATGATTATTACTTTTCTCTTTGGAGGGCATTTATTGAAGATAGCATAGGCCTGTGTAGTTCTGCACAATTTATGGCTTTGTTTTACACATAAACCACTAATACCACCATCATTTTACCAGTTTTAAAATAATAAATCTCATTACTTTTTTTCACTTTTTGATCTATCAATCATCAGTTCTACAGCAATTAGCTGATAGAGTAATTACTCAGTTAACAAATGAATCAGCTGAGCAATCAGCCCAACACGCAGCAGTAGCCTGCTGCAATGCGATTATGTGTTAAGAGATATAGGCTACATAGAAACATTAATGTAAATTGTGCTGGTTTTCATGATAAGCAGCGCTGCCAACCAGTGCTGTTAGCTCTTCTCATAAAGCAGTCTAATAATTTACTTTACATATTTTTCCATTCCCCGCCCGGTGGTAAGCAGCCAATGGCTTGTCAGAGGTGCTATTTAAAACGCAGTCAGCTTAAGGTGGTTCAGATATCAGCGCTCTTCGCAACAGGGACAGGACGCACTGGATTATTGCAAGGGATATATACGCTTCTGCTGCGAGAGCTGGTCGATTTAATTAATTGTCAAAGACATTTTCTCTAAAAGGAAAAGACTGTAAAAGAAATGAACGCTCGGCGTGTTCAGTTTGTGTACTTTCTGGTGTTGAGTGCAGCTGTGCAGTATGTGACGTCCTTGGAAGAAGAGCTCGCCGATTCTATTTTTGGTGAGTTGCCAGTTTGAACTTCATCCCCGTTTACTGTCACACACACACACACACCAGCATATTTCTGTGCAAAACTGGAGGATTTGAGTTAGTTTTTCCGTGAAGTTACTCGCGGTGAAAGAGTCTCCTATGAAGGAAATGTGTGTCCAATTGATAAGCAGTAGGCTAATTGTCTATGATGGTGTAGTTTAACATTAACATATCTATGAGATACGATGTATCACGTGTCTATGACTAAACCTGTCTTTGTGGGGAATACACAACATCTACTAATTGCTATGGGCTGTGAGAGATGTTTTGTTCTTGTTCACCTTCAGAGAGCATGAGAGCAGCAAAGTGTGGAAAACCTGCAGGCTGCCAAATGATCTCAACATGATTTGAATTCTCCAAGTGCAATTATGGTCCTTTATGTTCAAAGTATGGCTCCTGAACTGCTTCAGCCCTTTCATAATGTAAGCCTTCTAAATGTCTGTGTGGTTCTTGCATCCACCTCCCAACCCCCCACTCTGAAAACCAGTCAGCTGACTGTGTCAGGACCACTGAAACTTGGGCAGATTATACTGGGTGATGTGGCAGGAACAAAGCTGAGAATAACTCCCTGGTGTTTTATATGGAGCTCAGTCTAACCAACTGAACCTCTGTAACCCCTGAGGACTGATGTTGTCTAGGTGGACGCTGATTTTCTGAGGGGCCCCTCAAGGGCCAGTGCTTATTGCAACCAGTCACTCAGTTAGGTAGTCAGGCGTCTTGGACCACACAGCCTTAACATTGGAACAGACAATTTACACATCTGACAAAACACCAGCTAGACAGAGGAATTTCTCTTTTCTTCTGATATTTGTTAGAGAGAATAAACCGCTAACAGCTAATTTGTTAATCTTCCTCTTTTTCAGGTAACTTCCTCGACCCTCTGAAAGACAAGGATGAAAGCAATCAAACTGTTGCCAAATTCTCCCTCCGCAAACCATCCCACCCTGATGACGACTTGTGCTACATTGTTCCTGGCAAACCCGACTCCCTGGCAGCCTGCACCTTCAACAGCACCTCCAAAACCTTCCTAATAATCCATGGATGGACGGTAAGCTGAGATGCTTCAGCCTGTTTTGACCTGCCCCTGCCTCTAACAATACCCAGGGGCTTTATTCACTTTACTCCGTTTTGGTTTAACATCTGTGATTCGTAGTGTGTCATTATTTCACCAAATTCCAGTGCCATTAAGTCTAGCCAAATTCACATAACTAACTTTCTTGACAAGCAACCACATGTTAGAATTAATGCCAAAGAAAATGCTTTTAAGACAGGACATGAGGTGGCTCTGATTTTACAATATGGCCACTCAGCTAATTCTTCCTGAATGTCCTAGAAGTTTAATTAATGCCAGTTTCATCCGCACTAATGAGATTGCTGTGTTTGAGTTTAATGCTTTATCATTTCAACAGTTGAGCGGTATGTTCGAAAGCTGGATGGCTAAGCTGGTGTCAGCGCTATACGAGAGGGAGCAGATGGCTAATGTCATTGTGGTAGACTGGCTCACCTCAGCACAGAACCATTATGTGGTGGCAGCTCAGAACACCAAAGCAGTGGGACAGGAGATTGCTCGCTTCATTGACTGGATCGAGGTCAGTGGGATCATAATTTCAAAAGTTTCATTCTACAATGCAAGAACCATTACCATCTATTTTGATGTGTTCTTAAGTAGCTCTTCATTGAAAAGGGAAAGTTAGTAAAAGTTTATCTTGATTTATATTTATGTGATCTCAGACACAAGAACATTGTAGCCAAAAAGACATTTAATAATGAATTTGTATTATGAATGACATACCTTTTTATTAACATTATTAACCATTAGTAACTTTAGTGACAACCACAGACTGTAGCTATAAAATATGGACTTAGTCTCAGTGACATCATCCATAGATTTCTGAAGAGCAATTGTGAAAAGTGTGGCAGCTCCGGCAGTTGTCATATTGGCAGGCCTGCCTCTCGGGAAATGTAACTTGCCAAATGATGCAATAACTTGGTTTAGATCATATCTCGAACACAGGCAGTGCTGTGTTAGAATAAATTCTACCCAGTCATCTGTCCAAACTTGTCGAATTGGAATTCCACAAGGTTCAATTTTAGGCCCTTTACTTTTTAGTTTATGTATAAATAATCTTCCTGACAGTTGCAAAAGGGTTAAATGCCAAATGTATGCAGATGACACAATTTTATGTCTCAACAAAAGCCCCTCAGATTGCAGCTGAGATGCTTTCAAAAGAACTGGACGGTGTATCACAGTGGCTCCAAAATAGTCATCAGACCCTGACCTATGATAAGAGAGTCTCTATGTGCTTTTCAATAAAAAGGTCAATAAAAATTTCAGAATTAAGATTGATGAGAAGGATATAGATGAGGTACATTAATTTAAATTTTTAGGGGTTACTTTAGATTCTCATCTGAAGTTTGATAGACATGTGACTGTGCGAAACTCTCAGGACAAATTTAAACTGCTTCCGATTAATAAGACAATATACCCCTTAAGGCAGCACAGCAGTTTATGCATTCTATGATATTTTCTCATTCATCGTATTGCATAACTGTTTGGGGTCAGGCCAACCAAACAACAACTACACCCATTAGATCATTATATAAACAGGCACTAAAAGTAATGAACCAAAAATCTGTAAGATGACACCACTGCCTGATTCTACGGAAGCACAATATATTGAGTTGACAGTTTTGTAAATTTTTCATTTCTAAAACTAATTTTAACTGTGTGAACAACCGTGCACCAGGAATATTCTGTCAACTAGTAGAGAAACAAAAGAGCGGAATAAGAAGTAGAGGCACAGTAAGTGGAAACTGTATAGCTGCAAAATGTAGAACAACATTTAGTTGGACATCGTTTTCAGTAAGAGGCATACATCTGTGGAACGCTTTACCATCTGAAATTAAAACACTGACAGAACTCAAGGTTTTTAATATGCATTTAAAGCAATAGCTGAAACTGAAACAACTCTGTGAACACTGACTGTACAGAAAACAATACAATGTATACAAACATAAGGTTGCATATGTTAGCATGTACAGAGATATGGACACTTCTTATTTTGTGTTCTTGTATTGTTAAATGTTTCTAGACTCTGTTTTTTAGTGATTTCTACATCTACTTAAGCCCATATCTTATTTCATGTACGGGATGTATTTATTGTATGTATTTTAAACTCAATACTCTTTGATTTATGTTTTAATTTTGTAAGCCTAACCAGGGACAGGGGTTGCAAAGTAGTCATGGCTAGAAACCTGTATGCATGGCATCTACTTTGTATTCTTTATAAAGCAGTGTTCTATGCATTTGTCCCTGTCAAATAAACATTAAATAAATAAATAATAAAATCCAAAAATGGATGAAGGAGGAAATTAGCTATAGAGCCCAAAACCGTTTATTTCTACTGTAATGTTGAGCATTTTAACATGGTGGGTCTATGGGGATTGACTGGCTTTTGTAGCCAGCTTCAAATAGCCATTCGAATATCTGCAGTTCTTTGGCACTTCCTCATTGGCTATGTTTTTCAGTCCCGGAGGTTGACGCTTGGTGACAACTTATGGATCTTGTCTTGGTACATTGTCTTGTAAAATAGTGGTGTTCTGGCACAAAAGCATGTATAAAAGAAACATCTTCTGTATGAAATGTTAGTTTATCAATGAAAGGCAGTATTTGTCTCACCGATATCTTAAATCATCTTTTCATTTATGTACTTTAAAGGAAACCACCAACATGCCTCTGGAGAACATCCACCTGATTGGCTACAGCCTCGGTGCTCATGTGGCGGGATTTGCTGGAAGCCATGCAACAAATAAAGTCGGAAGAATAACTGGTAAACAAAACAGAACATTCTGACACAACATTTGATATAAAGACCAGTTAATTATGAGTTTTGGGTAATTTCCTCTTTCACTTCTGTCTCTTGTCTGCAGGTTTGGACCCAGCTGGTCCTGACTTTGAGGGGGAGCATGCACACAGGCGCCTCTCCCCTGATGACGCCCACTTTGTGGACGTTCTCCATACTTTTACACGGGGCTCCCTTGGTCTCAGCATCGGGATCCAGCAGCCTGTTGGACATGTAGACATTTACCCCAACGGAGGCAGCTTCCAGCCAGGCTGCAACCTCAGGGGGGCCCTGGAAAAGATTGCTAACTTTGGGATATTTGGTGAGGAAAAACATATATAACTTTAAAGTGTAAAAACTTAAAGCAAAAAAAACCTTAAATCTGGGTATTGTAAAGTGAGGTTGTTTGAGGTATTTATCCAGTCAGTGTATTATTTACAGTAGATGGCGGTCAGTTCGCCCCAAATTTGTAGAAGCAATAGACCCACAAGGGAAGTTGAGCAAGGCACCGCTGTGGACAGGGACCAGCAAAAAAACTGATTTAGCCACATCAGTTTAAGTATACACTTTACTAGAAATATTTTCACTGCTTTACCTTGCACCCTTTTTCCCTTTGGCACTAACCGTAGAACTCACCTGCGATGCGTACTGAATGGTGCCGCACATCACCTGTCTGGATCAGAGTTACAGCAGCACATCTCTGAATAACACAAGCATGCAGTATCTTTGAAACAAACATGCAGCATCTTTGAAACATCTACAACCTCACCTCAAAATACACAAACTGTCCCTTTTAAACTAAACAAAATGACTGCAGCTACGGCTATATCTGTAAGTAAATACTTTGTGATATACATAACTGTCTTATCAGCAAAAAAGTTTTTAGAATATTATGCTACAATCCTTATTCTTTTTTAAGGTATTATTGCCTTCACATAATGCATCATTCTTATTAATATTTATACAGAGCACATAGTCCAGCAGCTTCAATAACACTGTTTTAGCAGTGAACAACATTATTACTGTCAGTTGCACAATGGACTCAATTCGCACTGCCCTGAAAAAAGCAGGACCCCAAACATGACTGAACAGTCAGATACAATATCTTGGATGATAGGTAAAGTAAATGTATCTGGAGTGTAGTCAGTAAAGAAATGGAAATGTAGCAAACAGACATAATTTATGTATGTGTTAATATCATTCCCTCTTTCCTCTCCAGCTATCACTGATGCAGTGAAGTGTGAACACGAGCGCTCAGTCCACCTGTTCATCGACTCTCTGCTGAACGAGCAGAAAGCAGCCAAGGCCTACCGATGCGGCAGCAATGACATGTTTAACCGCGGCATGTGTCTCAGTTGCCGCAAAAGCCGCTGCAACACAGTCGGCTACGACATCAGCAAGGTCCGCAAGCCACGCAACGTTCAGATGTATACGAAGACGCGTGCCTCCATGCCTTTTAGAGGTCAGTGGCAGTGACTTTATCCATAGAGAATATGAAGCATTGTTTTCCACTATTCAAGTGGAAAGTGTGAAGTTTACCCAGAGTTAGTTAACTAATATTGCATAAACAAGGTGTAAAGGCTAATTCTGAAAAACTGTTGTAAAAAGTGTGTGAAAAAGAAGACTTTCTGAGCTTAGTTTTGCCAAACCAACTAAATCCAAATTGCAGCAGCTTCACTACAGCACCCTAAATGCACGTGTTAATGTTTTCTTTTAAATGCTGTCTTGCGCTACAGTGTATCACTATCAGCTGAAAATCCACTTCTCCAGTAAGGTGAATCATTCAGAGATGGAGCCTTCACTTACTGTCTCACTGTATGGAACAAAAGGGGAAGCTGAAAACCTGGAGCTTAAACTGTAAGTGGACCATTTAACCCCTTAACACCGATTGTCACAAATTCGCATCACACCGCTTAGATTCAGACTGCAGCCGAGATTCTGTATTCCCACAATACCTGTTTGTGCATATTCGATACATACCTAGGAACCCTTTGCAAGCACTGGTTTCTTGTTAATGCCTGTTGTCGCTAAATTGCATCATACCTACATCATACCTGAATTTATATATTTTCTATGTTCTATAGCATCAGCTTGAAAGCAAATGAAAACAAAAATAATACATTTTCTCATATAATTGTAAATAAATTCAGGCGTCAAGGCGTTAAAAACCTTCATAAAAGAGAATTACAGCACTGTGACTCACGTCCTTCAAATTATAAGAGTTGTTATGTAAGTAGTCTAGGGAAACCGCATGAGGTAGAAACCATAACCAATGACGTAACCACAGACTTGGCCAAGTTTGCAGTATGCAGAGTTTATGAGGGGAAGTTAAATAAAATATTCTTGCTGGCTAGGAGAAGAACACTAACACTTCTCTGTGTTTGCATCTGGCAGAAAGGAGAAAATATCGACAAATAAGACTCACTCATTCCTGCTAGTGACGGAGACGGATATCGGAGATCTCTTGATGTTGAAGTTCAAATGGGAGGAGACAAACGGTTGGTCAGCCTCCAACATGTTGAAGATGGTTTCCTCTTGGTGGTCCGGTGACTCAGACAGCGCAGACATGGAGGTTCACAAAATCCGCATCCGAGCCGGCGAGACGCAACAAAAGTAAGTTGTCCTATTTTGAGGGAAAAATACATTTTTATTTGGAAATTTGACAACTCGCTAGCTTAATCAGTAACAAGATAAGGGTTAATTGTTTAATTTTCTTTATCAGGATGGTGTTTTGTGTAAAAGACCCTGAAAATCTGAAGTTAACACAAGAGGTCACATTTGTTAAATGTGAAGATGTGTGGAGGATGAACTCAAAACGCACTTCAAAAAGGTAAGTTTACCCTCTGCAGTTTCTCAGAGTACTACTAACATTATTATCAAAGCTGACAAATAACAATACACTTTTCTCTTTGTCTGTAGAATAACTCTGGCGAACCACTGACATTGAAGAAAAGACTCTACTGTTGAACGCTCTTCTGTCCATTTCAGCACTTAGTAAATTATTTATACACTTGTAACTTATTTTATTTCTCAATTTACACAAACCTCTCAGCACCTTGTATATATCTAACTCAAGTATATGTTATTTAAAAGCAATATGTATGTGAATACTATAAAATATTTTGGAAAGAGCTGTTTTTATATCATGTACAAAAAGTAAATGCTGTCATCTTTGGTGCGTCTTTTGTGTCCAAAGAGATGGATACAAAGTCAGAGGTATGACTGACTGGATTTACCTTTAGTAGTTGTGGAGGTACTGCCTTCTTGGTGCCCATGGGGGTCTGCACTGCTGCCACTTCTTAAACAGGTGGAAAATAACTGTTAAGATGAATTTCTTAAGGTGTTTTATGCAATAGGGTACAATTTATTTACCTGATGTACTGACTATGTATGTATTAAGTAATGCATAACCTAACAGAGCATTCACCACTGTGGCTCTCAGCACTGTAGGTGACTGTGGGACCTGTATCAGTGTGCCTTACAGTAAACAGTCACCAGAAGTAAGCTGTTGCCAATTGAACTGGTCTTAACTTAATGCTTTGTTGCTGTTGTTCACCTCAGTTTGCTCTATTGTTTCATGAACTTTGTGGCTTTTACTGAAACATCTGAAAATGCAAAAGTTTTGTTTTTTTGCTTTGTTATGACTACACCTTTGCAACATGTTCCTTTAATGCTGTTACCTAAAAGAATTGCCTGACATTTTGTCTACAATGGTTCTTACTAAAGTGGCAAAATGTTATGAGGTAATTGAGACTCAGTGTGAGGTAGAAAGCATTGTTTAATATCAAAATAGTATGTATGGTCTGTCATGACTGCAATTTCTTCTGTGCATTTGACGTTTTCAATCTTGACTAATGCTCTTTTATTCATAATTACATTTCCACTTCTGTGAGCAATGTCTAAACCTTGGATCTTTAGAGATCGGTACTGTAATCATTGTGACTTTGTTTCCACCTACTTCAAAAATGTGGAAATGTTTTTACTTTTGCACTGAAAACAGGGGAAGCAATTGCTAAACCAATTTACTTGTACAGTTATGTAAATACCATAATACAGATGATAGAATTTGTAGTATGGAACACTGTTGATTGTATAGTTTTATCTGTGGATGAATTTACATCTGAGTTTAATCTATAAAATGTGCATTTCTATAATCCTTTGTACATATTTGTAAATATTCCCTATACTGTATACATTCTTAAGAGGTCAGCCTGAGCCTGACATTTATTTTAATGTTGTGACAGTGAAAAAAATGTATCCTCACTTACTCAATCATAAATATTTCATTGTTATCACCCAGCTCACTCTTGTTCCTTTTTTTATCAGTGCAAAATGTGTATTTGATCCAAACATGTAAACTCTAACATCTGTTTTGATATAAAAGTAGTAGGGAATTGTTAAGTTGCACAACAAGCTCTGTGATTTCATAGTGTCCTTGTAGTTGTGACGCCATTGTGTTTATCTGACTGTGTCAAAGTAACCCAAGAGATAGACTTTAGATTCTACACCAAATTGTCCTTTAGGTGTGACTTATAAAAAAGTAAAAGTACCAATACATGAATCTAAGAATACTTCATTACAAGTTAAAGCTTTGCAATCAAAATCCTACACAAGTAAAAGTACAGCAGTATTATTAAATGTACATGAGGTGAAGTAGTTTTAATGACTTTATACAGTAAGGAAATTTAGTCTAGTGGTTCCCATCCTAGGGGTCAGTCCCCTCTAAAGGATCAAAAGATAAATCTGCAGGGTCATGAGATGATTATTTCTCTAATCTTGGCTAGACTGGATCATTTTACCTCTTTGGACCTCAACAATGAAACAATCTGAAGAGTTTAGGGAAGAAATCTCTTTGATAGAACTACTATCAACTCATGGACAGCTTAAATGTGACAAGGGGTCCCAACTAGACATGCTAGGGTAAAATCTTAATTTTTAATTACAAAAGTTATTTGTAACTATAACTGTCAATACAAAATGTGGGAAAAAAACAAAACAGTTTCCTTCTGCAATACCTCAAAATTGTACTCAAGGCCAGTACAGACATGTACTTATTAAGTTACTTACCACCAATGTAAATCAAACAAACATGTTTACTGTCACTTTATTTATTTAAACATCAGCATTTTTTGTAAACATGCAATGCAAAGGACTGCATTTAGACCAGAGATCTTGTCAAGAGGACCGCCAATTTCCGCTTGAAGCTGGATGTTCATAAAGGCTGACATTAGCGCTCAGTTCAAATACAACAGCAAGGACACTGCAGTGCAAAATAACAATCCCATCAGTCTTTGCAGGAACAGATGGGTTTAAATTGCTGTAGGTACTCGATGCTATGTGGCCTTTAAGGGCAACCCCCTGAGACTGGCCCACAGTCGGCAGCAATAGCAATGTTCTCCACGTGCAGCATGGAAGACCCTCACCACTTGTTGAAATGTGAACAGACAAGTCACACAAGGAAAAGAAATGGCAGATGCATAATGACGCACTAAGATATCAGTCAACAAAACAGTGTGAGGCGTGTTGAGCAGGTGTCTTCACAGGTCACCTGTTTGAGATGTGGGACAAAGTTGACTAAAAGAGTCTCATGTGACACTGAAAGTTAAAAACACAAGATATATGAATCCTAATGAATTTGTGCGTCATCATGATGATATGTGTATTCCCAGAGGTGCATAGAAAAGGTCAGAGGTCACTCTGAGTCACTGGAATCCAGGTTGCGGCTGCAGAGGCAGACAGTGCAGCCCATCACTCCAGACAGAGTCAGGATAGCCAGCAGAATGGCCCACCAGTGTGCCTGCAGGATACATGAAAAACATAGTCACAAATATAGTTATTAGATTTGAATATGTACCCAATGTTGTGTAAAAGCCAATGTTACCTCCTAAAGTACCTGGTGAAGACATTTTAATTCAATATGTGACTCACTAAATATTGAATTAAATAAATTGCAGTTCACAATGTCAAAGCTTAAACAGCATTTCCACACATAGTTATTTCCTCAAACTCACCCCCATACATACTTAAATGTGCTGTAATCTGTCAGCATCAAAACACAAGAAAATCTGCAACAAGTTTAGCTTAGGTTCATTTTAACCCCTAATTGTTAATGGGTGATTTCTTTCTCTCCACTAAAATCGGATGGCTGATCCATGAGGCACTCTTCAACACAAGTGAGCATTCCTGATTCTCCACGCTGTCATGAGAAACCAAACTTCAAAGTCAGCCACACTGAAACAGCTGAAGACAGCTGAACATCAAGGCAGGAAGTTTAAAAAAACACGCTGAGCTGAGGCAAACATCTGCTGCATCTTAACAAAGATGACGTCCTCAGCCGTAGTATAATGTAAATAATAATTTTTAACCACATGACCTGACAGCCAGAAAACCTATCAGGTCATTTGAGTCAGTGGAGTGACTTTATGTCCAAATCTATAAATTCATCATGTGACTATATTATGTGATAATAGAATGTCTTAGACACTAACTAAGTAAAGTAGAAAAAGAAAGCAAACCAAAGTGTTTTGAAAGGGTTTGGCAACTGCTTCGATTACATAGCGGTGCTTTCATTGTAACAATACACATACACATGTTAAATTCACATTACTACCTTTAGGTGTATTTCACTAACAAGGACCACGCCAATGTTAGATTTGATGGTGGTTTATTATGATGAACAGTTATGAAAGGAGGGGTTGAGAGGGGAGGGATGAAAAGGGGTTGAGGGGAGAGGGATGAAGGGGTCGAGGGAAGAGGGATGAAGAGGTCGAGAGAAGAGGGATGAAGGGGTCGAGCGGGTTGTTTAGCGTTTGGTGGCTGGAGCAGCTAGGAACCCAAGGGGTCGAGATTCAGGGTGGGGCCTCATCTCGCTAAGCAGCTTGGTCTTATGAACCCCCCTGTGGTTCCTGTTGTAGAAGAAGACGAAATGATTACTAAGCAGAATTATGGATTTTAGCATGCATGTCTTTCATGGTGGGAGGAAGCCAGAGCGCCCGGGGAACACCCACTCAACGCGGGGAGAACGTGCAAACTCTGTGTAGGGAGGCCTGGGCTGAACGAGGTCTAAACTCAGAACCTTCTGCTGTGAGGCCACAGTGCTGGCCACTGGGCCGCCGTGCTGCCCGTTAAAAGAGGTGAACAAGCAGGGTTTGGGTGGGAGGGATGTGAGAACTGAGAAACATTAGAGAAAACGGGTTAGACAGTCCATATACGTGAGCACTTGTGACTGGATTTGAGAAGCACAGGTGGATGGAATGAGTGAAGTACGGGTGGTTGAGTAGTGAGGGAGGCATGGCCCTGTTCCTGAACCTCAGTTTACATAACTCCATTAGCAATGAAAGCTGTTACTGCCTTGCACAGCTAGCTTAAATGTACAGCACAAGTTCAAAGAGACCACTTATGGCCAAAAGTGAAACTTTAACAACAGCCACTGTGGCCATGTGTCAAAAAGATCTATTAGATAATGCTAAATTGTTATCAGGTACAATAGCTAAAGTACAGTCATAGAGTGAGTAAACTAAGTTACACAGCAATATCTTGTATCTAAAGTTTGCTAACATTAGCCACCATAAACAACTGGTTATACCAGACTATGTAAGAGTGGAGCTGCAAAGCCCCCAAGTGTACTACATTGAGTAAGGATGCGTTTTATTGATTATTTGTTTAACCTTTAATTCATTCTGGTTTGTTCAGACAGAAAGCAAAGCAAACTTCCCTCCATGTCATTTGTGCAACTTCACAGGTGGAACATTTGTGTTTATTTGTACCAATCAGCTTATTTACCAACTGCATGTTAGCTACCAACTGACCATGTCTGTAGGAGCATGCCTGCATTTGTTTTCAGCTCTGCCTCAGACTTGAACTCAAGACTCTGGTTCTGTTATTTCTCTCTGTTTTCATCCGACTTCTGTATGTTTATGGTGCAGTTTCATAAAGCCTTGGGATATGCATGCATTTTCCCTCAAGGTAAAACTTTAGCAACTTAAGCGAATGCAGGCTAATTGCGTCTACTCATTTACTTTGTATGCAGTCGCTCCGCCTCTAAAATTCTGCCTGAATACATAGTAAAACGAAAATTATGTTGTTGTAATTTTGAAACTTACTATGTATCTTAAAGGTTTTGGTTTTAGTTATGAAACACGGAGCTGACCCCTAGCCCAATATTGGTGCTTCAGAAATCATGGTTAAAAAACATGTGACAAAATGCAAAAGTGGTGCTGAAAAGTTGAGGAAGAAAAAAAAAGCTTCAGTGCCTCAGCATTATAGACTTTTCTTTTGGTGCTGCTGCTAATGTTATATCAATTGCAAATGAGGTAGCTAACAGTTACACAGGCAGCAATGAGACATTAATATGAGGGCTTACTGTTCTTTGTTTGATTGGTGACTAACCAACAAGTCAGATTTTTCTGGGTTGATGAAATAAAACCTATTGTAATGAGAAATGTTGGCCTAATGGTAAAGTCGCTCCCTGACTAGTACTACTAGGACATGTATACTAATAAAGGTATATTACGTTATTAGTCTAATGTGGATTTTTTCACGAGGCCTTAGAATATTTATACTACTACTTATATTATTACTGAATTACTGATTACTGAACTTGAGGAGAGCCAGATAGGTGTTCCTAGTTTTTGGAAATGTATTTTAATGGCTCATTTGAATATACAATAAAATAAAAGAATGCAGGAATAAAGGTCTCTAAAGACACAGAGCCCCCAACAAATGCTTTGTCAGAAGAGTGGGCTGACTAGGGACAAATTCCCGGCATTGTTTTTTTTTCCCCAGTCCGCCCCTGCATCCATATTAGTTGTTTTTTATCTTTACTGTCACATCCTCCATCATTTTATGCACGTATGTTGTTATCTAATGCATGTGTTATCAAACAAATCATAGAAAATCTTCACCTTCATCCACTCTGCTATGTCATCAAAGTCATCCAAATGGAGAAAAGAGTTTTTCAGTCTTGCGATGGGGCCGTCTGCATCCAGCAGACGACACACATGGAATTTGTCGCAGTATCCCCTGTTCCCTGAACACGGAGCCCCGCCGACCAAGGGCAACGCCTTACTCTGGAAGTAATGGGATAGGACGGAGGAGGCAGTGCTGGCACATGTCTCAGGCTTATCTGTCATTGATGCAGAGAAAGTCAAATTAAAATATACCATAATACACATCACATAGATTTAAACACAAGTGTCAGAACAATTTTTCAGCAAAAAGACAATAAGAAAGTGAATTTGACAGAACAATTTTCTTTAAAACATAGATTTCAAACTTCTATGGCACTAAAGCATCCAGGACCACAACTGACTGTAACACATTTCTTGCACAGCTCCTTTACAAAGCACTCGAAGTTATTCTTCGGGTATGGACTACTATGTCAGGTGGTATCTCTTGTGCTAGTTTTGAAGTAAAACGATAATGTCTGAGGTTAAGCTCAATACAAATTGACACATATCATAAACACATTCCTCAGTTGTAGAGGACACATGCTTATAGATACCAGGCTGCTGGCAGCACATGTGGCATTTGTCCTTCATGGAGTCTCCCGGACAGTCACATTGCTGAAGGCTGTGCTTCACACACGCAGACTCAGCACAGACCTGCATAGAGAATTGGAGACACTTATTTAGAAGAAGTCTTTATAGGAAATTAAGAAATTTATTTTTTATACACGCATTCTTTGTTAACAATACTATTGACTGGATTGGAAGGTAGTTTGTACTGTCAGCTGGACTTTCTGTTTGTTCAAACTGTTTGTTAAACTGTTCAAACCTCCCAAGCTCTGGGTAAGGCTGAGGAAGTTCACTTTAGGTCCAGAAAAACTAGAATCCAACCCAATATATCTGAGTGCCAATATTATTGTCCAATATGAGCTAATTGCAGATAAATCCGTAACAACCGATAAATGACAATGAAGGCGGATCCCTCAATCATGTTATGAGTGTTGTTGTTGCATAGTTTATCCACCAGAAGGTGCTCTGCAACTCCTCTGTTGGCAACAGGCCAGTTTACCACAAATACCACAAAACACAGCAATCCGCTGACACAATCAGCTGTACCTTTGTTTAAAGTACTATTTATGACAGTAAAAAAGGTTTATTTTTAAACTGCATTATGTCACGTTATCTTGGTGAGGGAAAAAAGAATATCGGCCGATATATAGGAATATCGGATTTTAATATCCTTAAATATCAATATCGGTATTGGTCTTACAAATCCTATATCGGTCAGGCTCTAATAAAAACCTTAGAAAAAGGTTGAAGGTATAGCTAAGGTTGGATAAAAATAGTAAAAGTATTCAAAGTATTTTGTTTATGTTCTAAGCATCCATACGACAGGAGTTTCATATTGTTTGAATATTGAATATTGAAAATCATTGGATGCCTTGAACATACAGTAAGTGTGTTTTTCCTTGGGTTTTCTAAAATTGCCTTTTGTTATTTTGCATTTCACTGACACGTTATAAATATAGTTTATTGTTTACCAAGACTGTGGGAACACATTCTGGACAGTTTAATCTTTGGCCAACACTTTGTACTGTTAGTAATTTGCGTCAACAAATCCTATTTCCTTCAAAAGTATTTTGAAGAACTGTTTTTGACTTTATTTGTACTGAGTTGTCAGAGTTTCCTGTTTTCTGCTCATTTGATTCTAGGAAGGATTTTAGCATTCAGCGAAAGAAACAATGTGAATATTTGTCCGTTGAAACAATTTATGATTTTGATTCATTTGGACAATATAACTGAAACGCCACCTTCATTTTTGGAACCTTTTTCTTGCATTATCAATTCCCACATGCCCCTTAAAGATCTTTTCCAGATATTATGTTCCCTGCTCCTAGATCAGGTCAGAGTTCAGCACACCTCTGGAGAGCAATATATCCAGAATGATGACGCAACATTCACAGCTGGAATAAATTCCTCGTCTCTTCTGCACAGAGGACAGTGGTTTATCAGAAGACGTTTAACGACAGAGGAAATTTGGTCAAGATGAAACTCTTGAACTCTTTAACCTGTCTCATGGCAATATGGATTAGATCAGATTTTTTCTTAGTAGTGCTGTGTAATGGTGCGTGTGTTTACAAATAAAGTGGATCATGAGCACACTTATTGGACAGTGAAGTATCTTATTGAATCAAGATGATTCTCAACTTCATGTTAGCTGATATCCAAACAGAAAAGTCTTGACATGGCATTGAATCAATTCACTAACAATATTATATTAGCAACGATCTATGAATGGCTAGAATTTAGTTTTAATCATTTTATTATTATTTTTTTATTATTTAAAATGATCTTTTTTAAGGTTATTCATAGGTACTCAAATATTGATAGAGGCAGGTTTTAAAGAACAGGTCTGTTTGTAGGTTTTATATCAATAAAAACTAACTTATACCAGACTGAAGAGCTGTTGCCCTTTCTGATTGAAAGTTTCATGTCTCTCTTTTGACAACATGCAGAATCAGTGATGGGTGTGGTCGAGGTGTGCGTTGTTGCACCTTTAACCAGAGTACAAATTACTAGGGGGATTGGGGGTCTGACCCCCTAATACGTTCCCAACAGATCATGGGGATAAAACATTTATATATCCTTCTTACATGTAATCTTAAATGTTACATCCCCATGTTCATGTCTGCAACAATCTAATACAATTTCAGACCCCCCTCAAGTGGACCATACCATTTTTTAACCTTAGTTAGTTAGTTGAAGGTCTTGTCTGCCTGACTACGTGACTTGCTAAGCATTTTGCTCAAGAATATTTGGCTTTGTTTGGCCCCGGAGAAAAGGTTGATGCCCCCGATTGTCAGTGTACTCTAAAAACTGGTAAGAAACGGATGCCAGAAAGAGTGGACACGCTGGTATGATCCTTTACATAAAGCCATCAATCCCAAATCTAATTTATACAACAGTCAATCCAAATCTTTAAGTTTGTTTTTAAACCTGAGACAAGAAAAGTTCTGTGCTTAAACAAGTAAGCTAATAGGTCAAGAACTAACTCTGAAATTCAAGTTTTCAGCCAACTTGATTAAGATGTCATTTAAGCGTTCAAAAAATGTAAATTTGAACATTTATTTCAGGACCAGCTTTGCAACACTGTGCATTTGCACACATTGGCTTATTGGGTAATGTGGTTGAACCGTGTTGAGTCAGACGGTGGTGTGGTGAACGTGGCTGCCTCACCCCGCTCAGGCAGACACGTGTGCCCTGACTGCAGACTGTAAGGTTTTCCTTGGCGATTGGCTTGGGGCAGAGTGGGGAGAGGCCTGAACACACTCTCTCTCTCAGACAGTCTGTCGCCTCATCACACGTCTGACCTGCCGGCTTAAACTCACAGTCCCGACCGCAGCACAGGCCCTGGCTCGGACTGATGGACAAATGAGAAACATCATACACATAGAGTCAGTGTGGTGGATAGACGTGAAAGCCGCATATAAACAGAACAAAGACACACCTAGATGACAGAACATAAACAAAATAGAATATCATCAAAATAGTTTTGATGACAGTGGTGTGTTGCTTTGGTCAAAAAAGTGAGAAATAGCTTATCTTAAAGTCTCCTGATTCTCTTATACACACTCTGGTCTGTCAATGTTCACATGTATAGTACCTGCAGGCTTTACCAGGCTTGAGGCGACACTGGACTCCTTCAGGCTCTTTAGCACTGAAGCAGCAGAGGTCTTTGTCGTTGTGACCGACATCACACTCCTCATCCCCCTCCACAATCTGGTTTCCACAGATGGGCTGATCACTGACTGGCCAACAATAACAGACACACAGATAAACACACACAGCCACTAAAAGTCAAGACAAATTATAATAATTTACAGTGACTAATGTGCAGTGTAAACATTAGGCCTCGGCTCTGCACGACTCAGCAACTTGCAGACGGACACTGTCTGATCTTTGTTTTCCCTCACCCACAAAGCAGTCATCCTTCTTCAGCTTCAGAATCTTGCTGATGTGTTCGATGCTGCAGGGCGAGAACTTATCGTTGTTTTCACGCACCTCATCTGTGGCGTGAGGGAACATCAGGTACCTGCCTTTACCGCCAGTGGAGCCGAGGTTCCCGCAGTTTGAGCCCTCATCGTGCTGGAACACAGACAAAATACCAGAAATTAACTTAATTTTTCTGGGTATATATATGTGTCTTCACTCTGAGCACATGGGATAAGCAGTTATTTTTAACATTTCCATTGAAAGTACTCTGCTGCAGACAGAAACAGCAGGGAGAAATAAATGATCTAACCGAGCTGAAACCATTTGTTTCCATCCGAATCACAGATGGGGGAATTGAGTCCCTTTATTGCTGATCTCAGTAGCTTGAAGGTCTGCGCAGACAGTAAACATGTTTTCTACAGACAGTGTCTGCACATGATGGTGCCTGTAACGTCAGTGTTATACAGACTTTTTAAAGTTATCTTTGTTGTATTTTCAAATAAATAAAAACAAAACATATCCCTTATGCAGCCAAAATATTTCCCTGGAACTGGATGGCTCTAAAACAGCAGAGGAATGTCATGCACCACATGCGGGACACAGTGGGCAGAACAGAGAGATCCACCTGTGCTGGTTAGAGATTTTATTAAACAGTATCTGGACCTCGTGTTCTCTAGATGTCAAACTCACTGGTGAATTAAGAGACCAAAGAAGTAGATTTATAATTAACATGGACACATGTGGCGGGGAACATGTTTTGATGAGGGTATTTCTGCATCTGTTCTTCATTATTTTGATGGATAAAATGAGTGCAAATTTTATAGTCTTCAGTATATCTGTCAGTATCTGCAGCTTTGGGGTTTGAAGGACTGCGTGTCACAGCAGATGTTGGTGCAGTTTCTTAAGAAGAATACATTTATTTTTATTGTTTATCGGTATCATATAATTTAGTATGACAGAGGAATTTCAAGCAACATTTTGAGTCAACTTAGTCTTATGTTTCCCCTGTGATGTGCTGTTCTCTCACCTCTGCCATTTTGTGGTGTCTCAGCTCAAAATTACAGCTTGTAAATTCCACAGTCCACCAACAGAAAAGGAAACAACAAAGCATGTGTAAATATCAGTACTGTACTCTGTCAATTTGCAGATTTCCTGCCCTTCCTGTTTACTTGTTGAACACCAGTAGTGGTTTTACAGATGGTGTTACCACAGATGTAACCTAGATGCAGTTTTAAGATATACAGCTCATCAGGAAAAATGTTGGGACTGTAAAGTTTTTTTTTGCCCCTTATTCAGTCAAGTCTTCTCTAAATCCTATGTTGTGACTTGTTACTGTACTGCGTGTTGTGTTCGTTTGGACAATTTAGAAATTTCATATTGAAACAATTAGTTAAACAATTATGTGATTAGTTACTCAAGAAAAACATAACAGGAAACTCTTTTGATAAGTGATTAATTGTTTCATTGTAATATTTGGGGTTTTGGACTGTTGGTTGGAAATGTGAAGATGACCCGCTGGATAATTTTCATTATTTTCTGACCCTATAACTAATAGTCATTGTAATAATCAATAAAATGGTAGTTGCTGCTCTAATTTAAAGGCACATGTGCACAAAATGTAATACTAACAGCAAGAATAAAATAAAGTAAAAAGGAGCCGGACAACAAAAAAAAGTTTTTTTTTTATTAAAATGTTTCTTTTTACTATATTTCAATTTATCTTTCTCCTGAGTAGTAAATTGATCAACAGCACATGGAAAGCCATTGTACTGTTTGCACGTATGGTTGCACGGCAAGTAGGCCAAAGGTCAAAGAAGCTCTTTACCCAGAATTCACTGTTGCGTCACGGCCCACCCCCTGTCCTTCCTCCACCGTGCCTGCCACAAATCTCAGGTGAAGCTAGTGCTCAGATCTCACCATGTGCTTCTTTCTGCCTTTCCGGCTTGAGACAAGAATGAGACATGCTTGTCATGTTCCCATCCAGGCCAGAGCAGGTGAACTTACTGTAGTTAAATTTATAAAAAGCCAGCAGGGTCTGACATAGCAGAACAAATCTGCTCAGGAACAGGACTCTTTGGTCTGTGGAAGTGGGAATAACAGAGGGCAGGGTGAAAAAAGATGGAGGAGCGCTGCTGGCATTTTGGGAAGTGGGAGAAAGGTTGCAGGTGTTAGCAGCCATCACACATAGAGAGGGGTGCCTGCATTTGTGCATAGCTGTGTGTTGTTATGGTGGGGGTGCACAGGTTTGGGGAGTAACGGAGCGCCAAATGTGTGTTTACACCCCCACCCCGTCATGCAGACTCTGTTCAGACTAGTTCCAGCCCTTAGTGAGTAAACACGGCAGCTGGACGGGGACCAAGAACAGCATACACAGCCTCCGAGACCGACAGAGGCCAGTTTGCCCACTGGGAATACAGTACCGAGGTGGTGTTCTTGCTGGGTTTGGCTCTTGGCACCCCGGGGCTGAGTAAGCTTATAGAACCCCCAGCAGCACGGCTAACTGACCGAGCTAACTAGCCACAAATACAGGGAGACAGACTACAGTTAGCAGTTTAGCAAAAAGTAAAGATATCCATCAGAAAGCTCTGCATAAGTCATGTCAGTACTGGATTCCCTTTCGGTCTTAGGCTGCTTTCACACCTGACTCATTTAGTTCGGTTGAATCGCACTAGAGTTCGTTTTCCCCCTTGGTGCAGTTCATTTGGGCAGGTGAGTATGCAGCATTCGCACTCAGGTGCGCACCAAAAGCGTACCAAACAAGCGTACCAAGACCTGCTTGAATAGGTGGTCTGAAAGCAAACAAACCGACCTCAGGATTTTATGATAGCAGAGACGTGACTTGAGGAGCATTATTTCCAAAGTTGAACCTCTAATAAATCCATCTGCTGACAGTGACATGAGTTCAGCGATCTTAAATTGATCTGTATAAGCCATGTATAGGCTAAATTTATGAAAATCATTTGATAACGTATACTTGTCAGCGCGGGTGCTTTCCCTGATTTAATAGGTTCTGTTAAAAAAGGAGAGCAAGTAGTACTCCGTTTACCCTGTCAGTTCATTAAGTCCATAAAACATTTGTGACAGCGATATCACAGTATTAAAGGCTTAGAAGCCCCAAGTTATTCCTGTACTACATGCCCTGTCTATGTTATTATTCATATTAGGGTATGTGGTCGATCTGCAGTCTAACATTAGGCTACCATTCATGCTTATAATAAATTATTACTTTGTAAGCTCTTTGAGAAACAGATCAGAAGCATTAAAGTGCTGATGATGTCCTGATGATGCAGGATGACAATCGCCAAAGCTGTCCAAACAACAAGTTACTTGTAAGTCTGTGTAACGTCATGGTTACTTCTCTTGGTTCGTTTCTAAACCTGCAGTGTGAACATGAACCAGACCAGAACTAAAATGCAACAGCGCATCATTTTTTTCACTTGGTCCGGAACAAATGAACCGAGCTACAGGTGTGAAAGCACCCTTAGAGGCTGTGTTTGGTGCTGTTCATGCCGTGTTCACTGGGAGGCTGCTGAGTGAGGTTTCTTTGCCCGTCTGACTGGCTACGTTTCCCAATGAGGCGCTGCGCCCCGCAGTCACATCCACACAGATTTTGTATATTTCTCTAAAAATACACTGAGCAGACAACACATCATTGATACTTCTCTTCCTTTGGCATTGAAGTAATCTAAAAGTACCTAATAGTAACTGGGTTACATTATGTGAAGTGTACTGATAAATTAACTAATAACCTTGGCTGTCAGATAAATGTAGGCGAAATGTCTGTTTCCCATGTCAATAAAGCCTCACTGAATAAAGTAAAAACTGCTATATTTCCCTTGAAGTACTCAAGAAAGTACCTCAAAATCGTACTTACGAAGAGTACTTGAGTAAATGAACTTAGTTACTTTCTACCACTGGTGAATGAGGTTGTAAGGCCTTGCATATGAACATAAACAGATAATAACGGTGAGGAGAAAGAGAGAGAGAGTAATTAGAGATCCTCCTGTGCTCTTGTTTCAGATTATCCACCAAAGCCGAGCCAAGGGTCTCAAAAAAACACACCAGTCAATAAAGGCTAAGGTCTCTAATGCCCACATAAGTGAATCATTCACAGACAATTTGTTCTGGTGCAGCGCAAACAGCCATGTATGCCTTGTGAGAATATGTGAAGTCTACATTTTGAATTGCAGAGATTCGTCATGTTGGATTATCATTCAGTACCACGCTGTCTTATGTTAAGACTAGAAAGTGTTGGAATTCCCAGGGACTGGGGCACCAAAAGAGGTTCAGGCTAGAAGCAATGTTTCATGTAAAATCTGAAATGCAACACTGAACTCAACAAAAGCTCAGTGTAGCATGTTTAGTGTTTCTTGCACTGTGAACCTTTTAGACAAGACACATTTTGACAGGGTTAAGCATTACCGGTGGCTCCATTTAATTTGAGTGCCTAGTGACACAGTCGATTAAAAAGGCTTTAACAACACCAGGATCCTGCAAATGGAACACTTAGTAAATGTTACTAATGATACTGGAACCTTAAAATGTCTGATTTGAAAAAAAGCCTATAAAGCAGTATAACCTAAAACATCCACAAAAGGACACAAGTTTGGCTTTTTTCCCCATGTGATATTAGATTAATAGTGATTTGTTTGTAAGCTGCTATTAATACACAATTTAAAAAGGGAATATCCAGGCTGAAAAAGACTTTAGTGATTTTGCACAGTTGTGAATCTGCAACTGTCTACATTTCACTCTTTAAACTACAAAATCTGCGCCCCAAAACATGAGTCCATGATGTCACTGTGTTTTTGTTGGAGTTGGTATATAGTCTGTGTGTGGTGAAGGATGTTTGTTTGAATTATTACATCTAAATTATATGAATGTAGGGCAAATGAAGTGGTTATAATCCAGTTTGTTCCAGGAAAATCCTCGCTGATGATGTTATGGCGTCCTAGAGTTGTTCCATTATTTACTGTCTGAGGAGCAGCTTCAGGATTTGTCTATAAATTACATCATCATTACAGTTTGTCATCAAATATAAACTGAGCTCTACAAAACTTTGGATTTAGTATTCTAGTATTATTGCCAGAATCCTTAAAATATATAATCATGGGATAAATTGTGTGCAATATTCACTCGAGTGATTGGTTTCAGTGAGGCTATTTTGAGGACCCCCTCTTCACTTAGTATCAGACAGATGCTGTTAGTATTTTGTAAATTCTGTGATGGCGACTGACCGGAGATCCCAAGCTGTGGCCGAGTTCATGAGCAAAGGTCAGCTGGACATATCGAGGAGGCAGGAACTGTCCATAGTTCTGAATGGTGACCAGACCTGTGTTCAGGCTGGAAGGCTGGCTGTTACGCAGGGTAGTCTGCTTGGAACATATCCCTCCCCAGTTACCTGAAGTACAGAGGAGAGGATAAACATAGAGTTTGTGGGTCATATGGTGTAAATGATAATTAAGTTAATATTATGTAATATAAAAGTCTATGTCTTTTGCACAATATGTCATTTATGTATTTTACCGCTTAGTAGGTTATGATGAAGCTGACAGCTCATGACTGCATCATGACTGAACCTAATTCCAACTGCATTAACTGTGTTCACACCGTGGACTCAACAGGCTCAATAAAAGGAGTAGGAGAATAAAAGGAGCTGCAGACCTAATGAAAGCATCTTATGTCACTTTGCAGTACAGTATGGTTGCATAACTGAGCTTGTCTTTCTGGAAATACCTTACCAGCAACGTATTGCTACTGAAGTGTTATCAAGCGCGCTGAGGCCCCCGTAAAGGGGAGGGACAGATAGACCAACAAACATGCTGAGCCATTTGACCTTCAGTGGTCTGTGGTGACTTTTGGTTTACGTAACATCCTTGAAATCCATTCTCACATACAGCTGACCACATTCACATGGATGGGTGGCTGGGTTGTAGTATTGTCTTCCTGCCACCCAGCCAGAGGACTAGTTTTACAGAAACCAGTTCGATTGGTCAAACGGAGAAGCTATACAAATGGTGATCATAGATTTGAGTCTTTGCTCAAGATTTGACTTTTGGTAGTTCAACAAAACCATCTCACACTTAAACAGAATCAATCCTTCTTATTGAACAGTATATACAGGACAAAAAGGAACAAAATAGTGAGCCTTGGAATATGCTAACCACCTGTACCTCTAATCAAAGTTCAAGAAATTTACAAAAAACATCTGGAACCATCTCTATTCATGCTCTCCCTCTTCCATTATCATTTGCTCTGGACATTTGCCCCTCCTCAAACATGGACACCAGTCTGATCAAGTAACAGTAACTCTCACTGTCAACTGTGACAGCAAAAAATCTCAGGGTTAACATTTGATCCTTTTCTCTTTTGATAAGCACATTAAAGAAATCACCAAAATCGCCATTTTACAGTAATGCAAGCTGAAATTACGACTTTTCTGTCCAAGTTTCATGCAGAGATCTTAATTCATGCCTTGTAATGTTTTGTTGTCTTATCGCTCTGATCTCATTAATCTTTTTGCATTGCATTCAGCCACGGTGAACGCAGGAAACCGAGGTTTTTTACCCAAAATGCAGACACGGAGATGGAGCAGGGGCCTGTACCATGAAGCAGGATTTGAGCTTTTCAAGGTGACTTTGGGGTTAACCCTGGGTTTTCAGTACCACAACGGTGGTTCACTTCTTACTGGGGTAGACTGACATTGAACGGCTAACCTGCTCCAGAGCAGGTTATGTTCCAGATAAGAGATCATCTCTATAAAAATGCCGCCTATTGACCAATACGCTCTTTTGGAAAATAAACACTTGTAGGCTATAGTGATATCATTCTATAGAGAATGATTAAAAGCCATTGGCTATTGTAGGCCTACAGGTTTTTACAGTGAGCTTACTTACTGTTTTGAAACTTTTATTTTTTATTTGCTCCCCGGTCCATTTCACACAGTCTGTCACAGATGTTAAAATAAATGTGTTTCATTTTTTTTTATGTGAGGCTGAATATTATGAGCAGTTGGGTTGGGATATTGAAATACAAAACTTTAATATGAATGTAGACTATTTATTGTAGGTTAGTAGCTTTCTTATAGGCTAACACGGAGACTTGTCATGTAGTGGCCCACCTTTTGCGATGTGGACGCAGGTTATGAGGTGAGTTATCAGTAGCCTAAATGTTGAGATTCAGTCTTTCAGCCACTATTTGAACACATTTATTGGCATGAATGGATTTTTCGTTTCATTGCCTTATGAAGTTAATTTAGAACAATGTTTGGAACACTTAAACTAACTAAATTAATATTTTTTTGAAGTGACAAGAATAATGTTTGTGAACAATAATTAAGAAGTGACCTATTTTTTTGAAGTGACAAGAAGTGGTCATTCGACTTCATTTTTAAATGAAGTCGAATGACCACTTATTAACTGCCTGAGTCTTTCAATGTGGAAACGCCGACACACAGCTGAGCTGAAAGAATAAGGCTATTATTTTCATACAGCTATGAGAAAACATCAAATCAATGCATTGTTAAAGCTACCCCTGTTCATTTAGGCATTCACACTGTCGGCAATTTTCTGTCTCCCTGCATTTGTCAGCTGCACTTGTGTTACTTTGACAATGTGGTATTTCTGTATTACATTTTGCTCTTTGTAAAATATGATGCTGACTATTTCATGTCTGTGGCCTTTTATTGTGGCCAGCCTAAGGCACACCTGTACAATACCCATGCTGTCTGATCAGCATCTTGATATGCCACACCTTGTGAGGTGGATGGATTATCTCGGCAAAGGAGAAGTGCTCACTGACAAAGATTTTTGACAGATTTGTGAACAATATTTAAGACAAATAGGCCTTTTGTGTACTTAGAAAAAGTCTTAGATCTTTGAACTCATCTCATGATGAATGGGAGCAAAAACAAGTGTTGAGTTTATAATTTTGTTCAGTGTACTTAAATACACAGGTGAGGGAGAAACTAATGACACACAGGTGGAACCACAAATACAGAGACAAGCACAGGAAGTAAAACACGAAAACACACACTAGGAGCCGTCTAAACTACAAACTAAAACAGGAAATACGAAGCTCACAGAAAACACACAAGGAACGATGTCACAAAATAAAGCATATGCAAAAGCAAGGAACGCAGAGACAGAGAAAGACGCCCAAGACCATTAGTGAAATCCATATCTACACAGAAACACAAGAAAAAACTGAAAAACTACCCCACCAACCCGAAACCATGAGATTTTGTCCCATCTGCTCTCAGAATAATGGGATCCTGTCTCTCCCCAGAGTTAAAAAGAAGTCAGTAGGCTGCAGGGCATTTTCCTGTTGTGCCCCTGACTCTGACCTTGTCCTTTAAATCTAAGCTGAAAACACATTTATCCTTCCATACGTCAAGCCTCGTACCTGTTACCACTTTACTTCTAGCTGGTCAGACTCAGTCTCAATGAATCTAATAACATTAATACTTAATACTTAATAATCCTTCTGATGTTTATTTATGTGCCTTAAAAAGGTTCAAAACTGTGAATTTTTCCTCATTCGAATCAAGGGTCTAAGGACAGTGTATTGTTGTTGTATATTGTACAGATTGTATAGCCCCTTAATGTAAATTGTAATTTGTGAGATTGTGCTATGTAAAGAAAACTGACTTGACGGACTCAGTAACTTATTACCACCACCAAATGTTTCAATCAGCTATGGTGGGAGTGATTCCCATGTATCCGTCCTCTCTCGTCATTGGTTCCCTCCCTTTGAGCCCATGTGGGGTTCGTGTTGGAAGTCTCTGCACTTTCCATGCAGTCACATGAAATTTACGTAACACCTCTTACACAATGTGGTCAGCAGTACCGTTTTGAGGGGTGAGGCTTGGAGGTGCACATCTGTTACATTATTTAGGATCCATTTCAGAGAATTAACAGAGTTCACTTTGCGTCACTGAGGACTGTGGGAACCAGTCGCGGGCATCTGGATCTCCCAACAGCATGTTTTTGTTACACAGTGGGTGTAAGTGTGACGTGCATGAACGGTGAGGGACAGTTAGAGGTTGAAAAACAAAAACAAAAGTACCCCCTATCTCTGCTGTTGTCGAAACAGTGAGGGTACTGTGGTGGTTAGGAGCAAATGCAATACAGTTACACTACCACCATATGTCAGGTGAAGCAGGCTGCCAGCGAAAATACAGTGAGATTATTCTCTTGGTGTTCACATGATGGTTTTTGCCAGAAATGAGAATGCACACTGAAATGTTTTAGCTTTTAGGAGAAAACCTAGAGGTGTGTGAAGAAATTATTAACTGTTCTTTTCACTGCTAAAAGTAAAAAACAATAGTTTCATATCCACAAACTGCCAGGCAAAACTCCACAAGCTAAATTAATCAAGAATTCTGGAAGCATTTCTTTAGCGTTTCACCGCTTTTGCCCTAAAATGGCTCCCCTTATGGGCTACTATTCAAGGAACTGGGTTTCCTAGAAAGAGCTTACTTTGGAGGCCTGCGCTGTGTATTTTGGCAGTGCGAGCAGATAGGGGCTGCCTTCCTTCTCGTCTTTGCTGCAGAAAGGAGCGGTACTGAAAGACTCCTATTATTAGCTTGCTGGACAAACACAGTCCAGAGGAACAAACAGTCCTTCTTGCACTTGCACATCATGCACACACACACACACACACACACACACACACACACACACACACACACACACACACACACACACACACACACACACACACACACACACACACACACACACACACACGGGCAGAAACAAGAAACATACATGCAGCAACACAGGCTATTTGATGATACAGTAGGTTAGCAAATAATATCACAGACAAACATGTGCAGGTACACACACACACATACACTGAGGCACTCTTTTTACGGCACACACACATTCACATGGTTTAAAGTGAACAAACTAACAATAGTAAAGGGGCAGTTTTTCCTTGGATAAACATCCGGGGGGAGTCCCGGTGTCCTAATAACACCTTTAACAAGAAAAACAGACACAGCGAGCAGTTCTAGTAACACCAACCAAAGTTCTCAGAAAACTACATTGGCTCTGGCAGTCAACCAAAAGTACAATTGTAACTGCATCCGCTGACCTTCCATCGCCGGTCCCTTTGTCTCTAGAGTTCATTGACCTCCACATTTCAAATTTGAATACAATTTATTCACTGTATTTTGAGATCATTTTGACCTTTTCCCTGCTAAAAGCAAAATACTGTCTGGAATGCATCACAGGTCTCAACCTGGGACTTATATCTGGTGGTTTTTGCTCCCATTAATATCAGCTGTGATACGCGCTGACTTAGAGCTGGCAGTAACTTTACAAGCAACGAGGGATTGGGTAATAATTTAATAGTTCTTGCACTCACATTGGCTGAGATGGACGGTCAACTCTGTCTGATTGTTTATCTTAATCTAAAAGACTTTGGTGTAAAGCTGTCTCACAGAGTCACTGTTTCCCCAAAACACCCTGATGAGTTATACATATTGTTACAATTGATGGCTAAAATCATGAATGTTGCCAATGAAGACTTAGTTCTGGCGCCGAGGTGGCTTCCTAATATTTTTCAGGTTTTAGTTCTCCAGCATTGAAATATGATCTTTGGTTTGACAGTGACTATGTGAGACAGTGACTCTAGGCTACACATCACTGATGCTCTTCCAGCTCTCCACACTCTGTCTATGGGCACCCTTCCTTAAGAAAGGACTCTTCAACTATGTTTCTCTGTCAACACTGACACCTGGAGAGAGAGTATGTGTGGGTCAGTGTTTTCATGTTTTGATCTTCTAGGGGGGAATTCCTTCAGCGCAGCTAATGAAATCTGAGCTTAAGTGAAAAAACCTTGTTTGAATACAGTGAGACTTGCTATATTATCAGTAGTCTGACTAATATCAGATCTATGTTTAAAATTGTGGTATAGGCTAGCCTAGAGAGAGCTGACATAACTACACTGCAGTAATAGTTAATTAACCTAATGGTGCGAGGTTTGTGAAGCCTCTCTGACCTAGTAACCCTTGGCCTATCCTCATTCTTCTGAGGGGGTTCACAGACATCCTTGCCCAAGGTGCTCGGGAGCGATATGTTGTCTAGGTACCGGTCTCTCATTGGTAATAAATTATGGTAGGCCTATATCTTTCAGTGAGTGGAGACACTATATTCCTGTTAGATCACCCTACTAAAGATGCTCAAGGCTTATCTCACTCATGTGTGAATAGGTCCTATTTTGTTAAAACGCTGTGCATCTAATGAAATTCTTTCTTTTGCTTTACCAACTGCAGCATGCTTCTGTTTGCAGGGAGAATGTCTTGGGCCCTAACATGTTTGTTATTGTTCTGGTTTAGTGGGAAGATCTGAAGTAATCTCTGCCGGCTCTCATTGTTGATTTGGCCTTTGTGACCTAATCCAGACTGTCCATGGCCTTAAAACGAACTACCAGACCTCTGTACCCCACTCCTTTTCTCTGCTTGAGGCTACTGGCTCAAGGCTACATTAGCAGCTACTAGCATAACACACCTGAATCTCTGAACTGTTAGTGGTCGAGTTGCATTGTGGGTAACGTAGGTGCCAGAATTTGATGAGGAATGTGTGGAATGACAAAGATTATATATCTCTGGTTCTGCTGCCTCGATTTTGATCCTTTTAAGAACTGTTTATGAATTATGAATTATGTGTTTGACAATGTTACAGGAATCCTATGCTAAATCAGTGGAGTAGTCTTTTAAATACAACATAGAGCCCATTTGGGGATTGGTTGCCTAAAATTTAAACAAATTGACTACTTTTGTTTATTAGACCTTGCAATAAGTCGGGACATACAGCTACAAAAGATGTATTACAGTGCTGGACTTATAGACTGTTATATTGTAAAAGTTAGGAACATAATTTAGGAACAAAAAGTTTCAGGTGTGTACTCTGCTATGTATTGGACCTGGATTATTTTTGCGACGGAGCGTTCCTTCTTTTATTTCATCACTAAAAAGACGAGAGTCTAATCCATCCAAACTCATGTAACTTTCCACAGTGCTATCAGTCAGTAAAGACATGGGCAAAACAAGTAAAGGTTTTTCAAGGATATATATTTATGGTTACCACACTGCATCCAGCAGACTAAGAAAACAACACCAAACATATAGTGTGGAAAATCTGTCGCTCAATTAGTCTCATGAGAAGGAGGAATTCTTTCTGGTGAGAAAGCCCGCGTGGCATTAGCACACCGCCCACCCCCACATGGTTACAGGCCTTCTATTACCCAAGACTACTAATAAACCGGTGGACGAAGGTTATGGATATAGGCCTACTCAGTTTGAGTGTCTCTGTCCATGGAGGTAAAACATTATCCAAGTTTAATAGTCTGCTCATTCTGTGGGGCGTCACATGAGACTGAAAAGTCACAACAATGTCACTGAATCCACAATGTGTGTGTGCGTGCGTGTGTGTGTGTGTGAGATATCACCATGGCAATCCTGCTGTGGAATGTAGTCACCAATCCTCACTAAGACATCTGGGAGTGGTGTGTGTGTGTGTGTGTGTGTGTTGTGTGTGTGTGTGTGTGTGTGTGTGTGTGTGTGTGTGTGTGTGTGTGTGTGTGTCAAAGGATCATTGCTCCCTAATCACGTCATTGTGGTGGTCCGGTCTCACACCCCTTAGTTTAACTAATCAAAATCTGTGTATGAGACAATGTCATAGAAACAAGGAGGAAGAACATCCTATCACAACAAGTCCAACTTAACTTTCCAGCTTCCTACAACAAAACAATAACACTACACACAAAGTCTGTTACCGGACTTGAGAGGCATGGCTTATGTAACACAAACAAATTTTACCATAACACAACAAAAATGTGACATTTTTGTTGTGTTATGGTAACATTTGTGTAGTCAGGTCATCAAATATAATGTGCTAAAAATGAAAAACTGATGTCTGTACAAAGTATTCATTCATTCAACATTTCAAATCTTAAAGTAGATTCTACACATTGTTGTGTAAAAAAAAGCTATCAATTATAGTTAAGTTCAGTGACATTACATTGTGAGTTTCACTGAAATTTTGTAGTAATGGATGTCCCCATTTCATAAAGGGGAAGATTTAATGTGAGACTGCAACATGAATGTTGGTTACTGAATTGTAATCCTGGTACTTTACAGAAAAAATGTGAAGCGAGTTCATAAAAGCATAATGCATTCCCTTCAAAAGGGAAAACTTGCTTCGTTCTCAGCTAAACAGTCTGGTTCATTTGCTTATTGATGTAAATATGATATTGATTTTGTCATTAAATAATGGTGGAGAAAAAACAGAGTGAAATGTCCATAATGTCTGTTAATGACATGTCCTAATGATTTCAGTCTAACAGAAGAGGGTAAGGCAGCTTTACATGCAAATCACCAAGGATTGTTACTTGAGGAGTTCACTCACGTTTTGCTTTTCAAAATGTCTCTCTCTCAAACCAAAACACTGCTTGAATAACAGGCCTGAAATGGGAGGTGTATAATTCATGCAGCTCTGTGTGCCACAACATCATCAGATCCGGGAAAAACAAGGGAGGGGACTAATGAACTCAATCTAATATGCATCTGTGCCACTTTTTTCACATGTGAATGTTCAATTTCTTCTGTGTGACTTTTCTCTAAAGCCTTCTTTTAATCATCCATGTCAATGCAGCTGAATTCACGCTGATCCATCTCCAACAACCCATCACCCCTGATCCGCCTCCTTCAAGGGTCAAATAATTCACACTGATCTGGAAACTGTGAGCGTGTAAGAGTGCTGAACGTGGCCTCTGGGAGTCCTGGGAGCCAGAGAAGGAGCTGCGCTTTGATAGATCAACAGAGATCCATGTGGAGACTCATGCAGAGAGGCACATGAGGAAAACATTATTTCCCTTTCTAAGTCTTGTACTTTTCAACATGGACAGACTCGCATAAGTTTCTGTTCAGCCTGCAATACGTTCTAAACACAGACTTTCCCATTTGTCTCTACTCTTTTATCTGTAGCATCATTGATCTGTTCAACTGAAATTCATTTTGGTCTGCAATCAAGAGGAAAGTTTATTGCCTTATTGTCTCAAGGAGAAAGTTCCTTGCCTTGCCTGTCTCTATTGCAGGTAGAGATTGCACACTGTAGACTGGAAAAACAGTTGTAGGCTGAAGCGACAGCTTATTATGCCGACCCATTTCACAATGCACATCGTATTTGACATCAAGAGCTGACATCAAGTGGAAAAAGGCAAAATTTACATTCATTCAGTGCAGTATTTTAAATATATAACAATGAAATTCCACCATAATTCTTCCATATTGTCTGACCATATTACGTATACTCTGTATCAGCGTGTTTGAGCTCTTACAGCTATATGATGTTTTCACTGCTTCGTGTATTTTACAGCTACACCGTTCCATCAAATGAAAAGTATCCTAGATTACTTGTGCACCACTTTATGAGGAGATTTTGAGTCAAATTGAAGTTTAACTAAGTAATTAAATAATAAGGGGGCAGTTCAAGTGTGCGACCACATTTCTTAATCAGTGTGCTGTTGTATGGCATTGTCTTCCAAGAAAAATAAAGTGATATTTTCATCAATCCCTACAGTGCAGGACCTGGACCCCAAGTACAGGGCAATGGCAGTATTTCTAATGTATTTTCAGTGCGGGTAAGCCATAACATTGTTCTGCAGTCATGCCAATAAAGCAAATTGAAATTGAAATTGAAATTGTAAGCCATAACATTTGACAACTTATTGATTCACAGACCTCAGTGCTCTGAAACAAATATGCAAATGGCTCAAACCACTCTGTGTGTTTGAGAGCACATGTGTTTGTGATTTCTGCGCTCACGTGTCACAGTGAATCTGACTCACCAGCCTTGCCCTCCCAGGCGAGCCCCAGCACTCCACTGTAGTCTCTGTTGGTGAGCAGATAGGATAGACAGAAGTTGCCCCAGTTGTTCTCAGAGTACAGACTCAACAGTTTCTCAGGCCCGATGTACAGAGAATGCAGAGGATCGTTTTTATCCTCCTCTGTCATCACCTGGAGAGACGGGCAAACACACTACTGCATCAAATATCTGTGAAGGAGCTCACTTCACATAGAAGGATACAGAAAACTGTACACACCTCCACAGTTCTAAGAGAGTTACATTTGTATTTCAGTCATTTTAAGTAATTTTGGGGCTGAGAGATTCTCACTGGTGGAAGACCAGTACCATCAGAAACTGATGCATTAATTGAAGTCTCTCAGAGGCTCTTCCAAAAACCTTATCATTCACCTTCAAAGATATATTGTGACACATGTATTATTAATTAAATATTTGAAAGCCAGGACGTACTAGTTGTATGGAAAGACCTGCATCTGAGGTGCATCACTCTAAGATTTGGAAAAGTCATATCGTTGTTTGAGTGCAGAGGGCTCTTACTCTGAGGGATTTCACTTCGAAATTGATCAGCTCGATGCCATCAAAGTCCACCTTGTCGTAGATGTCATTCACAGCTCGCATGTAGGAGGAAACCTGAGGAAAATATACATTTATGTGAGACACAGTCATTAACACAATAAAAAACAGAACGCTAAGGATTTGTGTAGAATGTACATTAGTTATGATGTTATCCAAGGGCGTCACTTTGTGTTGAAAAGTGGTGGGGACATTTAAGGGATCATATTAGGGGTGTGACGAAACACTTTATGATAATGCACAAAATTGGAGTCACAAGAACAAGACAACAAGATATTCCAATGCAATTTATAACAAATATTCGCTGACGAAAAGGGCTACTCTATCTGGAGTTTGGGGGGTCCTCCCCCAAAAGATTTTCAGCATTAAACTCTTAACTACCGCCATTCTAGAGACATTTTCTGCACCCATTTGTGGTGGAAATGTCTTTATTTATAAGAAGGGAAACAAAATTCATGTGGCCAGTGACAATTCAGAATAGAAAAATATTATCGGATATAATGTAGTAATCAGCAGCTTGATTTTTAGCCTAAGTTACTTTTTTGGACAAGGCAGATCTGCTTCTTCTATATTTACATTGCATTTATTCATTCATAGTGTGAAAGTAAACCTTTCTTGTAGGATTTTTACTTGTTATTTAACATTTCTTGTTGCAAGCTAATTTGCAGAAAACTTTTAGCAACTGCTTTCAAAAAGTGGTGGGGACAAAATCAGCCATTTTAAATAGTGGTGGGGACATGTCCCCAGCGTCCCCAGCGTCCCCAGCGTCCCCAGCGTCCCCAGCGTCCCCAGCGTCCCCAGCGTCCCCAGCGTCCCCAGCGTAAATGACACCTCTGATGTTAATTACAAATTTAAATGAGAAGTTAAAAATCCCTGATTTAAGACCAAAGAAAAGTGTGAGAAACTCATGAGGGCGGCATGAATCCTGAATCCAACTGCGAACCTCTGGGAAGTAATGTATTGGTGCATCCAACACTGCCAAGTAGCACCACAGACTGTCTTGAAGCTCACTGATGCTCTGATACAGGTCTGGAAGGTGATCCCCCAGGGCACATTCTGCCGTCTCATCACGAGCATGCCCAGACATTTTTGGGAGTGCACATGGGTGCCATACAAACTACTGAGTCACATGCTGCTGTCATGAAATTCAGGCTAGTTAGTTCAACCTGTAATGTTATTATTTATTTATTTTTCCATTTTCGGTGTGATCTTGAATTAAGCCCTCAGTGGATTGGTGATTTTGGTTTACACTGAACATTGTTACATCATTGGGTAATCAACATATTATACAATTTACAGTAATGATTTTAAACTTCAATTTCATTCATCGAAATCTGGTGTGTGATTTTTTGAGCAGTGTACTTCCTTTGAGAACTCCCCCACCTATCCAATACATTAAGCAGATTTAAAAAAACATCAAAACAAACATCCATTCATAACCGAACCACGTGAGGTAATGTGTAAATTAAGGGTTATCTACAGGGTGTTTTCAGAGTGGGTGGCACAGCCGGTCACACAGAGGCACGTGCAAAGTAGTCACATGTGTAGGTCTGATTCTATACAGCAGGAGATAAACGTCCAATAGAACTCTTTCCATAAATGTAAATATTGACAAGGACGCAGGAGACATGAAAACCAGGTCAGCAGTGGCTGACAACAGCATTTTTCTATTTACACTCACAGATCACATTACGGTATTAGTTACAGTATATTTTCTCACCCTCTGCAACAAAGGTCTGGCACTGAACCAGAGACAACAACAAGAGTATGTGTATGTCAGGTGGAAAGAATCTGAGGAGGGTCAGGCAACTTAATGAGAGGACAGACAGCCGGCGCAATGCCAGCGAGGAGAACAGTGTGGCCACAAAAAATAGCTAAGGACAAACCTTCTCATTTATTGACCCTGTTTTGACCACAAAGAAATTTAATTAAAAAACACACACAGATGGGAAACAGACTTCACAAAAGGAGTCACATGAACGAAAGTGCAACTTGTCCCAAACTGAACCTAGATGCTGATAACATGAATCTATAAATCAAATTAAAGTGCTCTTATAATTTCATTTCAAAACTGGAATATAATAAATCTTGCTTATTGGTTTTAATTTAGATGAAGTTACAAAAAAAATGTATTTAATTTACTTAATTCTGTGGATTCATATCAGTATGTGGTTAAACTCAATCAGGATAGCATCTGACCCCAATTGCAAGAGTCATGTTCAGACAGAGAAACTTTGACACAGACAGACACTTAAATCATTGTTATCTTTCTTATTACTGCAATACAGACGTGCCAGCAGGCAAGCAGCTTTTAACCCAGTATGTCACTCAAAATGGAGTTCACCACAGGTCAGCCAACACTACAACCAAGATCTGTTTAAACCAGGAAATCAAAAACGCATTGTTTTGCTTGCATCTGTCTTGCATCTGTAAATTAAGGTTTGTGTCCCACATGAGCTGAAAAAAAAAGAATCTTCTTAAAATCTAGTGATTTTTCAGCCACTGGCTCCTCAGTGAAGTTCTGAGGCTGTTTTGAAGCATCTCAGGCTTCAGAGAGCATTAAATGCAAGCAAGAGTTTGTTCACTTTTCAAATCAGGTTGTGTTATTGCAATTTTGTACTATGGAAACCTTCGATCTAATGCTACTATAGCTGCAGCTTGTCTATGCATGGCACTTGCAGAGTTGTTACATTGCAGTAAAGGCTCATACTGGAGCTGCTGGGTGCAGCTGAGGAAAGTACAGGAGGTGAGTGGTCCTCCTTGTTTTACGATACAGACAGGCGGCTCGTGCCTTTACGCCTGGCGCAGAGCCTTATTTGGCCTAATGAGTGCAATTCATGCGCCACAGTGTTTCCAGAGAGCAAGAAGGTTCTCAACCTCCTCCTTACTACAGCCAAGTGCAATTCCATGACAACTGTCTGTTCAGACCCTGGCCTGTGGCCCTTTAGTCAGCCTCACAGCAGCAACAACTTGATCCTTTACTTAATCCTTTATTTAATGGTGTCACAATGGTAAAAAACCTTTAGTGCTACCACAAAACAAATTATTTTCCTCTTATTTCTGTTTAGTCATTAGATGTTGGTCATTATAGGAAAACCAGCCAAAAAAAGGTTTAATGCTCAAAATGCCAACCTTGCAGTACCTTGCTCAATCTGAGATTAATGTAATCTTGAAATACTTCACAGGGATATTTGATAACAGACTCAAACTGAGATCTCAGGCTGCTTGTATTAAGTCTGTTCAGAGAAATTCAGCATTTAACACAATTCAGTATTCAAGTACCAAGGCAGATCACTGCCTTAGTGACAAATGGCACTATTTTCACTTTTTTTAATAAAGATTTTAGGACGAGAATTACATCGTCTTATGTATTTGTGTTACATAAGCCATGCCTCTGAAACTTTGGTTGCAGCACCATGTACCCTAAATCCAGGACACTGGATTCAAGGACAGGTTTGTAAACAAAGCATGCTCAGCACAGCCAACAGTTGAAAAAATCCTGTTGTGAAGAATGTTGTGAGAAAATTGGGCATACAAACAGAACATTAAACCTCAGTGAACTTTTTAGCTAAAAGATGCTTTTTTTGTGTCGCTTAAACTGTATAAAAGATGACATCATGGTTAAGAAAACTTGTGTCTACTATTACATATGAAATCATGGTTTGCCAATGTGTAACCAAGATAAATATTGTTTTAAGACAAGAGATTTAAACTGGTTACCTGAGCCACAACAGCGGCAACAGATTTGAATCTCTTGTAGTAGAAGTGGTCAACATGGAGGTGAAGCAGGCAGCTGGTCTTTGATTCATTCACTGTTCTCCTCAACCGGCTCACTGGTGCCACCTGTGGATGAAATTGCAGGACACAAAAGAATTACAACTCATGAACAGATTTTAAAGGGGAGACAATCAGAGATAAATTTGAATCACGACATAGTCGGCTAAATCACCAGCATGTCCTTTAATGGATCGTATGGCTCAGTTCCTCTCTGAAAGCTGTTCAAAAGAACTTAGACATTGTGTAAGGTGCCAGGGGTGGCCGGCTCAGGACAAGTGGGTCAACATGAAGGGTGGTGGTTAGCTGGCTAAGAAGCAGGCTGAGGTGAAGGCTAGCAGGCTGAGATTCAGGTGTGCTAATAAAGTCCTCAGCCCACCCAGGTAACAATTTCCTCAACCCAGGCTTTGAAGACAGCATGGACTGTCCTTACTACTGGAGGCGTACTTCCAGTCATTGCGAAGACACAAGATGTTATGTCACTTGATATTAAATCAAGTGACATTAAATCCTCTGCCACATTGCTCTGTCACAATTCAATTAATTTGTATCATATAACATGAAACAAAAAATATTTCTGCTCTGTTACAAAAATGTTATTTGTTCGTTATTAATTCTTTATTTCATTTTATTTTTTAAAGTAGTCATTATTTAGCAAGTGTAAATTCATGGAGTCTTCATGATATGTGTATCAAAACAAAACATGATGTCAGTTTACCCTGGAGTATAACTGGGATGTCACGCGTCACAGTGGTAGAGGGGATGTGTAGGCACAGGAACGTGGCTCCACTGGGAACATCTGCTCAGACCATTGCATGACAACACAGTGGAAATGATCTCCACCGGCAGGCATGTTGTTAAAAATGGATCTATATCAATCCAGACATCCATTGTTGACAATGAACATTGGGACCACCACCCAGTTGGTCAAAGGTTGACAATAAATAGGGGACCCGAGGGGGAGATTAACTAAATACATTTGGCAGATGTTTCCATTATACCTGGTTTTATAATCACTTCACAACACGGTCAAGGTCTTCCGGTGGGTTTGGATCTGCAGCAGCTACTGTAATTTAGTAAGTTTAGAAGCAGCAAGTCACCAAGCTGTGTTTACTGCATCTTACACATTGTTTCTAAAGCTCTTAAAGCATCCTGCTGGAAGTAAATCTTGCCATATGTTCTCGATGACTCAACAGGCTAAATAAATTGACAGAATGAATGAATGTGCTCATAAATAAGGTCAGTTATAACAGATGAATCAGACACACTGGTTAGAAATGTCTCTGGGTTTGGAGTCAGTAGGATATAAATGGTATTGCAGAGGAGGAAATTTCAAGGGTGAGGGCAGGAAAAGAAAATAAGTGTTAGGTGTTTTATTCACTGAGGTGACTTCTGGACTGTCTTACCTCATTGGGTCTGAGGCTTTGGGCGAGAAGGTTTAGATGTTCTGCGCCACAAAATCCATCATGGCGAGTTCTCATGGACGGTAGGACTACACAAAAACAAACAGACATGTTGATACATGCACAGTAAAAAAGTATAGATGTGGATATATCCATATAATACTTGTGCACTACAGCTCTTTTTTTGTCCCATCTACTTTGTCTTCTGTTTCTGCTTCGGTTAAACACACAAAGATGAAACATTCACGCACAAATACACAAACAAGCAAACACTGTCACCAGTTATTTTGTCCTTGAATTTTTCATGGCCTGTCAATGACTAATTTTAATGTGGGCGAACAGTGTCCCAAATAGCCAGTGATCTCCAATCATGTTGAGAAATTTAACTGCGATTAAACACGAGGTTTGGTTCAACCTACTACTGCTCATTTGTTGGAGCAAACAGGACGGTGCATAAGATAAGCTCACAAATAAACATATCTGTGTTGTAGAGCAGGGCACACATTCTGATCTTTGGTGTGTGTGTTTAACAAGGATCAATGATCGGGGGAGGAAACGCTGAATGATTCACAAGCGTCAGAGCTAGACAGGGGATTAAAGATATTATCTCTGTCAGGGCCCTGAGTAAGTATCCTGCATTTCAAGAAGTGTATTTGCTGCATTTCAAGAAGCGCCAATGTATTTTGGTAAAAGTTGGGGAATATTTGGCAACTAGAGTCACTATCAGACCAGAGACCACATCAAACCAATAAATGAGTTTTAATAAAGAGCATTTGTCTTCTGACTTATTCCTGACATTTCAATGTCTTGAAAACATAAGTCTCCAAGTTTGAAACAAAGCAAAGTTGCTGGGTTATGTGGCTTCTCCGGTTTACTGAACAGATGCATGAGGTCACTACTATTACTTTTATAACCCATTCATAGAAAACACAATAGGTTAGTTTCCTGGAAACTAAGCTTGCTATTTTGGGAATTTAAAACAAATGTTCATGTTATTTATTCTCTTTCCACATTCAAATAGTTTACAGTCATTTACAGTGTCAAAGGCAAACTAACAACCCGAGTAATTAGTTTGAACAATGCCAGAATAAAAAATTACATATTTCAGGTTGTGGTATTGAAGCCACAAACAGTAAACTTGAATAAAACTAAAAAGTCATGCAGCTTTGTAGGTGTGCTGCGTGTGGTCTCACTGTTAAATTTACATTTTGGAAACATGCAGGGGATCTCATGTTTAAACTACTTTATATTTTAAACATTTTTTGTGCACAACATTTTAAAACTACACATGCAGAAATCCATAGAAATCGGCTCTGTAGTGACCAGCATGTTGAGCAGCTAACGTGGGCAGAAGCACCCTCACATTCTCAGACACTTTATAAATAGGGGACCCACATTTGGAAATCAGCACTGTGGTCTTGAGTGGGAGACATGGGGGCAGCATGTGGAAAATGCTGTGATGGCTGATGGTGTGATTTCACTAAAACAACATAATTGTCTGCAACTTGCGACACCTCTGGGACAGCTGCCTCCTTCAGATTGATGCAATAATGATGGGATAGCAGTCAAGGGAGGCATTGCATTTGCATAAATTGGCCCATCTTGTTACACTGGCAAACACACAAAATTCCACAAAAATGCAAAGAGCCAAAAGGGCTTCATTGCAACAGAGTTTATTAGGTGGTCAGGAAGTGAGGGGAATATACATATGAATGTAGAGGAAAGAATGTAATGTAAAGTACGCTACAGTAAAATGTTTCATAATAATGTCACATGACATAATAATACTTGTCACATGTTGTTTGCAGTAGCAAGAGTGTGACAGAATCAGTCTATGAGAGCTGGGGGCTGCAGATACTGTACAGATACTGTATGAGAAAAGGGTTAGTAACAGGGGGAAGATGCAGTTGTTTGTGTTTCTGTGAGACTGCCAAGAGGGCCATGAATCAAAGTACTGGGGGGAGATCTACTGTTGGAATATCTTTTTGTGCATCGTGTCATCACCAACTGGCCAGGAAAAGCAGCAGAGGTTATGAGGTGTCATTTGGATCTTGGACACTGGGGGCAGTTAGAAGTTGCTAAAGAGCCAGTATAAGCTTGAAAATATGTGCTGAGACAGCATTTCCTTTGAAAAATAACATTTTTGGAATAGGGAAGGTCTTACCCATGTCATCCTCATGGTAGATGATAGAGTGGTAGTCTTTTTGGCTGCTGGTGTATCTATGGACTGGCTCTATGTGATATGTCCCATTGTGTGTATGCACGATTCCCTCAAACTGACCCTGTAACACAGAGCCATGGCAGGCTGAACCATGTTCACCTGCAAGACCAGGTCAAGAGAGATAACATGTCAGGGTCAGAGAGGTGAAATGAACAAAGATAAGAGATAACTGAAAAACCAAGACAGACAGAATGAATAGATAATGTACTGAGAGAAACCTAAAGTTTAGAGGCAGCTTTCAGACATCAGAGAGATAGGAGGCAGGAGAGAGAAAGCAATTAATTGACTTTCATTTAATTTGCACAGTTCAATATGTTTTACCTATTCAGCTACGTTTTAACCAAAGCATGAAGACCTATATGGGGACTGTAATCTCTGATCCAAGTAGATTAACTTGACTTGAATCACAGGTAAATTGTTCCCAGGTTGTCATACCCACCCTCCAGTGTTCCTGAATATAAGTGGGAGAGGTCAGCTGATGTTGAACCATTTTCACTGACCACCATGAAATTTTCGGAAAACGCTGCTGCATTGTGTTTCAATTGCAGCCGGAAAGTTCTGAGGGAAACAAAAAACACAAACAGCTCACAGATGTGGTCAAAGCTTTGTAGTGTAGTGGAAGGTATGTAGATCTATCAACATCTGGCAAATATGGACAATTAATGGTTGACATGTGTTAGTGGATTAGGAACAGGAAAAAATAAGAGAGTGTTCAAATATAAGAACACTGTATATTTAGACTGATCGTGTATGTTTAAGCAACCCGATCGCATCTCTTGTGTCACATATACACGCTTTGGAAAAGTTGTGTCTATAGTAAGCAAAACGGCGATTTTGCATGTATATGATACACTGCAGTTTGCAATAGCGTTGCAACACAAAGGAGGCTAACCCTACCTGCTAGCTGTAGGGTTAGCCAGTCGACGTGCATATATTTACTGACTTAGGTTTAGGCACTAACTAATGTCATGGTTGAAGTTAGGGAAATTGCCTCAGGGGGGCTGTCAACTCCTTAAATAAAAACATCGCTAGCTACCTAGCTACTTAGCAACCGGAAGCACAACTCGCGCATCCGGTTACCCCGGGGTGTCACATTCACACGCTGCCTAGATGCATCTCATACACACGTACCTGGGGGCGTCAACTATACACGCAAAATCGCCGTTTTGCATACTATAGACACAGCTTTTCCAAAGCGTGTATATGTGATGCATGAGCATGAGAACAGGCTGATTTAAGAGGGCTTGTGAAACAATAGCCACAGTTAGAAAAAGTCACCTGTGGAAAGCAGTAAAGTCCAGCTGCAGTGTGTATTCCTGAGGCTGTGTGGCTCTCCTGGCTCTCAGGTGCTTCCTGTGAAGATCCTCCCTGTCGTATGACAAGCCCTCGTAGTGCTTTATATATGGACTGATGCCACTCACAGCCCCTGGCAAAAACAGAGACATGTCAATCACTTCACAGATCTTCACACTTTAAGGGGTAACCAGACAATGATGCCCACACTCACTGTCTACTCATTGTCTTATCATCTTCATTGAACCAATTGCTGTGGCACCTCACATCATAAAGTCAGACTTTATGCAGATGACATATTGTTATATTTAAAAGGTTCTTAGAACTTATACTGATGTAAATCAACACTCTAAATCAAATATGAATGCTTCTCTCTGAGATGTTTCAGATTATTTAGCACAGCATTAGGTTGGGGTTTAGTTGTGTTAATAAAAGAAATCCTAACACAAACAAATAATGACAAACACTAATTAAAGCCTATCTATCAGAAATAAATTACTCTATTACTTCTTTTAGTTCCCCTAACTTCCAATATTTATTGCAAACAAGCTTTTGTTGGTGCTCCTACAAATTTAAAACACACTTGATGTTGATATTTAATATAGCAAAAGCAAAAGCTTTATTGCGCTGGTAATATTTTTTGTTTATCTGTGACAAACACATCTTAAAAACAAATGTTCATTTTGACAACCCTACAATCTTCTGTGGTTTTACCATCTTGCTACCGCAGACCAAATTTCAACTGCCCTGACTTTATGACTAAGCATTGACTGTGCTGACTCACCAGAGCCAAGCCTTGGAGAGGCTTACACTTTCTTGTATATGGTGTTATTGCCTATTTAGGGTTGACCCTCTCGGGTGGATCACACTTATCTAAACCCTTAAACAGCAGGTATACCCAATTAATAACAACTAAGAAGACTAAATGTTGTGTCTACATCACTGGCAGAGTTTTTAAGAGGGATCCTGTTTGCAGCACTCCTGAGAGGACAGGTTGAGACATGTTTGAGCCCAGAAGAGGCCAGTCCACCACAACAGCCAAGAAACACTCATACCCACATCCACATGCGCACACAGGCAGACTGATACCCACATACACACACAGCCATACAACCAAAAACAGCCCAACATACTTATTCAAGGTTCAGTGTGAGTAAATACAGACACACACACTAATCTGAACATTCCATCACCACACTACCTGTAATCCGCTCATGGCAGTTGACCAATAACAGCAGCAGCCAGTAGTGTCGAACTCCCATTGTTTCCTTCTTAGCGTGTTTTTGTTTTCCTTCACTATCACAATTTCTTCTTTCTCCTTCACTTGCATTTGTCTCTGTTTATCATCCTTCCTGACTTTACCTCTCTGTTCCTCAGCCTCGTACTTTCCCAATCTGGAATGTGACTATTTAGGAAGATCAAGCCAGAACTCACTCCGACGCGAACACTGACACAGTGGAGGGGCATATTCAGACTTGTTTGCCAGCATGTTATGAGTTATCTGCTCAGTTAAAGGAGAGTTGAGTTGTAGGAAGATTACTTACTGAAACTGTAACTTTAAGCTCCACTTTGAGTGTAACTTTTAAGTATTAAACCTCCGTACAATACAACAGTTGTGCAACACAGCAAACAGGATATTTAAGGCCCCATCCACACTACTCCATTTTAGTTTACAAACGGAAAATTAAAACAAATACAATCTCTTCCTCACTAGCGTTTTAGTTGCGTTTTAGAGTTGATCTTGGTCTAAATTAAAACAACTGAAAACACACCTTCACGTACACTGGGCATGTGCCTGCCGGTGTAAACATGAAGTAAATGGTCTATTCCGTAGTTACAGAAAATTTGGTGAAAGAATAAAGTAATGCAGACAAAGAATCAGACCAGATTTTTTTGCATGCACCAATCAATAGCTGGGAGTGTTACTAAATGTAACGGAAAACAGACTGGGAGTCGCTGCAAAGTAAATGGCGATATCTACAGTACAAGTGAAGTCAGATAAAATGTTTTTTGCAAAGTACAAAGTATTTTAATAAAAAAAACATGTCAAAAATTCTGTCAGTAGCATAAAGTGTCTGCTTTGCATTACTTCTAAGACCCGATCAGAGAGCCAAGCACGAGTATCCGTGTCATCATTTCTAAAGTCCTCCATTTTTGCCGGTCTTCACTAAAACGACTTCCAGAGTTTCAGAACGAAAAATGGGGTCAGCAGTGTTTCCAAACTTCTCTGTTTTAGGTCTTCGTTTTCGCCGTTTTAGTCTGGACGGGAGGTGCAAACGTAGCAAAAGGTGTCCATTTTAAAACGAAAACGCAGTAGTGTGGATGGGTCCTAAAACTAGCAGAATATAAAAACTACCTTGTTGTTTTTCAAAAAAAATGATTAGCAGCTATTCTTTGAGCTGAATGCTGATGCCCGAATGCCAATGTTAACACAAAGTACAGTAGTACATTAGTTTTGAGGGTATTTGGCCATTATTCATTTTAGCTGATGCTTTTATCCAAAGCGACTTACAAACTTACACCCCACATGTCAGAGGTCGCACGCCTCTGGAGCAACTAGGCATTAAGTGTCTTGCTCAGGGACACATTGGTGAATGTGTCACAGTGGGGAACTGAACCCGAGTCTCTCAAGCCAAAGGTATGAGGCTAATCCACTGCCCCATCATCATCCACATAGATTATTTGGTCATAAAGCAAAGTGTTGAACAGGTCTGTATCAAATTTCATGGCAATAGTTATTGAGAGTCTGAACCAAAGTGGTGATGAACCACCTGCCCAACTGACAAACTTTTCCCTAGAGCCACACTGCTCATGTGGCTAAAATTAACTTGCATTGACACGTCATTTATATTAAAAGCCAAATTCTGGTTAATATTCTCTATTTCTTATTATAGACTCTTGTGTTGTAGAGAAAGTGCTAAAACAGTTCCAAATATGAGAAGGAAACAATCATTTGCATGACTCACACTATGTCAGAGGTTTTTCGTGGGCTCATTCTAAACAAAGTAGGTCAGTTTTAGGTTATTTTGAGGAACACTATCATCTAAGAGGAAATGAGACACCATTTGACCTGGAAATTAGGTAATTTAAAGGTTTTGCTACTTAAAATAAAAGCCACTCTTTGGTGTTACTCGGCTGTGTTGCATGAGAAATGGACAACAGCTGAGAAATATATGAATATACACTGCTCAAAACAATAAAGGGAACACTAGAATAACACATCCTAGATATGAATGAATGAAATAATCTCATTAAATACTCCTTTCTTTACATAGTTGAATGTACTGACAACAAAATCAGACAAAAAATATCAATGGAAATCAAATTTATCAACTCATGGAGGTCTGGATCTGGAGTCACACTCAAAATCAAAGTGGAAAACCACACTACAGGCCGATCCAACTTTGATGTATTGTCCTTAAAACAAGTCAAAATGAGGCTCAGTAGTGTGTGTGGCCTCCACATGCCTGTATGACCTCCCTACAATGCATGGGCATGCTCCTGATGAGGTGGCGGATGGTCTCCTGAGGGATCTCCTCTCAGACCTGGATTAAAGCATCTGCCAACTCCTGGACAGTCTGTGGTGTAACATGGTGTTGGTGGATGGAGCGAGACATGATGTACCAGATGTGCTCAATTGGATTCAGGTCTGGGGAACGGGCGGGCCAGTCCATCAATGCCTTCCCCTTGCAGGAACTGCTGACACACTCCAGCCACATGAGGTCTAGCATTGTCTTGCATTAGGAGGAACCCAGGGCCAACTGCACCAGCATATGGTCTCACAAAGGGTCTGAGGATCTCATCTCGGTACCTAATGGCAGTCAGGCTACCTCTGGCGAGCACATGGAGGACTGTGCGGCCCCCCCAAAGAAATGCCACCCCACACCATTACTGACCCACTGCCAAACCGGTCATGCTAGAGGATGTTGCAGGCACCAGAACGTTCTCCACAGCGTCTCCAGACTCTGTCACGTCTGTCACATGTGCTCAGTGTGAACCTGCTTACATCTGTAAAGAGCACAGGGCACCAGTGGCAAATTAGCCAATCTTGGTGTTCTCTGGCAAATGCCAAACGTCCTACACTGTGTTGGGCTGTAAGGACAACCCCCACCTGTGGACGTCGGGCCCTCATACCACCCTCATGCAGTCTGTTTCTGACCGTTTGAGCAGACACATGCAAATTTATGAGGTAATCTACTGCAGCAGTTCACCGATCCCATAACATATTTCACAGATACCTATAGTGAGTATACAGAGAAAGATGAAGCTCTGCCAACAGTGTCAGCATAGCAAATTGTTGCTCTCACATGAACCCAATTACTCACTGAACTGCACCAAATCCCTTCAGCTTCCACTGTAAATGATCGAAATCACAAATAACTCGAGCAGCTGTCTCAGATGAATAGCCTTAAAAACCTTTATCCTACTACCAATGCCGAGATGAAAGACTTTGCAGATATCTTTACAGAATAAAGATCAGGGTATACCATGTGTACCATGCCTGAGACCTCCGAGGTGTACCACAAAAGGTAACAGTAGGTGTTTTCTACCAGTGGCCATCAAACTGTTTCATGAGAAACCACCCCTTTCTGTACGAAGTATAGCTGAAACTTGTGAAACTAAGAACAATATCAATTTATTAATTTTCAAGCATCATGTGCAATATTACTTTATACATTTTAGTTTTCATATTTTACTTAATTTATCTAACTTTTATTGTTATTATATTAGGCATTGGTGTTAGGACTTACTCCCTATACACTTTACATTTATTGTTATATTGTTTTTAATCTTATGTTGTTGTCATTTTTGAACACTTTCTGGCACAATAATTTCCTTTGGGATTAATTAAGTTCAATCTTATCTTACCTAATGTTTCCTGAAATCATTAAAGGCTTGTTTCAGTTCTATGTCCAAGAACAACTGATGCCAACCAGATAACAGTAATCCATATTGACTATATGTTTACATATTAAATGAAAACATACACTCTAAAATGGTATTTTAACAAGTACACCAATGACTTTATGCAAAATACTATAAGGGAAGGTGTGCAAACTCAGTCTTGGGTTAGTTAACTCATTCAGTTGTGTTAGATTTACTGGGGGTCTCTTCAGCAATGATAGTTTGTAGACATTGCTCTTTTGAGGAGGTTTGAGGGGATTCGGGCCCATCTTAATACATGTGACCTGACTGTCGCTAAGGCTCTGACATGACATTCCCCTCTGTTACGTTTCTTCTCGTGGCTTGGCTGGGTCACGTCCTGCTGGATAATCCTGATACATGTCACATTTGTGCAGCTGAAGATAGGTTGTTGGCCTGAGTCACTACTACACTACTACACAACACCACTAACTATTCCCACAGATCAGTGTTTTACAGCATGGTTTAGATCTTAACCTCCCCCAGCCCGTAATCATCTGCTGAAAAGCCTCCCCTGAGAAACCTCCTACTTCACACCGATTGGCCAGAAAGGGATCACCCGGATCCGACTCATGACTTCACAGAATTTACACACCCATGAGTACAGGCTTGCACAAATATGCAACTACACTCTAAATAAAGTAAGTGCAACTCAGCACCCTTATGTGTTCTTCAGGTTGTCCTAGTGAGCCGCAGTGTACAAAGGTTTAAGCATTTTAATAAGTTTTTGTTACTCTTAGAGGTTCTGCATGTGGACCCAACTAAAAACTACATAAAATAAACAAAAATAAATATAAAATGTCAATGAATGAACACCTGTACAACTTTTACTCCTCCTGAAGAGCCCTCTTGTAACCTTTACTCCTCCTGTAATTACCTTTATTTGAAGTGTGGAGGGGTTACTCTAAGATATTGACTTTATATGGCGAGGTAACTAAAATACAGCCTTTTTCTCATGAAATGCCATTTGATCCATGTTGTTTACCTGAGCACATTTTGAAGTGCTACAAGATCAGAATGTTGACAGAGTAGAAGCATTTGCATGTGAAATCTATGCTCGTTTTTCAAATGTCTGTCTCAGTTCTTTTTACATGAATGGCAAACTCTTACATGTATGCTAGCAAAGAAAAATGAAAAGCAAATTATTCTAAGGCTGCACCACTGTAACCGAGCCTGTCAGTTCTGGGAATGTGTCCAAGTATAGATTCTCTGTTCTGCGGTCAATGTTCATGTTCGTTTCTCCTTTTGGGTTTTGCAGGATGTGAAGTTTGCTCACTGCTTGACTGAAAAGTTTTCATGGGGGTTTCTGGTCGCCTTTGAGGCTAATTCAAATCAACACTACACACGAAATCCAATATAACCCTGAAAATGTCTGCTATTTAGTGCCAAACAAAGGATCATGGGAGAATTGGAGCAGCTGCAGGCATTTCAACAGGTTTCTTTGGTTCTCTAAAGGTTCATAGGCTATGGGAATTATCAAATCACATAATTCTGCTGACATAGCCAACAGTTAACCCCTTCACAGGCCTGACCCATTTCTCAGAGGGCCACAGCCCTCCCTTTCTTCATGGCTGGGCACCACACAATATCCAGTCTGTGTCACACACACTCCATAATGAGTGCATTGTATTCAAGGCGTTGGCATAGATCTTAGTTAAGTAGATAGGCAAGTTATCATAAATCTCTGTCTCTATATCTTTGCATCTGATATCTTCGCCTGGACTCTGATAGCCGACACACTCAGCGCTTGGAAGACCAACAATAATATTTTTCAATTATGCTAATAAATTACTATTAAAAAATAAATAACATTGTACAGTAGCCACTTTTACACATATTTAGCATAAAGTTCTTTAAAAGCACACTGACAGAATAATTTAACTTGGCTCCACATTGTAGTTCCAGAAATAAATAAATGCTGATTTGACCACAATGTTTGAGAAACATATTGATAACACATTCTGGATTATTGCTGAATGTGGATCTGGATTATTACATTAATTGCTTGTTGTAACAAAAGATTTGTAAGTCTTAGCTGTTAAAGTAAACCTCACACAGGTGCAGTCTCTCAGTTCAGGAAAAGACAGAATACCAGCTGAAGTGTCAGGGTTTAACTTCAAGTAAGTCCACTTCCAATGCAATGCTTCCCCCTAGAGAAAGCCTGGTGCTGCGTGGATTATTCATTCACATGCAGTTTAATTTCCTTTTTTTGTTAGTGTTTTTGTGCACATCTTCATAAGGATGTTCTTTTCTTTTAAATATTTTTATCACTGTCTATTTATTTAGGTTTCATGTTGCCTTTTCATGATCTAAGTGGATGAAGCCAGGATGAATTGGGAAACAGTAACATTCGATAAGTAATAGGACAGTACATGTAATATTGAGTGCATATCGTGGCTGTAATAATGTTTGTTTATTTCGTAGCACCATATCAATGCTGCGTACAGTAATTTCTCAAATCTCTCAATATTTTGTTATACTGAAAAGGCTCAGAGAAGATTTTGAAGGCATACCTCACACCCCCATCTTGTTTAAATCTCACTCTTTGCTATCTTTGTCATGGTCACACCAGGTCATGACGTTAAAAGCTACCCAAAACAACAAGTGAGGTCACCAGGTCCTTTGGACAGAAGATTACAGAACAACTGCAGGGACTATCAGCAGAGATGGGAACAGTCTCTGCCCATTAAACCAAAAGTAGGATAAACTGAATTTGGTATGGCTCTGAAAACCAAAATACTTGTACTAAAACACATGCATTAACCTTGACACATTTGGGAATGCAGTGTTACATTGAAGGTTTTGACTTTAAGTTACATTTTGAGAAAAGAAAATGACAATGTGACAAAGTCCTCCTGATTTTCTCACAAATCAAAATAAACACATTTTGCTTTTCAAAAGATTAAGTACATGAAGTTTGTTAGTAAGTTAGTTAGTTGATTCGTTTTTAAGTTTAGTTAGTTAATAACCATTCAGAAATTCATGTATGATGTCATTGTTTTCTCTCCTTTCTTTTTAAGAAGTAAAAATGTTTTGCTAGGTTGCCTTTAAATCCCACAATTCTTCATAAGTTATTGTCCCTTGATATTTATATTCATTTACAGCTTCAGTACAGTCACTATTAATGGCTACTTGTTGGTGTGTGCTTCCTCTAGCTCTGAACTCAAAGATAATTTTGTTAGCTTTCTTGGTATTTAGTTGAAGAAAATGTGACACTGATTAACAAACTCATCCACACATCCACGATACTGTGCTTCCTCTTCAGTGATCAAACCAGCAATCACTGTATAATTGCAGATTTAACAGTGAAAAGCTCAGATGAGTTATCTCTACCTTCATTTGTATGAATAGTAAATAGAGCTGGAGAGATAACTTTATACTTAAGATATGTCTCACTGTCATGCATTATCAGTTTTGTTTTATACTCCAAAAATAATATATATGGATATATGTGCACTTCTTCCTTTTTTGGTCTATTTGAGAGGTAAGTGAGATAAAAGTAATTCTGATATCAATTTTCTAAAAAAAAAGGTTTTGCCAGGTGAGTTTTAATTTCTCCATGCACCCCAAACACTACGTATATTGTGTGTTAGTTATCTAACATTACTGTCCTAGCAGTATTTTAATTGGCACTTCACCTGCGAAAACATGAATGCTTTTAGTACCATTTAGAACACTATTTCAGTACCCATTCACAGGGGCCTCCCTAGTGCAGTGCAGTGCAGTTCTTGCTCAAAATGTGCGTCTCAAATTGGTTTCATCTACAGCATTAATAACACTGAAATAACACAACAATGACAAAGATACTGCTAGATATTCAGCACTTCCTTAGAACTTAAAACTCTTGCAACTCCCTTTGAACATAGTTTATCTAAAGTTGATCAAACCTGTGTTATGACGATAACTCTGTTTTAAACAATTCACACATTTGAGCATATAAGCCCTGCCCCCATGAGCATACCCTGCCCTCTCTGTTGCAGAGCAGAGCGGCTCATGCTGCACTGTAGTTTATCCAAAGTTTATTAATTCTGAAGGTGTCGTGTCCAAATTGCACCAAATGTGACACTGCACACCCTTGGGTCCATTTGAGGTTAATTAGATGAAAGGTTAATTGAAATACAAAAACAAACACAGAGAGAGAAAGAGAGAGAGATTCCTGCCTTTATAAGAGAGATTTGGTAGTGGTGCAATCATTATCCTGACAAAAATTATCCTGACAAAACTTTTTAACATCTGTTTCACAGTTAAAAATATTAATTTTATGGAGCCTTTACTCTTATATTGTTGGGAAATTTTATTTTAATGCCTACTGCCACTGCTACTACAGTATAAGCAATATGTGTTTGTCCTATAATTGGACTGGAAGCAACACTTGACTACAGCAATTCATGCCATCAGAACAATTTTAAAGGTACCATAATCACTTAAATTTGTCACAATAACTCCCCTTTTCCCCTTTATGTGCAATTGAGATAATAAATAAGTACAGGCAGTGAAAGTGGTGAAACAGACAAAATACCTCTGATAACAAGTGTTGTTTTGAAACTGGTGAAGTCTGATCTTATGTACACAGACAGCAGAATGAAACAAAACTGCAAATGTCTTTCATGAAAAGGTCTATATGAAGTGTGCTACATTCCTCATGCTCTCTTTTCAGCAAGAGAAAGGCAGTGACACTGATAAATTAAAATTAACTTTACAGAGAGCAAACATTACTTTCATGTTTGCAGAGAATGTAAATACATAATAAATTGGTGATGTCTTCAAATTTTAACTTTAAGAGCTAAAATAAGATGAACTCCAGGAAATGCGATCATCCTAGTTAAATTGAGTGTTGCACATTTTTCATGTGTCTGTTTTAATATTATAGCAATAAATGCCTAACAAAGCCTAAACCAGATGTCTAAAATTCAGTTTCAGAAGTTTAAATACAGTTGTTAAGCTGGGAGACTGCCCCCTTTGTGGGGACCTTGTTGCTCATTTCAATAGTTTTAAAAAATATATACTGTTCAAGAAATCTGTATTCTATAAATCCTATAAATTTGAAGCTAAGAAAGAACAACAAGGGGGCTGTGGGGTGGCTGTGGGGTCTTGACAAGGGTGATGCTCTCCAAGCCCAGAAGAGGGAGCTGCTCACATACATTTACATTTTATGAGCACGCGGTGAAGAAGGAGGAGGAGAGGGACACCCCTACAAATGGAAACCAGCAATATTGTCAACCAGGGACAGAGGGAGAATGGGTGCGACTCAGCAAAAGTAGAAAAGGTGTGCTGACACAAAATAAAAGTTTAAAACTGATTTTGAAATAGATTGTATTTTAGCAGCCAACACATAACATGCAAACATCTGAAAAGATCAGGCCTTTGAGTGTGTGTGTGTGTGTGTGTGTGTGTGTCCTTGTTTGTTTGTACTGCTGATGACAAATGACCCCCTTCCATTAGTTGCTAAATGAAGCCATACGTTTAACAGCATGTGGGCTAGGTGAAAAGACAGAGACCTTTTTTCAGCCACCACACACACACAACACACACACACACACAGCAACACACATACTATGCAGTCACTCTGCAGTGCCACTCAAGATATTACGTGTATATTAATTTGTTTGTTTAAAATGTTTGTATTTAATTAATTTTGATGCCTAGCTTAATTGCTACAAGTTCTACAGAGGGTAAGAACACTTCAACCAGAGAGCATAGATGTAATAATATTTTGTTGCATCAGTATGTACCAAAATGGTACTAAAATAAGTTTATAAAAGTGATACAAGTTTGGTAATTAGTCTAGGAGGAAGATGTTGGAATGGTGAGTGTGATTTTACAGAAAGATAGTGGTGTAATAGAGAGAGGAACCAGCTTTAAGTTTACAGAAGAAGTTAGGGAGTGACCGTCCTGATGTGGGTGGGAACTTAAGTTCCACATCGGGAAACAAGGAGGGAGTTCATGTCAGGCCAGGTTGGTGTCCAGGTTGCTGCTGTGCAGGAAGAGATGACAGCCTTCAGTCACAAATCGAGCCCATTTAGTGCTGGAGAGGAAGGCTGACCTGGTCTGAACGTTTGTGGGAGTTCCTTAGACATTAATGTGAGCAGCCAGTGGAGGGAGCACGGGAGGGGGTGAGGAAATACAATTTTGGGGAGGTTAATAAGTTGTGGCAGGCAGCACTGGTTTGGATGAAGTGCTGGGGTTGGAGAGAGAGAAGTTCAGCCAAGAGGGAGTTACAGTAAGAGCAAAGTGTGGATAAGGAGCTTCGCTTGTGAATTCACATGTGAATGTGAAACAGCTGTTTGATTTGATCCATTTCATGTGAGACTTAGCAGCAGAGATGACATAACCTTCATCTGCTCTCCTCGCCACCTTGTCTCCTTTTTTGTTTATTTCCTAATCCAGAAAGAGTGTTGATTACTCATACATTGACCTTTGACCTCTTGTCAAAGGCCTGTTGGCAGCGGCAGCACCTTCAGTAATGGTTCATACAGCTGGGCTATGCTGGCGAGAATCAGCTATCAGCAGAATGGCTGCGGGGTAACGTCATGCATTCTTCCAGCATGGGCTCTTAAGAGTAGCACCTAGATAAAAAGCAAAACAGCTTTGTTAAAATGTTGGCAGCTTTGTCCTTGTATACTCACCTTTTAGACAGACATGAGGTCTATTTTAATACTGTATACATGCTGTACATGTACATAAACAAAAAAGAAGGACAATACATTCTGTGAAGCATATTTATATATGCACAGTCTTATGGAGTTTATAGCATGTCAGTTACTTTTAAAGCTGCACTCACCGATGTTTTTATATGAACAACAGATCAAGTTACTGATGTGAAAGGGTGGCTTGTTGTGACAAAGAATTATTACACAACTCTGCAGTTCCTCTAAGCAGTACAGAGCTTTGTAGCCTATTTTACCTATTTATTTAGGTTGTTTGTTTTAAGTCCTGCAACTTTAGCATTTGGTTCACTCTCACCACTCTCATCAGTGTTCTGTTCCAGCCTGCTCTTTTTAGCAAAAACGATCAGATAAACCCACTGCACCAGTGGTACTGCACCAAACACCGGATAAAGTTTGCAGACAAACTAGTGAAAAAAGTTGAATATTTAGCAGCTAAGGAACCAAATATTTTCTCAAGAGCTCAACAGAGCACAAAGTAAGTTCCATTTGTGAGATCACAAGAAACAAACAGACTCCCACATTAAACATCAACTTTAAAACGCCATATTATGTCAAACATGCAAGATTTTATTCAACAACATGTGGGTACATTGGGCTATGAGCTTGATAAAAACAAGCATTTCTATGAGAACAAGTGTTGTGCTGTTCTGCTGATCAACTGCATGGATGTGAAATGATTTCCAGCTTATTTGGTGGCATATTAACGTATGAAGTTATTAACATTACACAGTAATTCCTGACCTATTAAGCATTAACTAATAATACAAACTCATAATGACCTGATCATTTCTTAATGGTGAAAAACAGGAATTCTTGATACAGTACATCCAACATTAACTCATGCGGTAACTCATCATGACTCAAGCATTAGTTATGCATTATTTGAACATGTGTTCTGCACCCTAATTATAAAATGTTAAGAATAAACAAATTAATTAGTGCAGCTTTAAACAACTAAAATGAGCGGAATGTGAATCTTCAGAGAAACATATAAGCTTTGCAAATGTCTGTCTATTGAGTTGTATTGAGATTTAGAACACATTTTTATTTATCGTTTCACTAATCTTTATTTTCCACTGCATCATACCAGGTGTCAGGTGAGACAAGACAAACAACAACAAAAGTTGCAAGTTTTGTCCTCGTCTCTGTCCTCCACCATCTGAAGACATCTGCTGTTCCCCTCCTCTCCTTCCTCTTTCCGCCAGCCCTTCTCTCATATGACGAGCTGGTAAACAATCTGAATAAATGGTGCAAGACAGGCTCTCATTACAGCCATTCAACTATCAAAATCTTTATTTACACACCCACTGTGAGCAATGTCAAAGAGGCAAATGTTATGGCCAGATAACACAGGGCTAGATGAGGCAGTGCCAAAGCAATGACCCACACACATACACACAGTATTTGGTGATGGCAAAGGCAATAAAGCAAACCAAGGGATGAGTTAACATGTTGTCAAAGCCTTTTCGGGGCAATGCCGGGAGCAGTAATCACACAACATAATGTCTGTCAGGGGAAGACACACATTCAAACACAAACCCCATTAAAGATTGAGATATTTACGACGTTTCAACTTTGAACCTGTCGATCAGAACCCGCTAACAGTCAGTTTGTGTCAGCTTCTAAACATCAGTATCACTAATCAACAAAATATCCTAACACTGCTATTTGTAATCATTACTGGTATTTGTTATTTTCACAGAGAAGGCTTCTTCCATACAAGTAAACAAGACTTGTATATGGATGAAGCCTTCTCAAACTAAAATCAACCCTGAGTTGAAACAACGCAAGGGGCTGGTGGGTGTGTGTTGCTTCAAGCACTGTTGAGAAATAAAATTCAGTCCAGGAAGTTTAGTCAAATTTGAAGGCTTCTCAGATATCTGTGAAGGTTCTTATTCATCCAGGTCATAGTTATCCAAAGAAGGTTAAAGTCAAGGGCAACTGGACTTGGTTGAAGATACTAGAAGAGGTTTCGTCCCTCATCCAAGAGACTTCTTCAGTACTGAAATGACCAGCAGGGAAATTTCTTTAACCTCTGTGGTTTCATTTGCCAAGATCATTAATACCGCTGGTTCATTAGTACTCCTGGCTGTTGTAACGACAGTCATTATGGTCATTATGGTTGTTAGTTTCCTGGGAAGTGATGAAAGGACAGCATTATAAGCGGGCTTCTCAACACGGGTGTAATTGGCTTCCTTTGAGACCTCTTTCAAACCATCCATCCTCTTTGTCTAAAATGTGCACCTGATGGCCCTCGAACGAGTGTCCTTTATCCTTCAGATGTAGATAAACTGCTGAGTCTTGAACTGTGGAGTTAGCCCTTCTGTGTTGAGTCATGCATGGCCACGCATGGCTCATGCATCTTTGTCTTGATAAACATAAGTTAAAAAGTATCAATACAGCTTTCATTTTACAAGATAATCCACCAGAAATGTTTGCTTACATGTATGTGATTGGTCGACGCCTTGTCTGATGACATCACATGCTCACAATGGCAATGCTAGTATCATAATTAGCATGTATAATGTTTACCATGTTCACCACTTTAGTTTAGTGCAGAGGGGGACGCTAATGTGCCATTGTGCCAAATTTCATAGCAATCCATCAAATTGTTGTTAAGATAATTCACTAAAAAGTCAAAAATGTCAACCTTATGGTGGCACCAGAGGAAAAGTCAGGGAATCACCTAAGTCAGTAGAATTCATCCTCTGGGAACCATGAACATCTTCACCAAATTTCATGGCAATACATTCAGTGGTTGTTCAGACATTAAAATCTGGACTGCAGGCTAGCATGGCAGGCCATCTGTAGAATTTAAACTTTCTCTTTGGCCTTCGTCTACAAAAACAATATCAGGAGCATTAACAGATGTCACAGAACAGGTCATGAGAGATATTAAACTATCTTGGCATCACAAGTAAACACATCATTAAATAATAACTCATCTTTTAGTGACACATCTTTGACAGCAGTCACCATTAATTCAACAATAGAGGCTTTCTCTCTCACACACACACATATGTTTGTCTTACTATCTTTGTTGGGACATCTCATTGACAATATGCATTCCCTAGCTCCTTACTCTAAATGTAACCTAATTCTAACCTGAACCCTAAAACTAAGTCTTAACCCTCAAACAGCCCTTTGAACTTGTCCCATAAAGCTTGTAGGTCCCAACAAGTATAGTAAATCCTGTTTTTGGACCACAAACATAGTAAAACAAAAACACACACCCACATTTATATGTACACACACACAAACCTAATACTCTTGCAAAACGAGGTAAAAACTTGTTTAATTCTCTTGATAATACGCAACAATTTCCCATGATGGCTTACTTTGTGGATGCATCTTTTGTTTACAGTTTCTATGAATTGCAGCTATTTTCTCCACGAGGAAGAAAAGCATGGGCTCTATTTCCCACACTCCTCTCCACTAATTATGACTCAGACATATGACGTAAACATTTCTCATCTCTGTGCAGAAGGTCTGCTGCTTTGCCATAGAGATAGTCATGTGGCTCCAGTCCTCTGATAGTGAAATTCTATGAAAATGTGAGCTATAACTAACCACATTGCATGAAAATGGCTGCACTCACAATGAATAGTTCATTTACAAAAAGAGGCAAATGCTCAGGGAAACGTTCCTCCTTACAAGTTTTGTGTCTGAAAAAGTATTTAAATTTTGTTCCGTTTTACTTCTCATAAAATCTTTCCCCACTCATAGGCTTCCACCCTGCTTCTCTCTGTAGCTTTAAATCTGACTATATCTTTGCTCCATTCCCTAGTGAGAAGAGTTTTGGGGAGTTTTTTACCTTAAAAGGCCATGTGGAGTGGACTGCTGGTTTCCTGTGGGAGGGCTTTTTCTCTCTCTGACTCTGGAGCTGGAGGCCGGGCCCATCCTCATCCTCTCTCACCCTGACTGCTTTAGTCCCTCCCACACACACACACACACACACACACACACAGCTTCCTTTCTACACTCCCAGCAAAGTGGTGAAATCCATCTACGGCCAGATGTGTGTATGTTTTTGTGTGTGTGTCTGTGTGTGTGTGTGGGTGGGTCGGTGGGTGTGTGATCCACACTGACCTCCTTACTTAACAGGAGGTGAACACACGGTCACACAGGAAGACAAGGTAATGAAAGAGACAAAAGTAAGGAGGAAAAGTGTGTCAGGAATTAAAGTGTGGGAGGAGACAGGAAGAAAATGAGAGGTATTATGAACAGGGAAGAAGTGTTGAGCGGTGATAGTGAACACTTTTGAGGTTGAAGCTACTGTACGCCTCAGCTCCCTGCATCCTCTCTTCCTGAACAATCAGCTTGTCAGTTAGCCTGGCAGTCAGTCAGATAGTAATTGAGCTACAAGGATGTTGTCCTTATAAGGTCTGTGCTGAAGACTGTGCTGGTGAACTGCTGGAGCAACAGCTGCTGGTGTGTCACCACCATGTCAGCATGATGTCATAACTATCACTTACTGTACCCAGTTTGACTTTCTCCATCTCTTTCCTTCTGTTTGTGTTGATAAACCCAGCCTCCTTTTTTATAGGTGTTAGTTTGCTACCATCATGTCTCTGTTTCTGTCAGCCTCTCTTAGTTTACTGCAATTCAGTTCATTTCAGGGCCCCGAAGTCATGTACTTAGTAACATTTGAAGGGGTTAAATGAAATAAAAAGTTTACACAATCACTAACGTATTATTGGATTTTTTAATACTGAAAAAATGTAAAACAAATTTAGGTTCACCACCGGAATTACATAGCGTGCAGTGTAGAGAAGACTTTGAAAGTGCATTTATAGCATAATGTATGAAGAAATGTAATGCTTGGTTTGGTTGTTGTCTGGTAAAAAGTCCTGGCTTTGGCCCTGGTTAAGCTGACAAAACCATGAAAAGTCCACTTACTAGCTTATTCTGAAGCTTTGGAACAAATCATATGCTTTAATCAGCTGACTTAAGGCCATGCAACATTGTCAAAAGCTCCAGAATATGAGTTTTGGAAACAGAAGTTGACTAAACATTCTCAACTCATGGTCCACTTACTCAAATGTGCTGGCTTTCAACCATATCACACAGTCTTCATCAGCATTAAATTGTGTTGAATTGAATCAGTCTGCTGCATACAGTCAAAAGTTCCAGAACAAGCGAGAAAGTGTGTCAAATTGTAAATTACAACAAATGAGTTAAGCATTATTCACTGTTATTACATATAATTACAGTGACAGGAATTACTCACTTTATATAGCATTAATCTATAGCTTTCTAATAGACCTGAAATATGGATACCAATAAACTTGTTTGACAGACTGTGCAGACAAGCTTTTTCAAGCTATAGGTACTGTGATTAATGGATATTGTGAGCAACAAATTCAGAATACAAATGACAAACCAGTTTTCTTCCTCTGTCATCTGTTAATCTGCCTGTCTTTGTCTGATCTGAACTGGCATTTCATGAGTCATTCATAAATTAATATGGAATGTTCTTACTTGTTTTACACAGAGGGGGGTGTTGCATAATCCAAAATTCACAAGTAGTTGGTCATCATTGTTGTGTAATAATACGTTTATTAGTCAAAATAATTAGGTAAATGTTACAAGACTAGACTTGACCATATATTTCACAAAGATGGTTGCCCCAATGTTCCAAACTAAATTTGCGGACTTATTAAAACAGTAATTTGACAATGTTGTTGCTGGGACCTGGTTTGGATCACAGTGTATTTGTCAGACTCAGAGAAAGTAATGTCAGACATGTGGCCCGCAGCATAATACGTCACAGTCCCTGATCTCACCACTTCACATGTGAGCACTCAGGTTCCTGTTTAGGCTCCCTGATTTAATACTCACCATCTTAACCTGAACTGCAGGTTTCTCTCTCCAGCAACACTTCTTCGTCAGTGATTATTATAGACTTATTGAGCTGTGGAAGTATTGTAGTGTCCTTTGTAGACGTGGTGGAAATAATTGGGAACAATCAAAAACCCGACAGACTTGTCCTTTTGAAATTCATTATAAAAGTGTGCACAGCAACACATTCATCGGGGCATTTGCTTCATTGCACATGCACAGATGCATATTTCCTAATGCTATGATGTTGAGAAGAATTGTGAAATTGTGAAACAGTCCAATGCCATATGTGCATGTTTAGAACTTCAGGTCCATTAATAATACCAACAATGACATGCTGTACTTGCCCCAAAGCAAAGTGAAGTTCAGACATGCAGACGCTTGTGATTGGTTGATTATGAGCTAAACATCTGTGAAATACCTGGTGTGTGAACATCATTGCAGGCAGCACAGAAGCTCATAGTCATACAGGAAATGTGTGATTCTGCCTGTATAGACAAAATGTTACACAAGAGATGCACCTCACTGTCTCAGTGTATGTGTGTCACTAGAGTCCAGGTGGCATCCGGTCTAGGTGAGTCATGAAGTATGTTTCCACCCCAAGGCTACATGAGTTCACACATGCGTGCATACAAAGAGGACGTCATACTGGAGGAGCCAAAGCTGTAATTGATGCCTTTTTGAATGCATTCAGGACACCAGTCCAGAGAGTATTAACTCTTTGCTCCTTCCTCATTCTCTCCAATATGCCTTGTTCTCCGTCATAAATCTAAAACATTCACTTTCACTGGCTACTCAGCTTGCATTAGCAAAACATCTTGTTTAGTCTAGGGCCCATCCGCAGTATTTCTGTGGCTGAGCAGCATACTTGGAACATCGGGAGAGAATATTGAAAACACTAAATTACACTCTTGAATTACTCACTGAGAGGCATGAGTGGAACACTCAAACAGTATGTGCAGGAGATGAACTGCAGGCTCACAAATCAGACCAGAAATCTACTGCTGTGCTGTTCATATGTAGGACAGAGGGGATGCTTTCACAGGCAACTCAACAGATTTAAAATACTAAAGAAACAGAACCTCTTTATATTACTAAGAAAACCACTATTTTATATCTGTGCTGTAAAATACATACACTTTACTTGTGTTCATGTTATAATGCTATCGACCCTTTAAGATGAATAATTTAACTAATGTAAGACTTGTTTTTTCAATAGTGTTTTCACATTGCTGAAATATCTCAACAACTATTAGATGGAATGCCATGAAATTTGCTTTAGTTTTATAGTTATATATATGTGTGCCCGTCAGTGTAATGGCCAATTTTTTTTCAACATTTTCCAGGTCCCACACCCTCATTCTGTTCCTTTTATGATGCACAATAACTTTGAGAAGTCAGATATATTAATATTTACTGTTAGCTCAATGGGCTCAATGTTTTTATGTATGTACTTTCATTGCAATAAAATGTTATTCAATTCAATTCAAAATTTCCGAATTCCGAATGAACTGTCACATATGGTAAATGGGCTGTATTTGTATAGCACCTTTCTAGTCTTTTCGACCACTCAAAGTGCTTTACACTACATCACATTCACCAACTTATGAGCAGAGAAACTGCTCATCACAAACAGAAATGAACTCATTCACACACTGATGGCACAGCCACCAGGAGCAATTTCGGGTTCCCAACCTTCCTTTAAGGGAAGGACCGTTCTACCCTGAGTCAAAGCAGCCCATGCCACTTCAACACTTCCATAATTAAGGTATATCTGAAAGTCTATCTGGTTTACATGTGCATGTGTTTCATCCACTTCATATAGAAATCTGGAGCTACTCTGTGAGCTGGAGAGCACGCCTAAAACAAAACACATGTAGTTGTTTTTTAAGCTGCTATACAGTCATTCTCTGGACACTCATGAATACTTAAGTGTTTATTATTAACACATCAAGTAACTGTTAGCAGCTATGTGTCTTCTTTTTGAGGAGTTTTACATTATTCTAACTTGTGATATTAAAGTTCATATTACATGATAAAATTGGAAAATGTTGAATATTGTAAAACTTTGTTAGTGTTGAGCTACCAGTAAAAATTCTTACAAAACATTAAAATTTTGTCAACTTTGTCAACAAGTTTTTGTCACACTAGTAACACATTTGGGGGGTGGGAAGATGAAAATTAGAAACTTTATATTGAGCTGCACCTATATATATATATATATATATATATATATATATATATATATATATATATATGTATATATATATATATATATATGTATATATATATATATATATGGTGCCATATATCCATCCATCGTCAACCGCTTATCCCATGCATCAGGGTCGCTGAGGCTGGAGCCTATCCCAGCTGGCATTGGGCTAAAGATGGGTACACCCTGGACAGGTCGACAGTCCATCACAGATATATATATATATATATATATATATATATATATATATATATATATATATATATATATATATATATATATATATATATATATATATATATATATATATATATATATATATATAGCTATATATATATATATATATATATATATAGCTTCCTGGATAGCTCAGTGGTTAAGGCCACTGACTTCGGTACAGGTGATCGTCGGTTCGATTCCCGGTCAGGGCGTGGGTATCCAGGTGGACCCTTAGGCAAGGTCCTTAATGCTACTGGCCTACCTCAGGCATGAGTGAAACCGCAAATACAAGAGTCATAACCGCTCGGACGTCGCCCGGGTTAACAAGGTCCGCGTCAGTTGCTAGGGAACCAGGGCAACCTGATGAGAAATGGGCTACTGGAACAAGACATACATGGACAAGAGCAGAAAACTTGGATCTGATGCAATGCTACTATACAAGCAACCCCAGTGAGAGGGGTTATATGCAGAGACTATGGGATATATGGATGCTTCGAAACCCATCATCAACACTGACAAAGAAACAACTCCTAGCTCAGTGTTCTAACATCCGCAAACGGCAGCTCCTATCACAACTAGAGATCGATGAGGTACAACAAATATGCTACGGCAAGGGGGAGCCAGGACGACAGGTCAGCGGGGAGATTTCATCATCATCCCCACACTCAGAGATTGGGTACCAAGCCCCAATAAGCCCCACAGAACTCAACATAAGGGCGGCTGACCTACGAATGAAGATCATAGCCAAGCTGGACCCCCTAGTACAACGACCAAGACTGCCAAGGCTAAGTGACAAAGTACCCTCTGAAAGTCTGCTAGAAGATGTGAATGCAGCACTACATACTATCCCTACTAAAGCCGTAACCGAGACCAATGAGCTGATGTACGCCACAGCAACAGTAATCCTAGAGATGCTTGGCTATAAGATGAACATGGAGGAGAAGGTTAGAGGCCAAGATCAAGGCAACACGAAGAGAAGTTAGTCAGCTCTCAGAGCTACAGAAAGGTGTAAGGAAGGATCTAAGGAAGGGATTACCTAAGAAATACAACAAGCTGTCGATACCTGAGGCTCTAGAGACTGCCAAACAAAGACTCACCGCCCTGGCTACCCGCCTAAAGAGATACAAGGGAGAAGCAGAAGCAAGGAGAATAAACCGGATGTTCTCCACCGAACCATCCAAAGTGTACTCTCAATGGCAGGGTAATAACACAAGATCAGATCCACCCAAGGCTGAGACTGAACAGTACTGGAAGAACATATGGGAGAAAGAGGCATCCCACAACACCAATGCCCAGTGGCTAGTGGATCTAAGAACAGATCACAGCAATCTCCCAGAACAAGAACCAGTAACCATTACAACGGCAGACATCCAAGAAAGAGTGGCAGGTATGAAGAGCTGGACAGCACCAGGCCCTGACATGATCCACACCTACTGGCTGAAGAAACTAACTGCACTCCATGAACGCCTGGCAGTACAAATGAACCAACTGCTGATGGATGGGACCCACCCAGAATGGTTAACCCAAGGACGGACAATCCTGATCATGAAGGATCCCCAGAAGGGAACAATCCCATCCAACTACCGGCCAATAACCTGCCTCTGCACAACATGGAAGCTCCTGTCAGGCATCATAGCGGCTAAGATGAGTAGGCACATGGCTCAATACATGCACAGGGCCCAGAAGGGAATAGGCAGTAACACCAGAGGAGCCAAGCACCAGCTACTGGTGGATAGAGCAGTCACTCGAGACTGCAAGACCAGACAGACCAATCTGTGCACTGCCTGGATTGACTACAAGAAAGCCTACGACTCAATGCCACACACATGGATACTGGAATGCTTGGAGATGTACAAGATCAACAGGACACTAACAGCCTTCATCAAGAACTCAATGAAGCTGTGGAAAACAAGTCTGGAAGCCAACTCAAAGCCAATTGCACAAGTCACCATCAAGTGCGGCATATACCAAGGCGACGCACTATCCCCGCTGCTGTTCTGCATAGGCCTGAACCCCCTCAGCCAGATCATCACAAAGACTGGCTACGGATACCGATTCCGAAGTGGAACAATCATCAGTCACCTCCTCTACATGGATGACATCAAGCTGTATGCCAGAAATGAGCGAGACATTGACTCACTGATCCACACTACCAGGATCTACAGCAACGACATTGGAATGTCATTCGGACTGGACAAGTGTGGTCGCATGGTATCAAAAAGAGGGAAGATGATCAGAACCGAGGGGGGTTGAACTACCAGAAGGCCACATTGCAGATGTTCAGGACAGCTACAAATACCTTGGGGTGCCACAGGCTAATGGTAACCATGAGGAGGCAGCAAGGAAGACCGCCACAGCCAAATACCTACAAAGAGTGAGGCAGGTCCTGAAAAAAAAAAAAACAAGATCCGAGCCATCAACACATACGCCCTGCCAGTCATCAGATACCCCGCTGGTATAATAAACTGGCCAAAGGAGGAGATAGAGGCTACTGACATCAAGACAAGAAAGCTCCTCACAATGGCCCTCATTTATCAAAAGTGCGACACCAAATTTCCAGCGTACACCTGGCGTACGCCCAAAACCACGGTGATTTTGACATTTATCAATATGGACGTTGGCGTACGGCACGCTCAAATCCTACGCCAGCTCAGGAGGTGGTGTACATGTACGCAAGTTTTGAGTTAGAGCCGAAATGCACAGAATTCATTTCCTAACAGCACAAAATGCACTCACAATCTAAAATACATGATATATTATGACCCACTGTAACAGAAACAACGTTTGAAACATTAATTTTTGTGTTTATATTTGAGCAGCACGGACTTTATACAGCCTACTGAGCAGTCAGAACATGCTTTGATTTGTATTTGGACTATTTTATCGTAGCTTTTGGTGCCTTTTATTTAGGTTTGCTTTTACTAAAATGTGTACCTTCAAATGAAAAGGCTATGAGCAAAAAATGTTAAAACAACAAAGAGCATAAGCGGATGGCTTGAAGCACTGAGACTGGCTGCCGAAATGGACACAGCCCGCGCCCTTTAGGTGAGGCGGGAACAGACATGTCGCGCACAAAGCCCTGCATTTATTATAAGACAAACTTTATATTATGACCGCACAGCGAGCACCGACACACCCGCTAAAGGCCCCGCGTCCCCAGACTCTGGCATGCTGATCTCTGTCCATGTGTGAGTCCTGGGTCAGTGCGTAAAGCCCAGTCCCGGAGGTGATGGAGCAGCTTTTTATCAGAGCAACATTCTTTCATTTGGAGCTTATTTGGGATTTAACTTTGATGGGGGTTTTTTAGTGCTAAATCTGTCTCTTGGTGCACCACAAGTAGCCAATTTATAATTCTAGGAACAGACAAACTCCAACAGCGTTCAAAACAAAAACGCGCTCCACAAACAGGTGGTACAGAGGTGGTGCAGCTCATCATTGTGTTTGGACAATGTTTCACTCTGAACATAAAAGAAAAGTTACACCGCGGATGGTCAGATCCAAGTCCGTGCGCGTCCAGACCCGTGTCCGTGCGTAATAGTCCCAGGACAGCACAGAGCACTGTTTCCCAAAGCCACAAAACATTATGAATGCTTGCTTTGCACGCTGGGGTACACCGCCCCGTATCTGTCCGTATATGTCCTCCGTTCGTCAAAGTAAACGATCAGCGAGAGGCTCTTGGCCCGTGCCCTGCTCCTCCGGGATGAGCGCATCCTCCTCTGGGGCTGACAGCGCGCACTGGTCCGCTCCAGTGAGGTTGACAGCGCGCGGTGGTCCCCCTGACTCCAGCACTGGCTCTCGGGCTGGACCTGAACTGTTTATGGCTCATCTGAACGCTCGTGTCCAGTTTTAAGCACGTTGAACATTTTGTCAAAAATGTTTCCAGTTTAAATCATCGAATAAAAAAGTATTAAATTGTTTCCAAATGAAAACCTCGTAATATTAAAATGCACAATATTTTTGAACATTTATGCCGGGGAGGGGCTCTAGTGGTGAAACTAAACATTTAATCTTTATTTAAATCTGTCAAAACAACATAATATTTTGTTTCTGAAGTTTTAACTTGTGGACTTCCTGCTCCAAACCATGTATTTCTTGTCATGATTCCGTCAGTCCCTGCCGTGAAGTCCTGGGTGCAGCCTCCTGAAGCTTGAATAATTGGGGGCGTTTCATTCAAATTACACACGTTTTCAGCCGCCGCATTTACCAACACCAGGTGGTGCGTACACCTGGATTTCAAAGGTACGCACAGCTTCATAAATCAGGCGCTGAGAACAGTGTAAGCATAATCTCCCGCACAAAAATGCGCCCGTTTCTACGCAAGAATGATAAATGAGGGCCAATGCATGGAGGGTTTCACCCCAAATCCAGCACCCTGAGACTGTACACCAAGCGTAGCGAGGGAGGCCGAGGGCTAGTGAGTGTCAAGACCACTGTCCGGGATGAAACAACGAAGATCCAGGAGTACATCAGGAAGATGGCCCCCAAGGATGAAGGGCTTAGTGAACACCTCAGGCAGCAGAAACCTGAAAGTGAGGACAAGGAGGATGAAGAACCGTCATGGAGGGACAAGCCGCTACACGGCGTGTACCACAGACAAATAGAAGAAGTGGCTGATATCAAGAAATCCTACCAGTGGCTGGAAAAGGCTGGACTGAAGGACAGCACAGAGGCACTAATCATGGCAGCACAAGAACAGGCACTCAGTACAAGATCAATAGAGGCTGGGGTCTACCACACCAGGCAGGACCCCAGGTGCAGACTGTGCAAGGATGCCCCTGAGACAGTACAGCACATAACAGCAGGGTGTAAGATGCAGGCAGGAAGTGCGTACATGGAACGCCATAACCAGGTAGCTGTCATAGTGTACAGGAACATCTGCCACGAGTATGGACTGGAAGTACCAAGGTCAAAATGGAAGACACCTCCTAAGGTAGTTGAGAATGACCGAGCTAAGATCCTGTGGGACTTCAAGATCCAGACTGACAAACTGGTGATGGCTAACCAACCAGACATCGTGTTGATCGACAAACAGCAGAAGAAGGCAGTAGTGATAGATGTGGCAATACCAAGCGACAGCAACATCAGGAAGAAGGAACACGAGAAACTTGAGAAATACCAAGGGCTGAAAGAGGAGCTAGAAAAGATGTGGAAAGTAAGAGCAACAGTGGTGCCAGTGGTAATCGGAGCACTGGGGGCTGTGACCCCCAAACTGGGAGAGTGGCTACAGCAGATTCCAGGTAAAACATCAGAGGTCTCTGTCCAGAAGAGTGCAGTCCTAGGAACAGCTAAGATACTGCGCAGAACCCTCAAACTCCCAGGCCTCTGGTAGAGGACCCGAGCTTGAGGATGACACATACCACCCCGCAAGGGGTGAGAGGGAGATTTTTTTTTTTATATATATATATATATATATATATACATATATATACGTATATAACATGTTAAAAATCAGTATGTTAGTGTTGTCACTGTGAACATGTTAACATGATGTGGTTAGCATGTAGCACATAAAGTCACACAAAACCTCTAGCATGGCTGTTGACTCATAGTGTTGTTCCACAAATAGTTCAATTTAAACCAACAAAACTGCAAACCACCAAAATGTAATAGACAAAGAGTCTCTGTATCTTCTCCCACTGTCAAGAAAAGCTAAACAATCCACGAGGCAGTTTAGTTCATTTATACCGTAGGCCTATTACTCAAGTTTGACAGTAAACATCATGAAGCTGAACCAAACAACAGCTAAAACTGGATTAGATACACAAATATGACTGTGGATCACGCTACCTTAAAGCTGTTGTTCCTGTTTGCACTGTGAAACACTCTGAAGCCACAACAGCTTCCAACAGTCACGCAAAGCCCTTGCTTGTTATGTTTCTATCACCTTGAATTGTTGCCAGACATCAAGCAGCAGTTGATTATGGACCAAGTTGTTCTGTACATATGACCTGTCCGACCAGAAAATAGCTACATGGATGATTATGTGATATTTATAAAACAAATAAAAGACGGTCAGGTGTCAGGTGTAATGGGAGCTCATATTGGAAAGTGTCTGACACAATGGCTGAAACAGTATTTGCTAGCTAAAGCTGCTGTTTAGACTATTACATTTTATCACAAAATTTATTTATCACAAAAACTTTTGATTTACCAGCTATCTAAGCAATTCATTTTTTAAACTTGGTTAAACATGGTGCAGCTGCCAAGACACAAAAAGCTAATACACAGTGGCTAAAAGATGACATGTCTAAAAGCCATGGTGCAAGTCCTGTTTCCACATCACTAAATTAAAAAGTGTTGCACCACACAACTAATTTTTACATTGAGAATAGTTACTATCTGCATTTTTACACCCAGTAACTAGGTGTAACTGTTACGTTACATGACTCAACCAACTGGTAAAGCTAACGTTAGCTTGCTAACATCTGACCAGTTCATTGAAGTAGTCATGGAATATAGTTGACATATATGATGATGACAATATGGTCTGACCTGATACTTGATCAGAATGTATAAAAATGCTATTAGATGGAAAGATTTTAAATTACTTTTCACAAATATACAGAATATACCTCAAAATACAAAATGTTCTGCTAATAAAGCCTAACACCCAATGATTTAATATATAATTGGTTGTTAGCATAATCAGATATTTACCATTCATTCTAAATTAATAAGCCCTACTACTGACTCCTTCAGACACCTTTTCTCCATATTTGCATTAAACAAAGTCATAGGTTATATCTACGTTTACAAAGGATTTTTAGTCAATTTTATATTGTTCAGCTCCCCAAAAGGACAGCTCATGATGCTATAGTGATTTTCTGTTAACATATATTTATAATATGGAGCTCCAGATGTTCTGTCCTTTGTGTGCATGTCTGTGCCTGTATTTTCCTTGTGTCCATACATAAAATATACATCCATGGATCCTTTCCTACAAGGGCTTACCAGCTTTCGACATATCCCTCTCTCTCTGAGCAGCCGTGGACACTGGTCTCCATTATTCACATAAAGTCTGATTCTCAGTCTAGTTTCATCCCTCACTCATCAAACTCAAATATCAGGTGCACAGAAGAACCCAGAGTTCAAATTTCAACACATTTTGTCCTGCTGCCTCTGATAATGAAATTTAAAATAGGCTTAACAATGCAGGAGCTGTCTGAGTTACATGATGTGGTCATAAAACCAAAACAGCTCAGGGAGGCCACGATAGAGGCACAGTTTTGCAGAATGCAAAAACATAAACCATCACGTATTACAACTGAATGATACAAACTAACCCCTGAATAAACATAATTCAATAATTATCTCTGTTTGCATCTGTTGTCCATACGAGCTAGTGTTTTTCTTTCAGACCACATCGTGGCTTCTGTTTGGCTAGTTTAAGTCTTCTTGACATGACATTGGCAATACATTTGACTTTAATGCCCAAATATTATGACACTGTGATTATAGCCTGGGAAATTTTTCTCTCTCTTTCTTAATCTCTCAAACTCTCCCTCCCTCTACTTTGCATTTTGCTCTCATCGTCCAATATACACACTCTTAAAGGCCCCGAGTGTGAGATGTGTCCCAGCGGGACTCTTTATCTATTGACAGGAGGTTAAATGTGGAAAAAGGACTTATGCTTCACTCTCTCCTGTCTGATGTCGGTCTGTCTTTGAAAACACAACAACCCAAATAAGGAGCTCAGCCACGACTGAAGAGTGAGTGGAGAAGCCAGACCACTCCTTAGAAAGACCTTGGATGGTGGTTTGATAGGGTGTCCGAAAGAGTGATAGTCAGGGAGTCAGGATGGAGTGGACGCAGAGTGGTGAGTGATGGAACAATGGATGGAGAGGGAGAGGATGGTGAGGAAGGATGGATAGAGGGAGGGAGGGGTGAGAACATGGGAGGAGAAGGAGGGGGTGATCAGAGACTGGAGGCAGGTTCTGTTGCAGTTTAAATAACTACCCATATAGGGCTCAACTCTGCATCTCTGTTCACAGCTCTTTCTGTCTCCTTCCTACTTTCTCCCCCTTTCTGTCTCTCTCTCTTTTTCTATTTCTCTGCAGCCTTGTTGGACTCAGCTCTCTCCAGTATTGTACGCGAGACCGAGTCTCCTACATCTCAACACAACGGGAGACACAGACTTGTGCTTTTAAAGCTGCATTTTCACATCTCAGAGAGGGAAATCCAACCAAGCAGCCACCATGGAAGCCATCAAGAAGAAGATGCAGATGCTGAAACTGGACAAGGAGAACGCCATCGACCGGGCCGAGCAGGCAGAGACAGACAAGAAGGCAGCAGAGGACAAATGCAAGCAGGTGGGAATGGAAGAGGAGAACATAAAGACATGGATGTGTCAGCAGTGATGAGAAAGAAAATAATGTCAGGGGTGCTGTTTTTGTTCAGCTGTGAAAATGGAAAATCTTATAGAAACATTGAAGTTATGGATTAAGATAACTGGCAAACTAACAACATAAAAAAGCAAAGGAACAATTTGGTGTCTGGAAGAGGTATTATTTGGCAATTTGGGTACAAAACCTATAAAACAAAAAGTCGAAAGGAATCCAGACCCAGCATAAGATATAATGAAGGTTTCCCTTTAAGGCTTTTCTCTTTATCTAGCTCTTAAGCTAATCACAACATTTATACATACCAGACATACCTTTAAGGAAACAGACCATAAACACTTTTCACATTTATTAACACAGCATTCCTCACAGACAATTTACTATTTTACTCTGCCGTTATTATGTCTAGAAAATATATGATGTTTTATTTTGGCCATCGCTCATAGACTGTATGGTAAATGTTTGACAGTATGTGAGGCACAAACACCCACCGTTCCTCACTAGGGCAACGCTCTCAGGATAAGTGAAACTATATAGTCTCTGTTTTATGTTAAATAATCATGTTCACTTCCAGCTAATAGTAAGAACAAATCCAGCCAGTGTAAACACCAACTTTTGATCATCGCAGTTGATGCTATAGGGAAACAAACATCTGATGCCACTTAAACACCACAAACAACAAATACTGAAAGAAATTGGTAGTTGATGACCGTAATAACAATAGGTCAGTATTAAGGCGTATTAGCTCTAAGAGAAATCCACAAATGCCCTCATGATTGTTTTGACCACTTCTGTTGATGAGACCACCCAGGATCAGTATTTGGTTTTTGGAGGTGGTGACTTCACTCCCTCCAGGAGTTAATAGAGCAACTATCTGTCAGAAAGCCTATTTGACCAGTGTATCCAAAACAGGAGACAAAACACACACACACATACATAATAAGAATGCAAATGGATGTATGTGGCCACACAAGTATTAAACACACACGCACACACACTAGGCCCATGGTCTCAGGCGTCTGTGTGTTCTCACTGATAACAGCTGTATTTTTAGACACCAGGACAAAATGATAGTGTGGAATTCAGTAGGATTATCAGAAGCACTTCATGGGCTCAAAGGGGAACACTGATTAGGGGGAACACTTAATCCTGTGTGTGTGTGAGAGAGAGAGAGAGAAAGAGAGGGAGAAAGAAAAAAAAGAGAGAAAGAGAGAGAAAGAGGGCCGTGCTCTGCATACCAGGGTTCATGTCATGAGAGACTGATAGTAAACCATTACCTTTTAAATGTTCCCAAACATCATAAACACAATTAGACTCCCAAATCAGACTCTGCTGCTTTATCGCTAGTCTGAATTCAAACACCTTGACATTAACAACGTCCCATCAGACTGAATAATTATTTAAGCGCAATACAAACACACTAACAAATAATGCATTTGGTCTATGATTTAGACATATTAACATTTTTTTTTAAGTGCTGAAAGTTTTGAAGGTAAAACTAATCTGGTGTTCATTACATTTTTGTGTTGTAACCTTTGTCAGAGTGGGATTTGTTATTCAAGAGGGATTTTTAACAAACAGGATTGTATGCCCAGGAAATGTGAAACTGTCAAAACAGTGCAGGTGAAAAGAATAGAATAGAACTGTATAGCACAGAATAGACTGAAATAGAGCAGAACAGGAAAGAACAGAAAAAATAGACAAATTTAACAGAATAGAAGACGTCACCTCCATCAGGTCAACAACTGGGGGGGGAGTGGGGAATGGGGTTGGGTAGAAGCAGAAGAACCTAACAGAATTTGGATGAAAAGACACTGATGTGAAATGAACTTGACAAACAGTGTCTCATGTTGTAGCTGGAGGAAGAGCTGGTGGACCTCCAGAAGAAGATGAAGCAGACAGAGGACGAACTGGACAAATTCTCTGAGGGCCTGAAAGACGCTCAGGAGAAACTGGAACTGTCTGAGAAGAAAGCTGCAGACGTGAGTAAAGGGTCAGACACTCATAGTGTTCATATACAAACATGTGGGAGTCCGGGTCATCTGAGTTTCACTTGTCTGAAAATATTAAATTAAACTGCCTTTACTACACAATAATAATTATGCAGCACTGTTTCATATTTAATCCTTTGCATAAGTTTGAATATTGACAAAAGGCTTCTGCTCTTCATTATGACTTCAATCCAACTTTGACACACACTCACGTTACCATAGCACGACTGAAAACTAGAGCCCATTATTCCACAGCTGGACTGTTTCTAAGTAAGCACCAGCTGTGGGTTCACTTTGATCCACGCTGAATGGTTTGGAGCACTTCAGAGACTGTTACATTCTTGTGCAGCCGCTCCTGAAAGATGAACACACGGATAAACTGTAAGCCCCTCACCCAAACACACACACACACACACACACACACACACACACACACACACACACACACACACACACACACACACACACACACACACATTTACTCTAGACCTCCAAAACAGCAAACCCTAGCAACAAAGGTTAACAGACAAACCTAACTGCTTTTCATCACTATCCCTGTTAACTACACTGATAATTCAATGAAATAAATAATTTAATAATGACAACAGCGTGACAAAATATGAAAGATTTTTTTATGTGAAGCATGTGATCAGCTTGTAAATGATGATGTATTGTTAAACATTAAACTGCCCAACATAAAAAATGCAGCTTACACTTTAAAGTGAGAATAAGTGATTTCTGCAGAAGGATTGCTGATATTTGAACTCAACTGCAAAACAAATACACACCTCCCTTCAGTGCTCCCTCAGAAGCTCAGCCAGTTTTGGCCTTCACCCTGGCCTTGTCATATAACTTTCTTCGCTGTTTATACTCTTCAGTCTTTTCCTATGCATGTTTGAATGTGCCTGTGTATAGAACTCTCTCTCCCCCTTTCCCCATCACTCCTGTGCTCGAACGCTATCATTTGTTGCTGATTGATTGGAACAATGTATTTGTTTTCCATTTACAGATCTAGAGCTGTGTAAGAACACGGATTTTATTTTCAGAGCACACACAACACAGAGCTAGCAAACTGTGAGGAAATATTCACTGAATTTAACAAAAACTGTAGTGCTTACTATCCGTTTAATGGATTCCTAATTCCAGTTATATAATATAATATTCAGTAAATTTAGCGGAACATTAGAAAGATCAGTTGACCTCTGGCTAATCAGCTGCAATCGGGAAAAAAAATCAGATTTTAGATTGTTGGTAACACCGCAAATCACAGGGTTGTATATCTGTCAGTGGTGGAGGAACCAACACTGACAGATATACAACCCTATGTGTGTGGTTGTCTCCCTATGTGGGAGAAGAAGAGAGAGAGAAAAAAGAGGAGCTCAAATCTCTACAAAGTCCTTATTAGAGTATTAGTTAAGTCCAAGATATATACTGAAGCTACCAGTTTAGCGGTGAAATGCCACACTAATAATAACAGATAAGAACCCAGTGAGTCATTCCAATAAGATTACGAAGCAAACCGTGTATTACAACAAAAACACTCCCAGCTTCCACCAAGATGTGGCATTGTTTGAGCCTTGGAGGATATCCCAGGGAAATGCAGTGTTGGACTACATACAAAGAGAAGGGAAGTGTCAGACATACAGATGTGGAGACTAAGGCAGAGACACGCTGGATTATCCTCACGCAGCGATTAAATAAACTCTGAGGACAGTTCTGAGAAGCCTCACGTGTAAAGTGGGTCAACCGGGCCCCTGGAAATAAGTAGTTAGAGTTGTGGTTTGAGCCTGACTAGGTGTAGCTTCTACTCCAGCAATGCAAAGTTTTGTTAAAAATAGATGTTTACCTTAACATATTTACAGTTTAGTGCTACACACTGATAGCAACACTTCCAGCCAGTAAAGCTGCTCTTCTCCACTTCCATGAATTCCCCTCCACATGTCACTTATTAGATGCAGCAGTCAAGTCATTACACATCTGAATTCACACAGAAAGCACGGTCAGATTCGAAACCTGGAGGGGGCTGGGAAAACAGAACAGTGAGTCAAGGACCCCAACAGGCAAGCAGTTGTGTTTCTACAAAAAATAGTCCTCTGCACCAGCAACTAGCAGAGCTGATATTTAGGTCATCCCAGTTCACTGTCAGCTCAAACAAGCAGACAGAGAGTCTGCCTTTAGGAGTCTTCACAACAGTAGCATAAAAGACGCAGCAAGCTAAAGGTAGTGAGAGTCAAAGAGGGTGGCACCATAATGCAGGTATTGATAACACCATTCACTACAGCAACAGTTACTGTTTTAGGGGAAGCTCGAGTGTGGGGGTGGCGGGGCAGAGAAAGCAGAGAGCAGACAGGGGGGGGCTCTGGTATGTTAGGAATGCAGCTAAGGCAAACAGAAAGCCCCACACTCCTGTGTCTAATGAAATCAATGCTTCTAGCTTTTCCGGTGCAAGGGGCAAATCAGACAGAGCTGCTCAATCAACAGATGAGATTTTCGTCTTTGCGGTGATCAGCAGGACTGAATTGGAGCCAAATGTGAACTGAAGCGAAATGGGATCGGCAGGTCTACTTGCCTGTGTATTTGCTTGCATGTGAGTAGGAAATTGAGAGGGTAAACCAGGGAGGGCTGACAGAGAAACATTAAAGACACAACATAAATCTAATTTACACCCACACAATGAACCTCATCTATGAGCAGAAACAGGTGAGAAAATGTAGAATGCATATATGATGCTCTTGTTCCCGAGAGGTAAGAGATCCATAAATAGCAGGATTATTAAACAATATAAATTGTGAAGGTCATCTCTCCCTGGAAGTAATACCATCTTCTGAGGATGACTTTGTTGTATATGAATCGCCCATGCAGTTTACTACATGTAAACCTCATGTTCCATTAATCGACTTATAAAATGTCAAAGGTATGGTTTAACCTTTGGTTTACTGAAAAATAAATTACCAGAAATACCACTGACATACCGTGCTTATAGTGTGGCCTGAAAAACAAGTACCACTAACGTACCACTAAAATGCATTCTTATGTCCCTTGAAATATCAATAACACAAAAGATTTTGATCAGTGTAATAATGTTTTAAGAGTCTGTTTTAACAAACATGTGTTTTCCGTAAACAGAGAATTTTATTTTTGTGCTTGTGACCCTTTATGGCTAAAGTGATGCTAAACTACAACCCCTTTTTCACAGGATGTGTGTATCTGTGAGCCGTTTAACCAGGAAGTGAGATGGAATGTTTTATCCGAATGCTATTTGAGTATGTCATCTCCAGTGTGTCCCAAGAAAAAAAGATTTGAAAGAACATATATTGTGACCCCTCAGGTAGCGATGCATCAATGTAAATTTTTCTATCCTGATACCCCAGTTCAGGGTATTTTTATGTAAGGTCAGCCATCTGCATGACTGATTTTATGATGACATTGTCAACAAAACTGTATTTAATGTGGATTGATCATCTCATGGGTGACGCAGTATTGGGGCCAATGATATAGCTTTAATGAAATTTTGGACATTGTTTCAACATCCAAATACTCATCATGTTGTCATGCAAACTGGAATGGAAACTTTAAACTTAAGTCTGAAAAGGGAAATTTCATTGCCAAATCAACTTTGTATGTGACAACTAAACTATGGGCGCTGCGCCTTTACAATAACTGAAAGTAATTCATCCTGGCTTTGATTTTTCCTTTGAAAGTCTCCAGTGATCACATCAGTCACAACACACACACACACACACACACACACACACACACACACACACACGCATAATTATTCCCCTATACCTGTGGGGGACATCTCACTGACATAATGCATTCCCTAGCCCCTAACCCTAACTTTAACCATCGCAACTATATGCCTAATCTTAACTCTTCCCCTAACCCAGTTGTAACCTGAACTCTAAAATAAAGCCCCCACCGAGACATAAAAACACGAATCACACACACACATAGAGCTCTATATGACACACGCCCCGCCCTCTCTGACCTCATCCTCCCAATCATCTTTCTCCTCCTCCGGCAAAGTCTGGCGCTCTCCTCTCCGCGCAGCTTTGTCTAATCCTCCTCCTCAAACTCGAAGTGTCCGGACCAAAACTGCTACATTCCCGAGGACAACTTTCTATACTGCTCATGAATTTATCCTTCCCACGGACCAGAAGAAACACTTGGAGAACACCTGGACGCTGTTACTTCCTGGTTATATAACTTTTGCCGCACTTGAACGACTCCTTTACATTCCAAAGACTTTGGACCTTCATCGATTTACGTTGTCTTTTTGAATCAACGATCAAAGTATTTTTTGTTATTATAATACTATTTTTTTAATAGACCAAACAAGCAGTAGCATAGTCTTCGTTTTTTTATTGCACAACCCAGAAATAGTCTTAATTGTGTACTTTTTTTCCACGTGTAGGCCTAGTCTTAACTTAAGTAACAAGTCAGCAATGGCAGGTTTAAACTCTCTGGAGGCTGTGAAGAGAAAGATTCATTGCTTGCAGCAGCAGGCCGACGAGGCAGAGGACCGGGCTCAGGTCCTACAGAGAGAGCTGGACAGTGAACGGGAGCTCCGAGAGAAAGTGAGATAACCAAATCCCCTCTTTTCCTACGTCTTTTCTCTCTCTTACAACCCCTCTTCTTATACTGCTCCGCTCTGCTATGATCTGTCAGACCATTGAAATGATAACTTCTTCACATTCACCTCCCAGGCTCTGTAAAGTCTAAATAGTTCACGTCATTGATTCATTCGCGGGCGTGATGGTTGCCACAATGCAAGGCGTTGGTCCTCAATGAAAAAAGTTTGGATTCCTGCAGGTCTGCGCGCATGCTCAGTGTTGTCTGACTTGCAGGCCGCTGTGAAACTACTGTGAATAATGTAGACCACGTAGACAGCATTTAATCTACTGTGCAAATCTATTTAGACTGACCAGATTACTTCTGATTAATACAAATCAAGTTTCAATCAGTTATCAATACTTAATAAAAAATATTTTAACTGCCGCTACTTATTAATTAGGTGTCTTTACAGCTGCCAACATTTAGGTTAAAGGGATGACAATGTGACAGTTTCACTTTTCACACTCACATTCCTGCTCAGTGACACTTAAGCAGGGTGCATGCGTGCCAACAGCAGCTGTATGGTTGAATGCCTTACCACTATCCCGCCCTTCCTCTACGGATGACAAGAAAATAAAGGGCGAAGACTTAAAAGTATGCCTGCTCTGTTAGTATCAAAGATTAATCTAAAAAATGTGCCATTTTCAGCTAGAGCTGGATCTATTACTCACTTAATTGATGAGTTGATCAACAGGACATGAATCAACTATTTTGATTATTTGTTTTGAAGTCAAAATGACAATTTCACCGGTTCCAGCTTCCCAAATGTGAATTTATTCTGGTTTTCTTAGTTTTTTGTGATATTGAACTGAATATCTTTGAGTTTTGGACTCTAAACAAAGCATTTGGAGATGTCACTTTGGGCTCAGGGAACTTGAGATGAGCATTTGTCGCTATTTGCTGACATTCTTTTGACCAAACTTTTAATATGTTGTGATATATGTCAGCATCATAAACGTTGCAATCCAGTTCTCAACCCTTTTTATGTGTTTACATTTCAGCGTACGGTACCATCAGCAGTTGCACAATGTATGCTGTAATAAGCACAAGTCATTGTGCACTTTCTCAAACAAGACGCATGGATGTGTTAAAAGTGACTCATCTGTTTCACCCGCACTGGCTCTGTCACCTGCCCGTCTCTCAACTCTGCCCACATCCGAGTGTTGTAGCTTTACACAGAACAGGTAGAAATTGGAGTAAAAAAATGCAGCACAGTTGGGTAACAGTCTTGTCTTGTTTCACATGTGGCTTTATGGCATATCCTTTGCATAGGGTCTGGTTAATGACAGGACAAGCAGAAAGATTCAAGGAGAGTCGGAGGGGAAGGTGTGGCTGTAAAGATATGGGAGATGAGATGATGAAAGGAGCTGGCCTGTTGTAGGACCTACCCCTTTGTTACAGACTGCCTATTAGGTAACAGGGCAGCTTTTTAATTTGACAGTTGGGCGTTTGCTCAGCTTGTGGTAATCGTTCTGATATGAACGTGTATACTGACATCAGTGAGAAGTTAGTGGTCTATACTTTTGAGGTCATATTTGTCTGTTTGTCGCTATATGACTAGGACGTATAAAGTACCTTTGCCTTCAACATTAAGTATGTTTGCAATGTTGTGATTTTTTTGGTGTACACCTTCTGTTCTTTGTTCATGTAACAGCCAATGTAAAGTCTAACCTGCAGGCATATGCTAAATCCAAAGCAAGTGATTATACTAAATGGATCCGTTTGTGTAAGATTCCTGGTTGTGCCTATTCATTGTTTATCTTATAGTATAGTAAGACACACCTCCTATTAATCTCTACTGTCACATGGAAGGGGACAGTCAAAAGTAGTTTGTAGTCAAACATTAACTTTTAAGCTTCACATGCACTTTCAGAACTGGGCTGACAATTGAAATGTGTATTTTATAAATACTGAATGACAAACTTTAATCCCCCATTTATAATTTCTTAGCATAATATCATATAACAAATGGATACAACACATTTTGTTGTTGTTGAAAGTTGGACATAGGGGCACGTTTTGCACAGTATTCTCAGTATTTAAGAATATTTTCCCCTGTAAAGACAGGCTATATTTAGTTACAACTGTGTTATTAACAATCACAACAGCATGGCTGGTATTGTTTTCTCCTTGTGAGTCTGTGTGTGTGGAGACACCTGAGTACTCTGTCTGGTGTTTATGCCTGTCTGTCTATGGACAGATTATGTCAACACCATAGCGTCACAACCGTGCAAAATGCAGTCACGAAACCTTTCAGGTGCAGATGTTGAGATCAACATTAAGGCTGAGTTTGAAGATGGGTGTGGTCCAAACAAGGGCTTCAGAAGGAGGGTGGTGCGAAGTAGGGAAGGGGCTGTTGTCACGCTCCTGGCCCACAGTCGTTTTAAGTCATGGAATTAGCTTTGCGAAGATGGCAAGATCCAGGCAGATAAAGAAAAATAATACTTGTTAGATATTCTGTATTCACATCCTTGCCAAACAGCTGATCATTTATCTCTTGCCAATAATGACGCATTCCATTCTTTGGATCAAACCAGGATATATTTCAGCTAAACCCATTTATGTCAAAACTAACAGGTTAAAATTGACCCTGTTAGGCATATTGAATAAATCTGGCACAGTTCGCCTGTCTCTTCTCTCACGTCATGCGGCTGGTGTGATCCCATTGCAAGATGGTCTCTAGTATTATATTGTCTTTCATTATCTGTTTATATAGCAGCACCCAGGTATGCATGCTTCAGAGACGAATGTGTTGACAAATAGATCAATAAACACTTAAACCTTATAAACCTTAAATCTGCCTTATAGTATATGTAAACAGCTTAAACAATATTTAAATGCTAGATAAGGGGTGGAAATTGTACTTTATCTGCAGAGTGGACATGTTGTGTTTTTGAGTACTTGTCAGCCTTAATGTGTAAAAGCAGTTTCAGCTATCACACAGCTCACCTTGTGTGCATTCATAGTCAAACAGAGAGGTGCATTTGTGTTGCAGGGTTGGTGTGGTCCCAGATGTGAATAATTAGGGCAACCTGGAGTTGTTCCATGGCACAAAAACTCTTTCATCGGAGTATGGGATGATCAAAACTGGAACCTTGCTGAGTGTGTTAGGGTAATGAATCATTGTTTGAAAATGTGGAGGCATCAGACAAAACACTCTGCAACATCTCTCACTAAAAAACTAAAAGTAATTACCTCAATTTATTTCTGCTACGGTCTGATGCCTCTAGAGACGTTACTCAACCGCTCAATAATGCTTTAAGGCTCTGTCAGATTACAAAGACGAGACTGTCTTGATCGCTGATTTGACCTGCTTAGATGTGTTTTATGTACAGCCGTTATTCTCAATGAGCTGTTCATTTTTCAGTGTTCACAGCAGTTGCTGGTTGAAGGTTCAGAGTTGAGTCAGACCAAAGATGTGACGATTTGTACTATTTAAGTTCCTGACAGCTGTGTAAGCAACCATAGATGAACCAGAGTAGCTGCTTTTTATAGTTTGAATGCAAATTTGTGATACCAGTTTGTTTCTGTGATAGACGCATTTCATTATTTTTAGCCTAACTAATGACTTGGTTATTACAAAACAATCATAAGTGACAATAAAAGATATAAAAAGCATAGAATTAAAAGTTTCCCTTTTTTATTTCCTTTTTTGAAGTTAAAGTAAGCACAATCATGTTGTCACAACATACGGTTGCCATGGTGACAATTGGGGTTTTACCACAAAGCGTGAAGAAATACAGTTTGTGGCATACTGATCCATATATAAAAACACAATAAAAAGGGAAGTGGGACTCAGGCCTCCATTGAGGTATCAGTGTAGGAAAGCAGCACCCCACAACCCCAGCCCAGCTGTCCCTCTCAGGATGTCGTCTGCAAACTCTGGTCCAGCACTTCCTGTGCTTCTAATCCCAACACTTCCTGTCCCTGAGCTCCAGCCCTGATCAACAGGAAGATTAGTGTGTGTGTGTGTGTGTGTGTGTGTGTGTGTGTGTGTGTGTAGTTTTAATCTAGCCAGTGGTGGACAACTTTGGTGAAAGTTGAATACTTAAAAAGATCTTAAATGTCGACATCAGGTCACCTGAAGTTAGTTTCTTATGGCAATGGAGGTCAACTATTGATTGTCTCTCTATATATACATCGGATTGTCTCTCTATATATACATCGGATTGTCTCTCTATATATACATCGGATTTCATAGACACACTGAAGTTGTTTTCTACATATGTGACCACTGTGCTCATTTTACACCACTTACAGCTCATATTGAAAACTAATTGCAGGAAGTAATTTCGGAATAATGCTTCTCTTAAGCACAACTTCCCTCAGCTCATCAGTTTGTCAAAATGAACTAGAGGCATCATCTGTTGGCTGCTTGGTGTGGTCAGTGGTTTTGGAGGTTTTTTGCCAGGCCCTCTAGCAGTCTCCAGCAGATTCTGTGGAAAGAATTACTTCCTGGTTTCACTGTATTCTTTGGACGTTCTCCCTGGGAATAGCTCAACTTTCCAAATATAACTGCCACATGTTGATACGTTTTGGCAGTGTTGGCATTCTGGGGAACACTCCTATGTTAGTGGCTTGTGGCTTAACTGATTATGTAGGCCAGGTTTGTGGGTTCTAGGCCAAGAAAGGAGTAGAATATATTTGTACAGTCGGTGCTAGCAAAGATACATTTGCTATAATGTCATTATGTACCATTTAGACAGTGGAAATTATGTATTTTATGTAGTGCAGTATGCAGTAATCATTTCAAATACAGCACATTGAGCTGTTTTTCCCTTTGTGTGTGCATGCAAGGTTCGGAGAGATACTTGTTTTGATATTTTTGTCAAAGCAGGATCTCTGCATTGCTTAGCATGTCAGTGCTAGTACTGGAGAGTGGAAATGGTATTACTGTAATTTAGCCTGAAAGACCAGTATAAACAGTTTTATTGCTAGGGTAAACTGCTGCTAGAATTGTTGGTAGTTAAATCACCTGCCCTCTATTTGTTCAGAGACCACACAGTTTTCCAAAAACGTCATCAAGATTTATGTAAATTCCAACTTAACAAAGAAGGACAACTGTCTGAATGCTTAGATACTTAATATCATGCAGCAGAGCCTGAATGAAAGATTCAAACCAGCACATAACACATATTGGACATACTGTAGCAAAATGAGGACAAATTACCTTTTGCACAGAGAGAGCTCTTTGTAATGCTTGTCTGGAAATTTAATTACATTTCTTTACATATCACACCTCATGACAGGCTGGCTTATACTGTATGCAGCGGTCTTTGCATGCCAGATCTTCATGGGAAAAGATTACACCCTCGCAGACACATATTCACATTGAAAGGAGCGAGCAGCAGTGTCAGGAATAACTTCCCCTGAAACCCAACAGCATTGTGCAGCTCATTAGCCCACTGCCCTGGAATCAGCCAATAATTAGATCCCTCTTTTCCTTGTCCTTGAGCCTGTCTCTAATACATGTAATACACTCAGGTATTTCTTAAGCCACTCCCAGTAGAGCTGTGCTGTATCTTCAAGTCAGGCTGGTGACTGTTTACTAAGTAGAGGCCACTGGATAATATATAGTCAACCAGTGACTGAGGTGTTATTAGAGTCCTGGATTCCAACGTATATTGGTTTGTGTCACTTATTGATGCTGCTGGGAATAGCTAGGCAGCTGGTGAGCTTAGCATAAAGACTGAAAAAAATGAAAAATGACACCATGTTCCATAACCCCTTTGATAACACAAAGTGATGTTTTTTTTACAGTTTTTTTTGTATGGATTAGACAAAGAAGATATAATGTGTTAATTAGTGAGCTTCATAGGTTCTGGTAAGATAGTACCTTTGTTACCTTTGGACAGAGCCACGCTAGCTTTTTCCAGTCTTTGTGCTAAGCTAAGCTACCTGGCTACTGATAGTACCTTCATATTCACCATATAGAAGTGAGAGTGGTGTCAATATTCTTGTCTAATTCTCTATTTAAGAATCTTTTACAGCCACTACGTCTGAATGTCCTTTAGCAAGGCACTAACTGGCCCAGAGGAGAAGTTACGAGAATACAACTTATCTCTTAGAAAGCACTGATGTTACATATTAAACTAGTTTGATAACACAGCAACTACTTGTCGTACAGTAGCTTTTAAATAAAGGTGTGTGTGTGTCTGTGTGTGTGTCTGTGTGTGTGTCTGTGTGTGTGTCTGTGTGCATGAATGCTTGCTGCCACAATCTTCCTGATACTCTACCACAAACATTCTCCATAGTTTGTTTTACCATATAAGGCTGTGTGCGTCCCTGGCAGCCTAAGAATGCAAAGTGGGTGCTAAAGGAAAGGGCATGGCCAGAGGCAGACAGAATACCGCCTCTTAAAGAAATAACAATCAAAGGGAGGAAATGAAAGGATGTTGGGCAGATAACTTCCTGTCACTATTTTCAAGATCCTGATTTGTGAAATGATGTTACTGTCTATTCTTATAGTAAAGGTTTGTCGTTTGACTTGGTAGTTCTCAGTTCTTGTGACCTTTACCTTAACATTTCTGTCTGTTTTGTTATTTTTGTAAAAAAAAAAAAATCTCAAGAAGTTAAACTTTAAGTATGGGCCAAACAATTTTCTAAAGCTGCAGAAGGGAAAGTATTTCGCGTTATAAATTCCAACAGCACCTTCAGGATTTACAGGAAAAGCTTGTCTCTTCTCTGGTCATGGCTGAGTAAATTAGATGCATGAGAGGATGTGCTGTACGCATATATACTTTTTTTACTTGACACAAGGCTGTCTCTGTCTGTAAGGGGATTCCCCTTCCCCCTGTCTGATGACAGATAAGACATCAGGTAGCACATATTCGACTGTGAGTGTAGAAAGTACCACCATAATGGTTTTGGCTAAGACTTTCGCTTTTGTGTTTGCGTGTTGCTTGACAACAAACATTTTAGTGGGCAGGGAAGTAGCCGGTTGCTAGCTGGTAATTATGTTTGTTTGAGAGAGGCAGAGATTGACAGAATGAGAGTAACTGTTGCATTTTTGCAATATTCACTCTTTGTGTGCGCCTGGAAGTGCATTATAGCGTCGGATGTGCCAGTGTAGCTGAACTGAAGCTCATGAATAGCATGTTTGTTTGTGTGCAGACGGTATTCTTCACAGCACATTGCTTCACTCAGGACCAAGGAAGTAACCATATCTGTTATTTCAGGCTTCAGTTAAATTCTATTCAACATTTTTCACCAGCCAGATGTAGTGTCGACAGATGCAGACCTGTGTAAAGGACATTGCTGATGAGATTTCCAGATGTTCAACCGATTTATGACTTTTCACTCATTCCACGTTGGGTTAGGTTTTCCTCTGTCAAGTGCTGGCTGTTTTAAGACATGTTAACGCTAGTTCAGCAGACATTTCCTGTCTCATATCAGCTACCTCCCCTGGTAGCTCTGGGTGCAGTAGGGCAGGACCTGGGAGAGGACAAAAAAGAACCGAGGGAGAGAGAGAGGGAGAGAGAGAAAGAGCGGCGGAAAAACTGACTGGCTAGTCAGCAGTCTAAGATGACATGGAGAGGAGAGGGAGAAAATCTTAAAAATTAAAAAAAGTGGCCTGTGCCAGCTGCCAGCAAGCAGGAAACCATGCTTTCATTTCCTGAAATATTGAGTCTATGACTAAATGGAAGAATAGACTGGATGGTGGTCTATTTATTCTCAGCACAAACAGACTTAATATCTCTTTTCCACTGAGCTCTCTGAGCCCTCTCATCTTCTCTCTGCAGTGTTACCTTACCTTCTCATTGCCAGTCTCGTCTCTTTTTGCTCTCTTAATAACTTTATCTCGCCAAATGTGAGATAGCGCTGACTGGCCTACCTGTAAACTGAATTGCAGACACTTTGACTGTTGATCTGACTAGCAAAGTGAATTCTGGACTGAATGACTAGCCAATGAGTCACTGACCCACTACCCTGCAACTTAGCCATGACCGTCTTTTTGTCTTAGTAGTGCTGTTTGAGATGCCTGGTTGGAAACTTACATTTCAACAGTAGATAATCTCTTTGTTGTAACTCTAGTATAAAAACTGAGCTGGTCGGGTGTTCAGTTAGAAAGCGTCTCCCTAGGAGGTGGTGGTTGGATAAACTCTCTGGCCAACAGAGAGGAAATGCCTGTATAGTTGTCTGTTTGCTTTCTTTTTCCTCTCTCTGCCTTTGTTTATCAAGGGCAGATGAGAAGAAGCCCATTTGTCCTCCCTGCTTGGCCCAGTTTCGTATTCACAGTCACCGGAAATTTAGTTTTTGTAAACGTTTCATTCAAATCTAAAGTCCTGCGATCTTCAGATAATAAAAAGGATTACACTTTCCAGGCAGACTCAGCATATAGTAGTTGTGTTTCATCAGGGACTGTTTATTACAGGTAGGCCCTGCTCCTATATGAGATCCTCTAAGGCCCACCAATCTCTTTTTCACATATTATTCATCAGCAAGACTCACCTATTGATTTGTGGAACATGAACTGCCCAAGAGAGCATCAAGAAGAGATTACAGTATCTCACTTACTGATAGTACAGATAGAACCGAATGTATTTTAATGCACTTGCAGACAGTCTTCTTTAAGGTCATTCAGTCTTAATGTCTTTGTATGAGTGTAGAGAATCCAGACACAGTACTGAGTGATAAAGCAGAATATCTCCGTATAGTCATGGCACCACGGTTATATTCAATTAATTGTATTTAAACATATTCATCAGATCTATTTTCAGAATAAGAGTGCTTTAGAGGCATTGAACCGGATGTTTGTGTAGCTGTCTCTTCCCCAACATGGCTGCCTTGATCCACTGGTAACTGCTTTCAAAAGAAGATGCACGGTTGCTTTCATTTATATAAAAACACAAAGTGTCACCCACAACACACAAGTTATCATTCAGTCTTATTAAAATATATTGTCACTTTACAAACCGTTCATCAAACAGAAGTGGTTAAGTTTAAAAATGGCAGATACCTCGGTGTTTAAGAAACTTACACCAAGATACCAAGGATATGTGCTGAGATGTCCTGTATCGTTTTGATGAGACAAGGAACTAAACAAAATAATGTGACGACTGTGGCTCAGGAGATAGAGCGGGTTGCTCGTTAATCGGAAGGTCGGCGGAGCAATTCCCAGCTCCTCCAGGCTGCATGTCGAAGTGCCCTTGGACAAGATACTGAACCCCAAATTGTCCCTGGTGGCTGTTCCGCCAGTGTATGAGTGTGTGTGAATGTTAGCACAAACAGAAGTGGTCGGAAAGGCTATAAAAATACATTTACATTTATATTCAATGCACAAAAGTCAAAAACAGAAATATTCTATTTATTTTCCTCATCAAACAGAGAAATAAAACAGTACACACTTCATTCAAAGTACACAGTAGGTAAATAAAACTCAGCCAAAATGCCTTGTCTTCGTCGTCCCCTGAGTCAGAGTCCTGGCTGGAACCGCTATGACTCACCATGATAATGTATTCCTTGTCGTCAAACTGGCCTCCATCGGTCTCAGAGGCTGTGTTCGGTTAACAGGGAGGCTGCTTCCGGACCCATTCAGCTCATAAGGCCCCTCAGTTAGTTGCACAGCTAACTAGCTAATGGCAGTTAGTAGCAGTTATGACCTGATATGTGAGATGCTGCCACTTAGAGTATGAATTCAACAGGTGGAGAGTTGTCTCATTTTTCATACACATTTTACCTTTAAACCTCCACATAGTGGCAGTGGTCAGGGTGAAATGGGAAACAGGACAGGACAACACACCTGAGTCTAGAAATGAAAGTTTGATCCCTGTCTTATTTTTCTTTCATTCAATTTTCATGTGATGTAGACGTTGCTTTAAAATTATTTTTCCAGCTGCCCCCTTTGTGCCTTCTCTTCCTGTTTTATAGTGGGGAAGATGGGTTAGGGGAGACCAGCGTGTATATAATTTAGAGTTGAATAAATGAATGACTAAATTTCTCTCTTCCCTGTTTTTCTCCTTGTCAGGCGGAAGGTGATGTAGCAGGTCTGAACCGTAGGATCCAGCTGGTGGAGGAGGAGTTGGACCGAGCCCAGGAGAGGCTGACCACGGCACTGCAGAAACTGGAAGAGGCTGAGAAGGCCGCCGATGAGAGCGAGAGGTCAGTTTAAATCACATTCAACAAGATGCAACCTTGATAGGCTTTTGATTACAATTTTTTTCATGTGCATTCATGCTTATAATTGCCTGTGTGTGAGAAAATGTTTTGCCTATTCCATTATAACACCTGACTTTCACAACATCATTTAAAAGCCTATTTGTATGCGTGTCTGGAATCTTTGTTTTCTGTTCTCCTTATGCACTGTCTTGTCCAATAAGAGGGATGAAGGTCATCGAGAACCGAGCGATGAAGGACGAGGAGAAGATGGAGATTCAGGAGATGCAGCTGAAAGAGGCTAAACACATTGCAGAGGAGGCCGACCGTAAATACGAGGAGGTGAGACAGGAGCTGGTTTGGAGCAAGACTAACATCCTTAAAGTGGGATGCACTTTGCTGTTTAGTCATTTTTAGTCTTTAATCTGACCTACTCTTGTCTTTCGATTACTATTGTGCTTCAAGTCCGACACCCCCCCCCTAAAGTTTTAATATTTTTTGTCCCAGGTGGCCCGCAAGCTGGTGATCCTGGAGGGAGAGCTGGAGAGAGCCGAAGAAAGGGCTGAGGTCTCAGAATGGTAAAACCAGTGAAAACCCAAACACGACCACAGAGACACACATGCCCTCACCTGTTGCTCTTACATTGAAACTGAGCGTATATTTCGGTCTCTCTCCACAGTAAAGCCAGTGATCTGGAGGAGGAGCTCAAAAATGTGACCAACAACCTGAAGTCCTTAGAAGCCCAGTCTGAGAAGGTGAGCGTGTTATGTTGCAACTGAGTGATGTGCACCATAATGACTGGACCCTGCAACCGAAATACATTTACACAATTATAGCTAATACTTCTTTTTTCTTTTTTTTGGTCTCCTGGTGTGCCAGAGAAGTTTTTCCACATAGATGGTAGCAAACTTTCTTTTTTTTATCCAGTAATGTTCAAGATAAGCATTATGTCAGGCCTGTGTGTAAAGCTAGCCCCAAACTGATAAAAAAGTAAAGAAAATGCTTGTTTACCAAGTTGGGATACTCACTCTTGACAATGCATCTGTTCAAAATGCATCAGTGGTAATTATACCTAATTTTCTAACCATATTAGCTAATATTATGACAAAGCTAAGCAAAGGTTTATGAAGTTGATTTCCATCTCTTTCACAAATACACAACCTAAATACGTACAACAACATAATGTTCTATGAACCAGGTCTAGCACCCAGCACATACTCATCTTCACTTCCCTGTATCCTGTCATTTGGGCTGTTGTCATGGGTCAGTGGACAGTAATTTTAGTTTGTAGGGAGGGATACCACATCACCAAAGTATTGTTTCGTACTACCCCCATTGTAATTGTGTATCATCAGGCCCTACTTACAACACAACCATTTATTTCCCTCTCAGGGTGTTTAGATGAAGAACTGAACGTATCAAGAGTACAAGACCTGAACTCCTTTTGATATGTAGCTGTTTATCCACCACATGGCAAATTAGCCACAGAGGCTGTTTTTTAGGGTAATGGCCGCATAACTGTGTTTCACTGTACATGAACGAGCAGCCAGTAGAGACCTGCAGTACATTCTTCCTGTTTGACATATTACATTCCTCCCCAGGCACAGACAAGCTGTATGACGGCATGCCAGGCTTACCACATGACCACTCTCCTTTAGCAACACATGTCTTTGCTTTGTTCAGTCAGGTCAGGCCAACGCCTCGCCTGTTTTGTGCCACTACCTACCCTGACTCCTCAGAGGGAGTGGTGCAATAGCTGTTGGATAAATTATAATCCTTGGATGATAAGTGTGTGTGTGTGTTCACTTTTGTCCACATTTGTCCACATTTGTAAGTCAAAGCATGTGTGAGCATGTGTTTGTATTTCTGCCACTGATTAGGTAATGTTAATATTCTCTGTGTCTGTCAACAGTACTCAGAAAAGGAAGACAAGTACGAGGAGGAGATCAAAGTTCTGACTGACAAACTGAAGGAGGTGAGATCCTGATTCTAGTGATCCCACAGCAGAAGGGACGCCAAAACAGAGCTCCCTCTGATGACATTAGTATGTACTGTTTGATGATTTACGTGATAGGATTTTTTTTAGAGTAAAACAAATCTGAAATGTCACTTTTGTGATGAAAAAAACACTTGGACAGGCGACACAGTTGGTTAGTAGTACAACACATACTTGGTAAACGCAGCATTTCTTGGTTAAATCCAGCCAGGGACCTTTGTTGCATGTACCCATTTTATCTTCCTCTACTGCATACATCCTCAAAAAAATAGCTTGTAGCTTGTTTCTTACCTTGTAACTTACTGTGTTTTTGTCAGGCTGAAACCCGTGCAGAGTTTGCAGAGAGGACAGTGGCCAAACTGGAAAAGTCCATTGATGACCTGGAAGGTATGAGATCACTATCACTCACATGTCATAATGTTGTGGATTTACACCAAAATATATAGTTTTTGGAACACAACATAAATGCAACAGCTATTCAGTCAGTCAGTAGCTTGACTGGCTTTAAATGAGACAACCAGTCTTCTCGACCAACGGTTCGTGTTCAGTTTCAGTAAATTAGGAAACATGTTGATGAACCACACTCAAATAGTTTAGTGGAGTTTCCTGTAGGTCAGGCAATAACTCTAATCTTAATCCCTCATAATGCACACATGCACAGTTACATTTAGTTTGACATACTTGAAATAGTTTTTGTGGAAAAGAACAGCCAAATTTATGGAAACTCCTTAACTAAGCTAAAGAAAGACACTTTTTTTCTGAAGGACAACTACTGCAAAGAGGACAGAATGTGTTTTTAGGTCAGCATTATTTAGTTGTTGAACCACAGGCAGCTGAGGTTATATAGTTATTGGTGCCACTTTATGAGAGACTCAGAACAAGCTAAAAAGCTCAAAGCTCACCCAGCTTAAGAGTGTCAAGCATAATTAGATGTGCATCATTCTTTCTTCCAAGCATTTCTGCATCTTTAAAAAGGCTGACCTATTTTTTTGTCTTCTCCTTCTTCCCTCTGCTCTTTGCTTCCATCTGTCTCTCATTCTTATCCTGCTTTTGGCTTCTTTGTGTCGCTGCTGTCCTTGACACCTGCCTGCACTTCCTGTCGACCTCTGGCCTCCAGACGAATTGTACGCTCAGAAGCTGAAGTACAAGGCCATTAGTGAGGAGCTGGACCATGCCCTCAATGACATGACATCTCTGTAGATGCTCTGACATCTGCCTTTCTCTGCCTCTCGCTCCGCTTTTTCTGTCTTGTGTTTTGAATTTTCGGACTCTTCATCTTCTCTCTGTGCATCATTTGTGCCTTCCGCCCATCTTACTATGCAGAAATTAATGAATTAAAAATCTTTTTCTTTCTTACTTTACAGATTTTGTGTCTGTTCTTGATTTTTCAAACAAGCTGTATAAAGTAGTAAAATATTTGATGCATAACCTCCACTACATAGTGTACATTGCAATGCACTCCTGTGTGTTTGGAAAGAATTAGGTAACCAACAGTTTGCTCTTGTGAAATTGGTTGTTAATGTACATTGTACTTCTAATTATCAGCAAGCATATGTGAGACAAGGTGAGAGATTTTCTCTGGTTTTGGTGTGAATTAATGCAGTTTGCAACCCCCCTTTGACCCTTTAAAACACTCTTTTGGTTGTAAATCTAACTTCCTATTTATGGTTTTTAATACTATATATTCACATAGGTAGGTAGCATCTACCTTAAAGTCCTCTAAAAAGCCCATAAAGCCATGTAATCTACTAACAGTCCTCAGACAAAGAATAAGCATTTCATGCATGAAAGGCACAGCAGTGTGGTGGATTTTTTTGCATGTGGCACAACTTAAGCAAAATAGTTATATGCAAAACATCTGTTCAGTAAAACAGTGCTCTGTGCTGTTTTGCAAGGGATGCTGTTTGACAAACCTATAAAGTAGAATAAATCGGCATGACTTGAGCAGTATTATTTGCTGATGGTTGAGGCTTTACCACGTCACTTTTCTTATTCTCTCCAGAAAAACTATCACATGCCAAAGAGGAGAATCTGGGCATGCACAAAGTCCTGGACCAGACCCTGCAGGAACTGAACAGCTTATAAATACATGGAGAGGAAGCTGGAGAGGACGAGATCATCATGTAACATTCCTTCAAATGTTTGACTCCATTCCACATTTCCAGCTGTTAAATCTTTATTCCCCTGTGTGAAGGGGGATTAATTTAATGCTTATCCCTTGATGTTTTTTTCTAAGGCACAACTTTGTTTCTTTTGTTAAGGTGGGAAGTTCATCGCTTCTTTTTTATCTCCAGCTGTGATTGCAGAAATTTCCCCCCGAAATGATATTTGACCACTTATTTAGAAAGAACTGGCAATTAATACACCCAAAGAAACCTCAGATTTGCTCACTGAACCACTGACTAAACTGGCTCATTTTTACATAATATGAGCTCATACATTAAGCCTCTGTCTGATTATTTTAGTACATGCCTACAGATGGCAGTGGGCCTCGCTCAGTCTACATTAGTGTGGCTCTAAAGTGGTGATGTGAAATTTTGTCAATATGCTGTACCACCTTAAGGGGATACACGTTAACACACATTCAACTTATGTGTGCCTGTCTTAACAGTATCCTCCTACAGCTGTTTGTGTTTAAACAGCATGTTGGTCAAATGGACAGGTCACCTTATGGAAAGGTTTCACTGATAAGCAAACAGGTCAGGGTACATGTTGCACAGTCACTCTAGGCTTCTGCCAGTTCCTGGTTATCCTGAGGCCTACTTGTTGAAAAGGCGCACAATGTTTATGTGCAAGTTTTTCTACTTATTTTGGTGTGTGAATCTGTGGAGAACCTGACAGCTGTGCAAGTATGTATGGTATCCAGCACTGACATGGATTTCTAAGTTGTACTTCCTTTCCCTAAGCTTGACCTGACCATTGAGACATTCTGCATCATTTCCAACGATACGCCATAATGTAGCCAATATTTACTGGATTTACAATATATTGTATTGCATGAGCGAGCTAAACCCCAAACCACTGGAAGCTCAGTCAGTTTTTATCAACCATGGATACTTATTGTATATAGTAGAATAATGTTAGGTCTGTGAGAAATTGTATTGATTTTTTTTTTGGTTTTGTTTCATTTACACCACATCTTTTTGCCAGGGGAACTCTCAAGACCAAAGAACACATAACAGACAATAAATTCTTTAAATGTTTTATTTTTGTTTGTGATGGTCATCTTGGTTTCATCTCATACCATGAAAAGCACCTCACACGTGTTTGAGACTATTTTAAAATATTTCATTCATCAACCCCCTTCTATGTCAACCTAATAAATGTTTTACAAAAAATCATGTCTCACTGGACTTTTTCATGATTGCCAAACATGTCTGACTTAGTCAATAGAAGAAGTCCAAACTATACTATTACAAATTATACTATTAGCATACTATTAGTGCTTTGTCATATCAATCTGATATACATACCATTCATTCAGAGCACATTGCAATATCTGCATGCATATGATTTACGTTTACCTTGAGCTTGCATAGCTCCCCTCCTGCTCTGTCCAATGAAACCCCTCAGGGGGTATTGAATTTCACTCCACATTATCAAGATACAGATGATTTATCCACTAGGATTTGTCACATTTATAATCAAGGAGTGTGAGGCTTGGACTAATTTATCCATGGTCCATTCTGCTGCCTGTCATGGGTGTTTTGGAAGATTTCTGCTCAGGAATATTTTTTTCTGAAGGCACAGCCTAGTTGGACAGAAATCAAACATTTCAATACCACATATAACCATAGACAGTACAGTAAGAAAGACAGAGCTGAAATCTTCTGGCTTAAATTAATATTCAATACATCCATTTTACAACAAGGAGAAACAGAAACCTCAGTTAAAATACTGGTATTGTGACAGTTTTCTCACCTTCAGTTAGTCTGCATTTGCCCCCTCGTGGTTGGCAGAGGACTAAAGAGCAGCCTGCACAAGGTACCACAGTCTGGGCATGGCTGAAGATGGTGGTGATCCTGTAGCAGCCTGGGGGAGTATTTAAAGATTAAAGACATAATTAATCGAAAAATACTAAAGTGTGGGAAATGAGATGCGTGTTGGAGTCCTTACCCATGCATTTAACATCCATAAAGTAGGAGTTGGGACTCTGCACCAGCCTCTTCTTCTTGTGTCTGGTCCTCTCCTCTGCAAAATTGGGGTGCATCAGATCCTTAGCCAGCTGCAACAGAGATCAGAACATGAGTATAACATTTGCTGTTTTAAGAAATTCAAATACTATATTTTATTTCACTCGTTCATTGAGTGGTGTATAGGTTATACTCTATTGCCCCCTACAGTCTGATTAATAAATTGCTAGTTAGAGCTACAGAGACATGTCCAGGCAAGCCCGAGAGCTATACTTATATACTAAACACAGATAATGATTTATTAACACATTAAGGCATATAAACAGCGTAAACCCTACATATCAACTGATAAATAAATCTATCTATAAATCTATCCTGTTTCAATATAACGTTATGTTCATCAATTATTATTTATCAATTTTATAATTTCTATAGGTCTGTATGAGGTTTGCTTTGTAGCAAAAAGAGAACTACAAACTGCTTCTCATTTTACACTCCTGCTGAAATATGCCGCATAAATGTACCTTGAATAACGGACACTTAAAACTGTTTGTTTTAGCTAAAAGTTCTAAAAAAAAATATGATAATTGCAATAAAAAAAATTCACTTACAGACATTTTTGCGCTATTCTCTCAGGTTTTTCGTCAAATGCAAATACGAAGTAGAAAGTGCGATGCTGAAGTTCAAGTGCGCCTCTCAACAAAATCAAGTGTAGTTTGTTGTTGATGTAATGAACGTTTATAATTCAATTACCGGAAGAGACCCAGCAGGCGGGGTCTTTCTCTTTAGAGGAGGCGCGACAAATAGGACTACTGGCTGAACTAGTCCATGTTGAGTACAAAAATTATTTACTGTAATAATTAGGGGTCCAAGCCCGAAGTGGGCATGGAACCCGCGATTGCAAGGCATCGCGGGTGCCATACCACGAAGTGGCATGGAACCCTATTGTAATTACTTTTATAAACAGTACAAAACAAGAGTCATTAACAACTATGTACCTATAGATAACTAGTTAGCTAACTGTTTCAACTATTGCAGCAGTTTCGCAAGTAACGTTATAGGAGGCCTGGCCATAGAAAAACATTAATACATAAACATATTTTTTCCCTAGGCTGTTAATATGGTATGATATTTTAGTGGTGTAGGCTAATAACGTTAATTTAAAAATAATTCAAGTCCAAATCATACCCACAAAAATACACACATGCCCATAAACACACGTGCGTATACATATACTAAACATATAAAAAAACACTATAGTAAGTTAAATCATGGTTAGAAGAATTAAAAATGACAATTCTACAACAACAGTACCAATGTAGCGTGTAACTTAGTCGTTGATAGGTTACCCTAATTTTACAAAAGGAACTTCTGCTAATTAATGAAAGCTACGGATATAAATCATATGTCAGATGATCTCTTGTCAGATTTCCGCTCCCCTGACTCAATATTAGTTATTTGGTGAGGGACGTTTTCGAGAACAAACCCACCGGACTTCCGGAGCCACGACGACAAGGCAGAGTGGCAGTTGATTTGTCCAACAGGTAGCTCACCCAGGCAGTGACGTAACCGCTCTGCACCGGGCGGGATATCCGCAGTAGTAAGCTAACTAATAACATGGCGAAGACTTACGATTACTTGTTTAAACTACTTTTAATCGGCGATTCAGGCGTCGGGAAGACCTGTGTGCTTTTCAGATTTTCAGAAGATGCCTTCAACTCAACGTTTATCTCCACTATAGGTGGGTAAACGTCGTATAATCCTTGGTTGAAAAAAGTGGTAACTTAACAGGAGATGCCCATCCCGTACTGCTAACGTTAATTTGTTGCTAACTTTTCTGGCTAGCATTCATCTTGTAGTCAGGAAGCAGCCTAGCCGGCTTGTAAGAGGGTTCTTTTTCAGAACCGACAATGACAATTTAACCAGTTGCTATACTTACAAAACCCGTGTATGTATGCACTGTCAAATGGGGTACCCTATTCAAGCTGTAACAATAAGGTTAGATATATATTATTTGTGGCAAGCTGAGCTAACAAGCTATAGAGCTGTCATTAAGCTAGTTTTCAGTTTTCATATGACCAGCTGCCTGTACTTCGCACTGTGTTTGCCAACGTAAACTTAAAGAAAGTATTGGTGAACTGGTTAACCACTCAGTGCTTCTAAAATTAAACAAAAATGATATCGATTAGATGCGGAGTTAATTTCAGATGTGCTTAGACTGGGTCAATTGTGTGACTTTTGTTTTTCTTTAGGTATTGACTTCAAGATCAGAACAATAGAATTAGATGGAAAGAAGATCAAGCTACAGATATGGTAAGATAGTCATAATAATACAACAAATGCTTTCACTTCAAAACGGCCAGAAAGTGATTCAGAGATGGATGACAACTATAAGGTGCCAGTTTATTAGGTACATCTCCTCTACATAAAATGAATTCAGTCTATTACAATAGCGCTATAGTAAAATATGACTGATTGTAATAGACTGTGTTTAATTAGGTGTATTTAGCAAACTGACAACAAGGGTTCTATTTTCTTAACATAATGCTAAGATATGGTGAGGTTATATCACCAAAACCAATGCACTTAAAATTAATTATTGATAATATAATCTGAATCTCTGTAGGATCTGTATCTTGCTATTAAACATGCTATTTGGAAGTCTAGATCAAAGTATCGACTGAGCACTGATGTGACAACACTTGTAATGATATTCAAGTAAGTTTGTTTTACTGGCGTGAGAGTAACAAAGAAAAAATTATCATTGCGTCACGTAATAAATCATCAGTATATAAAGTAAATATTTTGTCGAATTTGCTGAATAGTTGTCTTACCAAAGCTTATGGAGAAGATCATCATCTGCTTTATGTCTGTGCTTTCAATACAGAGGTAGCTTGAGATACGTTCATTCTTGCTCAAAGGGAGCAAACATCTAGCCTAGTGTTGACAAAAGGTGTATGACAGCACTGTAAAGCTGCAATATCTTCTCTATGTATGTGTACCTTTTGATACTAGTAGAAGGTAAAAATGAGACACGGGAGTTTATAAAGCAGTTAGCATTGGAGGTATGTCCAAAAACAGCTGTGCCCAGTGGAAGCCTGGGCACATCTGTTGTTGCCCAATGAAGCATCTCACAAGTCTTGTCCTTGGTGTCCTCAGAGTTGTCCTCAGGAAAATGAGTCAGTTAGGGAGTTAATTATGTTGAGTTTTTTTACTTGACAGAGGCTAGCTGTCTCCTCTTTGCTTCTAGGCTTTTTTCTTAATGCATAGAGATGACATTGATATTGATCTCCATAAAATTTAAAGCCATTAAGACCACAAATAAGTTTCCCCAAAAATCATGAGAAAAGATGGTGCTTTGAGCAGGGCACTGTGAATTACTTTGGCTAGGTTCTGCAAGGCGATGTTAAAGATGTGTGTTTTCTGTGTAGGGATACAGCAGGGCAAGAGAGGTTCAGGACCATCACGACAGCGTACTACAGAGGAGCCATGGTAAGTTGCATTGTACAATACTCATACAATAGTATAGAATATCTCTGGCATCTGAATGTGTGAAGAGGTGGTCGTTTCAAGTGTGTACACTGCGGTAAACATTTACCAGAACCACACCCGGCATTGTTGTTGTTACTAATTTTGTCATCAAATTAGAGGTGCGCTCGGTGCATTGTTGTGTTGTTTTTGTTGGTGTCTCCTTCATTTCAAGTTTAACTAGATGCCTGTGTTTGCATATTTTATTTGAGAAACCTAATTGATCCATGTTGCCTTTTGGTATGTGCAAGTGTTAGGCTTTTACTTGAGGCTGTAAAATCACTTGATACATCACTAATAAATGTTGACATGGACACCGGAAAGTCATGTTTGACACTTAATTTGTGCGTCTGTCTCTACGGACTAATGAGAATCAGTAAGGAATGACTTCATTGTAGTCTGGCGACTCGTGTTTTCTTATGTCTTTCCTTCTATGAAATCTCCAGGGAATCATGTTAGTGTATGACATTACCAATGAGAAGTCCTTTGACAACATCAAGAACTGGATAAGGAATATAGAAGAGGTAAAATATTTTACATTATTGAATGTGTCTAGCTGTGTGTTTGCTTCCCTCTGTCTGTACAAATAGAGATATCCACATGTTCAATGGGCATTTTGAGTGTGTTTTTATTTTGGTATTGGTATCAAAGAGCAATAGCGTATGCACAACTTTTATTTATTGCTGAATAATGCCATCCTTGCGTACACAGCATGCTTCAGCAGATGTGGAAAGGATGGTCCTTGGGAACAAATGTGATGTCAATGACAAGCGACAGGTGTCCAAAGAAAGAGGAGAGAAGGTAATAAATTTAACAATGAATGTATTGACAAGTTGATTAAAAATTTATATCATTGTATCTCTGATAGTACATATTTACCATCTCATCATGTCTGGACACTGATTCTTTCTCGTTTCTCCAGCTGGCACTGGAGTACGGTATCAAATTCATGGAGACCAGTGCAAAAGCAAACATCAACGTGGAGAATGTGAGTTCCCAGTTTTTCTGCAGTTATTCATTCATAGTTGTAAGTATTATTGCTGAAAGTGGCCAACCTTGTATCTTCATGTTTTTGACTCTAGAAAGGGCGCTGAGGATCATCAATATCTTCTACAATTACAATTCAGTATAATCAAATTGTTTAGTTACCACAGACAAAACTGAAATGAAGTGTTTCCAGAAACTTTATCATAGAGCTCAAAGGAATAATTTGCTTATTCAGTCTCTTGTGAAAGTTGGATGAGAAGATTGATACCATTGTCATATATGTCTGTCAAATGTGAAACTCTAGCCAGCTGCCACTTGGATTAGCTTAGCTTAAGGAAATGAAAGCAGGGGTAATCAGCTAGCTGGGCTCTGTCCAGAGGTAACAAAATACACCTGCCAGCATCTGTAAATCTCACAGTTTAAGGTTTACCGATTAACATGTTGCGATTTCATAGGGGATTATTATGTGTGGGACTATGTCATGGTCAGCTCACAGGAACTCACTGCAAATATGGAGTTTGACTATTTGTGTACGTACTGTATAATATGGGACTATAGGCTGGATAAACAATTGAAAATTAATCGAAAGTGAAATTCAGAGCCTCTAACCAACGTAATTTTACCATGTCGGTTCATTCGGTTATTTATAAATATTTTCCCTACATTGTGTGTTTATGTACTTTCCCCTTAAAAACATACTACTGCATGTGTGGTCACATGACTCCGCCCCATCCAGTCCTGCTCAGTTTCCAGACCAGAGTCTGAAGCACTTCAGAAGCCCCGGCTTTACTTTTCTGCAATTGGCAAAACAACAGACCATCCATTTTATTAACGGACAAACTGTGACCTACACCGTACCTTTACTGCTAGACTGTCGACGAACTCGCTCACTTTTTCCGTCACTCTCTACCACTCTCTGTCATTCTTTCAACCACTCACTCACTACGAACCCACACTGCACCCCTTAAAAGACCCAACTCCGCTGCTCTTATAACAGCAGCTGTCACATAACTTAGACGTCCTTTGATGAATGAGGAGAAGAAGCTAGCAAAGCGTGTGTTGCCGTGCTTAGTGTGCAAGTGAAAATCAGTAGTGCTGCATTGACAATAATATATATAGCACGTGTAAGTCGCTTTGGAAAAAAGCGTCAGCTAAATGAATAAACCTAAATGTAACTGACTGAAATTTTAGTAGCATTGCTCATAATTCAGCAGCAACTATGTGCCAAATATAGGGGTACCATTTCTCCGCAATGTGGATGTCAGCATTACCTTTAAAAATTTACATTTAGATAATCAATGTTTAAAATCTGTGAATCAAATAAATCAATAAACCCTGCTTCAATAATTGAGCATATTTACAGTACCAACCTTGTCAGGGAACTATAAGGGCAAAAAAACAACATTCAAAAACAATAATCGTTGAATAATCATAATCAAAGTGAAATGTTCAACTAATGATGATTTTGGGTGAAATCGTACAGCTCATTTGGTTTTTACAATTACTGATGAAAAACATCAGTATAAGAAAGTCTTTCTTTTTTTGAGGTTTGTTGATCAATAAAATACATAATAATCTTTGTCCAAAACCATGGGTCCCACCCAGAGTGCTACCATTAATGTGCTGCTGCTTTTTTACCCATTTTTGTCTGCAGTCCTTCTTAACTCTCGCCAGAGACATCAAAGCAAAAATGGACAAGAAGCTGGTAAGAACGTAGAGTAGTGGAAGCTTAATTGGTATAAAACTGCTAGCTGTGTTTTTGTATAAATTTTATATCTGAACGTGCTTCCTCATCTGTGTGTATCTTAGGAGGGCAACAACCCGCAGGGCAGCAGTCAAGGAGTAAAGATTACAGAACAGCCCAAGAAGAGCAGTTTCTTCCGCTGCACGCTCCTGTGATGTGACGGGAGCGACGGCATCCACCATCGCCTTAACTGTGTCCCCCACTGGACAGAACTGGACAAAGCACACTCTGATCTTTCTTCTGTCGTTCTTCACTTGGCTTCCTCTTTCTTTCCGATTGCCCCGTGCTTATCTATTGGCATAAACAAATGTATCGCTCCCTTGGTTTCAGTCTGCCCTTGACACCTGTGAATCTTAACTACTCTGGCTTCTGTTACATGCTATATCTGATTTTCTTTTTTCTTTTTTTACATTTGCTTATTAGGTCGACAGTTTCAAGTTTGAATCCTTACATTTTATTGACTTTTAAAACAGTGCCTCCTTGCGAGATACTAGAAAGATCAAACCTTTATTACTTACATTAATGTCTGATGCCTAGCTGGTTTCTTTCACCTGTTGTCAGTGTCCCTTGGTTAAATCTTATTTATTCCATCCTTATCACTAAAAGAAGCCCAAATTATAATTCCAGAATAGGTGTATTAGTTCACTGGGCTTCCTAATTATAAATAATTGTTGAATAAGATGACCTATGTCTCCAAGGTGATGACAGTACAATCCCAGCTGATTATACTACAACTATCCCAACTATTATACTACATTTTGTGTACTGACTTGGTGGACTAGATTTTTATATATCATACCATATGAAACAGTAGAGCGCATTTTACTCATATCAACATTTTCGTTTACATGTCCTCTCTCCACCTTTTCTACTCATGTCTTCCTGCTGACTTATCAGGCTGAAACATTCCATTCATCTTGTGAACACTGTGATGTACAATCTGACGTGTACATGGGGCTAGGATCTTAAGTATTCACATGTTTGCAGTAATACTGTGTTCTTGACAAAGTATGCTTGTTGTAAGGGCACACAGAATCTTTTTGTAGTTGCTCAGCTCATCATTTTAGGTATTGTGAATTCATTGGATAAAAAAGATGTGATTGGTGTGAGGGAGACAATGATTGATGCACTTCAACTGGTGGACTAGCAATACCTAACTCGAACACCTGGAGGCGATACAGCTACGCCACAGCGTCAGAGAAGGAATCACAGTGATGATGAAATCATTGTTTTATGCATCCGTACTTCTTCTAGTTGTCAGTTGTAATGAGGGGGACATGCACACAACTGTTTTCTGGGCCTTGGATAGGTGCTGTGCTGTAGCAGTATTTATAGAGTGAAACAAAAACAGCACCAAAATGACAAAGTGCCCTTTAACTTTCTTATCGATAATGCACTTTTCCTTGTTCTTTCTGGAAAAAAAGAAAAAGAGAAGAAGAAAAAATAAGTTCTTAACATTTGATGACTGTATTTGTTGCAAGTCTTAGCTTACAGCAAAGAATATTCATACATGTGTTTTCCATCAATCCTATCCGGGCTTCCTAAAAACATCTAAGAACTGAAACCTCGTCTTTTTTTTAGTATAATGACCATATACAGAAGGCTTGTGGTTTGCAGGTGGTTTACATTCCTGACATTCCTAATCATTCTCAATTTTTTCCAGTTTTTTTAGGAATTTAAAACTCCATTGATGCTTTTGGGAACCCCAGATTGACCCCCTTAGTCTCTGTCTTATTCCCTGCCCTCTTTCTCCTCTCTGTAGATATCCCATGTCTTATTTTGGCCCAGTATCCCGGCCGTCTAAACTATGCATTCTGGGTGCATAGAAAACCTCAAACGCTTTGCACATTTGACTTGACAAGCTTTATTTGAGATTAGCAATGTGCAACAGCTCCTTGCTGTTTTATTTTCTGCTGTCAGTCCAAATTCTGTTGTATTTGCTCAGTTGAGCTGTTCAGGCGTAATAATAGGAAATTAATTGAAAGCTGATTAATTAATTTTCTATTTTCTTTCTATAGGTGCTGAAGAGTCCGTGAATATGTAACTGTTAGTTGATAACCTGTGGATTTAAGTCAACGTCGTTAACGTGGTTGGGCTTTTGTCAATTTTCAGCACAATTTTGTTTTAACTGACACATATTAGGCCAATTCATGGCTTGATAAAAGTGCATCTTTTTAGATTTGAGTTTGGCTTAAATTTGGTCTTTAAAATGAGCTCAGTTCTTCTTTTGATCAGAGTAATTTATATTTCTTGCCAATTATACATTTGCCAGTTCTTTGTTAACATTTCTTAAGCATTCCCTAACTGAATTTGGATTTCTGCGCTGATTGATAGATGGATTTCATAGGGAATAAATTAAATTACTCAGCAATTGTAAATAAGATCTACAATGATTGTATTGAAGTTTCATAAATCTATTGATCTACACCTTTTGTAGATATGTGTACTTCTGATTTATTAAAAATGAGATTCTTAATATGCTTAGTCCATTTATTGTATTTGTATTTTTTTTTATTCTATATGATAAGTATAATAATTATAATAAAGTTAGTGGACTGAAATATGTGAAACAATATCACAAAGGTTAATTTAAATGTTTTGTTTATGTTTGTTATTTCAATTGCAATCAGAAAATTAATTAACTTGAGTGTTAAATGAGGAACACTATGTGAACATGAAAAAGTTCTATTCAAATTTTTTTTTAAGGATTAAATACTTTTCTTATCCAACCATAATATGGAACCAAATACAAATAATATAAGAACCAAACCTGACTTTCTCCAAAATAAGCAATTGAGTACATAAAATGTCAAACAATAAAAATGTTTAATTATCGAATTTAAACAAGAAAAAATGTCCAGATAAATTGTAACAAAATTCTATGTAATAAATGAATCCACATTATTTAATCTTTTCACTCGATTTTTACCTCGATTTATTTGTAAAATGTGTGCATGAAAAGGTTTATTTAATTACAAATCTCAATTGTTTCTTATTAATATCTATTCTATACATCTATATCTACTCTTATCTATATAATTTCACTGTTAATGAAATGTTTGTAAAAATTAATCTTAATATATCAGGAGTTATGTTTAATCCTCCATAGCATGCCGTTTTTCTGCAGCAAATTAATCTGCTACTGTGTACACTGCTACACATTTATTTCTTTGTCTATAATATGCATAAGTTCAGCATTTGATTTTAAAGTGGTATAAAGTAGGGATGGGTGATACTAACCATTTTTAATTCGATGTGATACCAATAATTATAACGATACCCGATGCAATCAAAAATAATGGCCATTTTGCAAAAAAATGAACTAAAACTACTGCTACTATATAATATTTACTTCTATAATATTTATTATGTGATGGCAATTTGAGTTTTCAAATAAACAGCTTAGGTAAACACTTGTCTTTCTGTGAATTTTATTCAAGTCTTCTGCAGAAGGAACTCACTGGGACACACGCATCACAGTATCCGAGTGAGCAGCAGTGTCTCAGCACATGCAGCGTTTATCCTAATCTGAGGGTCAGCACTATCTTATCACTGGCACATGTCTTTCATGCTGTCTCTAGAGAACGCACAATAAAAATCTATCGTAAAGACAATCCTGCCCTGCTATAGCTAGTTACATTTACATGTAACAACAAATGACATGACCTCCTTGGCAACATTGTAAAGCATCACACATGTTTACCTCCCATTGACCCAGCACCCGATAAACCAGAGGCACTCAGTGAGTAACATGGGTTACATGACTGTGTTTGGAGATGGTACTCGTGGAATTCCCATGAGAATTACTAAAATAAATAAAACAAATAAATTGAAATACCAACACCATTAAAACGTGCACATTTGTACTTTCTTAAAGATTTTTTCATTCTCTTAAACAGGCCATGATTCATGATTTTTCCAGAGCAACTTACACTCTATGTGGCATATGTCACAAATAGTGCATCACTTTTGTTACCAGCCGTTTAGACATTAATGGCTGTGTGATGTGTTATTTTGAGGTGACAGCCAATTTAAACTCTTATACAAGCTGTCCACTCACTACTTTACATTGTAGCAAAGTGTATTTTCTTCAGTGTAGTCACATGAAAAGATAATCAGATATTTACAAAAATGTGATCAAATCAAATCCTTAGTGTAAATATGATGGAGCGCTGCCAATTGTGCTACAGGTGGCCGTGTCTCCAAACTTGAGAAAAGTGGAGCAGTGGGCATGTTGAGATGGCTCCCTCTTCCACCTTGTAGCTGGAGTCAAGGTGTGTTCATAGTCTGAGCTTCTTACTTTAACACTGTCAATATGCCCAGTTTTCAGGAAATTTACTGTAGCTGCTAACACTATGTCACTATGGCCCAGAGCTTCAAAGGTTGGGGTTGCTCAGGTTTAAGCTCTCACCTGCAACTTATACTGTGATGCACAAAAGTGTTGCCCACTGATCTGTGTGTAAGATACTTACATGATATATGAGAACAAAACTTTTGCTTGGAGGCAGAGAAAAAGGAATTGTTTAGTTATGGGGAAGGAATATGAGCAAAGCTGCTAAGCAGGACTCACCTACAGTTTGTGTGTGCATGTGGGTTGTTCGTGTGTAAATGGAGAAGGGCCTATTTGCACTGGAACTCATCACTTCCACTTCGCATGCCATCAAGGCAGTAAAACTTTAACCTTTATTTAGGTATTTTTCATTTAGACAATCATCATGTAGAGGGGAAACAGCCCTGAGTGGTTCCCTGAAGTCGAGCATTACCATGCATTTTCAGTGAAAGAGAGCATGTCACCAACAATAATAATGAATTGTATTGTCAAAATAGTTCCTTCCTGTAAGAGATTCCTCTCAGACTAGTTGCACACGCACACATTTTATCCAACATTTAAATCATATTAAATAATATTTTACTATTGCACTATTCGTTAACTCTTACTTCTTTCCCTAGGTATTTACCTCATTGATGCCGAACACACTAATAGCTCTTACAGCATTTGTTGATGTCCTTACTAGTTTCTATTGTCACTTGTAGATCTTCTACTTTACTGATGCTTGTTTGTTGTTCCTACAATGTAAGTCACTTTGGATAGATTTTGTGGTAGCTACACACATGATATGTGAAAACAGAAATACATTTTTTTACATTTGATAACTGATTGCAGGGTTAGTGATTCGATCCCTGGCCCTTTCCCGTCCACATACTTAACCTCAAGTTGGTCCTAATGGACAGACCATCGCCTTGCATGGCAACTCTGCCACCACTGCTGTGTGAGTATGTGTGAATGAATGAATTCATGAGAGGCAAAGTCCATTTACCACGTAAACAAATTGTGGTGGTGCTGCTTTGCATTTTATTGCATTGAAAAAAAACTCAGACAGCACAGAGCTCAATCATTCCTCTTTATATGTACAAACATTACATTATAAAATAGAACTGGCACTGGAGTAAAGCTGGACAGCTGGTAAACACTGATAAAGCTAACTGGTCTCTTATGTGGCCTCCGGCCTCTATACTGTGAACTGAAACTTGAGCAAATGTAATGTTTTGTAAGAGGACAGGACTGAAGCCTCTCGTTTCATCAGAAATGTACACTCTGATAAGCAGAAACACATTTTTATTCCTTAATGGTAAACAGTTGTGCACCTGTGGCTTTATGATATAATAATCTATGTAGGCTGCATTCCTGAAGAATCTAATTATACTGTCACACTTAGAGATAACCATTTCTGTCTGACCATATGAAGGGCTGTGGATAAATTACCCGCAGTATATACAGAATGTTTTGTCTAATTTGGCTGTGTTACATAGCGTTCTTTTTAAAATGTGTGTCAGTGCTTGTCCCGGCCCCTCCACAGGTATTGTCAGGTGAGTGAGAGCTGCTGTGTCATTTTATCACGGAACTGGCAGAAAAGGTGAGCAACCTTGTATGAATATATGTGGATTCAAGAAAACTTTGTAGCTGTATGATTAAGCTTTGTTTACTACTTATTTAACATTTATATTTTAAGTATTTTAGAGTTCAAACTACAAATTTAAGATTCATTTAATAAACCAACCATTAAAGCAGGTCTGGTTTCTGAACTGATGCAGATAGTTATAGAACAATATACTGTCTAGGATACATATCTTCTTTATCAAGTGTTTTTTTTAAAGAACTAGAACACAAAGAAATGACACGCTGTGTAAGAACAATGAACATGGAAAAAGAGAGAAAGAAGAAGTATTTTTCTGAGATTGGAAATCAGTGGCATTTGAATGTATAATCTGCAAGTTATTCAGGGCACACCAGGCTAAATGCCAGAATCTGTTTACTGACATTTGGTTCGTACTATATGTATATGTACTCTGTGTACAAATATTTTATGTATGGACTCAATGAGCTGTAAGTGATGCATTTGCAGGTCTCTGTGCTCTGTGAAGGAGGATCAAATGAGCCGTTTCTTAGGATGATGAGGTGGAATCAGTCGTTACAAGGACAGCGCAATGCTGTTGCCTGGTTTACGGAGTCCCAGCAGCCGTCTGTGATCAAGAACGGTATAGTCCCAGAATGGTTTCATGGGATCATTTCCAGGAAGTAAGTTTACAAAATCCATTACTGTCCGCCATCAATGGGTGGTGGACTGGGATGTTTTAAAAATAGTACACTATAAATATATCAGTGTTGTTTCCCAGCATGCAGTGATAGTATATACGGGCTCTAGTTTAGTCATTTATGTTAATGTTTTATGTCTTTAGGATGCATCATGTTTTTACTGGATATGTTCATATCATATTAAAAAGAGTAATGTAAAAATGTAAAACTGAAACTTTATTCAAAATGCTCTTTTCTAGAGCAGACTTTCACAATAACAAAAAGTACGACATAAATTCAGCCATAGCATAAGAGTAAGTACAAGTAAAGCCTAAAATCTAAACAGGGAACAATCTCCAAAATATCAAAGTTTCAGGAAGTAATAATACGTTTTCAGGAAGGTATTGACAACCACATAGGCATAGGCACGAGTCAAAATGTTTCTCAACCAAACATGTGCTCCTTTAAGTGATGGTAAAACATCAAAACCCCAATAACTTAACCGGAGTTAGAAGCATTTAGTGTGACAACAAAGACATCCTACTTTTCTTTCCTTTTTTAAACAACAAGCAAAACTCAAGCAAAAACAGTAGACTTTAACCCTTTAACCTTGTAATACTTAACTAGATTCCACGCCTCTTCCACACCCAGTGCACACATTCACGACTAAAAAAGTGCGTTCGTGAAAGAGTTTTTTTTTGTCAGTGGTGTTATCGGCATGTTATTTGTGCAGGACAGCAGAGGAAATGCTCATGCCCAAACCTCCCGGCTATTTCCTCATCAGAGTCAGTGAGAGCAGGATTGGCTACAGTCTCTCATATCGGTGAGTGTTTGAAGCATTACACTGGCTTAATTTTACAGTTTCCACTCACACACTCAGTCCAAAAAGTCCTGCCCTGTTGAGTCTCCTTTCTATCTCTTTTACTCTCAGTGCTGAGGACCGCTGCAGACATTTCATGATTGATGCACTGGAGGACGGACAATACATCATAGTAGGGGAGAACAGGCGCCACCGGTTTCTGCAGGACCTGGTGGACTTTCATCGTAGGACTCCCATCATGCCTTACACTGAGGTGCTGACTGTTGCTTGTGGACAGGTGAGGAAGCATTTTATTAACCTACCTGCATGCAGATGCCATACATAATGGATTTGAAATTGTTATTTACTGTGTAAATTACAATAAACCATCAGGACAGCATATTTCCTTTCAGGCATTTGCAGTGCATTTAGAGTTAAAACAGAGTCACTGTTATTATCTGCAATCACAATATTTGCTTATTTGCTTGCCACCTTTGCACTATGCAAAAAGAGAACAGTCACATATTGTTCTGTTTTTCTCCCTCACGTAAGATCTCGAATGACAAGACTGACTACGCAGAACTACTGTTTCCCCAAATACAACCAAACCCTAACACAAGTTTTCTACAAAACAAATCTCTGCATCCCTGCGTAAGTCCCCCAATATCACAAGACACCCCACCTGCCCTTCCTTATCGACCAAATGCCCTGAGAACCTCTGCAGCCCTGTCTCCAAACAGACTATACCCTAATTTGGAAGAAGAATTTCCACCCGTTACCTCCCCTCTTCCAGACACGGTAATGGTGATTTCAGTAGTTATAGATATTGTCTGGTACTAAAACTGTTAACTGATGTCATTTTGAATTTGTTCAGTTTTTAAAATAAAATGTATGTAATTATTTCTCAAGACATTTCAAAGGCTTTTGAAGCTGGTGATTGGATCCAATAAGATCGCACCATTTTCTCCCAAACTTTGAACAGTTTTGGTTGTTGTTTGTTGCACATTTCAGATTTCTGTGTTTCTGTTGTTGCTTTTTTCCCACTAGTTTAAAATGGGCAGGATTCAGCAGGAAAATGTCTTTGATGACTTTTGTGCACAAATCAGAAGTTAGGTATCTTTATGTGTCAATCACATCTGACCAAACCAAAACCTACAAAGTCCAGATGAAGCAGATTAGCTGGGTTTTGACTGCTCCCAAAACATAGTCATGATTAATTAATGTTAGGGGTGTGACAAGATCTCGAGCCACGAGATCTCGCGAGATTAAATTGTGACAATATTTCTCGTCAGGTTAAAAAGCTGTCTTGTGAGATTCATGCAAATCGTAGTCTGATAGAGCTGATAGCTGATAAAGATCTAAAAACTGAAGCCAGCCTGCTGTATTTAGAACTGTGAGCTGCACTTTATCATAGCTGCTGAAGTTAACGTGTGTATTTGCGGTGAGATTTCTGCTTGATCAGAAGTGTTTCATTCAGTTTCAGTTTCACATGCAGCATGAATTCCCAAACTGCATCAGTCAAACAGTCTGAAGGGGATGACGTTACCACCAACGGTTCAATAATATAATGCACAGCAGAGTATTAGGCAGATAGACTTCTCATCAAATTATGAAGTTAGTCTCGTAATATTCTGCCTTTTTTTCTGGACATGACAGAGAACGCATGATACGTGGGAGAGATTTTAAATGTGTAGAAAGTTTTGAACACGTGTCGAAAAGTTGCTGAAACACAGGAGCTATTAAGCTTTAAAATGGGGTCTCATGGGTTAAGTGTCTCGTCACACCCCTAGTTAATGTTTTAGATAAATACAAAGGTTTTATTGCCTAACACATTTCTATGCTTCATATTCATATTTCATATTCTTGACCTCCAGCCAGTACCAATGGCCAGAAACAGATATACAGTCGACAACCCTCCATCCAACCAGCCTCCTGAAGTCCCTGCCCGGAGCTCTGTTCCTCCGCTAAGGCAGAACCAGGCCTGTATCAGAACAGTGTCTGCGCCTAAGAGTCCCTCCACACCCACAGCCAGTGAACACCCATTTGGTACCAACATCCAGTCAGCAAAGAACCATGAAGCAAAGCCTTCTGTCGTCAACAACCTAAAGAACCTCAAGAAGAAATTCCAAAAAAAGAGAAACATGTCGCAGGAGGATTTGTACACAGAGATTAATGTGGAGCCAAGTGACATGGGTGGAAGCACTGAGAATGAGTACCAGGAGCTCCCAGGGACACAGAGCTTCAGTGGTCCACCTTTTTCCCACACTTGGACTGATGTGAGACTGACTGAAGGAGAGTTACCACCGGAGTATCTCCAACCTTCACCTTTTGCCCCAGGCTACTGATACACCACTGCTCCGTTAGAAAGTAATGCAAAGATGAACTAATTTGCTGTTGGGATTTTGCTATGGACAGAGTCAGGCTAGTTGTCACCCCCTGTTACCAGTCTTTGTGCTAAGTTAGGCTAACAGGCTGCTGGGGGTAGCTTCATATTTACCATTCAAATCAAATAAGTTTATTCCCCGAAATGTTAAAATATTGCTTGAAAAAATGTGAGCTTGTAGTACACAGTGTGCAAACTACCTCTCCTTTTCATTTACATAACTGAATCATTGCTGCAGATGCTTGAATGATACTTAGAACTCTGTTGTTTGTTAAAGCAATTGTACCTTTTATATACATAGAAAAGAGAAGATTCAGCTGCTGTCTTCATGTGGCTGTAATTAGTGCCCGTGATGTGTGAATGCTCCTTTTTTAAATGTGGTAGTTTATTTAAAAGATAAACTTTGTTTCACAAGAAGTAATCTATATAGTTAATTACTAGCCTCTTCCTTGGCTAGACTTTTAAATTCAGGTAAAAGTTTTTATAAGCCTCTTTAGTCAATGTGATAAAGTGTGAAAGGGCAGCAGGAGGAAGTTTCATGCAGCGTATGTAAATCAGAAATGACATGGCTAATGTCAGCTGCTTTGAATCCAGGACACATAATGAACATCATCAGATGCAGGTCTGTTATCAGCAATTTGATGAGGGTAGCAGGAAGAAAATGCTGGTACAGGTTATACTTGTTCCACAGGTAGAACCATACATGTGAGCCAAATTCACCATTACACAGCTTGTGGACACGGAAGGAAAATGTTTGGTCAGACCTTTGTTTTGTACTCATAATAGCTAGAGATGAGGATTATGAAGCATCTAGACCATGTGATCATGTGATCTCAATAATATTTCACATTTGTTTCTATGACTAGATAATATATATCTGTGTTAGGCATTGGATTATGCTACATGACTGTGTTAATAAATCCCAAATTTCAAATAAATTTGAAAAAATGTTCAATCTGTATGGGTTTCCAAAGCTGTTATGGCTGTTCCGCAGTCCTTTGTTTTATGGCACATATTTAAAATTACTCTACTATCTGTCTGCAGTTTAAAGCAAGAGACATATGTGATTCTCACTATGACAAATCACGGACATACCATTTTATTCACCCATACTAGAAATCTACATCATTTCTGTTTCTGCTCTGCCTCAATGCAATTCCTCCTTTCCCCTCTCCTCACCTTCCTTCTCTGCCTGATCTTTGCAGGTTATGGCTCCTGTGATGTCCCGGCCACTCAGTGATGAGGTACATGCTGTGTGACCTGGTTTTTAATTTGACCAGGAGGCTTTTTAAAATCCATTATCGTTTGATCAGTTATTGAGTGATTCTTTAGTTATTTTAAAATATTTTTGACCATAAAAAACAACAACATACATGCCAAATAGTTTAACTTCGGATCATGTCATATATCATGTCATATATATATATATATATATATATATATATATATATATATATATATATATATATATATATATATATATAGCAATTGTGAGTCGCTTTGGATAAAAGCGTCAGCTAAATGAATAAATGTTTGTATGGTGTATAGTGAAATCAGTTCAGAGCTCTCCCTACCCCAGGAGTATAACATTGGTCTTGTTATAGACTACCACCTAGTGGAAGGAAACCACATCAGATGCTCAGAGTATAGTGGTGGTTTTCAGATCCTTTATGTAATAAAAAGTATGCAAATTTTAAGTCTGCTTGCAAATGACTAAAGCCAGTGCAGCAGATTTCACAAAAATTGAGGTGGAGCTAAAACTTCAATATTGTCCTCTTAAATGTAGTGCAGTATACAGTATATAAAGTAGCCTGAAATGATTGAAAGTAAAAGTAGGCTACAAGTCCTTCAAATTGCATTTAAATATATAATGTCTTTAGTTACTTTTCACCACCGGGCACTGCAGTGTACAGTATTGACTCTGACATGTTTACTTACTTTTTACGTACTTTCTAAGTACAAATAGGCTAATTAGCGTCCAATTGCTGCCAGGAAAAAGATTTTTTTTAAGATAATACAGTCACAGGTAGGAGCTACTGACTCGATTTTTAATGTTTATTTTAATGATAATTAACTATTTAATGGTTGTTTTTTCTGTTTTCTGAAGGTAATTGGCTTCCAAACAAACTACATTTTAATTTTGGAAAATAGAGCTCAAAAGTAAAGCCAAAAAGCAAACCGTTCTTTGCAGCTGCATTGGCCTATTAACAAAACTGACAACATGCACAGTGTGAATGAGATTTTTTAGGGTGGGGTAAAATAAAAATATTCTAACACGTACAAGTACATAAAATTGATCAGAACGAGTTATTGGAGAATAATTAGTTCCTTATCCTTTCATATTCACATTTCTGCACGTGGTGGAATGTTTTTGCCTCCTAAAGTATCGTAAAGAGGCACATTCCAGGTGTGGTCGCAGACCTATCTCAGAGTATTTTATTAAGTAGATGGGGTGGAGGCTGTATGTAGAGGATTATGCAGGATCACAATGGCGGTGTCTATTTGACAGTTCCTTTTCAGGGAAGAAGCCATGTCCCGGGAGACACGAGGGACGGATGAACAATCTCTTGGAGAGCTCGATTTGTAACGCATGTCTTTACGGAATCTGCGGGGAGATCTCCAACCGTTAAACACCGCTCATCCTGGCTACCGCGTGCCACAAAACGCGCGGATGCGAGATGCTGGGAGGCGAGGTGACGTCATCTGGGAAGCAGTTTGTTTCCAGTCGGGAGTCTGCCTGCTGTTACTCGAGGAAGTTGTGCCCCTGTCGACACCTTTTTTTCTGTGACTTTTATAACAACAGTTATTGCAAGTTTCTACTTTTTTTTTTTAGCCTAAACATCTTAGCGACACAATGTCTCATCATATCCCAGGACAGCCGGTCACTGCCATTGTGGTAAGTTTGGGAGTAGGGCTCTTTCTGTTCAACGGTAACGTTAGCTAACGTTAAGTTAACGTTACTCCATTGTTGAGCGCCTGGTCCGACGTTAACTTAACTTAAAACCTTATCAGTAAACTCTGAATTAACTACCAAATATTAGTTCGATATGGTGCTCTCGCTAAGGTTAGCTAACTTTAGCTGTATTAATCCTAACATTACTTTATAGCTGAAGTGTAACACCGTGTCAGCAGCTGCATTGTCTATCTTGACGGTAAAATGAACCTAAAACCTGGTTAAATCAGTTCACCAGGTTATGGCTAGAATTTTGTTGTTGATTGTTAATTGAAAGGCTAGCTGTCAAGACTTTCAGTCTTTCAGCTAGCTACATGGGCGTCACCATCGGTGTGTTTCAGTCTTTCTAGTCGACTTTAATGCAGAGTTAACGTTACAGAATATAAAGTTACTTACTGTTGGATTATATTGTTTTTGCGCTGCCTTCAAACGCTGCGGGAATTATCTCGATTCCAAATAAATTCATTCATTAAGTCAAAGAAGAGGTAGATATGACCGGTATAGCTGGGATTTTTGGCAGGCCAGAGTTGCAAAAGATTTGCCAGGATGTCACATGTTAAGGGCGGCGTAAGAAAGAGTTAAAGAAAGCATGCAGGCCAACATCCTCATTGTATGTCTTTATCAGTGTGGCATCCACTATTGATGCCCAGCCCATTATAGTTGGCAAGTGCTTGGAGATATACAAATCAACTGTGTTGCTTGATTCCATAATAAAAACCTGGTCAACAATATATAATTGTAAAAATGTCAGTAAAACTTCCAGCCAGCAGTGCTTGACTGTCAATGAAGTGATATTGTGTGTGTGATTTGTGGTGATTGATATTTGAGTTATAGCAGTCAATATTCTTTATATTTTTTTTTTTTACATAAATGCATAACACAAAAAAACCTATATGCAGATATATCTGCAATAAGCTAATATCAGCCAATAAATTAAAGCTCACTCCCTGTCAGTCCACATATAAAAATAGGCATATAAACCTGTTTTTCCTGGGAGAGAAAGATACATTGTAGTTCATGCATGTCCTGACTGACAGACTCTTACTCATTGTTAACAAAGCCCTAGACATCCTCAGACTTCACTGTATCAGCCACAACACTCAGTGAATGTCTGGTTATTCATCACCACACACACAGGCAGTCTTTGTGTTGTGGAGTGTTGTGAGAAGTACTACTGTCATCCATCCATCTGCTTAGTAAGCCTGCAGCTGCTTGTCAGTGTCGGGGGCAGGGCTGGTTTAATAAAGTCTCTGTTCCAGCGTGGAACTAGGGAACACCCTCTGAAATCCACCATTTGTCATCCACTGAATCGTGTCTGCGGTGGGTAAATCAGTGCGCACTGCCGCACTGGATGGTAACTTGTATAAAGTAATTTTCCCGTTTTTGCTTTTCTTTTGCACTTGCATGTGTTAAATGAACATGCAAAGTTCACATTGCATTTATGCTTAGTGACACATTTACTTGAAAAACATATTTGTTCTCTCATTTAATTTGAAACAAATTAATAATTTCAGGAACTGCTGAGGCGCTTTTGAGTTTTAGTTGTTCTTCTGATACAGTAAGAACTGGAGTCTCTTTAATCAACAAGAACATTAATGTACAGGAACTTGTCTCAACGACACTGATGTAGAGACAATATTGACATATTTATGCTGCACTGAGAGACAAGCGGTTGAGATTTCTGGCACAGGAGAACGCTGACAGTATCCACTGTTTTCTTGATCTGGAATTTGTCAGTAACAGTAGTGATAAACCAATATTGAATAAGTGGGTTTAAATGGGTTAGGTAACACCTTTTATAAAGATGGATCTGATTTTTTTTTTCTGTCAAACAGCAACGGGTTGAGATCCAGAAGTTGCGGCAGGGAGATAATCTGATCCTGGGCTTCAGCATTGGAGGAGGGATAGACCAGGAGCCGGAACATAACCCCTTCTCTGAGGACAAAACTGACAAAGTAAGTATATATGTGTGCGTTTGTGTATCCCTATCAGCTCTTTATGCATTGCAAGTGTTTGCAGTAAGTGGTACAGCTAGGGGAAGGTGATCGGGAAACAATTATTAATTTGTTGCTCAGTTATTCAAAATCAAATGGTGGAAAGATAAACTTATGTTCACCCCAATAAGTCAAATGGATTTTGTACCTGAACAAAATCATATAATGCTCAATTAATTTGAATTTGTTATCCATAGAAAATTCAAAATGCAGAAAGATAATACAGCAGAGACAATTCATAAAAACTGTAACAAAGGTAAGAGCTAATGCTGAAATGCCTGTGTCCTACATACAATATAAAGTACAGACGATCAGTGAAGTTGAAACTGTGATGTAGCTTTTCAGGTCTTCCCTGGATTTCAGGGTCTTTTTGGAATACAAAGCTACCAATTGATTTATAATTGGGTATAATGCTCTGGCTTCTTCTCCTGATCACATTCCTGTCCTGTTGAAGAACAGTGGAACTAGAGCTATAAATGAGTAACAGGCCTGAACACATCATCTGCAGCCCCAGGTGGGAACAAACCAGACTCACCTAACTGATGTCATAGAAAGGAATACTGCAGGTTTACACAGAGCCGGGTCTTAGCTGCTGATTGTATATATAATGGGAGTTTGAGAGAAATGGAAATGTACACAGGTACCTTGTTACAGAGGAATAATAACTGTCCTTTAGGATTAAATGTTGTCGTCAATCTCTTGACCTTTCAGACTTTCCTCATGAATGTGTTTGTTTTATAGATTGCTTTTTCTGCTTTGTGATTGTGATTTGACAATGCCGGACAAAGATCTCTGTTAGATCTAAATGTTGCTCAGTTAAAATAGCAGGGAGCTATTAGTACAGCGTGCAGATCTTTTGTCTGATTACTGAATATTTCCACAGAGCTGTGCGAGTGTCTGTTAGGGCTGAGCAATGAATCGTTTTCAAATCTAAATTGTGATTTGAAAGAACACGATTAGCTAATCATGAAGAGGGCGATTAAAATGTAGGTTTATTATATAGTCCAACTAGCCCGTTTTAAACATCAGTCATGCAGGGACAGATTCCATTGTCATCCTTGTGTGACAGGCTTACCCACCAGTCACAAACGACATGCTGCTGTTACAGTCCTACTCACTAATCAGAACAGGCACAGGGCGTGTACATTTTACAACAACAAACAAAACTAGAGGAAAACGTGGGATAATGGCATCAGGTGAACAGACACAAGCGCGGTTTTGTCCAGCATCAACTCGCACTGTAGTGTTTCAGCAAGGGAGCATTCGGCCTACACTTTGTTGACATGTTATAAATTTGTCATTTTATGTACTTCAACTACGGATAACAGCTCTCTGTAAGCCCGTTTCATTTTACTATGTGCAGAATAATGTTACATATCCACATGGAGCATTTCAGAATAAGATTTTGTTGGTTTGTTCAGATTTTGTTAGTTTGTCCAGCTGTCCTTTTTTGTCTGTCATGTTGATATATGGTTGGATTCTCTATGCTGTTTCTGTATCTGACTTCCTGCCCATTTCATCTGCTCTGTGCTGCTTGACGCGGCTTCCGTCAAAAATAGATTGGCAATAAATATTGAACTTTGGCTGACCTTTAAAAAAAACTGCAAATCAAATCATAATCACAATATCTGGCAGAAAAATCGCGATTAGATTTTTTTACCCAAATTGTACAGCCCTAGTGCCACTGAATACTTAGAGAACAATGACTTCTGTTTGTTTTTTTAAGTTTCTGTTCCACATAGTGTTGAGACAATTAGTCGATTAAATCAACTAGTCGATCAACAAAAAAGTAGCAATTTTTAAGTCAATCGTCAAGCAAAGATGGCAAGAATTTGGTTCTACCTTCTAAAATGTGAGGATGTACTGCTTTTCTCTGTTTTATTAGGGGTCCAAGCTCTATAAAAACTTACATAAACCTTATGTCTACGTGTTTGGGGGATGCAGCCGATTCTGATGGTATCAGACGCCTCTGTGCGATAAGGTTTTACTTTCGCTAAATCGCAAAAACTCTAAATCTTATTTTAATTAACTCCTCCGAAGCCGCAAGTCCAATCAATACGAAACTTGCCACGGACCATCTCTGGACCAAGCCGAACAAAGTTTGTAGAGGGAATTTTGATCCGACGGTCGAATTACAAGCTAACAAATCTAAAAACAGGAAGTATAACATATCTCAGGCTTGGAATGGCCGATCAACACCAAACTTGGGGACCTTATACGACACAAGTTACCCAAGCCCTCTGTGAAATTTGGTGTCAATCGGCCTCTAGGTGACGCTATTACTTGGAAATGAAATAACACTACCATAGACTTACATTCATTTCAGATCTCCATAACTGCAAGCTACTGTCATTTACAACTCAGGTCACTTATTCTCCACAGGCCCCGCCGTGGCTTGAGGGCCCGTGATTAGGGGACTGTTAATCATGGCGGGACGGGGCTGACTCGCACGCCCTCCAGGGGGGCGACTGGCCGGGTGGCTTGGACCCCGTTTACAACTGCTCGCAGTTCTAGTTTCATTTTAAATTTTGACTTTTGGACTGTTGGTTTAGCAAAAACGATCAATTAATCAAGAAAATAAGTGTCAAATTAGTCGAAATAATGGTTAGTTGCAGTTCTAGTTCAAGAGTTACTTTTGGTTTATGTGTTGGACATTAGAATCCACTTGTATTACTATAATCATGAATATTAGGCAGCATTAGACTCTTTTATTAACTCAAGACATTTAGTTATTGAGTTAATAAGTTTCCCTCATCAAAAAATCTATACATGTTTTAACGTCATCTTGTCGTCATTGTCATAATTTGCTTCTTTGTAATAGTAAGAAGTTAAAGTACAGTAAAGATAAATCAAAATAAAACAAATTCTTACATTCACAATGTGAATAATTTTTAGGATGTTCACAGATAAATATTTTGATGGTTTTGGCAATTTACTTACCCTGATTTGTGGTACTAATTTATCCATCCATCCATCGTCAACCGCTTATCTTGCGTACAGGGTCGCGGGGGTGCTGGAGCCTATCCCAGCTGACATTTGGGCGAAAGGCGGAGTACACCCTGGACAGGTCGCCAGTCCATCGCAGTTAAATAGAATGTATCAATAGTAATACTCAAATGGTATAAGAAGAATAATCCAAGGTTTACTCAAACAGAGGCTGTATTTATTATACTACAGCATCTCTTATGTGCTTATTTTAGACCTGTTGAATATCATTTCATTTTTTGAGGTGCTCTTTTCTAAATCTTGGTTTGTTTGAGGTACAGGTGTGACCATATTCATATAATGAATGTGTTTGCGTTATCCAAAGGGCATCTACGTGACCAGGATAACACCAGGAGGACCAGCAGAGAAGGCAGATTTACGGATTGGAGACAAAATAATGCAGGTGTGTAGTAAAATCAAGCTTTGGTCTAGATCCACAAGATGGCACCATGAGTACACAAGAGAGTCAGACAGGAGCTGTGCATCAGGGGCTGTGCTCACCTGCTGTTTATCAACTTGGTGCTAACTCAAATGTGAGAAAATACAGCTTTTTTCAAACAAAATTCTTTTCTTCCTCTCAGGTGAACGGCTGGGATATGACTGTGGTGACGCACGACCAGGCCCGTAAAAGACTAACAAACAAGAAGGAGGGTGTGGTGCGGCTACTGGTAACCAGGAAGTCGTTGGAGGAAGCTGTCAAACACTCTATGGGAAATGGGCCCAAACAGTAACGTAGTGGCGCTACTTACAATCACAGACTAATGCAATAGCTCATGTAATGAGACTCCCGCTAATTCCAATGTTTGCACCTTTTATAATACATCACTGCAAAAATAATACACCGACCACATCAGATCGTTTAATAATTAGGTGACATATACAGATGCCTGAGTCTGCACAATTCATCAGTCACTGGCAAATGAAAGTGTGCTCTTTCTTTCTACACATACTCAGACTCATCTCAAAGTTATCTGCTATACTTTATATATATCCACCTGCGCCTTCTGAATTATGGAGAAATGTAACACTTTTCCAGCTCTACATACTCTCAAATGCATTGAATCTAAATTTAATAAAACTGTATTATCTATACATCAATTTTAAATTGAGTACACCACAACATTCTTGATTCATTCCCACTTAGGAGATATTTGCCAAATGTCTTCAATCCATGCATGACAGGAGTTCTTTGGGAGCAATGGTATTCCTTTTTTGATGCAAGTTTTAGGACATCTTGGATCCTTATTGCCTATAGCTGACCAAAGTTGGTCTTGATGGTTTAGATACATCAAGACTTTTAAATAAAGGATCACAGATAATGTATCAAATGCCAAAGTAATAGCCAAGGCACTGTAAAGTCATCAAAATATGAAACGCAGTGTTTGTAATTATTTTTTTATTTTTATTATAATGGTCCAGCATACTATTCAAAGTCTGTACAACAAACCTGTTGTACCCACAGTATTTTAATGCACAGTTTTTTCTTTTCACTAATTTTCCTTTTATTGATGCATCTTTGTGTTCTTTTTATTTTGCTTTATCTTGATGTCTATGATTTGCGGGAAAGTAACATCATCTCCTGTCATTCCGCGTCTCTGTCCGCTATAGTAACAGTTAAAAATGCACATTTTCTTCCAAGTTTCACAAATTATGTCTCATATGAACAATTCCAACAAGCTGGACCTGCTTTTAAAAAACACCTGTCATATTATTTTCAGTATATTCACTTTCAACCGTGACCTTTATCAGAAAGACAAAGTTGGTAATTGGCTGTTTTGATGCAAGCAGACCTGCTAGTTTCACACTGGAATCGGCTACTTTCAGATTGTCTCAACCTGTAAAATGTTTTTGTTTTGTTTAATAACTGGGAATGTGCACAGCCTTAAATTAATACTTAATACCACTAGGTTTAATGTTACCAATTTTTTTTTTTGCAATTCCATTATTGTTTCTGCATCACAATTATTTACTGCCTCTGATACAGTGATTATATGTACTATGTCACACCGCAGTGAATGATTTGACACTAATCATAAATAATATTTTGGCTTTGAAATGTTACAGTACTGAAATTGTTATTACAATAATAATCTTGTATCTTTGGGTGATTTTAATGTTTTTTTCATTAGGCTAGTGGTATATATAATACTGGGTTTTCTATGTGTTTAATAGAACCATCTGAATTGGTAGTCAGCATTATGCTGATATAACAATAAATCAATTTTAAAGGTACAGTCTGCCTAAAAGATGTCTCATAATGTATTCTATAGAGTCAAAATATGAAACTAATTTAACAATTTTACAATAAACCATTTTGGAATGAAACCTTTTGATACTTTATAGCACTGGTACCCAGCCTTTTTGGTTTGTGAACCCTTAAAATGAAGCCATATCTGATTTTCATCACAGATCATGGCTTTAGTGTTGACAAAATATGAAATCAAACAATGATTATTTTCTTTTGCCATAATTTCATTTTAGAGGCCTAACAAGGTGAAATTATCTAGAATTTTGCATCTAAAACACATCTTATGACTAATGATTTGGGAACCACTGCGTTACAGAATTTCAATACAGTGGTACATTTAGATATGAGTGTAAAGTAAGACAAATAACTTGCAGTATTTTCTATTTGAATTATGTCTTACCGCCTCCATATTTTGTACATGTAAAGCAGAGAACACATGTTTTACATTTGATTGTATACGGTTTACTATATCAATGTTTCTTACATATAAAGACAGCAAATGAAAAATGCCTCTCTATCGTTTATTGATAATGTGCTGGTATATAATATATTTTTTCTCCTCTTCAGTCCACACTGCTAATTCTTTTTTTTATTTTTATCTTACAGGCCCTTCAAATAGCTTCAAGTTGCCTGTTATAAAGTAATCAGCTGACATTTCAAAGCAAAGAATCTATTCACTGACCTTTCTGTGTTTGCCAAGGCATTTTGATACAGAGAGCTTTCACTACTTTCATCTCTTAAATATTTGAGCCTGGAACCAATCACTTGCCTTTGAACTGAGGACTCGGGGGAAACAAACAGTCCATGATCCAGCAAATGAGAATATGTATTGGCAGAGAGTGACTCACTGGTAAAAAACGTGTGTGAAAGTTTGATTTTAATGTGATGCACCAGTTCATTTTGCATTTGGGCTTTTAGATGCACATATTCCTTCATCTTTAGCAGTCCCAGTTAGAAGTGAAAGAACAAGCACATTATACATTTCCAATTCTTCTTTCAAATGGCTATGACAGCCTGGGTTATCTAAATGCCATTCAGTAGTTTTGGGACTTTATGTTCCAAGGGCTGAGCTGAATTTGCTGTGTAAAGTCTTAAAATAACACCTGGGATCATGGGAGAGGGTCGATTTAGGGCAGTGCTGAGCTAATATCCCCCCTTTGAGAAATAATTGATGAGCAAACCGTGTGTGCGTGTACGTGTGCCGCCTCTGTGCCTGTTATTTTTGTTCAAGAGACCGAAGGAAGCACACTCCATTGCACTTGCCTGGGCATCATAATGCTATTATACCGCATTATGAGACAATAAAGTGTTTGCACAAACATCTCAGCCAGTGCTCAGATGCACAATGTGAGTTTGCTCTCACCAATACCACAACATTAACAGATCGCATGTTGCTAGGGAACTAATGGATGGATATAAGTGGGAACAGTGACCACCCAACTTCATTACAGGAATCACTGTGTGCTATAATTTAATCAGCATTTATAAATTATGGTTACTCTGTAGTTGTCATGGCCCTCAGACTGACTTCATTAATTAGTCTGTCCTGAATCTATTCTTTTGTATTTATTGTATTAATTTATACAGTTAACAAAGTAAAAAAAACAAGTGACTACAACAATCACACCAAACTAAACAAAACAGTTTATATGTTGCACCAAAAGAATGCAATTTCTACGCACTCAAAGATAACAGATAAACGCTCCTCCCTGCAGGCGGGTGAATAATTACGCTATCTAACCGTGTATCATACATGATCCTCACCGTCCACGTTATGGCAGGAAAATTGTGTTGCCATGGCGATGCAATCTGCTCCTATCACTTTGGTCCTATACAACAGATTGGAACCAGAGGGAAGCCCGCAGCCTGCTTTGTTATGTATAATAAACGGCTGGAGATGTGTTTTTGCTAAATGTTTGCAGTAAATGTATGGGAATGCAGAATTTCTTCGTTCTGCTAATAAATGGCAGAGAAGTGTAGTGATTTTTTTTTTCTTATTTTGCTGGACACGTGTTGCATACTGGGAGACATTGTTCAAACCGACATGATTTATTTTAATTTCCAAATATATCAAACATAAATTTGGAAAGAAAATGAATCCAATTATTAAAAAATAAACTTTTTAAAAATTTCCTCGTGATGCAGTAGTGCAGCTGTAAAAAAAAAAAAAGAATAGAAAGAACATATTGGGATTGAAGGTTTCACCAGTTGACAAAAACCCCACAAAGTCCATTTAGTAGCTTTATTTTCAATTGTAACCCCCAATCTTCCTCAGCACATGAAGTTGCCTGGTTGTCATGGAATTGTAGATTTTCAAATTTCCATTTTTCTGCCTGTCAGTCTTGATTTACAATCTCATTACAAGCTGAGTAGCTGTTCTGAAGCGTTCCATCTTATCACATGATCTTCTTCAGGAAATGTAAATATTAACATGTTTTCATAGTGCGCAGAAAAATTTTAACTTGGAATCTGCAATCCCATAACAGCTTCATCTGCTTAGGAAGATCTTGTGATTTGATGAAAAGCTCAGGCACAGCTACTACTGTTTTCAAGGAAAATAATGACCTTTCAATCTCAGCTGCTATGAAGCTTTGGAACAATAAGATGCACAATATAACCAGGAATTTTTACATTTGAAGAAACCTTAGATGAAATCTATATTTAAACATCTATAGTAGTATCTTGGCTCTGGTCAATTAACTCTGTAAAAATGAAAATTAGTTTCCTTGTCATATTTGGTCAAGGAATTTCCATTTTCAGGACATCTGCAGAACTTTCTGTTTTCAAAATATCAACAGAATCCCACAAAAACAGCTTCAGAGTTTAGATTATTAAACTATATGTTTTGTTTTGTGTGTGTGCAGACCTGTAACCTGCTCTTGTGGTATAGATTTCTTAACACAATAGTATGAATATGACTATGTGTGGTTAAAAAAGCACAAATAGGTTGCATTTTTTTTTCCTTTTTTGTTGGTGGTAGGCTTCATGCATATCAATGCAACTTTTGTGAACGTGAACATGGTGAGTGGGTGTGAAAGTAGAAAGCTGGGCAGCTGGGTGTCAAAGGGTTACAAATACATGCAGTTCCCCAGAGTAGTTAAGAGCAGACCCTGAGCAATGAGTACTGCTGTGTGTTTATAGTGCAGCACCCAAATAGAGTATTAAAAAGGGGGGGTGTCATCATGTGTGGAATTAATCACCTCATAATAAAGTGGGTCTTTATTTTAACATGTGACATTTATCTAATTGTGAAATCCAGTAAGAAACCATTTTATTAGCTTGAGAGTATTTCACACAGGCTTCATTGTTGCGGACAGGCAGCAGGTGGTTTATCTTGATTATTTTTCTCTCCTGAAGGATCCTTAACCTCTCCTCCTCCCACACAGACCTCCCAGGCGCTCCTCTCCGCCAGAGGCTCTGAGGAGAAGCGTAAGGCGCTTGATAGTAAAACGGGCGATAACAGTGACGATGATGAGGGGAGATACAGTGTGTGGGCAACGCTAATTCATTATCAGCTCCGTGGTGGAGAGAGGCATCCACATAACGGTGTGAGGAGCGTCTTTGGACAGGCAGTGTGTAAGACTGGATTTGTAATTAGCTTGTCATTTTTTTGTAATAAGTCAATAACAAAACTGCATCAGTTAGGTAAATTAGTCTGACTTGGTTTGAGCGGAAGTTGGATGAACGGTTGAGAAGTTTTTATTGCCTGTTTTTGCAGCATCTTCAGGGAGGACAACCAACTGAAGACAGAAGGATCTAAAGGCAGAAACAGGGTATCTGATTTTTAGTTGTTTTTTTGCAGTCAGTTTCATGTAGCTGATGCATTTTCACAAGAGAATTATTCTACAAGAAAGAAAATCTGTCTGTCTGTCTGTCTGTCTGTCTGTCTGTCTATCTATCTGTCTGTCTGTCTATCTATCTGTCTATCTATCTATCTATCTATCTATCTATCTATCTATCTATCTATCTATCTATCTATCTATCTATCTATCTATCTAGTAAGAATGATCATTGTGGTGCTTACTGGGTTGTGATGGAACAAACCGCTAAACTGGAGACAAATTAAAGGGATATTCCAGTGATTTAGTATTTCACTTCCATAAAGTTGGGACACTTGTGAGATGGAGGTATAAAAATGATTTTTCAGAATCAATACAGCAGTGTCTTGAGATATCTTGACTGTTCACACATCTCCCTCTCACAGGTGGGTTTAGCTTTTATGTCATTAACATCCTCCGCTCTGATTGGACAGTATTTTCCCTGCCACTTTTAGGGGAAGGAATCTTGCTTTCACATAAGAAACAGGAAAATGCAGAAAAGCTGTTGGGTTGCAGGTTGTAAAATAAATAAACGTACAAATCCAGATCTGATTGGAGGCATACATGAAACCTGAATATTCACTGTTGTTTGGTAAATTACTAAATGATGCTGGTGACAGTTACTACTGATGGATAACTTTAGTAGAAGGCTGCTTGAGAACTGTCATACAGTAACATTACAGCATCAGTCTCTCCAACTAAATCTCTATAGCTGAGACAAACATTTGGCTATTAACCAATCTCAGAACCCACCAGCTATCCTTTGATGCCAATGATATCCAGTGAATATCTAGATGACAGATATTCTTTCATTGTTTACAGTCCGATTAGTAATCTTGGAACCCGTCATTTGAAGAGGATTTGAATGCAGATACGTTAATGAAAAGCTAATCTCTAGGGTTTCGAGATTGATAAAAAGCGAAAGAGCACTTCTTTTGCTCTCCACTGTATATGTGCACGTAACCAAAGCCCGCTCAAACGTGATTAGTTAATAGCCTACTACTCTGACCACAAATGAAAACCAAAATGCTTCCAATACCAAAATCTTGCCCTTGCCCTTACCAACAGATCACTGGTTTGGTTAACATGTAATAAATGTATACACACTTTGTCTAAATTGTTATACAAACACAGGTCAAATTGCATTGACATTTAGAGGATCATCTATTTTTTATTCCCCTAAAAGGGGCGTGGCAAAGTACCCAAATGTGTCGGTCTGATTTACTGGCACTCTACTAAGTAGCCTAGTTCATTTTCTGAGCTTTCTGAGTTTCCACAAGCAAATTCTCCTAATGTCATTGACCGCGACAACCTAGCTTTTCCTATGTTTTGTTTAAAGTACGAATACAGCTTGTCAGTGACAAAAGTACACTATTGCATTGCTTGATAATCTTACTCTAAATGAAAAACAAAATAGCCTACTACTGATCTGCCATTCTGCTCTTGGATTTTTGTATTTGGTAACGGTTGTGTTTTCTGACGTCATGTGTTGCTGCTTTTGTTGATGCTCCCTGTGAGTAGGCTATCAATAATAAAACGTGTAAAAAAATAAAACGTGTAGTTGAGTGAAAATGGAAATCTCCGTGCTTCTGATTCCAATAGGGAATCAAAGCAAGCCTAATTGGTTGTCTCCAGTTGTCACCCCATAAAGTTGCATAGAGCGGAAGCCCCGCCATTTCCTAATTTTATTTCGCATTTTTTGCCTACCTCCTGGTTCATAGCCAAGGCGGTTTAGGTACCAAAAGTGTCTGGTTGGGTTTAGGTACTAAAAGTACTTGGTTGGGTTTAGGTACTGAAAGTACTTGGTTATGGTTAGGAAAACATCGTCGTTTGGGTTTTGGTAACAGAATCTGATAGGTCACAGATTTTGGTGTTACACCGGCAAGTGAAATAGGCTTTCCATTAACAGCGTGTTAAAATTGTATTTAGTCTCTGCAGAGCAAATGTAGACTGCACACTGTAACATCTAAGTCAGATGATCAATGGATTGATTATGATATATTAACAACCTGTTAATTAGCTTGTTTCTTTTTTCCAATTCACATGCTTGATAGCCTATAGTTTTATAGCGATTACAGAGTCCATTTAACAGAATGTCGCAGTTAACTAATCTTTGCTTTCACTCAGAAGCTCACAGCTGTTATTTATTCAGCAAACAATCATTTTTGAGTTGCACAGAGAGAGAGAGAGAGAGAGAGAGAGAGGAGAGAGAGAGTAGAGAAGACTTTGAATCTTCTCTTACGTTGCTTAAGATCCGTTCTGGTCTGGTAAATCTGTCGTCATGATAGCCGATAAGAGGACCACAATGTGCTCATTATGTTGTTGTGAAAGTTAGTGATATTACCTCCATGGCATGAACATTCTCCTACGACCTGTGACCAAACTGTGCATGTTACTTAAAGGTGACATCTAGCCTTCCTTGCCCTTTTACATGCAGCACAAGAGACAGCGGTAAAAGGCTGATCTCCAGCGGTGGGTCATGTTGTGGAACCTCTGAACCCAACCCCAACAACACACACACATCCCAGCACAGGTGCTCAAAGGAGTTCCTGGTGTGGTAAAAGGACTATGATATGGACATTAGAACAGGCCATTATTTGTTATTTGTTATTTCGTTCTTCTTTTTTTTTTTTCTTCATGGCTCTTAAGAATTCTTTAAAGAGTATTGTTTTGTGGCCCTCAAGAACATTTAGGGGCCAGAATGTTAAAGCCATTAAGAAAACTTGGTTAATCTTTTGGATTATTTCATATTCATAAGTTATATTAATTTTCCTTGATGTGTTTCACTTGATAATATTTTATGTTTGTCTCAGACAGATGTCATCAATGTGTATTTGCAAATTAACATGTATAGCTGTGCTCCATTAATTTGTCCTGTTTAACTCAAAGCAATTGAACAGCTAAGTGTAGTAAACATGAGGTGAGAGCACCTGTTGGCATGTGCTGCGGTACAAAGTTCAGCCAAGCATCAAATAAAACGTTGGAATAGCCACCTGGGGCAACACAGGGTTCAGTATCTTACCCAAGGACACTTTGACATGCAGCCTGTAGGAGCCTGGGATTGACATGCTGAGCTTTCGATTAATGGGCATCCCACTCTATCTCCTGAGCCCCCCCCCCATTTTAATGGTCACACAACAACGTTACAAAGAGGACATAATCAGAACATTCTCATATGGCAGGCCCCCGAACCCCTCCTACCGTTTTAGCCCGCTGGGTTCAGATTCACTCCTACACCTCTGCATTACAGCAGGTTCAGGGAAGTGGATCTGTAGCATGCACATTTTGTTGAGGGTGCAGTAGGATTTAGAGATAGAAGTTAGATGGATGGAGTTGACTTTGATGGACTGGTCATGGACTGACACCAAAAGGTTGGCTGTTCAGTGTGCATGTGCACATGTGTGTGTGTTCGGTTGTGTGTGTGTGTCTGAGGAGGTGTGAGAAGGTCAGGCCATATGAGAAACCTTTTCATGTGTGTCTGTTTATGAGAGCTGAGCAGTGACATGTCCTGTCATTGGGCAGTTCAGCTCCGGACTCTCCCACACACACACACTGTCCTGACTCTCTGTCGACAGCGGAGAGAAGCTGAGAGTGTTACCTGACTTTGATTGGACTGTTTGACAGAGACTCTAAACCATGAGTGGTGAGTAAACCGAGAGCAGCTCATTGAAGTTTGAAAGCTTAACTCTGTATTATGTGTGATTATGTGGAGAATAGTGGATATTAGAATTTACCAGGACAGAAAGTTTTTTAAGATTGTAGCCCATTGATGGCAGAATATGAGGTGTAGCATCTCTGATTTTAAAGGACGGATTCTTTTTTTATGGGATCAGTGAGGAAATGCTTTGCGCATAAAATAAATCAACTGATAAGTTAATTCTGAGAAACTTTGAGTACTATAACCGTGATGGAGCTGTGAAAACATGATAGACTGTAATACAGAATTACAAATGTGTAACAGTTTAAGGTGAGATGCCTGTGTGGTAGTATGTTTTTACATGTTAAGTCTGACTTTTCAATAGGGGGGTGAAACGTGCTCTGCTTTACAAGCCACATGCCCTTCTACCAACAATACTGATGTCACTAAGCTCAATTTTAGAACATTTGTTAGTGTTTAGTGCTGCAGTGATTTTGGATTTAATGATAAGATATTGTTTTGTTATCTGTATTAAAAAGTGCCTGGTGACTATCTCAGAGTTATTGATGCTTTCCATTACTATTATAGACCCTTATTTCCTTGCTGTTAGCTTAATGTTTATCACTGTCCTCATCAGTTGGTGGATGTTTGGGTTGTCAGACTGAAGAGGCTGCCAACAGCCTGACCGGGACTGAGCAGTTTGAGCCAGAGTTGGTGGCTTTAGACTGGAAGTGATGTTATCACTTTGGTATGGGACTCAGAAACTCAGTGACATGCATGAATATGAATCAGATTAAAACAGAATAAAACGGACAGTTAAAACTGCAGTGGTTTATTCAAGCTGTGAATAAAATACTATGACCTTTCATGGCAGTGTTTTTGTTCATTATGTCCATTTACACCTGATCATAACCCTTTTAATGGTTAAATAATTTTCATAGCTCATAGCTTTAATAGATCGCTGTGGTGTGACTGGATCCAGCTGTATGGGCAACTGCTGCTGCTGGTCTGCTTGAGCAGCTTTTAGGAAACCAAATTCATTCTTTTGAATTGAACTGAGCTGGAACATTTTCATCAAAAAATTACCTCCACCACAAATACTGACACTGTACAGGCACACATATTGTTTCAAACAAAATTCCATAAACAACGTTATTATTATTATATTATATCATAAACATTCAAGCACAAATTTCCTTCCTTATTTAACACACAGTAGCACAGCATCCCCAGCATTCCCAGTGAAGCAGAAATATTTCTCAGACGCAGAGAAGGTGCAGGTGAAGGCTCTGACTGTATACTTAAGTTATAATCACTTAAATAATATATCTTTAACCCGGCCGTCTGATATCTATAATCACGGCTGTGTAGTGTCTTTATGTTGAGCTGAGCTGATTCACGCATTAATTCCTTCACTAAGGCTTCATTGTTCCTTCATTGTGTTCTTTAATAGGTTCTGTGACACTGATTTGCACTGAACACACACCAAACATGTCATTACACTGTGTTGTCATAAGTGGTAGACCATCCATTTCAGTGCTAATGTAGAGCTGTAGAAACCAGTAATGGAGGAGTGTATAATTTAATCTGCCTTTTCATCAACCCTCATCAATTCAGCGCTCAGAAATAGAATCATCAATGCTCTCTTGAGTCCTTCATACTTGCTGTAAAACATTGTGACTGGGCTTCATATTTTAATCAGGTGTTTTCTCTTGTGCTTCATTTACACACATACACATGCTCGTAGGCAGTTAAGTGTGAACAGTGCTGCGTGAGAGCTGATAATTCTGCAACTTGCGACAAGATAAATAATGGATTATCCAGGGTCATCCTACAACCGGCTAAACAAGGGGTCTTTTACGCTGCATGTGGGATGTGTAGATAAATGAGAATTGCAGAACAATGGACAAAAGGAAGTCAGTGGACAAAAATTGCGCAAACAGAATACATGAGGTCTTTGGAGATCATATGTTAAGTGTGTATCACTTGGGGAAGACTAAAATATAAAGGAGCTCAGAGTGACTACATTGCATGCAAAGCACAAGCAGAGGAAGAGGCTGGCTGTTTACTATATTGTTCTTAAGCGCAGGGCTTCACGTCTGTTTGTAGAGGGTGATTCATGATTCAACATGTAGCCTAGATAGATAAGGAGAAGTTAGACCAGCAGCCACGTGCTACACACAGACTGCTTTGTGTTGTTCAGGAGGAGGAAACACGGTAAGACTACAGAAGCTCAACGTTTATAAAGTTTTACAGTGTTGTTACAGCTCTTATCTATTTATCTATATTAAACTTTTAAAAAAAGATCACAGTGAAGGTTTAAAATAACAGAGCTAAATTTCCTTATTCGCTATAGTACAGTTAGTACAGCTTTAGTCATGTATCTTTGCAACCAGACTTAAACTTGTGTCTTATATTCAAGGTCACACAGTGGAATTTACAGTTTAACATGTTTTCTGTTTATGTTGTATGTTTATGTTAGCCTTGCCAGTTAGAAAGGATCAACAAGAGAGACAATCTCTGTATATTCTGTTTTGTTATACAGGTGTTTATATATAACCTTAACAACAGACAGTCAGCATTGTACAATATGAGGTCATGAACAAGTGCTTTACTTTTTATAATTCAGTACATCAAAGTGCTACATATTTTTATTACAGTCAAAGATTAGCTTAGATTAAATTAGATTGTTTTAGCAGCCGCAGGCCGGTGGAATTTGTTTCTATGTACTCTTATGTTAAACTCTGCATCACATACAGTACATACAGCACTCAGAGTTAAAGGGGATGTCTTGAAATTGCTTGCTTGTCCAATGAACAGTCCCAAACCTCAAACATATTTAATATACGATATGAGTCAGAAAAAAACAACAAATCATCACATTTGATAAGCTAGAACCAGTGAACGTTGTCGTTTTTGCTTAATAGTGACTTATCTAAATTCTTGATATAACTTTTGTCCATCTACGTATCATTTTACCACTAGAATTTATATCGAAAGAGTAACATTTACATTCTGGGCACTAAGAAGAATAAATTAAACATTTGCCCAGCATGTGTCAGTCACCACACATATAAAGTAATGTTTGTGTCACAGCTCAGCTTGGTATTTTCAATCTTAAACAATTTCTTAAAAACAGCAGTCCATTTGTGCATTTGTTGTGACCTCCTGTTTCCACTCAGCAATTTTCCCATCAAGCTGATGTTTTTTGCCTGATGTTCAAAATCCTGAAAATGTCACCCAGCCTACTACTTTTGCGAAAACCTCACATGAAAAATTGTGACCAATTATTTCTCCCTACGTCATCCTCTTCCTGCCTAGTTTCGCACGAGACCTGCCTCCTGGACCAGGTGCTGGAGCTGATTATGAACGAGAAGCCCCCCAACAGTGCTAGTCTTTTCCTAAACGAGGACACGGACAAACCCCCCCTGCCAGAGAGAGGAGACTTGAGGAGGCGACTACGCAGGGCCATGGAAAGGAGAGCCAGCAGCATGAAGGAGAGGATGAGCTCTATTAGCAGGGACAGCGTCAAAGGTTTCTTCAAGAGGAACCTGTTTGTTCTCTTCACTGTCGCCGCTGTGGCTCTGGGTGAGTGAAGGGGGAAACCCAGTGGAGGTTTAACACTTCCTCTGCTGTCAGCTGACTTTGTGTACATTTGTGCTTTTGTGTGTATGTGTAAATGTATTCAGGTGTAATCCTGGGCTTTGCCCTACGCCCCCACAACCTGTCCCTGAGGGAGATCAAGTACTTTGCCTTTCCTGGGGAGCTACTAATGAGAATGCTACAGATGCTGGTGCTGCCTCTCATCGTCTCCAGTCTGGTCACAGGTTGGCGTATAACAAGCACAGAAGAACACACACTTAATGTTGAGATCATGTTTCAGTAGATTACTGGTCAGAACCTAAGATGGGAATGGTGGAGGAATGTTACTACAACTAAACTACTCAACTTTAAATAACAACAGCTCCAGTTGCATCCAGAAATAATGGGCCTGTCCAACTGACCACTCTGCGATGTTTTATATTAAAAGAACAAGAGGCTAATTGTGTACTTTTCTGGACAGAGCATCGCCCTGCTTCTAATTAGTATAACATTTCAAATTGTAGTTGTTTACACCAAAGTGTAATTTGTGTATGATTATTGTTATTATAATGTAAAGAAAAATGTATTTCCTGACCAATTACATCAGTGTCAGTAAAAAAAATATTGATAACAAAATCTAAACTTGCAGTAAACTGATTAAGTTAATTTCCTGTCTCAGGTATTTCCTCCTTGGACAGCAAAGCGTCGGGTAAGATGGGTGTGCGAGCAGTGGTCTACTACATGGTGACCACCCTGATTGCTGTGTTCATTGGCATTGTCATCGTGATAATTATCCGGCCAGGGAAAGGCAGCAGGGACAGTCCTGTGGCCAACGGTGGAAACATAGAACCAGTTCAAGCTGCCGATGCTTTCCTAGATCTCATCAGGTAACAGCTCAGAAACTCTGGCTTGTCTCACTTGTGAAGTTACACATGGGTGCTTGCTGCTTTTACAGCATGGGTGCTTGCTGCTGTATCAGTATAGATGTGATCTGGCTGTATATGGACACTGAAAACTGTATGTGGACAATGTTTTCAGTGTCTTCCTGCCTAGTTCAGACAGGAAGACAACAGTCAGATCACCCAGATTTAAAGTCAAGTAAGAGAAATTGAGTCAAATAAGAAGATAGACACCGCTCTCATGTCTACCCTTAATATGACGCCACAGCCAGTGGCCAGTTACTTGTCTTAGCAGCAGCCAAGAAATAGTCTGGCACACAATGCCACAAACCACATAAAATTGTTTTTACATTTTGATTTTGTACTGATTAAAAGACACAAGACATACTATGTTAAATAGAGAGCTTTAGAGCTGCTGGAAGGCAGTTTTACCTGTGGGCACAGTCCAGCTAGCTGATCAGACTTATTCTGAAGGATTATTCTTTAAGATTATCACATGGTTATTGATTAACATGGTGTAGTATTGCAAAATGTTCAACCTACTGTGATTCATGTGTTGTTGTTTTATAGAAACGTTGGCACAAATATAAAAATTTCTGCTATTTTTCCCAGGAACATGTTTCCACCCAATCTAGTAGAGGCTTGTTTCAAGCAGGTGAGGCCGTCTTCTCTTATCAGACATCTAATGTTAAAAAAAGAAATTATTTCACTGTGAAATAACATATATTGCCTTGTAATTCACCTTCAGAAACTTAAACACGTAAACATATTAAATGCATCATTTTGGTTTAATGATCATGCTCTCTCTTGCAGTATAAAACTGTGTACAAGAAGATTGTGCACACAAGGAACGTGACAGTGACCCTGAACCTCACCGACTCTCTCAACATGACAGAGTCTAACCTGAGTGTAAACCTCAGCAGGGTGCTGCACACCATACAGGTGGGTGGCAGTAGCAGACCTCCAGGGAAAACAAACACATGGCGATGTGAGATTGATTCATATGAATTTATACAGGTCTTAGTGGGATGCAAAATAGTTTAACACCTCTCCTTATCCACTCACTGGAGCGCCATTAAACCAGTGAGTGTTTGTCTCCTTTTACAAGAACCTCAGCAGGGACTGAAACATTAATATAATGTTTCCTTAAACTTACTGTCTACGACAGGAGACAGTGGAGGAGACTGTCCCTGTGTCCGGCTCCTCTGCTGGAGTGAACGCTCTGGGTTTGGTGGTCTTCTCCATGTGCTTCGGTCTGGTTATTGGCAACATGAAGCAGCAGGGCGAGGCCCTCAGGGACTTCTTTGACTGCCTGAACGAAGCCATCATGAGGCTGGTGTCCATCATCATCTGGTAAGTAACGACACACCTAACTAACTCCATAAGCACTTGATTTATATTTTCTATATGTTTTTGATTTAGTTTTGAAGTTTCATATGCAGTTTAAATTCCTTGTTTGTTAAGACAGATTGCGATTCTCTGATCGTGAAATGTGCAGTCATAAAAAAGCTTGACTTGACATGACCTGATTGCCTTCTTAAAACCCCAGTGAGCCGCTGGCAGGTCAGGCATTACAATAGTAGGATGTGCAGCCAAACATTTTCAAACTCACAGAACTTAAACTCCAGTGGAGATCCCAATATTGTATTGTAAGGAGCTTGTGTTTATTGTTGAAGATGGTTTATAACAATTGCAATTTCTAAATGCTAAACCATAAAGTTATAAACTGTAGATTCAGAGAAATTACATAAGGAAATGTAAAGAAATATAAATATTGTGTAGCTCTTAAGTCTTAAGTTGGTGACAGAAACTCACTATAGTTGCTTAACACATGGTCGCCTCTCAGGTATGCTCCAGTGGGTATCCTGTTCCTGATTGCGGGGAAGATTGTGGAGATGAAAAATCTGGCAGAGGTGGGCGGCCAGCTGGGGATGTACACCGTGTCGGTCATTGTGGGTCTTCTCATTCACGGCCTTTTTGTCCTGCCACTGCTCTACTTCCTGGTGACCAGGAAGAATCCCTACAGCTTCATTGGTGGCCTGCTGCAGGCGCTCATTACTGCTCTGGGAACCTCATCTAGGTAAATAGCATAATCTGTCCTGCTCATATACTGGTGTCAGACACTGACAGAGACATGTCGGTCTCCAATTCAGTGTGTAATATATATGTATATATTATGTTTCTGTGTCATTGATTGCAGGGCTCCAACTCATGAGAAAAGAAAAGAAGCCCATATGACTAGATCATATCATATTACTAGTTTCTGATGACTAGTTTCAAATCATGACGCTACATCTCTCTGTCCCTGCATGCTGCAGCTCTGCTACCCTGCCCATCACCTTCCGCTGTCTGGAGGAGAACAACCGTGTGGATAAACGAGTGACACGATTTGTCCTCCCTGTGGGTGCCACCATCAACATGGATGGCACTGCGCTGTATGAGGCTGTGGCAGCCATCTTTATTGCTCAAGTGAATGACATGGAATTAAACTTTGGCCAGATTCTGACCATCAGGTAAATACTGTAGATGCTGGAGGCACGGGGGCCTTGCAAGTCAATCCTTTTTGTTTAGGATGAGTTAAGTACAAAAACTAGTGTCATGTGGTGACAAAATCACATGAGACAATCAAGAAATATTTTGTTGTTTTTCATTCAATACATTTATGTAACACAGATTAATTTTACATAACTGTGTTGCTGCCAGGGAGTTCAGGGTCAGGTACTCAAGTGTCCCGAGGTTACTGCTAAGAGCTAGATGTGATGGTGCCTTTGCTGCCGTGACCATATACATTCGAACAGCCTCAGCTAAAAAGGGAAGTGCGCTGATTTAACACATCAAAGTCTGTTTGCAGTTCTTGTTGAGTACTTCTGCATATTGTATTCAGTTGTACAGAGCCCGCTGTGTCTCCAGAGGGTGTTGTCTGAAGTCTGATAAATTACCTTTAGTGATGTCACTTGAGACAGTGTCTGTTGAGGCTAGAGGCCAAAAGTTTAAAAAATATAGTGGTGTGGAGGAAGAAGGGAAGTTACCTGCTCATCCTTTCTTGAGGCTAGCAGCTCAGCCAACAGGCTAAGTTGCTATTACACACTGAGACTACCGTCTCCGGTACATGGGCAAATCTGGTCTCAGCAGTGAGTGCATACAGCTAACATGAAAAACATGTAACATTTTATTCATATTTTTGCTATGTTTTGTTATTCTCAAACATGTTGTAAGTCATGGTTTTGAAGGTCTACTGACTGAAGAGAATCTTGTGATCACAGTTTATTTACACCATGATTCACCTGGTCAATCTTTTTCATTAACAGACCAAGTGTACATCATATCTCTTAGTTCTTACATATAGTCATCATATTAATCTAGAATTTCCTTTATGATATAATCCTCTTTGATGAAATCTTTACTACTTTCTACAGTTTATAGAAAATATAGCTGTGGCTGGATTATTTATATTATTCTATAATTCCTCATGTGCTTTTATCACTCTACTCCTCCCACCAGGAGTGCACATGTGCTGTTTGTTTCCCTTTATTAAATGTCTTGAATCTTCTCTTCATCCCTCCCACCGCCCACTCAGTATCACGGCAACTGCTGCCAGCATCGGAGCAGCAGGCATCCCTCAGGCTGGCCTGGTTACCATGGTGATCGTATTGACATCGGTGGGACTGCCCACAGAGGACATAACACTGATCATCGCTGTGGATTGGTTCTTGTGAGTTCCCACTAAATGTCAGCTTGATAGGGATTGGTCTGTTCTGTGGGTCTGCCAACCTAAATGTCATTGTAAAGCTTCATAGAGCCAAGAGGTCCCACCACTACAAAGGTTATTGATGTATAATGCAGAGTGACAGATTTGAGAGCTTGTGTTTAGGGAGCTGTGCATATTTTTATAGCAGATATACAATACTGTTTTCCTTGTCTTTTTCTTTATTGTGCATCTTTTTACTGTCTCTTATCTGATTCTGTCTCCTCAGGGACCGCTTGCGCACCACCACCAACGTGCTGGGTGACTCACTTGGGGCTGGCATTGTGGAGCACCTGTCCCGTGGTGAGCTGCAGAGTCAGGATGCTGAGGTGCGCAACTCTGTAATCGAGGAGAATGAGAAGCCCTACCAGCTTATCTGCCAGGAAAACGATACCCTCAATCACCACAGCAGTGAGACCACAATGTGAAGACAAGAGTTACACTCCTAAGGGCTTCATGTACCAAAATAATTTTAGCTAGATGGTCGGCTTGCAATTGTGCAGGAACAGTCTTAGAAAATAATAGTTCTTGGTCAACACAGCCAATACTTGGGGCAAGTCCAGCCCGGGTCTGGTACACATGCTGTTTAGGAACAGTTACACATCCTATGCCTAAAATCTGATTCAGTGTTTTTGTCTGGAGTGCTAGTTACTTGGGGGCATTTTGCTGTTTGATGACAGTTTTATTCAGAGTCAGCTCAATATGCCAAGGAAAATTTAAAGTGATTTTTAAAAAGTCTTCAGCTTTACCATGTTTTAATAGATTTGTATAATTTACAATTCTTTCAGTTAGAGCATCTAAACTCCTTACCAGCATTATTGTAAATAAACGTCACCATTAATCAAAATTATGCGGACCAGCTAATTTTCCAATTGTGTGAAAATGTAAATCTGCATAATTTGGGTATCGTTGTTGCATGACTTAACACTTACTACATATTGTTTCTTTTGCAAACACTTATTTTTGTCTTTCGCATTATGACTACCTCTACTAGGACTTAGATATGGAGCTTCTACAGCACTACACACAAAAATACTCAATGGAGCATATCAGCAGGATGTAAATACATCAATCTCAGAATTGTTTTGGATCCTGTATTTAACTTTTGAATATTTTTGTGTTATTTAAGTTTGCTTGCTAACAATGTAATTGTACATCTTTTTATGTACTTGACTGAAACAATGGAGGTATGACGGGGAATCTTGTGACAGAGAATCTCTGTTACTTATTTTGAAGTTGATCTATTTCAAGTGACTTGGTAGAATGTTTTTCACTCAGTGCTTTTTTATGTATGTATTTCCTGTATTTCTTTGGTGCTATTGCTTTTAAACTATAAGAACAGGACTGTACTGCCACACAGAAACTTTACAGGAATCTTTGCACTTATAGTTCTGAAACACTTTTTTTGTTTTCTTCAAGCACTTATCCAGGTGTCATAGAAGAGGAAGATATCAAACAACAGAATGATCAATTTTTGTTTATTTTTGTTCTTAGGTAAAAGTTTTAATTTTTCCATATTAGATTATTTTTTGTGATGGAAGTATAAACAACTGAAGTTTCAAGTTCCAAGACCATTAGGTGATATTTTGTTGTCTGTAACAACATTGTGCTTAACATCAATATTGTCTGTGTTTTCTGCTTTATAAATACACATTTAAATGTGTTTAGATTTTGACTGGAATAATATATTGCAAGATAATGATTGATTTATTTTTATTGTTCTGTGAAAAGGTACTGTGAAGAAATTTTGTGAATGCCTTGATGAATTGAATGTACAGTTGTTTTATGCTTTTTGGTGTTGATTGTTTTAGGCAAAAGTGTAGTGTATAATTATGAAAGTTATATTCCATTTAATTGAAAGCTCTTCTAACTTCATGTCACTTTTATGCTCATTAAAAGGTTTGACTTTAGTTTCGGTGCTTAATGTTATTTCAGTGAATGGCTCAACATTTTAATGGACAGCTTATGAAAAATGTGACAAATAAACGGCTCAGGAATTGAACTGTGCATGTCATTATTTTGTTTGTGGCTACCCCTGGTGGCGGATTTTCTCCTGTCCAGAAGTTGTTATCCTTTGAGACACATGGGTCAAATTTAATATGAGAAAAAAAAATCTGTAATAATAATTCTGTGTAAAAACAATGTGATTTAAATTTAAGTAGCTGATCACTAATAAGGCAAGACTATTACATTGTTTGCTTTTCTTTAAATGTCAAAATTGCAATGCTAGCAGCTCTGTGAGACTGTGGTAAGGAACAGTGGGGCTTTAGCTAAATGCTAGTGTAAGCATGCTAACATGTTCAGTAAAATGCTAAACTTATAACTATACAGTACATTATAAATGTAAAAAAAAAGTTTACCATGCTCATTGTCTTAGTTTAGCGTGTTAGCACGCCAAAACCAATAAACCATAGGCACAAATTACAGCTGAGGCTGGTGGAAATATCATTAGTCAAACAGGTATTTGGGCATCAACCCAACTACTGAGCTAAAATCCTCAGTACAGCATTTGGTGATACCTAATCACCAAATGTTTAAAATTCATCCTGAGGGGAACATTAATGTATGTTCCTAGTTTCATGGCAATACATCCAATAGTTGCTGAGATAATTCAGTCTGGACCAAAGACTGATCAACACCGAGCTGCTAACATGGCTAAATAAAGTGTGGGCCTACTATGTGATAACTAAGAAATGCAGACACACGCCAGATTCCCAGAAAAAGAGGCAGTGAGGCAGTTCCAGGTATTATTTTAGATTCATTTATAAAATAGTTCACTTCAGATATTGTGTTTTAACATACAGTGCACTCTTCTACAATACAATACTTGTGTGTTTCACACACAATTGAGCCCTCTAAGTTTAACAGCCTTGCCATTTGGTGAATTGAATCATGAATACTTTGGCATAGTTTAGTGACAGACTATTGGTGGAAAAGACAAATGTAAACTGCAAATGCGTAGATATTTAAATCTCCGGTAGATGCCTGAGGGCCTCATTTTAAAAGATTGACTTGAGTTTACAAACAGTCAGTTATACAGAGTGGACAAAATGTCAGCAACATTGGCTCTTTATATGACACAGAAAGTTGTATCCAGGTGAAATCTTTCTCTTAGTTCACCTTTCTAACAGTCAAAACATATCAGGTCAAAGCCTGCACTGTGTGCAGTGTCATTACACATCACTGAAGGTATACAAGTCACACATAAGCATTGAGTATCTTGCTGATATACAATTTTAATATCACTGCTCGTTTATCGTTGTTTAATTATAATTTTTTCACGAGTATGTTGTGAAAATGAATGTCATTGTAGAGGGAGACACTTCAGGCAGACTCCGGCAAATAACAGTATGAGCCATTAAAAAAAATCAATTCAACTTATCTTACAAGTAAATACTCCTCTGTTGAGACTGTTCCAGCCATTTGTTTGGGAATATTTCAAGCACAGTTCATGTTTAAATATCTAAATCCATTTAAATATGTATTGCTGCCCAGGTCTGGTCCCAGGGAGACAGATAGTGTAGATAGAGAGAGACACGAGACAGCTGGAGACTCAGCCAGCTTCGGCATGTAAAGATGACGAGCTACTGAAAGTTTTGCTTGGCCTGTAGAAAAGTGGAAAGACATTTAGTAGATTTCATATATTATATACCATTTACTGAACTTTCAGTATAGTGAAGCGGTTAAAAACATCATACTTATGACTACGACTTTTCCTCCATATTTGACAGTCATCCATCACTCCACTTTGAGAACCGGCCAGTTATCTTTCTTGTCCTAATAATCACAAGAGGAGAGAATCTTTAAAAAAACTTCCTCAATATGTTAAATCACCAGTCACATTGTCTACTTTTGGCTGGATAATATTTATTTTACTACATTTTACATATAGTAAATTACAAAAGATTGTGACAGTCATGTAGCATTAAAGTAGCTTGCATCTGACCTCTGACATGACGGGCAGGTTGTCATGAGGAGGGAACCACATGGCCTTGTTTCTCTGTCTCTGCATGAGCTTTCTCAGTAACCTCTTCACCTTCCGGTCTCTGGGATCTGCACATTTCACAGCTTTCTTCGTGTAAAGACTACAAAAAGAACACAATACAATACAATACAATACAATACAGTACAGTAGAAGGTTCCGCTGGATGCAGAAAGAACACCCATATTTTGATCTGCGGGAAACACAGCATTGCCAAAAAATTATTCAGCAGTAACTGGGAGGACTACAAAGATGTCTTCCAGGTGAAGCCAAAGGAATCACAAATCAAAAAGGAATCAAAAAGAGGTGCTATAAGACGCTGTATATCGAGTAAAAAAGTTTTTTTCTCCTGTAGAAAGAAGTCAAACTGTGATCAAAAGTGAGGAAAGTTGAAGACAAGAGGTTGTGAACTGAAATAGAGAGGACAAAAATAAACTACTGTATAAGAATTCAATGTTTTTGTTAACTGGACCACATGAAAAAGCAAGTTCCTCATTCTCCAGTCACATCAGATTTCACTGGCCTGCTGTAAGTATCACAATGCAGAATGGTTTACTTAACTAAACCCTCCTGTTCTGACAGACTTGCTGCAGCAGGGCTCAGCTGGCTTGGAAGGTATTTTCAGATGACTTGTTATTCCCACATATTTCCTTTCTTACTTCCCTGGCAATTACAGCTCAGAGCCCTGCCGTAACAACATGACCTGGAAAGATGACAATGCCTCTCAGCCCAGCTCTGCCCTTCTCTAACGAGAGGCATATTTTCCATGCCTGCAGATTGCCGTGTGCTCTTTAGATCCATGAGTGGATAGTAGAAATACTTGCATGATGGCTTGTATACTGCAGTCGGGCCCCTCCGTCTGCACCTCAAACCGCAACACATCTTTGGTACGCACCTTGCCTTGGGAGTACAACATGCAGCATTGGACATCCCTTTGCATCTGCACGCCTTTGCCTGGGCAAAAAAAGAGACAGGCACATGGAAGAAAAGAGAAAGAAAACATTAGTGATGTTTCAAACAAAAGCAAATAGAAATAATGGTACTGAAGTTCATTGGTTTTAAGGTCCATTAATTATATTGGCTTATCCCTTCCTATTTAACACCTTTTAGCTTTATTTTACCATGTCAGAGTTTATCTCAAGTGAGAACAGGACACTGAAGCAACCTAATGACAGCCAAAAGTTTCAAACCGTATGCATTATTGCACATCATTACCAATAACATCAATATCAAATACAGAAACATTTTACATTAATATTTATCACATATAGTCATGATTTTTAAACACTGTGAAGTCAATATTCTGATAAATCAAAGACTGAAACTTGTCAGCTTTTGCAGACAGCAAAACATTATCTGTTCTGCAGAATGTGCACATGCCCTCAAGTTACATATACAGACACACTCACACATGGACACACATATATGCCCAAGAATGTCAGAGGAATTACAATGGCATCCCACTGTCCTGCAAAACATACCAACATGGCAGTGAAATGAGAAACAGAGAAAGTGAGAAAAGGAGAGGAGGAATGTGTGTTTGTGTGGAGGGTGTGCCATGACGCCTTATCACCCAAAGCAAACGTGTAAACAAATTAAAGTGTGATGGAAGCGGCAGGCTCAATAAGAGCTGTAAAATAGGACAGTGCTGCTTTGTGATGCCACAGATTATTTTGAATCCATCTTCAGGCAAATCACTGCACTTCCAGTGCTTTCACAAAATTTTTAGAAAACAGAGGAGACGACACCATCGCACAGACTGAGCACTGACACAGTTGCTTTTTTTCTGTGAGTGATGCATGATTTCAGATGCTTGTCCTCCTGCGTTCTGCCCCTCTGTTTACATCCATGCCTTCCTCCCTGCTGCTCCTGCTGCTGCTATCCCTCTTTCCCTCTTCTCTCCTTTTCTCCTTTTCAGTCTTCGCCATCGCTCTCTTTGCTTCATTGTCCACCTGCAGGGTGCAGGCAAGCCATGCAACACACACACACACACACACACACACACACACACACACACACACACACACACACACATAGTAAGTGTGGTTGTGTCCTACCTTCCACAGATGCCAGGAGAATAACAGTCAGAGAGATAACAGTCAACATCTGCAGCATGAACATGATGAGGCTGGCAGAGAGGAGGACAGAAGAGGAAGATAATCTACTATGTCACCTCTCCCTCTATGGCTGCCTCTCTTATATTACTCCCTCCCTCTCTTTATACCTCCCTGCCCATCTCTCACTCACTCACTTCCACCACCTCTTTTTCAGTCTTTACCGTCTTTCCCTCCCACCGTCTGTTTATCCATTTTCAGTCATTCTCACACTCAGCTACCCCCCCTCCCGTTTGCTTTTTCTTTCACACTCATCTCACCTCTCACTCATTTCTCCTTTCCTGCCTCTTCACTCAGGATGCCAAGCTTCATTTGTCTCATTTGAGGCTTCAAATTCCTCCTTCATCCTGTCTCCTCTTTTTTCTTAGTACATTTTCCCTTCCAGGACTGAAACAGATTTAATGGGTGTAATCAACAAAGAAGCACCCTGTAGCTTGTACATGATCAGCCCCGGTTTGGCATTTAAACAGCGCAAAAATAATTAATTCCCACATAATATCCAATTAACTCTGGTTTGCAGCAGTGTACGGTGGTTGTGGAAACTCTTAGACCAAACAGTATCCGGCGTGTCTGGCTTGTGTATCTGGATCAATCTTGTAGTAGAGTTGTGCTCTCAGTTGGATTCTAGACAAAATGCCAAACAGACCTATAAACTGTGATGAACTGAATGCGTTGTCTTAACTTAACTCTGTATGACAACATGCTTAAACTAATCATGGTTTATGTTATTCTTGTACCATATAAAACTTACCTCTATTTATAATTGTGCTATGCTGTTGTTCTTGACTCTGGAACTGCCTCCTGCAAAGTCTCAGAAAAAAGTCAGTAAATCTTTATACCTTGTATTTTGTGGGTCATACACTTAATTGTGCTTATTTTTTCTCGGTCACTTTTATCTACCAACAATTGCTATGCCATGTGAATAACGTTTGCTTGCTTGTTATGGTAATGTTGCTTCTTTATCTGCTCATTTTCAAAGTGGTGTTCCACAAGGTTTGGTTGTCGGCCTCTTGCTGATTTTAGTTTTTACGCTGCCACTAGAATATCAACAAACAATGTTTCTTTTATGTTCAAGACAAATCTTACATTCTGTTGTATAGATCTAATGGTGTCTCTGATTTACAAAATAAACTTGGTAGTCTAGTAGCAAATATATAACCGATCCCCAGGCATTTCTTTTCTTTTGCTTTTAGTCCGTTGTTATGGCTTGGCTCATGCCAATGCAACAATGTCACCAAGTAATTGTAATATATTTGGCCAATAAAGTGATTCAGATTTGAAAAATATGTCTTTACAGTCTCTCTCTGTCTGCCCATAAATCATAATAATTGTCACTTAGTTTCCATAACTGAACACCACAAGAATAAGCCTGAGGCTCCATCTAAGAGTCAGGCATCTACATCCATTACGGAGAGGCTTCAACATGAAACAGCATCAGGACCTGATTATACAAAGAGAAACCAGAGAAACTGATGTAGCCCTGCATCTGTTTAACAAAGATATTCCTTTGAAAATCAACCTTGTGGTAGAGAAAATGACAAACAAAGATAAGGACGCTTGGTCAAGACCTCTTGGTGTCACTTTTTAATGCAAAAGAGTTGTCTGAGGATTTGAGAACAAACATTTTGGACTACTTCCTATGTCCACTTTGCGCAACATTGTGAAGATGTTTAAAGCCCAAGGGACTGTAGCTAATCTCCATATGGACATGGATGAAAGAGAAAAACTGATGAAAGATTGCAACAAAGGATTGTTGGAATATTGGCTAAAGAACCTCAGACAACAGTATCAGCTTGCCCTCTGAGGGACCCAGGAGGACACCGGTGCTGACACAGAAACATAAAAAAGCCAGACTGGATTTTGACCAAACTTACTGGAGGAAGCCAAAATCCTTCTGGGAGAATGTTCTGTGGACAGATGAGTCAAAAATAAAGCTTTTTGGTAAAGCACATTATTTTTCTGTTTTCAGAAAATGAAATGAGTCCTTCAAAGAAAAGAACACGGTCCCTACAGTTAAACATGGTGGAGTTTCACTGATGTTTTGGGGTTGCTTTGCTGCTTCAGGCACTGGATGTCTTGACTGTGTGCACGACATTATGAAATCTGAACACAACCAAATAATTCTGGGGCACAATGTAGGGCCCAGTGTCAGAAAGCTGGGTCTCCATCAGAGGTCATGGGTCTTACAGCAGGACAATGACCCAAAGCATACTTTAAAAAGCACCCAAAAATGATTTAAGACAAAGCACAGGTGAGTTATAAAGCAATGAGTCCAGATCTAAATCCCATGGAGCACCTGTGGAGAGATCTCAAAACAGTGGTTGGGAGAAGAAACCCATCAAATTTCAAAGACCTGGAGAAAAAGATGGGTAAAAGATGAGTGGTCCAATATACCAGTACAATGGTGTAATATTCATTCTATGGCTATAATTAGCCATGACTATATATTATTATAGTATTACGGTGGCCAGGAAATATTTTAATGTCTTTGATTGTGTTGACTTTTGCTTGGACTACTGCTTATTCCCATTTCCTTAAAGGGTCTTGACACCCAAATCCCCCAAATTTATGGCTAGTATAAACTAGCCATTCAGATAATGAACTGTTTTTACTTTATGAGATTTTGAGATATTCACAAATGGGACATCGTTTGTGGTGTCCAAAACATTAAAAGTAGCATTAATAAAACTCAGCACCAATGCCAAAAACAATTTCCTGGGTACTGATAATTAAACAAAGCTTGCCATCAGCAGTTCTCCGTACTTTTTTTACGATCACTATGAAATGCTGTGTAATTCTAAATTAAATGGATAAGTGGGAAAAATATGTTTTGATGTGATTTAGTTGAACTGAGGATCCTTACTTTAAGGAGCAACTAAACACCACTTAATAATCTTGTTTTTGCTGACCACCAGTGGTTTACCTTGTGTGTACTCCAGAACACTACAGCACTACTGTATGTGGTTACAGGTGCAACAGAGTACTTTTCTACCACCCAGACCGGCTTATTTGGGGTGAACTTTCACATCAGAAAAGCCTTGCTCTTCATCCTCATATTAATGTATTATTTACAGCTGGGGAAAAAGCCAAATCTATTGTTTGGTATGTTTCTGGGGTGATTTTGTTATAGCTTTAGGGACACATTGGCAGTTTGTTCAATAGCGTTTTATTTCCTCTTTGGTTACTATGTTCCGGTATGTCTTTCCAGAATGACAACTATTTGGCAAATATTTAGGATTGTATAAGACTGCAAGTCAATAAAATCTAACGTCTTGCAGCTGCATTTGATTCTGATCTACTGATGCTGGGGTTGGATGGTGTAGAAACCTGTATCTAAGTTATTCCTGTTGGATTGACACCAAAGTTTGACATTTATAGCTCATGGTTTACATAGCTGAAAAGGCTTCTGTTATCATTTTCCATTGTAGATATGCTGGAAAACTTCAGACACGAAGCCATGTTGTTTATGTTGGCCAGTTATCTGTGAGGAGAACCAAGACACATCACCAAACAAAAATGACACAGGAATGCAATACATTGCTAATAGCTGACCACTGGGCCAGCTATTAGCATTACCATTTAATAATCCCGCAGAACTTGGAATGAGTGGAAAACTGCTATAAAAGTGTTCCCAGGGTTAAAAAATGCATAAATGAAGCTCACAAATTAAGACAATACATCACAATCCATTAGTCTAAATGCTTTGGACATACTGTACTCTGGAAAAAACACAAGTAGACAAATGTTAAGTATGTTGGCAGGGCAATACTGGAACAATGCATTGTGGGAAATTGAACACAATTTGTAAGGGTAGATCAATATGGGCCTGCCTGAGTTCCTGTGGTTAAACAACTCTTAACATTGAAGAAATTATCCTTTGGCTCATGAAACACGTGTTAGAACTAAGAAATATTCAGACAATAAGGCAACAATATGTCCCTTATGGGTGTACATATCTGAACCCTGCATGGATGTGAAAATATGCAGTCTGTGCACTGAGGGGTGAGGTCGGGGTAAAAATGTGTATGTGTGTGTTGTGTGTGTGTGTGTGTGTGTGTTGGTGGTGGGTTTAACTGTTCAAGAAATTGACCCAAGAAATCAGGTTGGAATGTCAGCTGCAAAAACATACCTTCCACATGACTACAGGTCTTCTTGTGAGCCAAATACATTTTCTACATATCTTTGCAGCGATTAAAATATCTCCTGTCAAGGTGTACGGACTCACAATCAAAAATATACGAATGGCAATAGCAGTGAATAGTGGGACTGACGGGTTAATGTCTTCCTCTTTGAGGGGGTGGAGAGGCTGACATGTATGGGGGGATAGTATGGCCTCCTGGAGATGTCGGGGGGCTCAGTTCACCGTGCTGAACATGCAGCCTAAGAGATCTTACTGTACCTGAACGGGATTTCCAAGGGATAAAATCCAGGGGGCAATTCTTCAACTAAGCTTTGAAACGAGGCAAACAGAGAGGTGTATGAAACAGACAACAAGTTGTGTGGAATGCAGTTCTGAATGCAACCTGTACATTTTTACATTCATTCATTAAGATCATCTGGTAATCATTTATATGACGTTCTTAGCAAATTTGTTCTCTCAATCAATGGAATAGTTCTAGCTGGTGACTCCCTGTACTTTTTATATGTCTTATAGGAAGATTTATGGATGAGACAGATGAAATTCAGTATGTCTGTCATCATGTTTGGTCATTAGCTAAATGTCTCGACAACTGTTGGATGTGTAGCCATGAAACTTGGTACAGATATCCATGGTACCCACACAGTGTGTGTTAATGACTTTAGTGATTTAGTTAGTTTTCCTCTAGCCATGCCACTGCTGTACCTCAATTTCAAAGAGCTGCTAGCATGGCTGCAGACTGTTAGTCTTCATTAACCTTTGAATAGTGCTAGCTGTTTCTACCTATTTTCAGTTTTTTATGCTAAGCTAAGCTAATCACCCTTTTATTTATCATGTCATCTCTCAGGCTATACTGTACATCCACACTACTACGTTTTCACGTTAAAACGCAGACCTTTTGCTACATTTTCACCTCCAGTCCAGACTAAAAAGGTGAATCCGAAGACCTAAAGTGGAGAACTTTGAAAACGACGCTGCAGATACTCACATCTGGCTTCCTGATTGGGCCTTTATAAGTCATGTAAAGCCAAAGCACAAATCAAGTGACATTGTTATAGTTTTGGTATTTTTATTAAAATATTTTGTACTGTGCAAATAACACTTCTAAGTTACTGTGCATGTCGCCGTATTCACTTTGCGATGACTCCCAGTCTGTTTCGCTGGTATTTCCATGTTACTTTCACTAACATTTTGACCTCGTTGTCAGTCCATGCAGAGAAATCTCTAGTGTGGTTCTTCATCTGCAGTAGCCTAGTACTTTCTTTTTTTCCCGCTAAATCTTCTGTAACTGCCGAGTAGATGAATTGGCTTCATCATTACACTGGCACGCGCATGCCTTGTGTATGTGAATGGTCACGTAATGTGTAACTCAAAGTTGAACCAAGGGAGAGGATAAGTTGAGCCACATGGTGGTCAGTGACATCAATGGCATTTTATCATGCAAACTCAAATGCCAGTTCCCAACATTTAATTGCATTTAAATAGTGAAACATCGCAGCTATGACTCTTAGTTGTTAATATAATATCAATGTATCGCTTTAAAGTCATCCTGTTGATCTTCGTGTCCTGTGCCACCTGATCAATGGACTTCCCATGTTTGTACCTCTCCCACTACTCTGTCCAAATCCACAAAAGGAATTGAAGCCTGTCTGTGTTCCATTTATAGAAGTATGACATGATGGTTTCTGGTCTAAAATGCATGTCACATCATTTCAGTCTGTTGGCTCAAATTACCCCGTCCCTGACATTTTAACAAGATTCATCATCCATCAGTTTAAGGGTAACGTCATGCTAACAGTATAGCTTCATATTGTAACTTCCTGAAGCACTAACACATGCATAAGATTCTCTCAAACCTATTGAACAAGAATCACGACTCCTTGAACATAAAAAAATCACTTTGAATGACAAAAAAACAGTTTTTTGATCTTAATTGTCATGTCAATGTCAAATCACTTATTCCATGGGCTTCTCTCCACCACAGGGTGAGTAAAATGATTAACTCTTCAAACTGTGTATTCATATAACCAGTTTTGTCTATGGTTCCCGAGAAACAAGGGGTGGCTGAACTTCCCCACAGGGTCAAATCACCCCGCTTTTCCCTGTTACTTCAAGAATTTTAAACTGAAAAGCACTATATTCACTGTTTGTAGAAAGATCTGGCCGCATTTTATCTAAAAGTAAAATAATTGGACTCTAATCAGTCTTAGTTTAACTAGTTCATTTGAAATGACTAAACAGTAAAACAGTGAAAAAGATTATGCCTAATTTTCACAAAGCTGCACGATCAGAGGTTATTCTTTCAGCATGCCATTTTTCCATCAATATAAATGAGGTAGTCAACTAGTCCCAGATTCATTGTTCATGTCCTGCTCTGGGCAAGGGGAGGCTCTACATTTTCTTTTCACATGAGATTTCCTTAATGGAATGTCTTTATTGACTGTGGAAATAAAATGATGTCCAATACTTCAACATGTGATTATATTTTATGAGAAAAGAGCGCTCCATGTTCCCCTGTGCCAGTCAGGCATTCCTCTGCAGGGAGTTGACTGGTGCTTTTCTGGAACCAAACATCTGTGCTTCTCACAGCTCTGTTTCATTACTCCTCGAAACACTAAACCCAGAAAACCAGCTTAAACACACTCCAGCATTTATTTTGAAAATCCCCTCTGCAAAAACTCAAGGGGTCTTGACTGTGCCTAGAGTGTGAAACTGAACACTTTGGATGTGTTTAACAAATGCTGCCAGGAGGAACAACACACATTGCAGGTCTAGAGAGATTCAGATACATTCCTAATGCAAACCCGAAGCTCTATGTGATTTTCTCAGTGTCATACAACCATGTTGAGCAAGAAATATAACCTTTACAGTTTTACCACTGGCTTATATTGTACTTCAGGTATGTCCAAAATTAAACACAAGACAAATGGGCATGACATGATATTTTGTTAACTGTTCAATCAGATTTATTGTTAGTAAAAATGAAAAAAGTGATATAATATACTATGATGTCAAATACAGAAGCCATCTTAGTCCTGTTTTCTTTGAACCAAAATAGAGCACAACAGCTATTGGCCAGGCCGATATATATTTGCTGATTACCAACACGTAATACATACATTACATAGTTTCTCCACCAAGTGAGCACTTAATTTAATTATATATTCCGTTCCATTTACATTTACATTCCACTGTGGAGTCGAACCGAGATATCTCACACCAAAGGCATGTGTCTTATCCACAGCGCCATTACCACCCCCTGTATTCCAGCTGTATAATGTCCCATTCAGTACATATAATAACCATATAATAACCAAATGTAAGGGCTCTTTATACAAACTATATTAGAACAATATTGACCTCAAAAATTGGTATTGGTGGGGCTCTACTCCAGAGTGTCTGAAAGAGGCCCGTTAACGCCTTCAGGGCCCCACCTTTCAAGAATGCAAAGTAATCTTAGTGGTCTTAAACTATACAAAATTAAACAGGCACACAGTGTTTATTGAACAACTATGAATACGGGACAGTGCATATTTTCCCTTTCTTACACATGCTTTAGTCCAACTGACATATCAGGCATAAAATTCAATTTGGAGTAGAATTTACTGCCAAGTTTCCTATAATAAAAACAGTTTACTTCAGCAAATCTAGTCAGTTCAGATTAAAACCAATAATTTTTAGTAACATTAAGCTTTCCCTTAAACGCGTCTTAAAAGGGCAGAACCCTGGACAGCTCCTACATCCCTGGAGGTCACAGCATCAGCACCTTGGACAGGGGTCTTAGCGCAGATTTGTACAGAATGTTAAAAATGATACCTGAGCTGTACAGGAAGACGGGAGCGAGCTTTCCAATGAAGTAATGTAGAACAATGTTGTGTCCCGACTCCGAGTGTTGCTTCATCTCATTTATAATCATCTCACCTGCTTTTTTGTTTTTTTCATATGTGTAAGATGTTTGATGGAGCGGACGGTCATTTCTTGTCTCCGCTTAGCATTGCTGCTAGGTTGTTTTTTTTTTTAGATTTAATTTATCATCAACCCTCGATGATGGTTAATGGGAGCATGTAAGAAGCTCATCAGTCCAACAAGCTCTGTGATGGTCTATCCTGAGGAAGATGCTTTTCATGTTTTCTAAAAAAAAATCTATCTGGCTCCCACTTACATAAAAACCCAAATGATATATTCTGAAGGTGTGGGTGAGCAGAAGCATTTAAAATGGCAATAGAAAAAGGACAGGACATGCTGTTGGTCCTGACCACAAGCTAAAAGTATTAAAAAAATACAAAGAAAGATGTCATCTGGACATTTTTCAGTCCAGGTGAGAAAATGGCTCAATGTGTCCAACATTTCAGCCACAAGGGTATCAAGGAACCTTGTGGATAAATGAGGAAATGCCAAGTGCACAACAAACACTCCAAAAGTGCTAAAAAACTATTTATATGAATATTTATTCCTTATAGCCTTAACAATTTTAATAATTTTGCAGTTTCTGTGCAGCAATAAAATTAAATAGATGAAACAGGTATAAACAGTAAACACAAAAAAATACTGTAAAATGTAAAATACTAAAAAGTACATGTGGTCTAATGTGAATGTGCAGACTGACCTGCACTGACTTCCGGTTTCTGGTCTGAATTACTTTCTCATTATTGTTTTTAATGTAAAAGAACATATCTTTATACTTTTGTAAATGTAGAAAATTTCAAGTTCTTATAAACTATTTATTACTATTTTGGTGCTCACATACTTGCAAGTCGCAGATTTACTAGTAATTAAGGGTGTGACGAACTGATGAAGATGAACTGTTTAATTTTGACAGAGATAGGGTTTTAAAACTTGCATTTATTTCATTTTACACCAGTATTTCACAAATATTTACAAAAAATGTACATGTTACCACTGATGTCTTCAAAGTCAAGTATGAAAAATCTTAATGGCACATTGTAGAAAATCATTTATAAATACCCAATTTCAGAGATTGACGTAGAAAATTTCCAGAAAGGTTTTTACATCAAATCGTATCCCTGTAACAGAAGGGTTCTTGGTTGTTTGCAGATATTTAATGTTCTCATCTCGTGAAGCAGCGTTTAATCTAGCGTGCCTAAAGAGGACATAAAGAAGAATTAGTACAAATGTTACTGGTATAAAAAAAAGTCAGCAAAGCGTCACTGCCAGTGAAAGTGCACACATTTACACGAGTCTTTGGCATTTTAATTTGACACATGTGGGAGATTTCTTCAAGCTGGTATTGGTGAATTAACTTAGACATAAGACTAGATGATTTTTTTAAAATCTCCTGATAATGCTTACCTTCAAGAAATGCAAATTCATCTATGGCCTCTATTGCGTTGTCTGTAGAGGCAAAACATGGAAGATGAGAGACATAAAGGTAAAAAACGTTTAGTTGTCCATACAGCCGGTCAGAAGACTTTAGTCAACCATTGCAATCGATGTAGATTTCGCATTGTTTGTAAATTCTAGTTAACTCAAAAACAAACCACCATCTCAGCGCTGGATCTGTTTGTTTGTGAGTTTTATGCATATGAATATAACATGCACGACTGCGCTGCAGGTCAGCGGCACTGGACCTCATATTGTTCAAGTTAGCTGCTAGCCAAAAAGCTAATGGAGAATGATGGAGACAGGCATTCTTTCCACAGCTGTAGGTTTATCCATTAGACCTTGCTGCGTCACACAGAGATGTAAAGAACATTGTCATCTGTTGTAAACTTTGTGCGACCACCAAAAGCTTTTAACAATGAACAATTCTACATCTAATTTAGTATCTGCTAAAGCAGCACAGCAATGCAAAATGTATGCTATAGAAGGAAAGTGTATCACTGCCAGTGATGCTTCCACTCAGTAAGAGAGAGTGGCGTTTTGTGTTTTGGAGAAGCACTGAACTGAACAGTACTTCTCTTATAAATGCATGTGCAGAACAGTAATGTTTGTTCAAATGTTGGCAGAGACTTGCTTTGTTTTTTTTAATCTTGGCCAGTCGTGTTAAGAAACGTTATATGTTTTGTAAAAAACATACTCCTTGCTGCTGTTATGAATATGCTATTAGTTAAAAAGTCAGGAGAGACTGCATTGTTTTTGATTATTTTTAAATATATCCATAGCCTATTATGACACAGCATCATCTGGTCCGAGAGTCTGCAGTGTTTTCAGTTCAGCTGGTTGTTGACTCCTCAGGTTCATAATTGTTCCGGTAAAGTGGATTAATTTCTAAAATGAGCTGTTAAACAGGTTTTCTGTCAAGAAAAAGTAACTTTTTTGAGTAACTTGTCCAACACTGCTGCTTGACAGTGTGAGAGTGCGCATCTCTGTGATGACATTATGCAGAAACCAGTCTATTAAATGCAGTTTTAATAGTTGGAAAGCAATGCATTAGCAAACCACATTCAGCATTTCTTTACATCACTTACCCAAGTCTTTTCTTTGCAAAGTTTTCCTCTTTCCTTGCTGTGCGTACACCAGGGCATCTTTGGCAATCATCTCAACAAACAACTCCTGGAAGAAAGAATTGCATCAACATTCTGTCATTTAAAACTAAAACAAATTCAGAAAGGGTTGTGCTCAATAGGAATAACTAATATTTCCCCACCTATATTGATATGGACCTGAGCTCAAATGAACCACAAGAAAATGGGATCTGATTTTGCACAACACAACACATAAAAGTATTTTTGGAGGACAACTCTGCCGGTAAAGTGCAGGGATGAGAATGTCGTACCACATTGCGAAAGCACAGGAAATAAACATCATGTGTTGTTGCGGGATCTCCTTCATGTTTTTACCGTGGCTTTAGCGATGATGAACACAGACTCCTGGCTGGCAAGTGACACGTCTGGGTCGGTCTTCATGAGCGCCTTTATGCGGGCCAGCGGGAGTTTGGACAGTCGGCTGTGGGTCACGGCGGCAGCGGGGCCTGTCTGCTGCTGGCTGCTCTCCTCCTCCGCTTCGGCCCCGCGGCTCTCCTCCTCACTCCCACACCGGTCGGGGTCGTGCTCCGCGGGGATGACAGGTGTAGCCACTGTTGCTGCCATTCTCTGGTTCTTCACTCAAACGTTATATTTAAAAAAAAAACACACGCAAAAATCAACAACGTTTTCTCGCTACATGTCAAAGACTACAACATCAATAGCAGCGCGCCAGCATGTGCTTCCGGCCTTTCGGTGAGGGGTTTGCGCTGATTCGTCATCAAGGCACTCCGAGGCCCCGCCTCTTCCTCTCCCGCCAACAAATCTCCGTCAGTGATTGGACAGATTGTGAGCAAAACTCGGCCTATAGGCTAGAGTCAAACGCCAATCACAGCAAGTTGCCTCAAAGGAGATGTCAAGATGTTGGTGACGTCGGTCCGTCATTGTAGTGACATTTTAATAAATTTTGAAAACAATACAGTGGAAGAGGAATGTTATGGTCTTGATTGAACTGGTTGTAATTTCTGGCAAATTGGGTGTACAGAAAATGATCTGGATAAAACACAACTTTACTCCCTTCTTAAACCTTTTTGGCCACTTGAGGGCAGCGGAAACAAGCTGTAAACACAACACTGCCGTGTTATCACCATCTTAAGTTGATATAGCAAGTTGGTGCCTATTTACCATAGACTGTATTCAGAAGTTTACATATTTTGCAGGTGTGTAGCAACATCAGCATTCATTTGGAGTCGTGTTTCTGGTCACCCAAAGAAAGTCCTATATTTACTGTACTTCTAGCTCTTGCATGGATGGAGTCAGTGGAGTCACTCTTACTGTTAATGAATGCATTAATTAATGAATTCATATATATATGAATTTATATGTAAATGACTCACCCCACAAAAACAGGTTATATTTCATTGCACACAAAAAAATGGTTATTGTTATTCTTCTGTTTTCCTATTTAATTCACTTCAATTTTATTTATAAAGAGCCAAAAGTTATATCATTGCCCTTTTCATACAGAGCAGATCTAGACTGTACTGTTTGTGATTATTAACAGAGACCCAACAATACCCACCATGAGCAAGCGCTTGGCGACAGAGGCAAGGAAAACTCTCTATTGTTAATGAAAAATGTGGATTATAGCAACTTTAGTGATTCAGCTATATTAGGTAAATTGCCAAATTAAAGAAGCAGCAAAGACCTGAAATATTTTTCAAACCTATGAAATTACCTTTTTTATTACCTCATATTTTCTTATTTCCCTCTACTCCAACATATATATTTGTCCTACTGATTGCAAAGAGCTCCCTGCATTTACCTTATACCTACTGTTGATATGTGTCATGTTTCCATTTTTACTGTGGTTTCAATGTGTAAAAAACTTCCAGTCAAAATATCCAGTCAATACGGTGCCAAACATTTAAGAAAGGTACCAAATTGTTTTTTAGACTTTCATATCAGTAAAGCTTGGTGTTACTGTCTCTTAATTTACTTTAATTTAATTTTTTGCACACTTATTTACTATAGTCAATTTAAAATTCATTAATCCATTAACCTACGTACATTATTTATCACCAGTTATTCAGAATGAAAACTAAGATGAGGTGTGATTACTTTATTCTTGTTTATACATGTGTAGCGTTCCGATACCTTTAGTCTATGTCAGATAACCATAGACTGTATAAGCAGTCTAAAAGCAAATTACCCAATGAGCAGTCCACTAATACACTGGGTTAATAGGATTGTGACGAGTGATTTAGTCCCCTGAGGCTCCATTCACATGTTAGGTGTTACCTGCCTGAGGGACAGAAATGAAGGACCAGCAGCTTCCAGGTAAATGTATCTGCTTTTCTTACTTGTCTAATTTTTCTCTGCAGATTTGTAGAAAAGTTAACAGAAAGTACTGTATTGTTAAAATGTGAGTACCACTGTGTAATACGACACTCTTAATAGTCCATAAGCTCTGATTTCTGGCTTCATCAATGGTACATTATTTACTCATACTTTAAAGGTCAGTTATAGCCCATTAAAAAGAGCAAATTTGGGCTTGACAAGTGATGCTTATGTTTGTCCTCCAGCATGACACAGGCTTTGTCTCTTTAGATTTTAAGATGGATCATTGTAAATCCTCTATTAACAACTTATGTTGTTGGTGGCTTATTAGAAAATTAAAAAAAACAAAACATATTAGGATTCATTTATGGTTTACCAATAATAATGCATTGCTACCAAATAGAAAGAATAAACACCAAGAAACCAAAGAATAAAATGTATTTTTCATTACCTGGCAATTCAAATCTTCTTCCTGGGGATGGCCTCTGACCAATCTTTAACGCATTAGTAGGGTGTCTCATTTGCCTAATTATTTTTAGCCTGTTTAGACTACTACATTGTCTGTGTGGCTACTGAATATACATCCATGTTTAGCCCCAAATTGACTGGTGTACATGGAAAACAATTATGCAGAGGTTTTGAATGGCTACATAGTAAATCCTAAATTCCACTATTGCAGTCCAAATACAAATAGAGACATACAGTGTCTAAGAAAAGCAATTAATCCTGGCCACTTTGAGAATTGAGCCTGCCACAGGCTAAATTTAGATGACCAGTCATCAGGCCAGGATGAGGTACAGTATTCTTACACTGTTTTATAAAGGTTTAATGTCAGTTATGACTGGTATTGACCATTGGCTACTTTATTTAACTCATCAGCCAGTTCTTCTACTTCTGTCATTTCGAGAGGTTATACCTCATGTGCTCAATAAGACGCCCACCCTGGCTCAAGCCATGTATGAACAATCTGACCCTATTCCTCTTTGCCCTGTGTAACGCTGACATATTAATAAACAATTTCCCTTGAAGACAAAAGAAATGTGTTGTAAGCTTTACATAAAAAGAAAGTCAAAATACTTTCTGTTTTCTGTTTCCTGGCTTTCACAACCTTAGGAAAAGGTTGGGAAAGACAGTTTTCTGAAAAAATGTGCTGAGACTTTAGAACTGTGTCCAAAGAATAAGACCTGTGTTCCTACAACAGAAAAAGACAGGAAGGTCGACACATCCTGCTTTTGTCCATCATTAAATGCATTTTGACAAAACATGTTGAAATCGATTTATCACAGTCCAAAACATATGAGCCTACGCAGACCTCTAAAGCTGATAAGATACTACTCACAACAACAGTCTTGTCAAATGAAATGCAAAAAGGAGAGATTGCTATGCATCCTGGGAATAGTTTTTATCGTCAGTTCATTAATTCATTGCATGTCTGAAACAAAAGGATATAACATTGGTACATATTTATATTTGCAAACTAACTTAAAATCTACCAAACTAACAGTTAGTTTTTACCTCCATCTTAACAGACAGCAACAACTTATGAACGAAACACAAAGTAAGATGCATGTTAGGGTTCTTGTAAAAGAGGCTTTTTTTCCAAGTACAGGACAAAGTAAGGTAACAATGAGGTCAGTCTTATTATCAGTGTTCTAGGGCAGTCACAGTACTTGTCTGCGTGTTGATTTCTGTGAAGCTACTTATCCACCAAAAGTTCTCTTTTCAAGGAACTAAAACGTCAGCCATTTTAAAATTTAGTCTCAGTCTCAGTCCTGTATCAAATGTCCTTGTTAGTTTTTGTCGTATTTAGTCCACTGTATACTATTTTTTAATCATGTTTTAGATTACTAAGAATCTGGGCATTTTAGTCTGATTTTAGTCAAAAGAAAATTAGTCAAAAGTAATTTAGTCTTTTCTAACTCATTAGTATAATTTTGGTCAATCTGCTCTAACCAAAATAGAGATATTTATCATTTTAGTCTTTATTTCACTCATCTAGCATATAGATTTATTGTAAAATTTGAATTTTAACTCTGTTCTCAGTTTTATTGCAAAGGAGAGATTAACTTACCTCAGTTCCTGGGTGGTTAGCCTTGATATGACGCTTCAAGTTCGTAGGGTTTTTTACAAAAATCTTATAACCACATTGCTTGCTGTCCAATATAATTAGGCACCTTGTTTTTTTGTCTGCCTCACTGTATTTGAAATGGGACCAAATATCTAAGCACCTCTTATATTTAGCACCTGTCCCTGGCATCTTACGTTCATCACCAGAGTTCACATCCTTCAGTAATGTTTTCCTCGCACACCAGAAAGAATGAATGAACACACTGTTCAAGTGAATATTCAGAGGGAGAAAATATGGCCTGTAATATTTTGTCTACTCATTATACTGACAAAAAGAAAGAGAGATTTTATTAACGTCTTTATTTTATGGACTACATTTTAATCTCGTCATTTTTTGTCAACAATATTGCATGTTAGTCAGTCAGTATATTGTTTAAGTACCGTCTTGTCATTGTCTCGTTTAGTCAATTTTAAAGATTGTTGACGAATATATTTCGTTTAGTTTTGTTTGACGAAGGTAACACTGGTTTCCACCGTGGCCTAAAGACCTGCGAAGAATAGGCAAATTAACCAGCTGACGTTATATGCCGTACAACGTGATGGACTGGCATCATTTTTTAGTAACCACAATCCAGCAGAATTTATAAATGAACATCAGATTTGATTGGAATAGAATGAAAAATTATAGGCTATGCTTGTCCATTAAAAACAGTTTTTTTGTGTGAGAAAAATGATGTTCTTAAAAGAACTCTGACAAAGAGAAAGAAAAACAAACATAAAATCGTAACAGTTTAGAAGGTCATTAAAACATTTCCAGTCAACAAGAGCTGCTGATCAGCTGTAGCACTCATATCTGTGTCCACCTGAGCGTTGGGGGAATGAGATTTTTAACGAGCTTTATTACCTGTTTTAATTTGCTGGCAGAAGATTTGGTAATGATTTTGGAGAAGAGGAAACTGACTTCAACTCAGTGGAGAAACCTCCTGACAGACGAAAACTTGGGACCCAGTATTTAGCGTAAATCTATCAGCTGTTAGCTGTAAACACACAGCTGCATGCTGGCTACTATTTCCAAGCTATAAATGTAATACCGACGTGCGATCTCAAGCGGACATCAGAGAGATTTGTGTGTGCTATCTGACTGTTGATTGGGATTTATTGGTGTGCAAATAACGATGGAAAATAGAGGAGCAAACAGCCGACATGCTGGAGTAGCCTCTACTCGCCCATTCAGAAATTCACTGCAAGGCATGCCCCACCCCCCTCAAAGTACTTTCCGTAAGCACTACTCCCCGAGCAGGGACTTTTTGGGGGGTAAAATAAAGACTCTGGAACTGAATTTAGACCCAGGTCCCTGCGGTGGAAATGCAGTGAGTTCCTACAAAGGTTCCTAGTTACGGGGTATAGTTTATTTGGTAGAAACGTGGCTTTAGACTTCAGTAGTCAATGGTACAAATAAACTTTTTCATTTCCACCAACAAAGTACATTGATACATTACTGTTGTTCAATTTTATGTAGAGCAGGGTCCACATGCTTCTTTCACACACTGGTGCTGACTGATTTTTACAGTACTCTGCAAAGAAAGCTACATCCCTGCTCTGCTTTCAAATAATTTCTTGATTCTTAAAATGCTCTTAAATGTTTTTTCAAGCCATCAAAATGCGCCTCTGGCCAAAGCAGAAAGTGGGCAAAAAATCCAAAGATGACGCTCCAAAGGTGGAAAAGACAACCAAGGCCCTGGCCGCTGCTGCCATATGTGCCATCCCACCGCTGTCTGAAGCAGAGAGAATCAAGCAGTCACCTTTTGAGAGGATTGTCTATGACATGGCCCACAACGAGAAGGTCATCAACGACCTGATGCTCGGTCGAAGAGTTGGTTTCTACGAGCTGCGTGGAGAGATTGGACAGGGAAATTTCTCTACAGTCAGGTTGGGCATCCACGCCTTGACGAAAGGTCAGGAGCCATGAGTTATTTTAGTGGTTTTATGCCATTTATTCATTTCTCATGTTTGTCTTTTGCATTCAGTTAAATCCTCACTCAACTTTGACAAACTATTCATTGTTTGAAAGCATAAAGCTTCGGAGTCATATGACTCTCTGCAAATCATGTTTAGCTCCAGTAATATTACAGGGTTATGAATTATGTTCAGGTCAGTAGATCCCCTGAATGAGCCTCTCTGATCACCCCAAATCTTCCCCAACCCATGCAGTGCATTTATTTGACAATTAAAATGTGTGTGTGTGTGTGTGTGTGTGTGTGTGTGTGTGTGTGTGTGTGTGTCCGTGCGTGTGCAGTTTGAACTGTGGGGGTTCTTCTTAGCCACATTTTTGTCATACCTTGAAATAATGCGGCAACAATCTTTCAATTAAATTCAATGCCATAAAAACATTCCTTCAGCCTTCTCTTTGTGTGCATGTAACAATGGCAACCATAACCCTATTTTTTCATGTGTATAAATCTTTTAAGTCCTCATTCTCACCTAGTTAAAATCCATCACTAAAGCCTCATCTCCTTTTCTGTCTCAGAGCGAGTAGCTATCAAAGTCATGGACAAGCTGCGTCTGGATAAGAAGAACCAGCCCCTGACTTCCTCAGAGATCAGCTGCATGGAGAAGGTGTGCCATCCCAACATAGTGCGGCTTTACGAGGTGTTCGAGACCAGCAGGAAGCTGTATCTGGTAATGGAGTATGGCAGCGGTGGAGACCTGTTCACCCGAATCACCACCAGGGGGAAGCTGAACGACCTGGAAACCAAGCTGATCTTTGCACAAGTCATGTCTGCTGTAAAACACATGGTGAGCTTCAGCGTCAGTCTTAATCATCACCCACTGCACAGCTCTGCACTCAGTCAGTGCTGCATAGTCATGGATATCACTCAGGATTCATATGATTGAGATATTCAAAGTAAAACAGAGCTGAATTTGGATATAGATTAACTGTCTTAAAACCTCATTGCCATGTTGATTATACGTGTAAAGTATATTTACATGCAAACATTAGAGTTTTTCAGTACATTACTCTTTTTTTAAAATTCTGTGTGGACATTTTTGCCCTTTTTGCATAGTTTACAGAGGTGACAAGGAATGAGTCTTAAACCCCTGGTCCACCAGGATGTCCCGTAACTGAGGAATTTGATTTCAGAATAAAATATTTGAACCATTTTTTTCCTGCTTCAAACAGACATTTTACAACATCGGACAACAACAACATATGTTACTAATAATAACGATCAATGGACGAGGAAATATAGAGATACTTTCCTTAAATAAAAATACAACAATGTGAAGTCTTTGATTACAAGTTAAAGTCCTTCATTCTTAATCTTACTGGAGGCCCCTGCGACTGATTTATTAGTGTGTGACAGCATTAGATTGGTAATACTGATGCATCAGTATGTTAGCAACATTGAACTGTGGAGCTAGATTTAACTCATATTAATATATTTTGGTTTTGCCTGATTCATGCTTTTATTGCGAAATATTGGATCTTTTTATTTTAATTTTAACCATCTGAGAAGTTTAGAGGGAAAATCTCTCTTTGGTGGAACTGCTAACAAACCATAGACATCTGAACCATGGCAAGAGGCCCAAACCATACGCTGCTTTTATAAGAAAGAGTCACACGCCAAAAAAGTAAACCACTGGTTAAATCTTTAACAACACATTGTATTGGTGGATGAATTATTCATATCCTTTACTTAAGTAAGTGCTAATACCTCACTTTTAAAATACCCTGTTACAAGTAAAAGCAGTGCTTTGAAAATGTTACATAAGTGAAAGTATAATCAGGAAAATGTACTTAAAGTATTAAAAGTAAAATAATCAGTGCAGAATGAAAAATGTCCCATATGACTGTTATACTATTAAATTGTAAATCATTAGATTATTATTACTCATGCATTAATGTAAAAGCAGTATTTCACTGTTATAGTTGTTGTAGCTGTTGGAAATATTTTGTATCAGAGTGCAATTAAAGATTATTTTCATTATGAATTAATCTGCTGCTTATTTTCTCCGCTAATTGAAAGTAAACATTATGAAAATAGTGAGAAATGTTGTCACAATGGACCAGAGCCCAAAGCGACACCTTCACAAAGCTTGTTTTATCTGTCCAAACCTCAAAATTATTAAAAAATACATTCAAATAATTAAAAGGAAAAGCAGCAAATCTTCACATTTGTGAAGCTGGAACCATGAACTGTTTTTACATTAAGCATTACTTAAACTAAGAGTCATAAAGCAAAACATGAAAATGTAGTGAAGAAGTAAAATATAGTCAGTTTTAATGTGTCACTAATCCAATTAGAACAGACATTGAAATAGAGGGATTGCTTACCATTTCTTTCCTTAAAGTAAATATATTATAACAAAACAGAACCCCAACTGAGATTTCCTCCATTTTGTATTTTTCAGCATGAAAACAACATCGTCCACAGAGACCTTAAAGCAGAGAACATCTTCTACACCACCAGCTACTGCATCAAGGTCGGAGATTTCGGCTTCAGCACAGAAAGCGGCCCTAATGAACTCCTCACCAATTTCTGTGGCTCTCCCCCATACGCTGCTCCTGAACTGTTTAAGGATAAAGGTTACATTGGACGCCATTCAGACACCTGGGCTTTGGGTATTCTCTTGTACTTCATGGTGACGGCCACTATGCCCTTTTTTGGGGACAACCTGGGGAGACTCAAGCGCTGCATCCTTCAGGGTGCCTACACTATCCCTGATTATGTACCCAGTCCATGCCAGCTTGTCATTAAGGGCATGCTGCGGCCTGTCCCTGTTGATCGCTCTTCTCTCACACAGATTGCAAACAGTGCTTGGCTGAAGGGGATTGAGTACCCTCGTCCGCACGTCTTGCTGCCTCTGACCCCGGCTCACTTTGCCCAGGCCAACCAGGATCTGTGTGTGGAGGAGCAGGAGGTGAAGGATTTGCTGTCAGATCTGGGTATTGTGCCACTCCACTTCCAAAACAATCCCTGCTTAGACTGCAGGAGCCCGCTTACAGGGACCTACCGGATCCTTCTCCATCGGGTCCAGAAGAGGAGGTCAGTGGAGGCCGTAGGTTATACAGCGTTTCAACCTGAGGATTATGGGAGTAAGAAGAAGTGGTCTGTAGCATCTGTGGACAAACACACCCCTTCGGCTGTGTGTGTTGTACTGTAATGAGAAATAGCTGGACTGGAATTTAGTTGTGGTGGCTACATTGGATCACATACACATGTCCCCATTTACTCCCAGGCAGTCCTTCAATGACTTTAGGCTCCCTTAATCAGTAAGACATTGTGTTACATGTTGAGAAGAATTTAAGTTGTGTTGAGCAAAAAATGACACATGGAGGTTGGGGTAGGAGTCAGAGGGTTCTTTTGCCCCGCACTGTAAATCAAATACAGCTTACAGATTAGAGCACCTAGCTATGGCTCACTGATTATGTCACCAACTAAAAGCTTACTGACGCAAACCAGTCATCAATCACTTTATGGTCATCAGCATCTTCCAATCCCTCTTAGTGCATACATCTACTGAACTAATCCAGGGCCACGTATAATCCTTATAAGGGAGACTCTGAGAACATGCTTGGTCCAACAAAAATAAAACCTGAGACTATGGCTAAATAAAAAATGTCTGGGGAAAGAAATACTTTTGAGCAAAATTAGGAACACATGAGGCCAGAACAACAGACCTGAAAGCCAGTCTGCGGCCATGTTAAATGGGTTTTTTTGTGCATTTTTAAACACAGGAACTGATGCCTTCATGTAATGTAGATATTTATTAAATATATATGATTGTCAAAACATCAGAGAAGTTTTGTCTTAAAACAAATTTTGTTGATATCTATGTTAAGTATTATGCTAATGTTTGCTTGTGTTTTATGGCAATATTTTCATAAATTCTTGACGGATACTGGCCTGAACTTCATGCCACTCTGTATTAATAATTATACCAATGAGTAAGACCAAATTCATTTATTGGAATAAAAGAATTTTCAAAAAATGATTTAAATTGTTTCCTCTAAAATCACCTCATCTTTCCTTCCAAGAGGCATTTTATTATGGGATAAAATTATTGTCTTCTGCTACAGGCAAGCCTCCAACCAAGATTTTAACCATTTACAAAGAGATTTGTGTTGAATGTTTCCCTGCTCCATTATAAGCCCTGGAGTTTAATAAAAAACTTGAGGACTCTTGAGGCAGTTTGCAGAAACATTGTTTTGGACCCATCTCAAACACTTTTTGTAAAAGAGCTGATGATGAAATAAGATGTATCTGTGAACTGTGAAAATGAAGTGAAATGAAGAAATATTAAGGTGTGAATTCATTTGACTCTGTCACACCTTACTATTCATATTTCATCCCAATCTGGGAAGTCTTTCTCCACCTAATCAGTTCAGTTCCACTTTGCCGCTCACTTGTGAGAAACCCTCAAGGCCACAACAGGCATCACTTTTTCTATTTACCGTCACCTCGCAACTTAGTGCCAATCTGCCAGTGTCCACACACACCTGCTGTGTTTCCAATTGGCTAGTTGCACTATGATAAGCATCGTATTTTGCAATAAGGTGGTGAACCCCTAGCCTGTTCTCACAGGAACGTGTAAACATTGTGTGGGCAGGAGCAGACACAGAAAGAGATTATCAAAGTCTGTACTCCTGCCAAGGAGGAGTCCTGACTTGCTGTTTATTCAGGAACACAGTTCTTGCTCAATATCACTGGTGTGAAAACCACTGTTATCATCTCCACTTGAAGAATTATCATCCTTTAAACTGATAAAGGAAGCAGTCAATAATGGTCATTGTGACAGAACTGTCTGCAGCTCCTATTTGAAGATAAATTTAAAATAGGAGGAACTGACGCATCGAGGAAAGTAGATCGCTTTAAACCAGAGTAAATCATTTACTCTGAGGTGATCAAAGGTGAATGACATTGCATGTCAATGGGGTACATTAAACTTAGATTGAAGCCTGTTTTTAGTTAAATGCTTACAGCCTGAAAACAAAACAGAAGAATTTAAATTTCTTATTGAAAACCCCTTAATCAAACCAGATAATGATCTTAATGTCCATTTTTATTTATTGAGGAAGAATCACTTTAAGATGGATTTAAAGTGTTTATTGTCTCTTAATAACTCATACAAAAGACATTAAAATCTCATGATGAAACATCTTTTGATCCAGTCATAAACCCCTGCCTGATTAAAATCAAAAAGAGCAGAATTAAGTTTCAAGCATAAAAGCAAACAGTTTTGTGTTTATACAAACTATACCTTTCCATATATCCTCTGGGATTATCATGATGGGCCAAGATATCAAACCCCAGAAGCAATTCAGCATTTGTTTGTAATAGTATTTGGCAGAGAAAGTGGAGCCTTGAGCTCTGGACGACAAATCTCTTTAGTTCATAAAAACATGGTTCAGATAGTTGCGAAAGAGTAACTTTGCCTTATAAAGACAATTTCCTTTTCAACCGAATGACTTTCGAAGTTGCAGTTTCTCTAAAACAGCCTGTTTCAAAGAAACTGCAACTTTGAAAATTGACTAGAGGTCTCTTAGAAAGGATTACATTATATAGTGTGATTGGATTGACCCTACTTACCTTCTTGTATCCAAGCAGCAGTGGTTAAATGTTGCTTTTGAGCTCGATTTTTGTTTGATACCAGTAACTGAACATCTAACCGTGGTCCTTTATTTGTATTTATCAATGCATGACCAGCTGCTTTATTCCATATTGTCTGCAATCAGTAGTAGATGTCAAAACTCTATGTTGTAATGTTCCAGAGACAGGAAATAATCAAAGCATAAATGTCTTCAGATAGAGCAAAACTGGAGCGAGATCTAACACGTCTCAGTTTGCTAATAACTCAATCATAGCAAACTGAAAATGTGCATCAGTTTTCAGGCATGCAGCACAGTCTTCATTTGACATTAGTCAAATAAAAACTGAGTTGAGGTGAGGTGAGGTGAGGAGGAGAGAAACTGCTTCAGGGCTACAGTCAACAGCTGCAGTTCATCCTTTCCAGTTTTAGTGGGTCAGGATTTTCACACTAATGTTCTGAACCAAAAAGATGGTCCACAGTGCAGTTAACTGATTAGGGTTGTGAAAAGAAGGGCAACGGCAGCTCTGCTCTACAGCCGTCCACACCTGCACTTTATGTCTTTATGTTTTCTGTCACGGCCTTGTTTCTTGTTCCATACCATTTCCACTGGACGATAGACTGAAATTTTGACATTGATTACTGCAATGCTAAAATATGCAAATGTTTATCTCACTGATTCTTCTGGAAGAACTGAGACTCATTTCAGCCTGTTAGACAAAATAACTTCTTATCTACAGGCACCACACATTTAAAATCGCAAACTTTGGAGTGCATGTCAAATTGTGAGTGTTGGGAAAGAAATGACTCACATCTGTTAAGAATATATCAGTATCCTAATGTTGTCTTTGTTTCTTATTTTTTTTATTTTTTAAAGTGAAAGTGAAAGTTTTCCCCAGTCTTTGAGAGGTCACAATTTTGAAATCCTACACTCAGTTCCAAATTGTGATGGTGTGCGTTGGTTAACACACTAAAATGCCAGATTGACAAACATGCTGCTGGGTCCTAAATCCAACCCACATATGCATTCTAAGCAAGGTATGAGCAACTCGTTTACTAAAACTGCACTAATCTTGGAAGTGCTGCTTTTTGTCCCACAATGAAATGTGCAAAGGAACTGGAGGAGCTGCTCACAGCTGGAGGATATTAAAACTAATTGCAGATGGTGATTTTTGTTGTTTTCTGAGGCATTTCAGCTCTTGAAATCACTCAGAAAATAAACAACAACAATTACATCTTTAGAAAAACATTTTCTCTCTGTTTAGGAAGTTTAACGGGTAACTTAGTTATTTTCCAACCTGGACCTTGTTTTCCCATGTTTATGTGTCAAGTACATCCAGTAGGTAATGATACTTTGACGGTGAGCCACATTAAAACATGGGAAAATAGGGTCCCAGTTGAACCATACAAAAGTTACCTTTTAAGTGGCAATGGCTTCAAAATTTTAAAGTGTGTTGATCTAAGTTTTATGTCACTTCCTCAGAAAAAAATGGTAAAGTATGTTGATTTTGTTGTGTACTGACAGAAACAGTATACTGTCACAGACAATAGAAGGTATACTGGGTGAAATAAGAATGCAGTATGGACTTGGGACATGGCTGAAGTTTTTTTTTTAAGAATATTTTTTTATGCAGTTCCAGCTGGATTAGAACCAGGAACATTGTGGTTTAGATGGTACATGTCCTTGCCCCTAGGCCAACATAATGCCCTGAATTTGCAGATGACGTTTGAAGACATTTCACAATCCATCCATCCAGTTGTTGTGAATGAGAGACATCTTGAATGAGAACTGAGACACTGTTACTTAAAGACAATCCCAGTTTCTTTTAACTTCTAGATATGGCTGGATTACAAACTGGGAAAAATGGTAGTCTGGAGGTAAAGTGAAAAAGTATTCCCGTGTAGAAGTACTGGTCGGTTTCTTGGGGCAAAATAGAATGAAGCTGTAGTCAGGTGCCCGTATGCATATTGAAACATGTTTTGTTAACTCTTATCTTCCCTCCTGTTCATACTGGCTGTGAAGTGGGCTTTCAATTCAAGCTGAGTTTTGACACCTTGATCTTTTCTACTGTCTTTGTTTTGTACACTCTCACTTTATTAGGTACACCTGCTCAATTGCTTGGTAACGCAAATAGCTTATAAGCCAATCACATGGCAATGACTCGATGCATTTAGACATGTAGATGTCAAAACATGCTGAAGTTTAAACTGAGCATCAGAAGAAAGGGGATTTAAGTGACTTTGAGTGTAGCATGTTTGTTAGTGCCAGACGGGCTGGTCTGAGTATTTTAGAAACTGCTGATCTGGGATTTTGATCCCACAACCATCTCTAAGGTTTACAGAGAATGGTCCTAAAAAGAGAAAATATCCAGTGAGCGGCAGTTGTGTGGATGAAAATGCCTTGTTTATGTCAGAGGTCAGAGGAGAATGGGCAGACTGGTTTGAGATGACAGAAAGGCAACAGCATGACAACAACATGAAAGCATGGATTCATCCTGCCTTGTATCAACGTTTCACGTTGCTGCTGGTGGTGTAATGGTGTGGGGGATATTATCATGACACACTTTGAGCCCCTTAGTGCCAACTGAGCATTGTTTAAATGCAACAGCCTACCTGAGTATTGTTACTGACCATGTCCACTTTATGACCACGGTGTTCCCATCCTCTGATGGCTCTTTCCAGCAGGATAAAGCACAATTTCACAAAGCTCAAATCATCTCAAACTGGTTTCTTGAACATGACAAGGAGTTCACTGTAATCCAATCGCCTCTACAGTCACCAGTTCTCAATCTAATAGAGCACATTTGGGAGGTGGTGGAACGGGAGATTCGCTTCATTGATGTGCAGCCGACATCAGATCTGCAGCAACTGTGTGTTGCTATCAAGTCAATATGGACCAATGAAGGCAAAAGGAGTAACCAACACCGTACTAGCAAGGTGCATAATAAATTGGCAGGTGAGTGTATTTTTCTTGTGTACCCTGAGCTTGGAAAGTACTTTCGTCAACCAGCGTTGTTTTTAAATGTGCTATATGAATAAATTTAAACTTGAACTTGAAGTGATCCGATTCCAATGTAAGTGATGTGGGACAAAATCCACAGGCCTCATTCTCTAAAAAAAATACACTAAAAAGTTTAACTGAAGCCAACATTAGGCTATAGCAGACTGAGTTAATCAAATCCAGAGATTATCTTCCACAGTCATAGTTCTTCTAGAGTAAAATCCCCTCTATACTATCTCTCCCTGCTCAGCTGCAGCATGAAAACACTGTCTGTCGAAACACAAAGAAGAAATTTCATCCTAAAAAGACTGTAACTTTCGGAGATATCCACTATCCATTCGGCTGAAGCCTCATAATAACTTCATGTAAAGTTTTAAATACATTTTTACTCTATAGGAGACTCACATCACTTACTTGGAAACACATTGAGAAGAGATCACTTCACAGCCAGTGTGGGCATGAGGAGTGGTAAAAGCTAGCAAGACCTGTTTTAATGTAAATGTGCCTGACAAGTGACAGGTAAGACAGACTTAGCACTACTAATTGTGAATTTATCCTATAATCCAGCCTCGTTGGACTGGAAGTCTGAGAAACTTTAACTTAAGTCAATGCTTTACCATCAATGTTATCATTGAGCTAATGAAAACCAGCTTTGCAGACCAACGGTCCCGAGAGCAAAGTGTTGACGGATGGCTCGAATGGATGCCAATTTAATTCTCAGCAAGAGATTATCGGACCAAAGCTCAGCTTGCTTTGTTTTATGTTATCCAGTGAAAATGGAGGAATGGTGCAACTCCCCTCTGAAAAATCAACCATACGAATGTGATCAGATCTGATTTTAAACTGGAGGTGTGGTTTTCTTTTGATTTGCACTTGCATCTTTATTTGATACAGAAAAACACATATACAGGTATAATGTTGATATAAAAATATGGCAATCTGTTGTAAAAAAAACAAACAAACAAAAAAAACCCCTCATCTTATGCCCAAAGTGTTTTTTTACATATACATCACACAAACACGTATACACATGTACAAAAACACAAACTGTTAATGCATTTAAAAACTGCCAAACAGTGGCTCATTCCTAGCAGGCTCTACTAACACAGAGTAGTGAAGATTATGATAACAGTGGCTCATATAAATGCAGTTTGCTATACTGGCTATAACACTGAGAATATGGTGTGTGTGTGTGTGTGTGTGTGTGTGTGTGTGTGTGTGTGTGTGTGTGTGTGTGTGAGTGTGTCTTATAGTGAACTGTGTACATTTACTATCCCTGTCAGCAACAGGAAATACCACATCTGACGAAACATGATCCATCTGCTTAAAGGTGATATATGATGCCTGACAGGGAGGCAAAACAGCTCCACTCTCATTCTTCTCTCGCTTCTGTCCTGTTAGTGGTCTACAGAGACAAAAGTTTTATGATGAAGAATTTACACAGCCAATGAGTTGTTTCTGCATCAAAGTGAGATTGTGTTGTGTAACCTTTTACCTAATTCTGCCATTAGTTTCTCCCATCCACCTTCGCCATCAGTTCCTGGACCCACTGTACATTTGGATTAGCGCAGATAGTCCGTTGTTTTTTATGTTTAGGCCTCATCTTCATCAGAAACCTAAAGATATCAGTATTATTATTTAATGGTATCAAATTTACTGAACAAGATTTATAAGTAATCAAAGAGACCAGTACAGTACAGTTGAAAGTGCTGCTCTGAGCTTGGATAAATAGCTTCCTTAAACAGGTCGTTTTTATTTCCATTAGTCTTTGCCAATTGCTTATAGTGGGAAGATTTGACAATGCAAGAAAACAAAATGCTTGTTAAGGGCCAAAAGTGAAGGAAACAATATTTGCTACTCACACAACGGCCCTGATGTTGCAATCACCATCTGTTTCCTGCATCCTGTAACTTTCAACGCTTTTCTTTTGCACTGATTTCAAGGAACTAACATAGCCAAGGCAGCAGTTGCCATAGGAGCCTGGAAAGAGAGATCCAGGTACTGAAGGTGAGGGAAAGACAATCATGGGTCTCACAAATCATTATTAATTCAACCACGTTTCTGAGATCTGAAAAAGTTGCAGGGCTAAAGCAGCAGCGTGCAGGAAACACCCAACTTCTCTATCTGTATGTGCAAGAGATTAATTTTGGGAACATAGATTGAGTATTCAGCATTAACTAATAACAAAAGTGAAAAATGTATTTAGCTCTCTATTACTCTCTGTCATGCTAGCACACACATATACACACATCCATGCCGTCACTGCCTGCATTGGGATCACTGTTTGTGGTTCTCTCTGGTCAACATAAGTTCAATTTAATATCAAGATTGCATTCAGACTATTAACTGAATGAATACATTATGAAGTATCCAAACAATTTTCATGGTTTTATTTTTTATGTATTGTCTAAATCTACTGGGTTGGGGACTGAGACTCATGTTCTTAGCATTTCTAAAACCTGGCTAAAGCCCTGTTGTAACTTGAAAGTGAGTTAAGGTTTGTAATTTGCCATCTGTCATATGGGGAAATTTGTTTTTGTAAAATACCTTAACAGTGTTTTTTTACACATAAATACATTACAAAACAGTAATTTCCTAAACAAATTATTGGGCATATTTTTTTCTTTTCCACTTAATTAAAGTAATGGGTGTTGCTTTCTATTTGTCAAAACTGTCACTAGACTGCCACATCAAAGTGGTCTATAATGGCAAGCCTGGACAGATTATGCTTTGGTATGATGTATTGTGGTAAATGGTTTCGAGCAGAAAAGTTCACCTCCATGAAAGAATAGAATTAGCGACAACATAAAAGGAATGTGGATTGTGAAATAAAGCTGCAGACACAGTTCTACTATTGGCTATAGTGGGACACACATATTCTCCACAGTCATATACAGAAGTGCTCAGTTCCACCAAAACGAGCTCCATTTTTTAAGGTTTTAGCTTATGATGTAAAATGCTTAGACCAGTTTCCTGCACAATATTGAGCTACAAAAAAAGCACTGTTAACTATGCACTAAATATGTGTGCAATCTAATCCCAACTTGCTGAATCAAATGTGATCTGTTCCACTTACCTTGTGCCAGACTCAGGTACATGCAGGTGAGGAGCAGAAGAAAGAAGAGAGCTTGGAACTTCATGGCTGTTGCTGCTGCTGTTCTTGCTGCTCGCTGCACAGAAACAAACCAAACAAGATTCAGTCAAAGGGCCAAGCTAAATGAACATTGGAATTAGAGTCTCCCTCCCCCCTTGTGCTAAGTTTTGGTTGGTTGTTAATAACATGTTTTCCATCACAATCCCCTCCATCTGCACTCCTGATTAAAAATGTTGAAATCTGTGTCTGGTTTCCAGCTGTGTGCAGCTGTTTCATCTCAAACTTTCTGAGTGTTGTTTTACAGAAACCAAGTGAGTGTGTGGTCAGTACAGAGTGTCTCTCTGCAGCTATATCTGACATCTTAAACTCAATATTTGGAACACATGACAGCATGTTTGCAAAATCAGGATTACAGAAGCACCAAGGACAACATGAGGTGATCATTTCATAAGCATGCGGAGAAACCTACCTGCTGATTCTGAGGATTTCACAAAATGTCCTGGAAGAAAAACCTTTTGTCCTCTGCAGCATGTGGGGGCTCTGTCCTCTTATAGTGCACACATGAAATCTGCCCTCCCCTCACACAACTCTATACTTTACCACACCTCCTCTGACATGTCAACACTCCAGGTTTTACAAGTGGAGAGTAAAAGTGCAATTTGATCTTGATGCTTGGCTCAGGCATGTCTCTCTCTCTCTCTCTCTCTCTCTCTCTCTCTCTCTCTCTCTCTCTCTCTCTCTCTCTACACACACACACACACACACACACACACACACACACACACACATCAATACCACCCAAGTACCTCTGATATAACTGCAAGATGTTGTCTCTGGTTGTCTTCCAAAGGGGTTCATACATTCATTCGAGAGATTTTCAACAATGCTAAGTCTGTGTAGGTATTGTATTATCTGGCTTATATCACATATACAATAATGCCTTTGGAGACCCTAAAAGTCTTGCATAAATAAAGACAGAATATGATAACATACATCCAGACACAGCATGCCTGAATAGAAACATATTAAATTGTGTTAATATGTTTCCATCACATTCAGACAGAGTGAGTATCCATGGTAATGGATACACAGTGTATTTAGGGTATAATCATAATGTTGCAGTTGAGACCACAGGAAATGAAGTAAAATCATAATGCAATACTTTGATGCCATTTAAAATGTTTATTCTTCATTGAAAGGTCAGCTGTGGTGTAACACCTGGGAGAGATGCAGCCTGACGGATACTTTCTCACACAAAGGCTGACCAAATTTGACAGTGCTTAATCTGTCCAGATGTATGACACTGTTCCAAAGTTGGTTTATTGTGTGTCTAATAAGTATAATTTACATCTAATGAACAGGATCGTTTAACCCCCTCTAAATCTGCATTGTGCTTACCCTGCTTTAAATCCTATTCCACAGAATGCTGAATCGATCATGAGATGTGCATTTGTTAACTGTGGTGCCGCTACAGTAAATTAATCTCTTTCCTGAATAATAAACATTCAAGACAAGTTCAGCAGAGTATGGTGGAGGGGGAGTTTGGGCCCTTTGACCTTGAGCAACCCTAATCCTGCAATGGGGAGTCATGTAACTTAAAACCAACTCCAAGTACAGGAATTCTTGGAAATGGTATCAGAGCCACTTCACACAAAAATGAAGATCCTGCTCTTTAAAAAGTTTACTGGACTGACGCCTCTTCATCATGTTTTTCAACTATAGCATGTTATTTAGTCTGCTTGTGGTAACTCCTTAAATGCTTTGTTTTGGGGTGTTATTATAGTGGTTTTGTTGCTGTATTGTGGGTCCCTAGTCAAAAAAAATATGCATTTAACAACCATTGATCCTAAATCTTCTACCAGGGTTGAAGACTTTTTGGAAATACTGAAGACATAAATCCAAGTCGTTCCAGTGTAACATCCCCCTCCCTCAGAAATATATAAAATATTTATATTTTCATCTAAATGTTCTGTAAATTTTAATTTCCAACATGAAAGTCTAAGTGCTGTTTAAAAATATTGGAATCAGCCCACCAAGAAGTAAAATCTATCTAATCTAAAGTTGCTAAAACCCCAAATTCCTGGTAAAAAACACAGAGGATTTGACTCAGTGTCCCCAATGGTTTCTAAACCGAGAAAATCATTTGAAAGAGCATGACTGTTATTTGCTATGTAGAGAAACATGTTCTGAAGAAATAGCGAAGGTTTGATAGCTTACTCCTTCGTGTACTCATAGTCATCTTACCCCTGCAATGATTTAATGGCTTCCAAATATCAGTGTTGACTTCGCAAGATGGTTTTTGTCTGAATCACGAATGCAGTGCTGCAAACCACTCTGGATATACAGTATGTGTCTATCAAATACCAAATGCTCATCTGCTCTACTATCAAAAGACTGAAAACATGAAATAAATGATATAGCCAAAAGTAGAGAGCACAATATTACACAGTTACGTGATTATTACATCTCATTCCAAAAAGGGGGAAATTATAGAGCCCAACCGATATGGGTTTTTGGGGGCCAATGCAGATGCCGATATTATAGTGAAAAGGAGCCGATTAATGAGCCGATATTTAGATTTTGAGAATGATTTGGATAGTAGACCCCTTTACTGTATAAACTACGTTTAGAACAGGCCGACATTGAAAGCTGGTATGTATGTTGGCTATAAAACCTTTTCCTAAATGGATTATGTTTATAAAATAGGTTAATGTCTCAAAAAGTGAACATGTAAACAATTGCACATCAATAAATATTTGCTGCTGGAATGTGCAACTTTTTCAGCCATCTGTAAACCCAGAGAGTGAGAGAGAATAAGCATGTATATTTCACTTTACACATAATCTGCCATAATTTCAATGTAGCACATTCACATCTAGTTCATCCCTTTACCAGCACTCTTTAATTCTAACCAAAGCTACAAGAAACCGTTTCTCATCATCTGTCTAAATCATGCTGTCTATGATACAGTGATCTGCTGTTGAATGCATCTAAAACCACATGACTGTCTACAACAAGGACCTGCAACTTTGAGATTTCATTTAACTAACGTTATAACTACAACCAAAGTCGTTACAACTCTGACTGCAGCGTTTCACATCTACAACGTCACAAAGAGGAGCTACAGGAACCCGTGTTATTTTCTTGTTTAGCTCGCGTTTATTTACATATCCGCTCTGGTTTAATCATTTCAGACACACAGACTATAACTGCAGACAGGTGGCTTGCAGATATATTTAGAATACGTCAGATACTATAGTTTAACGGCTCATTACCATTAGCGCTCCTCCCCTGATAAACATGGCGTTAGCTTTGTGGCTAATAGCAACGGGCAGTGTTAGCGTAACGTTACGCGATTATAGAGAATATTAAGAAGTGATGAATTAGCCACAAATGTGGACCATTTTCTAGAATTGATAATCTGTTTCAAAAATAAATGTACAATCACATTGGTCTGCAGCGCAGCTACCATAACATTAAACTGTTAAGAGCCAGGAGGAAGCCAGGAGAGGGCAGTGAAAAACGGGAGGGTGAAGCAAGTCATGAATGTTTTCATGAGAGAAGTGATTGTAGCTGCTTTTATTATAATTATTTAAGTCATGTAATTAATGTCACAAAAGACCGACTCACCACTAAAGTGGAATTTATACTTCTGTGTCAATTCGACGGCGTAGCCTCTGCGTAGCCCCCTACCCTACACCATCACCTACAGCATAGCCTAACGTGCACCTCCTCAAAAATGTAACTACACGTCGAGTCGACGCGGACCATAAGATCATATAACCAATAACATTTGCTTAGTTTTGGATCTGATAGAATACAAAGCCTTTGTAGATGATGAACAGCTTATTTTATTCTTAGACTTTCAAAAAGCTTTTGACACGGTAAGCCACAAATTTATTATTGACACCTTAAACTTTTTTTATTTTGGTAAGAATATTATTAATGCTGTAAAAACTCTAAACTCAAACTGTACATGGGAGGAAACAGTTGTGTTAAATTGGCTAATGGAACCTCACCTAGATTTTACATAAACAAAGGTATCTGCCAAGGCTGCCCCACCTCACCTCTTCTATTTTTGATTGTAGCTCAAATTCTTTGTCATTTAATTCATAACAGTTCATTCAAAGGAATTACATTAAGTGAAAGAGGAATAAAAATCTCACAGCTGGCTGACGACACAACCCTGTTTCTAAAACATGAATCCTAAATTGAAGTTGCACTAAAGGCTGTAAACCAATTTTCTGAAAGCTCAGGTTTGAATCTAAATCTTTCAAAATGTGAGCTGTTCCCTCTTAAAAATAAGCAATTAGGTCAAATTTGTGGGATAAATATAAAGAATTAGTAATTTATCTTGGAGTAAAAATCAGTCAATCACAGGTTGATGACAGAGAGTAATCTCTCTTTACTATACGATTCCATTAAGAAAAAGTTTGATTCTTGGTTTGCAAGAGATATATCTACGTATGGCAGGGTTCTTCTTTCTAAAGCAGAAGGTCTCTCACAAGCAACATATTTATTTACATCAATAGAAATACCTAAGTTACAATGTGCCAATCTAAAGCCCCATAAAATCAGGAAAAACATCTTGACTAATAAAACTGAGGAGGGGGGTTTAGCGGTACTTCTCACTTTTAAATGAGATATTAAAAATCAACTGGATTAAAAGATTTTTGAACAGTTTGTGGAGCATTGTTCCAAACTTTATCTTTGAAAAACTTGGTAAAATCACATTCTTGCTTCATTGCCCATACTCCATAAAAAGACTTCTAGTCAAACTGTCAAACAGGCTCTAACTTGTTGGTCACTTTTATACAAACACAATTTCTCCCCTCACAAATGTTTTATCTGGAACAACATGAATATCATACATAGAAACAAGACTCTCTTTATACAAAACTGGTTTAAACATGACATTATACTGGTATCCCATTTATTAAATAACTCAAATCAAATTTTAACTTATGACAACTTCACACATAAATGTAACTTCCATCCTCAATGAAAAGAATTTGATATTGTAACCAGAGCTATACTATACCCCATGGGATCATCACCCTACTTGAGATGAGAAAGATTTCGATCAAATTAAAGTATTTTTCTTCAGCAGCATTTCAATCTTTTCTAGACTGAAAGGTCAACAACAAAGTAATTAAACACCTTTTATGTGCAAAATCTTTGCCTGCCTCCAGGTACAAATGGACCCCCTTGTATGAAAATATTAATTGGAATAGAGCATGGCGTAAACCACATACATTTTTGATTACAAAAAAAGTAAAAGAAATTCACCACTATTACCCCTCTAACGAGATTATTTCAAAATTTATCCTTATTGTAGACGGAAAATGCAGCTTATGCTCTCTGGAAACAGAAATGTTACCATTTATTCTATAGCTCTTCACATAGCTCTTCTTTGTGGAATGATATACAATGTTTTATTAATGGACACTTTGGCTCAAACATACATCTAATTTTGACATCTTCTTCTATTTTTCTGATTCAAACTCATCTGTACAATATAACCTTTAGATAATTTATTAATTAAGTTTATGAAGAACAAACCTCTTTTCAATGTTTTTAAACTTGATTTAAAAAATTATATAGTCTGTATTTCTGGATTAGAAGGTAAATCAGAATCAAAATGTTTGCAAAATTTATCTAAATCAACTTTATAATTAATTTGTTTGTTTGTTTGTTTTTACAGTTTTTTATTGTTTATGGAATGTGAACTGTTACTAAATGATTTTTGTATCACAAGTTCAATTTCTTTTTTCAGCAAATTGTAACAAATGTGATCTGCAATAAAATAAAATTAAAAAAATGCACTTAAGCCCTGATCGGTCGGCTGGGTAGCTTCGCAATGCCTCCGAGCCGACAGGAAGTGTCCGTGCTTTAAAGTAACTAGTGGCCAAAACGGCGGCTGTAACACGGTGGATCAATATATTTGACTGTGACTCGTTTCATTATCAGATTGTGATCCATTCGGTCGATAACTTTTCAAAAGGCTATACCAGCCGCATTTACACCCATTCACGTTAGCAGAGGGCTAAACCGGAAGTTAGCCTGCTCGGCTGGCAAAAGTCAACACAGTGGACGCTGTAGCGCTACTGCCGACTGCCGTTTGGGGGTGTAATTGCAGATTGACGGACACGGACGCCTTTTTATATACAGTCTATGACGGACGCACAATTATAAATGCCTGGCTATGTCATGTGCATAGCCTACTGTCAGGGGGCAGGCTGGCACTGGTAGACTTCGGTCAGCTGATTGTTTTCTTCTGTGTTTTTTGTGGTGAGGCAGTGTAGTTAACAGCTGCAGAGCGCCCTCTGGTGGGAAAACTACAACACCTATGACATGAGTGAAGGATCTGACTCTAGGCTGTTTTTTTTAATAGTCATATATCTGCTGTTATAAATGGCTGATGCAGATTAAATACAATTAGCTCATATCGGCCGATAATATTGGCCGGCCGATAAATCGGTCAGGCTCTAAAATTAATCATCTGCTCTAACAGCCTCACCTCTTATGGGAAGGCTTTCCAGAAGTGCTTGGAGCCTGGCTGCAGGGATTTCCTGCCATTCAGACACAAGAGCATTAGCGTGACCCAACACTGATGTTGTGAAATAAGGTCTGGCCCCCAGTCTGTGTTCCAGTTCATGATGACCTAGCTTTTTGAATTAATAATAAGTGTCATGTTCCCAAACCAAAAAAAAAGAAAAGAAAAAGAAAATGGAAAGTACCCAAATACAGCTATCTCATTCGACAGCAGCAGACAACATCTGGGAATTAGTTAAGTGAGAGAATGCATAATCTACATGTGATTACACACGGCCCACACAAAAATCACATCAGCATCTTTGTTTAAAATGCAAACAAAGATACAAAAAGGCTTTAAACATATTCTCAAATGCTTTACTATATGTACAAACAAACACTTCATAGGTGTGTTCAAAGTCAAATTTGTAGTCAATCATGTCAACATAACATCAAAAGTAAACTATTGCCAAATAATTGGAATCAGACTATTGTCTAATTGTATAATTAAATGCTGTATCATTGATATTTCCCTTTATTACGACAAAAAGAAACAGCCCCAGGACAAAAGACACAAAGGTACTGTGTGTAGACAGGTACGTTCACCAGTGGTGGAAGAAGTATTTAGATCCTTCACTTAAGTATCAGTACTAAATTCTAAAAATACTCTATTAAAAGTACTGAGGTATGAGCAGTAATACTGAAAATAGGCCTACTTAAAGCATTAAAAGTAAAAATAATCATCATACAGAATGGACCTTCTCATTTATTATTATATTTTATATTATAACTAATGATTAACACACCAGCAGCATTTTAATATTGTAACTATCCATGGTGGGTTAGAATATTGTAGCTAATTGAGCTGGAGGTAATTTTACCTATCCTAAATACTAATGGTTGAATTCAAATTTACTATATAAACATGCATTGTATTGTATATGTTTATTATGAATTTAATCTGCAGTGCAGTAACTTTTGCTCTAAAACAAATGTAGTGGATTTTAATTAATTTATTAATTTAAAAAGGCACGTTAATACACATTTTTGTGTAAATATGCCAGATTTAGCCAGAAGGCTCATTTTCATATGTAGTCCCATCAGGGCATTACATTACAGAGGTCAATATAAGAAAAGTACAACGGACAATAGAAAGAATGATACCACAATAAAATCACATATGAATATATATTGCCAAATGTAAGTAAATTTGTTGTAAAGTTCAAGTTATTGAGATGTGCAGTTTAAAGTGCTATTTTATGAAAACTCAGTGAAAAACTACTCAGTGCAGTAAAGTGGGACCACACAATAGGGTAAAAAGTTCAATATTGCTCCCTAAAATATATTTGAGTAGAGGAATAGCGACGCATGAATTGTAAATACTCAAGTAAAGCACAGGTGAATAAAACTCAAACACTTGTATTTAGTTAAAGCGTTCACTGTTGTCCATTAATAATTAGAAACAGTACAACACCATCTAGCGGCCACACATGGAACTGGGCCCATAACAAAAATCCAATCCATTGATCCAGGTTTGTGTTACAGACGTAGCCCGGTTAACTTACTCCGTGCCATCCTGACCAGGTTTTACGGGACAGCCATCTACACCTCCGTGTAGGCGTGACCGACCGGCTTGCTTCCACAACAGCCACCAAACCAGCAGGTCAGTCGGCGGTGAGTGCAAGTCATCCTGACTACAGTGTTTTTTTTTTAAACAGTAGCGGGGCTGTGTTATTGTCTGCTAGTTACCACAGCAGCCGGTGGCAAAACGAAAGCACTTGCTTGTGTCAGAAGCAGACGCTGATTAGCAGCTTGTTAGCTCGCTAGCAGAAAACCACATGGATACTCAAAACATGAACACGGAGGCGAAGATGCTGCTGAACCAAGCTAAGACTCTCAGGCTCCACACCGGGAATCTAGTCAACCGGAATCGCCTGAAAAAGAAATGTCCGTCCTCTCCCAGCGAAGAGGTAAGAGACCACGTAACGTTGGAGCCAGTCCGACCCAAGGCGACGACAGCTTTCTGCCCACACAGTTAGTTGTGTTGTGCTGGTGTGACAGTGTAGCTTATTAGCTTAGCCTTAAAGTTAACGTTAGGCTTCCTGGCTAAATATTTATCAAGCTAACGATACCAGTGTGTGTTAGCCGATAATAGGGCATGTGAGCAGTCCATAATAAGACATGGACATAATTAAAATATATATATTTGTATCTGTCGAGGCCCATAGTTAGAGGGGTAACTTAGCTTGAAAGTTTAAGCCTAGTAACGTTATGTCATGTTTATGTGCTGAAAGCATGTACAACAACAAATTTTAGGTTTATAGTTTACAGAGTAAGCTCTGGTGAATGATTGTTGTGAGCTGCTTGCACAAAACACACTGCAGGTGTAAACCTGGAAAGATCAGACAGGTGATCTGGATCACCTGCGCACAGGTGCTCCACTGGGTTTGTTTTTAGTTCAAACACTAATATCAATGAGTCAACATATTCAATATGTTGTACTCAAAACATATTGGAATAATCATATGTCAGAAATTCAGTGCTAAAACTACATATTTTTCACTTTGATTAGCTTTATATTTTATTTTATTTAGAATTGAATAGATTTACAATAGTCTAGTCATTGTTTAGCCTATTAAAGGTCCGTAAATAATAATAATGCTAAAAGCCTACGTTGAGGTCTTCCAATAGCTTGTTTTGTCCAGTCAACCCGAAACTGATATTCAGTTTATACAACACAGGGGGAAGCAGCATATTTAAGAAGATGTAGCAAGCGAATGTTTGGCCTTTTGCTGACAATTGATATATCATCAGAAAAGATGAGTATCAATTTTCTGTCTGAGTAATCCATTAGTCAGTTACTTTTTTCATACTGCATATCAGTGAGGTTCACTGTAGTTTAATAAGATAAGATAAAGGTGTAGCAAGAATTTCCTGAAATGGTTTGGTCAGACTTGTTTTAAGGTTTGAAACATTACATGTCATTGTCCTCTGGTGCATGCTTGGAATGTCGGCGGGTACCTACCATACCTTATCTATCTATCTATCTATCCATCTATCTCTCTATCTATCAATCTATCTGCCGTCATGTCATAAATATTGAATTATTTCTCTCTATCTGCTAGGCTCCAGGTTTTGAGTTTGTTTGACTTTTTCAGCTGCCTTCAACCCTTAACATGAACATTTTTCACTCATCAATACAATTCTTACACTACTGATGCCGCTGGCCTCCACACAACCTGCTTATCCTTTAGTAAATAGTTGACAGGAGAGGTGCTCCTTGTCCCACGCTCTGAGCCAGTTTGTCCAACTGATTTCATTGTTTATAACACACTGCAACCCTTGAGTTGCTGAGCAGCTGTCCAGATGTTGGCGTGGAGTCGGCTGAGAATAAAAAGCTTTAGCCGAGTTTCAGGGTTCATTTCTAGAATTATGCATGTAATTAACTTTATGTTTTTCTATTTTGTATTTCAGCTTCAAGACTGCATTCAAGCCACACTGAGTGATTGGTATTCTGCAACAAAACCGCCATCCAAGGTACGGAGATGTTGACAGTTTTCTTAATTTTTTCAGTGCCGTAGGGTTCTTGATGTGAAATATACCAGTTCATCTAACCCAGGCTCTAAAACCAGTTTTGCATTTCTTTAGTTACATTGTGAAATGCGTGTGAATAGTATTTGCATTGACGGTCGGTTATGATTAGACTTGCAGAATGTGAGTAGGTTGCACAATAACATGCTACTACTCTGTCGTGCAGTAAGGGTTCCAGTGCTATGAAAATAAAATAACTGTAGTGATGGGCATGAAAGGATGCCTCCAGCTCACTGAAAAGAAGCTGTCATGATGAATGTTCATGCAGTGCTGGCTGCCAAAGGCGCCAGTCCAAATGTGCGTCTGTCTGTTGGGGTGGGGTGTGGGTGTGGGTGGTGTTGGAGGCACAGAAACTTAGCTCTGGAGGTTTTGTTCAGTAACTCTGATAGGATTTCTAAAAGTTATTAGTAATTGGGTAATCTGTTTTCGTCAAACTAAAGTGTTCTAAAAAGTCTGAAATCGAGATTTAAAACATAGTGAACCACCATTCCTGCCGAAAACATCCCTGCTCTGGCTGTTTTGCTTGGCTCAGCTAATCCGCTTCAGCTTCTATCACCACACCCACTGGACTCAAATGGGGATGGGGGAGGTTTGAGTTGAACTAAGGGGTCTGAAATACTTGCAAATACAAGGCTTATTAGACACTTCCCCTGCAGGCATGTTCCCGTCACGGGTCCTGTATTCTCTTCGCAGGCTGTGAATGGAGGATATTTCTCAGTTTCGTCATGCTGTGTAAGATGTCTGCATTGTAAAGATTGACACAGGTTCATGACTGTTATCCTAACTTCCTTTCAGACAGGTACCGAGTTACATAAATGTGATGGCAAATTTTGCATGTCTGAATCAATGCACTGCCTAAAAGAATCTTACCAGGTCGGACCTAGTAACATTGCTGCAGCAGCAAATGTTATATTTGCACTGAGCAAAAAAAAAAGAGCGTGTCATGTTCACCTTTATTATCAATTCTTACACACAAAGAAAACAAATCGGTTTTATTAGCCAAATAACACTGTGACTGGGCCCCGTTTGAGGAGATTCCTCTCATGACAGAGTGCCATATTTTGTGCATCAGATGCCAAATAACGCTCAAGCGTTGTGACTTTCTCTGTGAGGGAAATTCCAGATTTGTCTTTTATGTAATGACCAAACGCCATCATTTGAACAGACAGAGGACGCCAGCAGTGTGACATATTCCAAGTCAAAAAATGGACTGAGTTACAAAACAAATGACACAGTCTCACTTTTCTTGTCATGTAGGGCTTTCCAGATACACTGGACTGCTCCATTCCCCAGGAAACAGATGCTATTACACCTGAAGAGAGGGAGGAGCTCAAGGTTTCAGGTCGGTTTCTCTATGGAATCACGCTAATCCAGCTGCTTCGCAAGACAACGTGATTTTGGCAGCAGGAATGCTTGTTATGTGAGAGCAACAGTTGGTGGCGGTTATGCACCTCTAAGCTGCTGTGCCATCGGCCACAGAAGAAGAGAGTGATTACTATATCATTTATATATTACTGATACACACACACTGTTACTGTGATATAAAATTACATGTACCATAGATTTTGGCCAGATCAACGACCTTTTCAGCAGTGAGATTCCAGTCAAAATATTTACATTTATTTGCCTCCCCTATGTTAAAAATCCCTGATTTGATGGCTTACCCATTGATCAGAGCATCCTGAATTAATGCCTGGCTGAATCACACATAAAAAAATAAATAAATAAATAAGTAAATAGTTAAACAAGTAAAAAGTAGTAGTAAATTATAATAAGTAGTATCAATGATTTAGACCTACTAGATGCTACAAAACAAACAAAGCAGTGCGTGCGGGATGACATGTTTATGGTTGCTTTGTTTTCACAGTCAAGCTGTTCCTGTGTGAGTCGGTTGAATCTTCCATCAGGGATGCAGTGGAGATGGGTGAGCTTTAAATCTCTTCAGCAGCCTTTTCATGGGCCTTTAAAATTAAATACAATTCATAGGAACATCTTAAATCTGAACTCCTGATACTACCTTGTTTGTCTCTCATTCTTAGCCTGCCAGACGCTGGCAGTCTCCCAGCTCGACTCCGTTATCATAACGCCACCTGGGCCTCTGGAGGGTGACGGCCAAACTTTGGCTCACCTTCAGCCAGCGTGGGAGGAGCTGGAGGCTCTGGTCAGAAGCCAGCAGATTGCCGCCATTGGCACTTCTGACCTGGACAAAGATCTGCTGGAACAGCTCCATAGCTGGGCTCAGGTGAGTGGGTATCTTGTGTATCTTGTGTCTTTTATTGTGTATGTGTCATCTTTAAGCTGGGCAGACACTGTGCAAATCACTTGTATACGTTGTATTAACACTACACGTTTTAATCAGCCTTTCTGCGCAGCCAGAACCTGTGACTCATGTGCTCACACTGTACAGTTCATTTGACTGGACACAACGTGGTGCTCACACTGAATGTAGGCAAGAAAGCCCCAGTCTGCTTTATCTATTGACAATGCCAATAAAATGTGTTTACAGAAGACTACAGCATGCTCAACAATGTTGATAAAACGAGAGAGCGCAGCATTTCTTTGTTCTGCTATGAATGGAAAATAAGAAGGAAAGAATGGAGCCGCAGATGTCTCAGCCAATGAGATCTGTCAGTTCTGCAGCAAAGTTCAGCAGTATCAAAACAAGATCACTGCAGTGATATAACAGAAATGTAGACCAGCAGCCATGCAGGAAATCGGACTTTGAAACTGCAAGACAGACAGCAAAAAATCTGACATGCCAAAAATCCAACTGATTGTCAAGAACCTATTGATCATTGAGGTAAGTAATCAGTGGTCATGACTCCCCCCTCAAAGCGAACAGCAACCCATCAAGCAGAGATTCGGCCTGCTTTCTAAAATCGGTCAGGAGTTAACGTGTACAGTGTCTGCTCGGCTTTAGAGGCAACCAAGATGCTGCTGTTTGACAATAGGCCAGGTTTACAGATTAAAAGAACTGTAAAGCAGGAATGTGTTTTTCTAATTTGAGCTTTGGGCTGTGAAGCACTGACAGACCTGGCAACTCTGAGTGCCATTTCCTGTGTTGAACATTCACTGACCACATACCTGCTCATGTACCAGGTGAAGCCCAGCAGTAACCAGGTGAACCTGGCCTCTTGCTGTGTCATGCCTCCTGACCTGACAGCCTTCGCTAAGGAGTTTGACATCCAGCTGCTCACACACAACGATCCCAAAGGTGAAATTTCATTTATTTCTTTCCTGTCACTTGGATGGGGTTTTTAGAAAGGGTTTGCAAACAGAGTGCAAGCGTCCCAGATCAAGTGTTCTCAGTGTTTATTCAAACATTTACAGATATGTTGATATATTTGTTATTGTCAACAAATTCCAAGACAAGACCAAAAACAACAATGCGTTAATCACAATAACAGGTGTTGTTTCAGCAGAAAAGGCCTGATATATCTTATTCATCTGTGCCATAGAGCTCCATTGTTGTCAAAAAGGTTTCTGTATAAATTAATGAAAGAATTGTAGTTGAGGTCTCCTGGGAAGTATCAGTGAATCTCATTTGCATGTGCTTTGCACAGTGCAGTCTGCACAATCCACTTGTACCTGTGCATTTTAAACACTTGTGTCTCAACAGAGCTGATGTCAGCAGCCACATTCCAGGAGGCGGTGCGGGTTGGAACGCAGGACCTGAACATTGCCAACTGGAGGCTGGAGTGGGTCCTGCGCTACTCCATTATTGTAAAGAGCAGGGGCATCATCAAGGCTAAGGGCTACCTTGTCAGTGCGAGGAAGGCGAACCCCTAGCACAGCCCGCTGGGAAAGAAGACGCATGGATGAAGCCATTTTCCTCCTCTTTCATTCGCGCACGCACACACAACATGCAACGTAACAGCTCTGAGAAACGGATGCCGCCAATCATCATGAATCTTCAAGTCATTGATTTATCTTACAGATAAGGTTGCATCATGACCATCTACGGTTTGTCCATTTTAACAGGTGCAGGGATTCATTACCATCATCTCAGTGAGATCAAAAATGGGAGATGAACATGCAAGATCAACTCCTGTGTCAGTTTTGAGAGAATAGACTGTGAAAGTGAGTTTCCCCAAGACCAGTACGTAGATCGATCAGCCAGTTATCAACACAGAAGAGGCTGCTTAATGATGGAACATGTCAGTTGCTAAACTTTGACCCAAGTTGAAGGTTCCTTAACCTTGTTGACTTGAAGCCTCATCTTTTGCTCCTCCTGTCCTTATTCCTGCTTTGTCTCCACTGTGTCCGTGTGAATCAAGCTTTAAATATATCACTCTGAATGGAAAGATTACAAGGTAAAGAATTATTGTTTTATAGTACAGAATGATTCCAAACATTACGAAAGGTTAAAATTAGGAAAAAAATGAGAAACGCCTGATTTTATTCTTGCAATTTGATTTTGCAATACATAACAGTTTGCATTCCTCAACTGAGAAAAAACACAATGGACTAATTCAAATCTAACTACATATGAGATGTTTATTTTATGATGCTGATTGAATTACACTTTTAACTAAAACTGACAAGTATGTGAGTAAATGTTTATTTTATCATGCTTTTTTCCTTAAGCATTCGCTGTTTCTGATGATGCATTGAAATGTTTACCCACCCTATGCTCAAGAGATTAAATCAAGGGTTGAGAGTACAGCAATATTTTGAGAGATTTTGACTTGCCTAGCTGGCTTATGTCCTCAATGTGCACTGTTGTTGTAGCACTGGAAACTCCATGCTAAGGAGTTGTAAAAATGTTAACCTGAGGATGAAGTTTTTATTTAAGAATCGTGGCTGTTTTTCTAGTCAAGAGCTCATGAAGACAAATTATCTGTTGTACTGTAAACATATTTAACATTGTCTTATATCTGTATATCATGAATTGGCTTTATTAAAATTATTGAACAGATATTTGTACCCTCAACTATTGTAATTGTTTGATAATTAACATTTTTTTGCTGAGCTGAGTGTGAAACTGAAGAGTAAGTCAAACTTTGCTGAACTGTTTCACGCTCTGTCCTACAGGTACTGGGTACGCTGAGCTCATCAGGGTCTGATTTAAACTGGACAGACAAAAACATGTTTATTGAAAGGTTTTGTTGTACAGTTGCACTGCTACAAATCCTTCTCCACTTCAATTTAAAGGAAATGATTTTACTTCAATACATATTTGGCAGCTATCGTTACTTGTTATTTTACCACTGATGATTTTATGTACAAAGCATATCATCAGCTTGTAAAATATTATGCAGCAATTAAACCAGTATTTGTTTTTGTCTGATGTACCCCCACAGCCCTATCAGATGGGCCTAGATAGATAGATAGATTATTATACTGGCCTTTGCTTAAATCACTGAACTCTACCTCCCTATATTTGGGACAGGCATCTAAAATGGGTCAAGCCTTTAATTCTTTTACCATGCTAGTCTGAAAATCTGAATGAATAATACTTTGGTGCTTAATGTTTCTGTAACTATTGAACTGTGGAGAAACTAACTGATTTAAGGATGTGTCGTCTGCTCATTTTGACAAGGGTTTAAACATTTATATTGGTATGCATGACCTAAACAGAACCAGCTCAAACAGGTGACCCCGTGGGCATCAAGAGGTTTTATCATCCAAAGTAGACCAGGCATTTAATTAAGAACTGCCAAACTGTCAAAATATGTAGCCAGACCAGTAAATGGAAGAAGGGTCTAATTGGGACTACATTTTTAATAATTTTACATATCATCTGAGCTTCACAATTTTTCCACGTACCTCCTGACAACTGCAGAAATACCCGAGAAGTAACATTTACATATATCTATATACAGGTGTACAACAAATAGGACACTTTTACTCTGACACTTAAATGTATGTTTGCTAATAATTTCTACTTTTACTAACCTTTTTTGTTACTGCTGTACTTCAATGGGTAGTACACTGAACCATTGAAGCTGCTGACCCATGATTCGAAGCTCTGCGATCGTCTGCACCGTACTTACTTACGTTGATCCATTAGTTGAGTCTAGCCTTCGCACCGGAAGTGAGAGAGGAGCCAGCCAGCAGGCAAGATGGTGGCCACCAGGAGAGGAGTACGCGTGTACTCCCCAAGTAAAACAAACCCAGACCAGCCTTCTGATGTCGAGGTACGTAGAAAAGAGAGGTGTTTTTTTAATTCGTAAATGTTCAGACATCATGTAAAGGTTTAGTCCGAGGTGAATGAAGCCCGTCACGTGTCTGTTAGCTGGTGCGTGCAGCTGCTCAAACCTCACGTGGACACCATCGGTCTTTCTCATAACGTCAGTTTGTAAACGTTTCTATGTTGTGATGAGCAGAGACGTGCACATATACGAGAAAACAAAAAACATTGCGTATATTAGACACGTACACACAATGCAGCACAGAAATCGTGTTCAGTGTAACTTAAACGCAGCTTTCAATTTACTGAATTAACGTTAGATTGGGTTTTTAAAATACGGAATCAGTCACACGTGCTTTCATTTCATTAAACTTGGACCACAGTTGTGATCTTCTAAACGAGTCAACATATTCCAATTTATATAGAAATAACATATTTATCCCCCTTTTCTGTCCTCAAAATCATCCTTAAAGTACACTTTAAGGTTCTAGTTCAGGGGTGTCAAACTCATTTTCACCACGGGCCACATAAGGGCCAGTTGGAACTGTAAGACTGTATAAACATGCTTCTCTGCATAAACTATTCCTTAACATATTGTAAGATAACTGTCTCTTTATTTGATTATTTAGACTATTCAACTTAAGGACATTTAACCCATCAGATGCAAAAATATAATCAAGCACATTTACTGTATCTGTGTTATTATAACATACATTAATTAATTCATCAGGTTTAGAAACCCATAATAGAGGGTATGCGTTGATGTCACTTCCCCTTCCGGAACGCACTGGACTGAGTGGCAAAACCTCTGTTACCATGGCTACGTTTAACAAATTGGGAGTAAAACACGTGATTATTTGCTCAAATTAAAGGCAGCCGGACTTGACAGTGATCCTAACTGGCAAACCAGTGTTGATAACGATTGCAAAGTTAGCGGAATATAAAGGTGATCGATGGTACGAAGCTGTGTCACAGGTTAATCTGGTCGCTCTGCTGCAGCTAACAGCGTTTCCACTTAACGTTAGCGGTCCATGAACGTCAAACACCTCACTCAGCCTGTTTCCCTATAAAAGTAAGAACACATTAAAACCGACCGTGGTACAAATCAGACAGACAACATGAGCATTTGGACGGTTTATTGACGTTTTGCAGTGTTTTGAACAGCGACACAGTCACCTCCATGATCACGCTCACAGTCCTCGCTTTGAACTAATCTGCAGGTGGGAGAGGTCCCTGTGGATCATCGTGCAGCTAACGATGTAGCCTGCAAACTCCATTCAGAAGCAGATATCTACATAACAATATCTTACGTAGATAAACAAAGTTATCGGAACGTATTTCCTGGTTTGCAGTCAGTGGATCCTGAAGCCACGCCTACGACCCATCTGGGACTATCACCAGTTAATTTTGCCCCCAGTTAAACTGTCACACCGGCCCACTTCAAGCACTGCTCAAAACACAAAAGACATACGCCTAGCCTACCGGTTTATCTCCTTATTAACACAAACATGTTGACTGTCCCATCGTTCATTAAATTGCCTTCCTTCTGCATAACATTTTATCGGACATTTTGGGAACGTTTGTATACATTAATTGCCAAAATTGCCATGCATTGTGGGAGATGTAGTTAATTGTTCATCAACGCTTTAAAGCAGCATAAACTTTTATTTTAGGACAATCATGAATCTTTTAAGCTTTTGCGGGCCACATAAAATGACATGGCGGGCCTCAGATTATCAGTTAGACTTATTAAATATTTAATATTTTTATTATTGTCAACAAATGCTCTGGGGTAAAAACCAGAACAACCAAAACCAACAATGAATTGATCCTGTCTGTGTAGCCAAATGGTGATACAGCGTATTCCTCTCTGCTATAGAGCTCATTATAGTCCATAACTCAATGTCATTTTCCTTCACTACTATGACCACCTGCTGTAGTTTATTTTCAGTCAGTCACTTAGTCTCACAGAATCACCAAAGGTGTATTTATCCACAGCTGAAAATAGTCTCCAACAAATACACTACTAACTGTCATGTGAGTAACATTTGGATAGGCGGTGGGAACCACAGTGCCCTGCTGGAATTAATTTAGCTTTTTTCTTAATTAAGCAATGTATTTGTGAGCCATTTTATTTTCTCCGTAGAATTGACAGTACTGGAGCTGACAGTCTGAAAGACTTGAGAGATTGACAAACACATTGTTGTTTTTTTGTGTTTTAATGGGATTTGTAGACAGAAAACATTAAAATATCACTGCCTTTTTCCTTTTAGATCAAGATTTCTGTAGAAGCAACTTCACTTTTAATTGTTTTATTTCTGCCTCACAGGCCACTCCTTCTGGTCGAAGAACCAGGCGCACTGCTAAACAAGCAGAGAGCCCTACCCAGCATGCCCTGGTGGAGATGAGCAGCCAGCTTGAAAAAAGTCTACCAGCCTCCCCACCTACGTCCTCGATGAAAAGATGCACCAGAGCATCTAGACTCCACAGTCCAGAGCAGCCATGCACACCTGTAGGCTCCACCCATGAAGGGGACATATCAGACTTGGAGTCCTGCTGCTCTGCAGTGTCCGACATTGAACCATCAATGACACGCACCAGGGGGAGGAGGAGAAAGCCCTGTACAGTGAGTCAGGAAGATGTGGATGTGTCCGAGGTGGAATCATGCTCTTCTGCAGTATCTGCTTCGAAAGCTGGCCAAAGTAGCCGTCGGAGTACAAGGAAGAAGGCCATTCCCAGAAGCTCTGACCCAGCTCACGCGAGAGGCGTTGAGGTTGACTTGGTGCTAGACACAGAGTCCTGCAGCTCTGTGGTGTCCGAATCCCAGAGAGTCACCAGAAGTCAGAGAAAAACTGCTCGCACCAGGTCATCTGCCAAACAACAAACTGAGGACTCTGAGCTCTCAGATGCTGACAGCTGTGTGTCCAGTGTCTCAGAAGCTGGAGCTTCCACCACCCGCAGATCTACAAGATCCAGAAAGCAAACTGGTCCCATACCCATCTATCTTGATGAAGCCTCGGAAAGCTCTCTCTCTCCTGCCCCTTCCTCCCGAAGGAGCCGGGCAGCAAGAGGAGTGGTAGCAGCTGCTGTGGACGTCAACGAGCCCCTGTCTTGTGACTCTGAAGGGTTTGAGTCTGGCCCCACTTACAGTCGAATGACTCGAAGGCGGGGAAAGACCCAGTCCACAGGTCCCAAAGCCGTGGACTCAGACTCTGAGCTGACCGACACGCATTCCCTGATTGGCAGCCCCTGCTCCACCCGCAGCAGAGGGACTCCCTGCAGCAGCCGCACAGGCTCGGGGAATAGCAGTAGAGGTGATCCGGCCTCCAAGCGCGCAGTGAAGGAGCTTAGTGTCGTTCTAGAAAAAGCTGTGGAGCCAGCTGAGGTAGACACTTCATTAGACAATTCTAGGTTAGAAAGTACGGTGATCGATGAGGACGCAGACTGCACACTGGTGGAGGAAGAGAAGAGCCAAACACTGGAACAGAAAGAAGGTTTGAGTAGCGCTGATCTCACATCAAATGAGACAGACACAGTAAGAGTGGAAAAAAGTGTAGTTGCCATTCGAGGTAAAATGTCTTCCCCAGTATCAGACAGTCCTGGTTGTGCTGAAGAAGCGGTTGGTAAACTTGCAGTGACCGTCAGACACCAGCAGGAGGAGCCGTGTGCTGGAAATAAGGACAGGGAGACCTCGGAGATGGAAATGATGCAGGAAACAATTGCGCCATCTGAGTCGTCAAAGCCCTGCCAGTCAGTTACAGTGACATTATGTGAGATGAGCTCTGAAATCACCGAGGAGAAGGAGAAAGCTATGGAAGTAGCTCATATGGACACCCGCCCATCACAGGGACATGAGGCTATGGATACTGTTGTGGAACCCTGGCCTAGTGAGGAGGCGAAAATGGAAGTCAGCTCTTTGAATGGAGACGCTCAGCAGGTGGTTGAGCTCCAAGTTGAGTCCGTTCAGGTAACATCCAGCCAGCCGCACAAGATCACAGAGGAGTCTGGTCCTGAAGGGCAGCCTAAAGATATCATTGTTCAGAATACGAAAACAATCAGCCTGCTGGAGAGCAGCGAGGATGAAGATGAATCTGCTGACGAGGAGGAGAGGGACGTTTCCGGGGAAGAAGAGGAAGAGGATTTGGGGTACAGTGCCCAGGCGAGAACAGGACCTTCCAGAAAGTCTGAAGCTGCAGGTTCATCCGTCGAAGGACTGTTTATGATTGACACACGACCCGGAGAGGACGCTGATGAACACTACTACAAGGAGAAGCCAACAGGGGAGGAGGAAAAACCCACAGGGGAAGAGCGAGCTGAGCAGGAGGAGCAAGACGAGGAGTTTGTGGACGAAGAGGGGGGATGATGATGATGATGAAGATGCAAATATCCTCTTCTCAAGTAGGAATCCTCTGTTGTAAGTATATGCCAGGTGGCAGCCTCAGATTGGTTCATTTAGTAAAAAACATCAGAAATATAAAAGTTAAGTTTTGTTTTTTGGTACATCTTCTCTATATAGCAATTTAAAACATAAATCTTTACATACTATTTCATCTATTGTCACCAATTCCACTTAAAGGAATAATTTGACATATTGGGAAATAAACTTTAGATTAGATTTCTTATCCAGAGTTAGATGAAAAGCGTGGAGCAACTCTTAAGCTTGTATGCTAAACATGAAGCTACAGTCAAGCAGCTTAGCTTAGCATAAAGGTGTAGAAACGGGGGAATTAGTAACTCTAAGCTCACTAATTAGTGACTTCCTGGAGTCTTTAGTGGTTGACTGGCAACCTCGTGGTCATGATGGGAACTGTAGTCACTGATACACCTTTAGTGCCTGAGCATTTTGGGCAGCAGAATGATGTGCGTGATTGACTCAAATAAACTACAGTACCCATGTTCACCGTAATATAACATGTAACAGTGTGACACAGGCTTCAGCTACACTGACAGTACTTGTTAGTGGGATCCACTCGTCTTTGATGTTATTCTTCTTGGGATTCTACATCTAAAAATATCACCAGACTTTAAGAACTGAGTATATATGGACAGTAAAACTCATTATTATATATTCGGACTGTGTGCAGGGGTGAGAAATGAGACATGACTGCTCCTACTGAGGAATGTTCTCTGTGCCAATTTGTTTCAGGAAAGAGATGTCCAGCCGTATTGACCCTGGCATCAGATTGAAGGAGCTCGGAGGTTTATACATCAATTTTGATGGCAGCAAATCAAAACCGGTCTCCAGTTCGCTGCAAAAACTAAAGGAAAAGAAGATCCAAGATGAGGTAAATAAGTGATTGATTATTTTTCTCCTTTTTAGAAAGTGATCTGTGATGCAGAATGAATAACGAACTTTATAGTTATTGGATTTACTCGTCCTTGCAGAACACCTGAGATTGTGTTATTCATGGTTTCTCTCTAAATTCTTTTTGACTTTGGCCTTTCATCTCAGTACTGGGGTGTTCATAGAGGTATTGCTTTGCAGTGTTGCAGATTCTGTTTTTGTTGTCCTCAGGTGATGAAGAAGAGTGTCATTGGACCAGACTTTGAAAAGAAGGATGCAGTGCCTCCATACAGTGAATCTAAACAAGCCTTAAAGTTGAAACACAGAGTAGGTTTTACTAAGCAATGCTTCCTTGAAACATGTATCATTTGTAGAATCGGCTAGGAGGACAAATACTGCCCCAAAAAACAAACTGCTTCATATGAGTATACAATCCTTTTAAACTATTGAAATGTTTTTCCTAGGCGGAAAAGGAGAAATCAACAGGAGATGGTTGGTTTAATATGAAAGCCCCTGAGATCTCTCAGGAGCTGAAAGGAGACCTCAAAGTCCTGCAGATGAGAGGCTCCATGGATCCCAAGAGGTTCTACAAGAAGAACGACAGAGATGGGTTTCCCAAGTATTTTCAGGTCAGCTAAAGATGAGTTACTGAATTCTGCTGTGTCAGGCTCCTAATATAGTCTGCAATACTCAAAGGAATTATGATTATAGATTATCAGCATCAAGCTGATTACAGTTTTTGAGTGTAACCTTTTATGTGTCTGTATGTAATACAGGTTGGCACAGTGGTGGACAGCGCAGTCGACTTCTATCATTCCCGCATTCCCAATAAGGACAGGAAAAGAACCATGGTGGAGGAGCTGCTGGCTGATGCTGAGTTCAGGCAGTAAGTTGAAGTGAAAACAAAGACAACAGACTGTGGCTTTATTATGTCACATCTCTGGTTTCGTGGTTTCAGTGTCCACTAAAGAAAATCCACTCCCACAGATAGCTTACCAAGACCTGCTGTTTTTATGTAGGCAGGAATAGATTTGACTTTTTATGCAGGTGTGCCACCTCTATTTGTACAGTGATGATATACATGACTACAACTACTATGAGTATGACTGAGTGTGTAAAGCTAGTGGGCCATCGTGTCTTGTCCACACTAACACTTAGGTGATTAACTTCGGCAGCAAAATATGATCACGTTCATATTGCTGATCTCGATCTGGGTAGGTTCCTTGAATATTATTTATTAGTAACTAAAATCGGTGAACCGTCAGATCATATGACACTAGTGATTCAACTATCTCAATGTTATTGATAGGGTCAAATGTTTAAAATCTATTACATCACAATTTTTGTAACCGCTATCAAAATACAGTATGTAACCACAGCTTTGTTGTGGCAGTCATAATCTGATGGGTCACAGAATACATTGTAACACCACATCAGATTGTGTTTACCCTGCATAGTGTTGCGCAACAAGAAAAGGAACATGAAACATGCTCTGGTTCTATTGAGGCAGCTCTTTGTATTTGTCAACTACTGCAGGAAACCGCATGTGGCACTACTGAAATAGTTTAAAGTTTTAAAAAAACAAAAAGACACTGCAAAATGTGCAGAAAAATTCAGTAAAGTAATAATGATTGGTCTCCAAATCTATGTTGATCAACTTTGAACAAATGCACATTTAATATATATACTTTCCTCTTCCCTTACCAGCAACAACAAAAAGAAGTACCAGCACATTGTGACGGAGAAAGCAGCACAAGGAGCCGGCAAGAGGAACAAGAAGAAGAAGAAATTCCATAAAAAGTAAATCTGAAGACGTGTTGTGATGAACACCGACTTTCATAGATATTGATAATTGCAACTTCAAATCTTCAGCAGGAGGAGGGTTGTTGTTGAAAGTTGGAGCACAAACACGACTACATGAAACGTTAGTGAATCCTGCTCATTCAAGACCCTTCATCTCTAAAGATGTTTACATGTCTGTACATGAAGAAGCTGACTGTATTTTTTTTTTTTTTTAAAAACATGATACAAGTCAAGTTGATTTGGTAAGCATGATATTAAAAATACTTTGTACAGTGACTATAAAAATGTATACATGCTTATATTTACAAGTGAAACTAACATTTTTAATCAAATGGACCTAATTTACAAACATTTATTACAAAGTAATCATAGTGATTCATGTCATGCATTAGATGAAAATTAAAATATTTTCTTTTGACTGACACCAATGTTTAATTAAACGCATGACATTCTGAGAAATATGGCTTTTTCTGCAACATGTCCTGTACAATCACCATTGAAGTAATGTATGACCAAAACAGTAACCAGTTTCAGGTGGTTGTTGACAGTATGTTGGAAACAGTCAACATTTTATATATGTAGCTCACTTTAAAAAGTTACTGTTTTTAGTTATTCAAACTACTACCTGATGTAAACAGATGTACATGTAATATACCAGACAGATTTTACTGTCTCTGTTCAAGATTCAGCTAAACAAAATCCATTTGCAGACACTGCTGGGTAGTTTTGAATGTCTGAGAAAACATCTTGCCGTGTAGCTTGTCATGTTTTTAAGTCAACAGCACTATCTGACTGGCTCGGAGTGGAGATGGGCACATGGTCAATATGAGTCAGAGATTTTTACCATTATTTATATCCTGGCTGCACATTTAGATAAAGCATACCCACTGCATTGAAGAAAACCAGAAACTACGTGATCATTCACTGTGTTACCTATTTCTTCCTTTTAAGACAGAATACATTTTCTATATTAGGAATAATTCAGAAATGTCATCTGTAGGTAAAACTGAAGAGAGCACATTACAGGTACATTTAATTTTATTGATAAAAGATGTATATAAAGAGCTAATAACCTGAGGAGCCGTTTTGATTTTCAATGTTAAAGACATTTGAGTTTAACACTATGGAACTGAAATTATGTTAAAGCTAGATTTCTTTGTGTCTCCTGCTCTTTCATTTAGGATTACTTTTGTTCCTGTTCACTCTCTTAAATCTCTTCAGTCTCTTGTAGCTGCTGGCTCCCTACGGTGGCTCTTGGCTACCTTCTTGTCTTTCTTTTGTGTTACGAGAGATGAGCCCTTAACAGCTGCAGCTTACATCCACCGTGTCTCCTTCCCATGTGTGCACAAAAAATGTTGCTTCTTTATACTCGAGCCAATTTCACACACGGCTTTAGAGAAATTAGACAACGTCTCCGCTTAGTTTCACCATCGGGGCCCAGTTGATGGGTGGGAGGGAAGTGGTGCTGCTATGCTTTTGAACGTAACCCCTGCAAATTTCCTGCCTTTTCAAAGAGTAACGACGACAAACGCGGCTCTGCAGGTGCTTGGGATGGTTTGAAATTTAAATGAACATCAAGGGGAGATAAATGAAGATACGTGTTGGACATTCACTGAATGATAAAATCGCGAGGTTAAGAAGGTATATTAGTGTGTCTGAATACACTCCTTCACACATACAGTAGGTTAAAGTCTATTGAATTTTAACTTTAAATTTAAAGTATGCATTAATAATGACTGTTTTAACACTGAATAGTCTCTGT